>JBBGZY010000399.1:11330000-11950000 GCA_037952925.1 Lithobates clamitans | reverse complement strand
GAATCACAGGCTCATTGATTAGGGCGAGTTGGTTTGAATAGAGCTGGCCATGTGCCAACCCCCCCTCCTCCTCCCCATCTCCCCATTACTAAGCCCTCTCCTATGATTAATCGCAATGCATTATTGATCATCATAATTATGGCAGGACACATGCGCGCTGGCTGGGGCTCCCTGCCCGGAATTGGGAGCACATTTTGGGAGTAAATTATTTGTCTTCTGCCCCAGCTGATGTGTGAGCCAGCATGTCTCGGAGGAAGCAGGCGAAGCCCCAGCATTTCCAATCGGAGCCTGGTCTGGCCCTGCCGCCTGGAAGTCATGGTAAGTGGGAGCCCCTCTATCATCTGTCACCCCCCGGATTTATCCCAGCACCGATCTCCGCATACACACACCGAGAGACATCGCATTCATCTCACTCGTCCTACCTGAGTCCACACCAAACTTTACACGAGTGGGCTCCACGCTGCTGACACCCACTGCTTTCACTTTGTCACTCTGCTACTTTGTTCGCAGGACGATCTCGCCTCTCTACCTGGTGTATGGGCTCCATTCTTATACCCTGTACATGGTGGGGAGACCAACCTGAGACTACCAACAACTCTACTCATCGTCTACATGTTACATATCCACATCTGCAACTAGGTTACTCAGATTGCTAGGACTTCTATAGACCGTGTATAGGCTACATTGGTACTTTTATACATGTTTGGGATCCAAATCTGCAACGAAGTTATCAGACCTTTTTATAGCGATATCCTCTGTTATCCCTTTATAGTTGCAGTTGGATCTCTAACATTTATGTTAATCTCCTGCGTCTAAGAATTCTATAGATCGTGCTCTTCCTATTTTAGATGTTAGAGATCCAAATCTGCAACTCGAGCTTCTAAGAGTTCTATAGATCGTGTGGGAGCTACATTGTTGCTTTACATAGAGATCCAAATCTACAACTATATTACCCAGGCTGCCTAGAATTCTATAGTTACTTTTATAGGTGTTTGAGATCCAAATCTACTCTCAGGCTAACTAGAGTTCTATAGATCGTGTATGGGCTACAGTGTTACTTTATCTGCAACAATGTTACTCCCTGGCTACTACTAAAAATTCTTTATCTATATCATCTACATTTTTTTTTTTTTTGCTAGAGATACATCTGCAACTGTTACTCTCAGGCTACTAAGGATTCTATAGATCGTGTACGGGTTACATTGTTACTCTATAGATCTTAGATATACATATGCAATTGGATTACTCTCCGGCTACTAATTATGGGCTACATTGTTACTTTGTAGGTGTTTAGAGATACAATTGTTCGGTTAATATTACTAATAATGCTGTAGCTCATGTATGGGTTACATTGTTACTTTGTGGATGTTGGAGATAGTTAATGCAGTTATACAAATCTATAGATCATGTATGGGTTATATTACCTTGTAGATGCAAGACATACACCTACATTTGCATGTGTCTATATATATATATATATATATATATATATATATATATATATATATATATATATATATATATATATATATATGCGCAGCGATGTAAAGCTGGCCATACATTTTATTTGTATTTTTTTTTTTTTTTCAATTTCCTTTTTTAGATGTACCTTTTCGACCATGTGTAGTGCAAGGCCCTGCCTGATTGCATACAAATTGAAAGTGTTTAGGTTTGACCTCCCATGTTATATGGGTTTTGGTAAATCTAAAGGGAAATTTCACAATGTATGGTCCTTACTCTCCGGCTACCAATAGTTCTGTAAATCCTGTATGGACATATTTTGTAGATGTTAGAGGTACAGTTTTGCGGTTATAATTCTCTATTTGTCTTACCTTGTAGCTATAAATCTGCAACTTTGTTACACACAACCTATCACTGTGTGGGCTACGTTGTTGTCTTGCTGATGTTGCAGATGTGCAATTTTGTGGTGTGCGTTTCTCTATTTTATTTTGTTTTTTCCACTTTTAAATATTGTTCACATTCAAATCCTTTTCTTTCTTTTTTTTTTTTTCGTTCCTGCAAGTTGCATGAGAGTTTGAGTTGTTGCAATATCTGGAAATGCTCTTAAGGGATTAGGCTGTTTGTAAACGAGGTTTTATTATTAGTCTGCTTATTGAATGGCGTAAGAAGGACTTTAGTGTTTGTAGCAGATCCTGAGCATTGCTGGCTGTGGATTCCCTGTAGGGCAGATGAGACCTTTGCAGCCACTTCCATGTCCTGATCTCTCCGCTGCTGTCCTCACTTCTATCCTGCTAATCCAGTGGATGCACCTTGTGTGACAATCCCCATTTCATTACACCAGACCCCCATTGAAAAGCGATTTGTCCCCTTATGCCAAACATCCTAGAGGAATAGCAGGCTTCTCCCCATGCCCTTTTGTGAAATCCTGCAACATTTAGGGTCAGACCTTCCGAGCTATTCACTAACAAACAATGCACTCCACATGGGCTAAAGGGGAGAAAGAGAGGGGGCAAAAAAAAAAAAAAACTAAAACTTTTCCAGGATATCTCCCTCCTTATTTATGATATCTGGTTAGGTTAATCTGTTTCTGGATGTCTCTAGGAATTAATGTACCATGATTGCTTTGCACTGAAGGAAGCACCTTTTGACTCCTGTAGATAACTTCTTAAGTAGTGCGGTTCTCAAGATTTAACTCCTTGTGCTCCTTGACTTTATCTTTCCCCCAAAAAAGGCAATAAGGCTGACTAGCAGGCTGGCCTTCTATGAGTCCTCCACAAAGGTGACCGTATACATTTCCCTTTCCCATGCGGCTAAAACATTAACCACATCCAGCATGAGATGGTTACTGATTAATCCACATCTAGCCCCCAAAAAGTACAAGAAAAAGTCTTCTGCTTCAGATCCAAAAAAATAATCCAGGCTGGTTTGAAGCTCTTACATATAACTTTGCGGCTGTAACATAAAAACAGGATATAATTTAATATTAGACTTTAGGAGCTTTCTTTAAAAAACATGTACATAGTAGTTGGGTGTATTTTTATCAATCTTGTACGAAAGTATGTTATTTTTTATTTAATTCACCCGATTGTTTTACACTTGTTTTCTCTTAGTGTATATATTTTTTTCTCTTTTAATAAGTTCACCCCCCACCACCACCCGTTTCGTATTTTGTCTCCTTGGAAACTTTTATGGCTTGAATGCAAACTACATCAAAGAAGTCTTTTGTTTGCTTCTAAATAACATCTAGACATTTGCAACATAATTACTTTGTTTTAGCCTCCGCCGTGCTCAGGTTTTTTTTGTTTTTTTTTAAGATCGTCATAGCAGTAAATTAACCTTTTTATTTTTTTTATTTTTATAAGCGTTTTGTTATTGGCAAAACAACAACTTTTTTTTTTATGTGTGTTAATTTTTAATTTTTTTTATCACATCTAAATCTTTTAACCTAGCTTTTAAACACCAGGTTTCGAACAATAAGCTTAAATCTGGCTGCAGGACATGTTTGTAATAGTGTAGAGAGGATTATCTTGTAATAATATTAGTATTCCATTAAAGCCACCGAGGGCTACAATTCTTTAGCTATAGTTTACATAACACATAGATTCGTTAGGTTTCCATTTTAGAAACTTTCACGTGAAAGTTGCATTTTAAATCGTTACATTTTGGTTGAAGTAGTAATCTCTATGACGCAGGGTGGCAAACTTTGATTTCTTGTAATAGGTGATGTATTTTTATTTTTTACCTCTTTGTGCGTTCTCAAGTCTGTATCAGCTGCAAGTTTGCTTGAGTATTGTTTGTTTTTGTTTTCCCCCCCTTTTGTAGTGCAGGGCATTTGCAAACATTGTTATCTTGTAAGAAATTCAACAGGTCCTTCCGTTGCAGAAAGCAGGGTGGAGATGCATTTAATTTGCAGTCCTGAAAATGAATGAACTATGTGAATGTAAAACACTTAGAGTGTATGTATGTATGTGTGTGTGTATATATATATATATATATATATATATATATATATATATATATATAAATTTTTTTTTTTTTTTTTACAATAAAAAAGGGACATTATGCAAACCGAAGAGTGTAGTAAGTCTGCTAACTCTAATCATCATGTACATCAATCTAAGTATTGTGCTTTCTTAACCTCTGCTGGCCCTCTCTCTGGAGAAGGTGACACAGTTCAGACTTGCAATATGTTTTTAGATTCTCCCTTGCTGACCCAGAATCCAGTCCCCCCCCCACCCTCCTGATCTCTCCTAGCAGGGAGTTAACAAACTAACTACACCTTATCAGCACCACTTCTTCTCTAACCCTATTCCCCCCTTCCTGCCCTCAGACAACAGAAACCCATAGTGGATTGACAAGTGCTTCCCATAGAGCAGTGTTCTCCAAAACAACTGGGATTTAGTTTCTTGTCTCAATGCCAATATTTATGTAGCCAAAGTGTAGATGTAGCCTCCAGGAGCCTTTCTTTCACTGATACTGGGATTGTCATTCATTCTTTTCTTCCCCTTGAAACCATTGCATCTGGATCCCCACCTAGTGTTCAGTATTATAAAATGTGAACTTCATTTCCATGTATTGCACTGGGAAACATACATTAACTAATTTAAAGTGTTTAGTCAAACAGTCTTTTTAGAATTTTTTTGTTGTGTATATTGGTATGCTATTTTAAGCCACTATAGAATTTTTTTTAAGTTTTTTTTTTTTTTTTTTTGGTTAATATAAAAATCCTGTAAAATGAGACATCAGGAAAGCTTTTTAGGTAATACTTAAACTGCAATTTATGTTTTAGGAAAGCATTTGAAACTTTATTTTCTATTTCAGCAGAGTTGCAAAGTTTATGGTTAAAATGTATTCTCTGATCTGTTGTGTGGGATTTTTTTTCATTTTTTTCCCCTTAACATTGATTTAACATAAATGAAATGCATATTTAATATGGGGGGTTTTGGCATATCTTGTAGCTATATAATTTTACAAATCTTTAGACTTCAATTAGTCCAGATTGTAGCTGATCACAAATATTTGGCTTCTGTATTTAAACTTCCCCCACATCTGCATTTTTGTATTTCTAGGTACACTGGATTTGTTGCAGCTGAGGATCAATAAAGAATCGGAAGAAATGAAATCTGAAGTAAAAGAAATGAAATTTGTTTTTAAAAATGAAAGTATGTATACACTATATTAAAAAAAAAAGAAAAAAAGTCTTGAAAATGTTTTATATGCCCATTTTTTAGAACTGGTGGTTTTCTCGCTATGTGATAATAAAAAGTGTGGCCAACCCTTTCCAAAGCTTGGTCGCTGCTTTTGTGACTAAGCTGTAGATTTTAAAGTTAACAGCTTTTTCCTTTAAAAGTTTGGGGAAAGCGCATCCCGTTTAGTTGAGAAACAAATCTTTGGCCCCCTCTACAAGCTGTTTAGTCGTGAATTTGCTATTTGCCTAAGCACAGCTGACCAAGCAAAACTCTGTTTTAAAGTGGCATTATGTTTTGATAAATGTGATCTGGTTGAAAAGTATTTTCCACTGAATGTAGAGCTTAAATGAACATGCTGACATAATAGTTTTAATGCATTTTGTTCAAAATGTGTGCACAAACAGAATGGCTTTTTGTTCCCTCATAATTGGCTGTAAAAGTAGATGGGGACATAACCATTACATATGGAAATGTGCAAGATTTCTCTTGAATATATTAGATGATGAATTTTCATGGGAAAAGAGCTGCATCTAAAATGCATATATTGCTTGTCAAAACACCACAACATGAAAGCATTCATGGTAATGCTCTATAAACAGACCAATGCATAAGCATATTTTATAATTTTATGGAAAAGTTTGAGAATATATATATATATATATTTATTAATATATTATTTATATTATAGTGTGTGTTGGGCACTTCAAAATTTTTTTTTATGGTTCAACGGGGGTGTCATGGAAACTCCATTGTGTGATTATTTTAGGATTGCAGTAACACATGCAGGGAGGTAATCTCTGAATTTTAGTGTTTTTTTTTTTTTTTTTCCCCCTCAGCCCTGTAAGATAACGACAGACGTTTGTCTTAATGCTGGGTGAACAGTAGGAATCTATCCTGTCTTCAATAGGATCAGTTTGGTAGTTGGGAGTTTTAATGTTTAATTTTCGAATGGCACTGGTTGTGAATGTGAGCAACTAGTGTGAAAAGAATATTGGAGCAACCAAAACGGAGCTATTAGGCTTCATTGCTAATCACAAAAAACATTGCTTTGCTGTTTTCGTGTTGTCTTTATTGACGCTGCATTTTAGTGAAAATAATGTACATATGTGTAATGGCTTATATTTATTTATATTATACAATTCATAATTTATTGCACATAACAATTATCAGCACTGGCTGTGGTTAAAGTGACTTCAGTGGTGTCGGACAAAATTGTCCAGCATATGTTAAGACCACTGGGTCATTTGCATTTACAGGGCCTACAATGTCTGAGTTATAAAAAAAATTTTGAGCAATGAAGAGTATGCAATATTGAAAATCAATATCTGCTATGGATTTTCATTATTGCCTGATGGCGCCTCTTGTGGTATCTAATATTTTGATGGATTATTTGAGGTAAATGATTATGTAAGACACCAGTGCTTATTATGCTTTAAGATTACAGAAGAAGAAAATAGAAAGTTGTGGTATTGATTTGTTTTCCTACCCAAAAACTAATTATGAGTGACAATCATGAGTGTTGTAAAGTCTAAAGTTTAAAGAATGTGTCTCTTTATTAAGAACTTTTTGTTTTAATCTGGAAATTTTTTTTTCTTTTTTTTAAGGAGTTGCAGAGAGAGGTCAAACTCATCGGACACCCAAGAACAAGGAAGCTCATGTCTGTAGCAGATGCTGTGCCGAGTTTTTTGAATTATCAGATTTATTGCAGCATAAGAAGAACTGCACTAAAAATCAATTGGTTCTAATTGTGAATGAAAATCCACCACCTCCTGCTGAAACAAGCTCTCCAAGTCCCCCCTCAGATAATCCTGACGAGCACATGAATGACACAGTTAATAACACAGATCAAGCAGACTGTAGTGACCTTTCAGAACCTAATAAGCCTGACAAAGAAGAATCCATGGAGGTGGAGATCGAAGCTAGCAATAGCAGCAGTGGTTCCAACCAAGTGGACAATGCCGTTTCAAGCAGTAATAATTCCACATTGGGTACCTCAGCTATCACAACCTCACTACCTCAAGTAAGGGATCTGACAACTTTGGGCAACTTCTCTGTTATAAACAGCAATGTTATCATTGAAAACCTTCAGAGTACTAGGGTGGCAGTAGCACAGTTTTCACAAGAAGCAAAATCTAAAGGGGTCACCAACAATAAATTGGCTGTGCCTGCCCTAATGGAACAGCTCCTGGCATTACAGCAGCAGCAAATACATCAGCTGCACCTGATTGAGCAAATCCGGCACCAAATATTACTGCTGGCTTCACAAAGTGCAGAGGTACCTACATCTTCTAGTGGGTCTCAAGGGACACTGAGATTATCGGCTACTCCACTGACTACATTGAGCTCCCACTTGTCTCAACAGCTCGCTGCAGCAGCTGGCTTAGCACAAAATCTTGCTAGTCAATCTGCTAGCATTAGTGGTATAAAGCAACTACCCCCAGTACAGCTACCTCAGAGCAGTCCTAACACTATTCCATCCAGCAGTAGTTCCTCTCCAAATATGAATACATTGACAACGACAATAATCCCACCATCTTCAGACCGAGTACCTTCAACCACTGGTGGCTCACAGGTCACTAATCCACCAGCACCTGTAACATCTTCACCAGCTTTTGCAATAAGCAGTTTATTGAGCCCCACAGCTAACCCACTACTACCTCAACCTGTCCCGAGTAACACACTTTTTCCTAGTACATTACCCAATGTTGGAACAACAGCAGAGGATTTAAATTCTCTGAGGAAAAACAAGCCAGCCAGTGTAACTGCTTTTGAAGCAAAGAGTGCATCTGATGAGGCATTCTTCAAACACAAGTGTAGGTTCTGTGCAAAGGTCTTTGGCAGTGACAGTGCCTTGCAGATCCACCTACGGTCTCATACGGGTGAGAGGCCATTTAAATGTAACATTTGTGGAAACCGGTTTTCCACTAAAGGGAATCTAAAAGTTCACTTTCAACGCCACAAAGAGAAATATCCTCACATTCAGATGAATCCATATCCCGTGCCAGAGCATTTAGACAACATTCCTACAAGTACAGGAATCCCTTATGGGATGTCAATACCACCCGAAAAACCTGTAACCAACTGGCTGGACACTAAACCAGTGTTGCCTACACTGACTACTTCTGTTGGGATGCCCCTCCCACCAACCATTCCTAACTTAACACCATTTATTAAGACTGAGGAGCCCCAGCCTATTGCCATTAGTCATCCGCTAGCTAGCCCATCAGATTCAGTAAAAAGTGATTTGACACATACGGAACCACTAATTAAAAAAAATGACAGTCTTCCAGAAGGTGCTGAACCCAGTGACTTGCCTAGCTCAGAAGAAAAAGGTGAAGAAATTTTACAGCAGTCAAATAACTTTCAAAATTACAATAGTGGTGGTTGTTCTCCTGCAGGTGATTCTGGTTGCACCAATACTGCAAATTTTTCTAACCCCCTTCTACCATTAATGTCAGAGCAGTTCAAAGCTAAATTTCCATTTGGAGGCCTTTTGGATGCAGCCCCTGCATCAGAGACTTCCAAATTGCAACAGCTTGTGGAAAACATTGACAAAAAGTCTAGTGACCCCAATGAGTGTGTCATTTGCCACCGGGTACTGAGCTGTCAGAGTGCACTGAAAATGCATTACCGCATTCACACTGGAGAAAGACCCTTCAAATGCAAAGTATGTGGCCGTGCTTTTACCACAAAAGGTAACCTAAAGACCCATTACAGTGTTCACCGTGCCATGCCACCACTTAGAGTACAGCATTCATGTCCTATTTGTCAAAAGAAATTTACCAATGCTGTTGTTCTGCAACAGCATATCAGAATGCATATGGGTGGACAAATTCCAAATACTCCTGTTGCTGAAAACTATCCTGATTCTATGGAATCTGATACTGGTTCTTTTGATGAGAAAACTATTGATGATTTAGACAACTTCTCAGATGAAAACATTGAAGATTGTCCTGACAGCAGTGTTCCGGATACCCCCAAATCTGCAGATGTGTCCCAGGATAGTCGATCATCCTCCCCTGTGCCCAATGAAGTCTCAAGCATTGCTGCTTTGGAGAATCAAATGAAGATGATTAGTGCTGGACTAGTAGAGCAGCTCCAGGCCAGTCTGAAGTCAACAGAAAATGGCTCTGTTGAGGGTGATCATATGACTAATGACTCTTCATCTTTTGGGGGAGATATAGACAGTCAGAGTCCTGGAAGCCCAGCAGCTTCAGAATCAACATACTCCATGAATGCTTTGTCACCTAATAGCACAAATGACTTTATGAAATTCCCTAACACAGAAGAGAAGCAGCAAAAAGCTTTACCACCCGATCTTCCTAATGGAATGTCTCCAACCCCTGCCAATGGCGGTGCCCTTGATTTGACTTCCACTAACACTGATAAAATGGTCAAAGACGAATCTTTGGGTATGCTATTTTCATTCAGAGATCGGAGTAAGTTTAAAAACACAATTTGTGATATATGTGGAAAAACATTTGCATGTCAGAGTGCCTTGGACATTCATTACAGAAGCCATACCAAAGAGAGACCATTTATTTGCACAGCCTGCAACCGTGGCTTTTCCACTAAAGGCAATTTGAAACAGCATATGCTTACACATCAGATGAGAGATTTACCATCGCAACTTTTTGAGCCCAACTCCAATTTGACGACTACCACCATTAGCTCAACTGCAAACCCAGCTACCAATCCTCTAGCAGCCCTCATAAAAAGTGAATTTAATGGTTTCATACATGGCTCACCTCAGGACAACAAGGAACAACCTTCAAGTATTACATCTTCAGGATCTATATCATCTTCAGCCACATCTCCTGCTCTCCTTTCATCCTTGGCTAGAAGGACTCCCAAACAGCACTACTGCCATGCATGTGGCAAGTCTTTTTCATCTTCCAGTGCTTTACAAATCCATGAACGAACCCATACTGGTGAAAAACCATTTGCTTGCACCATATGTGGCAGAGCCTTTACTACAAAAGGGAATCTTAAGGTAAAATTATGTATTATTACTGATGTAAAAAGTGCAATGAGGGGATTATTTTATTTATTGATTTATGTATTTGCCAACAAGTGTTGGCATGCCGTTCTCCACCTTCAACCTTTTTCTGAATTTTATGTCTCAAGCTTCCAAAGGGGTGTTTTGTTTTTTTTTTTTGTTTAACATTTTGCCATTCAGCTGTATGCCCTGTTTGCAAGTGATGCAGCCAAAAAAAAAGCATCAGCAGCTGGAGAGATTTATTTAGACTATAATACTGGTGATCGCAAATGAAACCTGTATTGAGGGAAATATAGATGCTGCTGTTAGCTCCTGCCTGTCTCTGGCCTTAGACACTGGCCTGGAACAAGCATGCAGCTCAAAAGAGTAGGTTGGTTATCTTAAGCCAAACCTCCATTGGGTTTTCATTGCTGTCTGTGTTCCCATTAGAGATTTTTGGTAGTTACTGCTGTCACCAAATCAGAAATGGAGGTGAAATCTTCTAATGGGTACACCTCCACCCCCCATTATGTTCTCCTACCTGTTGTGATCATTGGTCACTCTTGTGTTCTGAAAGAATAATGTATTCATGCAGTAGATGGGTGAGCAGCGCATTTTAAAAGTTTAGGCATTACAGTCCAGAAGGGTGGTGGCCATTTTTTAGAGTATGCATCAATTATACATTTTACCTTTTTAGATATGCCCATAGAACATCTCCTTGGGCAGAAACTGGTTAATTTAATCAAAATTCGGAGGACGAGTGATTACACAGGCTGCCCATTAGTCCACAGGGATGGTTGGTCTCCTTCTTCTTTGTTGGTCCAGGTCTATCATCCAGAAAAATATAGACTTGCCAGCAAAGAATAGGGAACATGGATTGTTCTACTTATTGTACTCCTCTTTCCCATGTTATGCCAGCAGATGCTAACAAAGTGCACATTTCAAGCAAAAACTAATGCTGTGCGTGCAGAGGTTGCTTAAACCATGCCTCTGGTATGTCATGAGCTTCTGGTTGAGTTTCCCAAAAAATTACATGCACCACATAGGTATTTTATTTTCTTACACGCACCATATAGCATACCATCTTATTTACTAACTAAAACCATTTCCCTTGCTTATTTTTGTTAAATGCCAGAACAGTGAAGACTTTCAGTGTTGATTTTGCTGCCATTTTCTCAGAATATTTTTTGTTCTCTTGCCCGCTATGAAAATTGATTACATTATTAAATAGTTCACTACGTGTACAAGGGACAGTGCTTTTTATTGCTGAATTTCAGTAGCATCCGTTACACTATAATGTTTGCACAGTAAATTTATTTTTTGGATATATATCCTCATGGACGTTAATTGCACCTTTCCTTATATAAAAAACACCACTGTTTAGATACAAACTCTTACAGTGTCTAATATGTTGTATCTTAACTAGGCTGAAAGGTTCCTGGAAATGTGCAAATTGTGAAACATTTCTACTTTTACTGTACGTGTGTGTGTGTGTGTGTGTGTGTGTGTGTGTGTGTGTATATGTATACGTGTGTGTGTGTGTGTGTGTATATGTATATTTCTAAATGTATGTCATTTTATATAAAGTTGCTCCAGCATTGCATGACAAAATGAACCCGAGTACTTGATAAGAATTGCATCACTAAGCTTCAACTATGCTAGTAATAGGATTATTATTGGTTCTATTTCTGCTTACTCTAAAATGTGTCTAAATGTATCTTAAGTTTATAAAAATAGGACGCTGTCAGTCAAGCAGCAGTTCAAATTTTTTTTTTTTTTTTGCAGCTGTGTCAGGGTTAAGATGAAATGGTAAATTTCCTCTGGATGCAGCCATATTGAATAAATATCTTTAGTGTCCAGACAGAGAAGTGACGCAGTGCAATTCATACTGAAAAGTTATAATTTGAAATCCCCTGCCCCATCTTAATTTTGCTATAAAGCTCTGATCTTCATTTGATTGACAGTTGACTTTTAACAATTGCAGTGCACACATTTTTATGTTGCAATCCTGTATGTGTAACACAAACATTTCATTTATTTGGATCGCTATATGCAGAGCATTCATCTTTACTAGAGAGGGTTCCCCCCCCCCCCCCCAATGTTGACCCTTTTTTTTTTAAGTAAAAAGGTATGCAAAGGTAAAGTAATTTTTGTAGTGTTTAAATTCTTTTATAGCATCAACATATCTGGTTTTGTTCAGTCAAACACTGTTTCATTGAACCAGTTTCAGTAAATTATGACCTAATTTTTCCTTCTGTTGATGTTCAAGCAATGTTTGCTAAGCCTGCCTTAGGAGTATTGCCTACACCTTGCCGATCTTTAATGATCTGTCCACTTTTAGGATAATTCTGTATTTTACTTGTTGGGAAATGTTCCATTTAGAATGGTCAATTGATAGCTGTGGTGGAAAGTTGCAGTCTTGAGATGGTAACTAGTGTTAATTACAATGTTCTATCCAGTTTTCCCATCTGAAAAACTGAACAACTCTGGGGTGACAAATCACAAACCTCTCCATAACAGATAATAGACTTTACTAGATGAGACTAGGTTACCTCCCTATTAGAGGTAATAGACTTTACTAGAAGTGACTAGGTGAATTCATAATTATTTACTAGTAAAACCTCATGTTTGGGGCCTTTTAGGGGTGATGGGGAAATTGAGAATGGGCTGTAGCTGAAATTTCCGCTTTAATGGAGATGTACTTCTGCGTCACTTTCTTCAAAGAATAGAAGACATTTTACCTTCTAAACAACATCTAGAATAGAAATCTGCTAAATATTTTTTTCCTAAGTATAGCATTACATTTAAGGCAAATATTTAGCCATTCTATTTTGGTAACTTTGTTTTTGTTCAGATTTTAATATAAGTGAATTTCTGGTATCTCTAATGACTAAGTCCTGTTTCTCGCATTTATTCCTAAGGTGCTTGTTGATGTGAGATGATTATCACCTCAGTTGACAGATTACGGCCAGCTCGGAAAATGATTGTATGTCTGTGAGCACTGTTCAACCCAAGCAGACATTACCTGTCCAACCAGTGCTTGCAGTGGGGAGATTAAGTGGCTGAGCTGATTCCCACCCTCTCCCCAGCTGTTCACTATTCTCCTATGACAGTTCAGGGATGCTCTGTACATATGTATGCTAAGCCAGTAAGCATACATGTTTTAACAGTCGATACTTCTAAAGAAATATTGTTCAATTTGACCTTCTTACAGCCATCTCATGTTTATGGGTACCTTTATACAAAAGGATAGTGGTTAAATGATTTTTCAATGATGCCAGGAGGTTAAGGGCTAGTTGTTTTTACTTGATTTTCTATGCTATGGTATTTTTTCAGTATCTGTAAATGGTTCTAATAGTAGTTAATGGGTATGGTAAAAAAAAGGCCTATTCCTACTACGTATTATTAAATCTGTCAGGCAACCTCTGAATATAGTGCAAAATCATTTTTCTAATTTCACTTTTATTGTGAGATTTGTTTTTTAATTTTTTCGCTGGCTTTCAAAAACTGTAGGTTGAGGAAAATACAATTTTTTTATTAAACCTTTGTTGTGCGGAAATGACAAAACCAGATTAATTATACAGAAAATGGAAAATGCACTGTTTGATGTGCATAGAGCCAAACATTTCTATAGTCTATTATTATTATTATTATTATTATTATTATACAGTATTTATATAGCGCCAACAGTTTACGTAGCGCTTTACAACTTGAGGGTAGACAGTACAAATACAATACAATTTGATACAGTAGGAATCAGAGGGCCCTGCTCCTTAGAGCTTACAATCTAAGAGATATAGTGTAAAAGCAGGTGATTGTAAAATGTCCCTCAACTTTGCCCTTTTATCTGGGCATTTATAAGTAGACCTTTTTTTTTTTTAATTATTGCAATTTTAAGAGTGGGAAGTGATGGAATTTTTAATTTTCTAAATTGGGGGGGGGAAAGGGGGGGGGGGGTTGAATCGCAAGCATGTGACAAAAGAGAACTGAAAATAATATAAAAAATGCTTTTTACACTTTTTTTTTTTACGCTTTTGCTTGTTGGGCAGTAGTGTTGCTGCCTTCTATTATTGTCTTGGTAGTAGAATGCTGTATAGTAAATTGTGACTGCTCAGCAATGCTCTATATATTTAAACATTAATCTGAGCACTGACCAACTTAGGAATTTTTTTTTTTTTTTTCCTTTATGGTGTCCTTTAAAAAAACAAAAAACAAACAAAAAACCCACATGAGTCTTTGGGATTACCCATTTCAGCAGAAAACTTTTCAGTTAAAAGGTAGTAATGTGTGGTAACATGATTTTACTTTTCACTGTAGAGCAGTTAGGGCAAAAGAAAAACTAAAATGCTTTTCATATAGCTTTTGCCTTAATAAAAAAATCCATCTTGTGTTTTTTAATTACATATGAGAACTGTGGAAAGACCAATCTGGAAGATATTCTGCTATGATGTGCTTGTTTAGACCCCTTCTGAAGTGCTAGCCTTGTATTTATCAGTCCCTTTTTGTTGGGCTATAAACTTTTAATCAGGACCACAAAAACTAGTTTGAAAAACTGTACATTTTTGTTTAGGCCTGGTAACTGTATTCATGGGCACTGTATAGCTCAACATGTGTGCAGTATTTATATGCATGTTCTTACCAGAATTCTTGTTGGCTTCTTAACTACTGTAAGACATGATATAGGCATTTTGAATTGGCTGAAGGACTGCAGACACGTTCATCAGCCTTCACTGCCCTTTGAAAGTATCACTCTGGTATGCTTGGGCTTCTTAAACCAGAGACCTTGAAAGTTGTGATATTTATTTAACATGTCCTCCTTTATAGGACTTGAGTCATACCAGTTTCCTCATGTAACCTGTGTTTTTGATCACAACATATAGCATTCAATGAATATGCTGGTATCATAAGCTTTGTAGTAGGAACATAAGGGAGCAATTGGGAAGGGGAGGGGGCCTACTACTCTATCCTGACACGACACGCAGCTTCATTCTTATGTGAAACCGTTATTCTATTGACTTTTTGAACAGGTGAGTTTATCTGCTGCAAACCTTAAGTGCTTAACCAAGATGTTTATTCATCTGCAGCATGGATGACTCAGGTTCTTAAAAAGTAGCTAAGCCCTTGCGTTTGTTCAGTGTTGACAGAGAATTTCTCTAGAGATTGCTGTCAGAAATGTGAGATGAATAATGACTTTTAGGTCATGCAGTCTGTGGACGCGATTAAATTGTGGGATCTGTAAATGTTGTGCTAAATATTTTTTTTTTTTTTTTTTTCATCCATGATTTTAACCCTTTATCCATGTGTGTTGTCAACCCTCATCACTGGCATAAAAAATATAGTGCTGAAGAGGCATTTGCTGTGTAGTGCACCCCCCCCCCCCTCCCCAGGCATGCAGGCTGTTGGCCTGCTGCTTTATTGTACACTGGAAATCGCATGTTGTCCATCTCTGGTATGGACCCAGTGGCTTTTTTTAATTTAGATTTACCTTCAACTATGTAGTGCAAGGGACTGACTGAGTGTTTTTAGGTTTGACCTCGTATTATATGGTTTTGGTAAATCTTAAGGAAAAAAAAACTAAAGAAAATTGTATGGTGTATAGAAATGGCAAGTTGCTGGGCTGATGCTTTTGTGAAAAGCATACCATAAAACAGACTTTTGTTTGTCCCCTGCGCTACCAGGTGGTGAAATATATAGTGATATCCTTCAAACTGATATGGCAAATAGTGAAGTTAATAAAGTAAAAGTGTTCCTATGGAGATGCTGCAATACCTAATGTGTTCACAATTACACATGTAATATTAAAAATTCTAAGTGGTGGTGCACCATTCCTCTATTGCTTTAATGTGAAATCAACATAAACCTTCATAACATATAGTTGAAAAGTGATAAATAGTATAAATCAACAAAAACAACAAATGAAAAATTAACCAAAGCAAATATTTTCAGTAAACTATATTAAGTGTCCAAGTGATCTATTCAAACATGGTATATAGTCTTTTTTTTGTTGAAACCAAAAATCGTGTTTTCACCAATCACCTCAGTGCTCACATAACTCTCACCTCCATAGCCACATATAAAAAGCCTTAAGCCTCGTACACACGGTACAATTGTTGGCAGGGGATTGTCTGACAGACTGTTGTCCTAAAATCTTAGTACGCTCCTTTTGACAATTGTCCAAATGTTGGCTGACAGGCTAGTAAATTTTCAGTGGACAATGGTTTGACATCAGATTTTCATATGGTCAGTACACAAATCCGTCACACAAGTCGAAAGTTGAAACGCGCATTCTCGGAATCGATGCTCACCAAACACAAAATTGCCAGAAGGGGCCCAAAGGGTGGTGCTCAAGAGCTGAAATTCCTCGTAGTACGTCACTACATTCATGTTTGTGGCACAATTGTGTACTGTTAGTATGCAAGACAAGATCCTGACACACACCCTTTTGACAAAAATCAGACGCTCGGTTGTCCAACAAACGTACAGTGTGTAGGAGGCTTTAGGATCAGGTTTTAATATGGGACTGGTAATCCTTCCTTGGGATATCCTGTCATTATCTCCTTTTCTGATCCAGGCTCCTGAAGTATCGCTAATAGCTCCAATTCACATAGGGGAATAAAATGGACAATATGCCTCCGATAGTGTGAAATCATTTAAAACGCAGCCATTTATTAAGACAATTGGATGCTTACAACAAAATGGCGTTAAAATCACATTGGAGCTTAAACTGTTGGTGTTTCCACCTCACGGTCCGATCCTCTGTCCACTCCAGCCACACCCCTCAGGGCCTGGATCTTGGAACCAACATTAAGGAGAGGGATATCCCAAGGAAGGATTACCAGTCCCATATTAAAACCTGATCCTAAGGATTTTATATGTGGCTATGAGGTGAGAGTTCTGCGAGCACTGAGGTGTTTGGTGAAAGCACAGCGGTTTTTGGATTTCATTAAAGGACTATACACATTTGAATAGATCACTTGGACACTTTTTATTGAACATATTTGCTTTGGTTCATTTTTGATTTATGACTTATGTTGATTTATACTATTTATCGCTTTTCAGTTATTGAATATATAATATGAAGGTTTATGTTGATTTCACATTGAAGCAATAGAGGAATTGCACACCACCACATAACATGATTGCCCTTTCCTGCCTCCCCCCCCCCCCCCCCCCACACACACGCTTTTTTATTTTTTTATTTTTCTCTAAAGTGCATTGTATCAGAAGCTCAATGAGAACAGATTACAAAATGATAAATGTCCATCTATCATGACTTTTTCACAAGTGTTATCATGTTAGTACCTTACAGGGTTAAGGGGTGTAGGGATGTATGTATTTTTAGCTTGTTAAAGCTACATAAATGTAAAGTATTGGATTAAAATATTTACCACTTGAGGCCACTGAGGGATGCAGTTGAAGCAGTCTTTTTGCTGAGAGTGCCCACAATTTGATATCCTCTTTGTTCATAACACTCCACAGCTGAAGAGTCTTGCCGTATCTCCTAGTTCATACAGCTCTAAATGGATTCTGGGAGATTCAGTCCAAGTAAGCTGGCACTGGAGATTTAATAGAAAACCTAGCATCTGTAAACAAAATGACAGTGGAAGTACCCGGTATAAAATGTTTACTTGTTAACCAGATTAAAATGGATGAAAGATCAGCTTGTAAACGTGGAAAAATACCAAAACCATTAGAGATCATTCATACTCAAATGCACATTAACATGCATTGATGTGTATTGCCATGGTATGTGTGGGTTTTTTTTTTCTTTTTTTTTTTTTTCACTCACTGCATTGCACTTGATGGATTTCTTCTTTTTTTTGATTTTTCATGTGTATTTGTTACTAAAAGCTAAGCGGGATGAGTAGAACATGGGTGACATGTTTGCAGGCCTCCAATTAATCTATTTGAGAAAAGTGGTAAAATAGTGCTGAACCCATAGGGTTATCTCATTGGTGTTGATGTACATGATTTGGTTCCAGAGCAGGTGGCTTCTACACCCCAGAGTATTTCCATGGTCTGCTTGGCTGCTTGTAGCATAAATAGACATTTGAAGTGCCATACCACTGTGAAGAGTTTCAGATACAACTTTATTTCAATAAAAAGTCAGTGGGAAAATCCAAAAAGTATCCCATGTTTTGGGGATCCAAAAGTCCCCCTTTATCAGGGCTTGATTGACAAGAATGTGAATAGACTAAAAGTAAACTACCTTTTTTTTACTAACTGTAGGAAGAGCATGAAAGCAGGGTAAGTATTGGTAAAGTTGGTAATAATCCCTTTTACCTAACTCTTACCCTGCTTTTTATTTATCATCTTTCTACATATAACATTAAAGGTATAGTTCTCTTCTGGTCTATTCACATTGTCCACAGTTGTCCATATGATGGGAGCTCTCTAACACCCAAAACGCATTGGGATTGTTTTTGGATTGACCCCCTGACCATTGGAATCCAGTTGTATCTGGACCTCTTAGAAGTAGGTTGGCACTTAAACTTCCATTTTTGATCCAGTTAATCCATGACGTGTGTGTGTGTCTCTATCACTTTAGATAGACAAATACGCAAAAAATTTTTTATATGCAAATAAATTTAAATATGTAATACAATTGTTTATTTAAATTTAACAATATGAATTGTTCCTGCCAAGCAAACTAACCTTTTTATTTACTTTAAATCAGGTTCACATGGGGACTCACATGTGGAACAGTACACCTGCAAGGAGAGGAAGGCGACTTTCTGTGGATGGACCCATGGCATTTTTAGGAGCAAATCCAGTTAAATTTCCAGAAATTTTCCCAAAAGACTTGGTTGCCAGGACAGGAAATGGGGATCCATCAACTTTCTGGAACCAGTATGCTGCAGCACTGTCAAATGGATTGGCCATGAAGACCAATGAAATCTCGGTTATACAGAATGGTGGAATTACTCCAATGACTGGAAGTTTGGGAAATGGTGGGAGCTCACCTGTTAGTGGCATGACTGGAAACTTAGAAAAACTGCAAAACTCCGAACCAAATGCACCTCTAGCTGGTCTGGAGAAACTAGCAAGCAGTGAAAATGGGACTTCTTTTAGATTTATGCGTTTTGTGGAGGACAGCAAAGAGATTGCCACAAATTAGCACGTCTCTTCTCGAGGACAGTATGCGCAGCCAGAGGTTGCTTCTTTAAAAAAAGTTTTCAAGGTTTTTTTTTTTTTTTTTTTCACTGCACCATTGAGACTTTTTTTTTTTTTTTTTTTTTTTTGTATCATGTTCAAGTTGTAGAGTTTCAAGTGAGTGTATTTATTAGTGATACTAACTTTTGTTCTGCATACAAATGCAAGCATTAACTTTGGTCTTTGTATTTGAAACTAAATACTAATAGACTGGAGTTGTAAACAGGCTGTAACATTTATGGCAACTTGCAAGTCTTGACAGTTGATCATTTGGCATTAACTTATTTTATATATTCATTTTTAACATGGTCCCTGATGTTAATGCATAAAGTAATGTGGGAAAATTGACTTTATGACCATAAGTGAATTTACATTTTGATGAGACGTTTCTCACCTGCATTTTTTTGGATTGGAGAGGCATGGACTATGAAAAGGACTGATTTTATGGATTGTACAGTGTAATCTTGAACAGCTGTTGGGTTTTTGTTTCACTTTTTTTTTTTAATTTGAAGAGGACTTTCATTTTTAAATTTAAACCCTTACATGTTCACCAATAGATGTTCTGTGCATTTTATTGTTTCTAATGTCTATAGACTTGTGTACAGTGGAAAGAATGCAGGCTGTATGAAACGGGATGCGATTTTATTCTTTGCAACGGACACCTTCCTCCTTCCCCATCCCTATTTGTAGTTATGTTCATCATAGGAGATGTGCTGGAATTTCACAATTGCTGCTAAATATAGCATCTTAAACAACCTTCCATTTCAAAATGAAGAAAAAATGTAGATGCTTGTGTATATGTACATATATAAATATATAAATGAGAAAATATTCATTTTCATTGATTGTAAAATAAGCTTTATGATCTTAAAGCCTCTTGGGCCTGCAAAAAAATTCAAACTCAATGCATTGCATTTCTTTGGCAGTGACAACGTTGAAATGAAACAGTTCTTTTATTCTCTAATAGCAGAACGAAGTTAGGTGTGGTTCATGGATTTTTTTTTTTTTTTTTTAAAGGGAAAATGGACATTTTATACACTTTCTTTTGGAAAGTTGGACGTCCGACTCCCATTTGATTTACTGAAAATTAGAAAAAAAAATACTGTAATTTTAATTGTTACTCAAATACATCAATTTTCCAACATGTGTGTTTTAAGGCTTGGCATTGTGTTATGGTTTCAGCGTGACTGAAACAAGAGGAGATAGATGAATATTATAAATTTTAAGAATGTCTCCAGTGTACCATATGAAGGAGAACAATCCTGTCTTAACGTTTAAAGTTTGGCAGACCAAACAACTTTTTATTTAAAATTTTTAATTTTTTTTTTAATTTCCCCATTTCAAAATACCCTTCATTTCCATACATGGAGAAATCCCATATTTCTAACCATACATTACATTTTTCTATTCCTTCATATTTCTATATTTTTGTTGTGGTTATTTACCTATTCAACTTCCTGTAAAGTTCCGATATTAAAAAATGCAATATTAGGTGACACCTCGATAGTAATTTTAAGGTTCTGGTGTGATCCCAAAAAAATTGTGGCTAATATGCCAGGTAATTCAGTAATTCAATTGCAACACATTATTTTTTGGCAGTAAGAATGTGGTTTAAAGTTTGCAACAAATTCATGAAACCTGTGCAACATTTGTATTGTTAGTACTAATGGGTGTCAAAATAATGTAGTTCTTAGTTGCACATTTTTTTTGTTGACTGCTGCTATTGCAACAACCACCAAAAAAAAGCTTCACTATTGGTAAAAAAAAAGTAGACCAAAATAAAGCTATTCCATTATGGAGTACACGAGGCCATGCATAAAAGTAGGTTTGCTGCATCTGTCAGACAACACTTGTACAGATTCACTTACACCTTATAAACACATACATGAAGCTGTAGCAAGTTGTGTCATTTGTCACACTACCACAAGACCGATTCCTAATCAGTATCAACGAGACATTCAGTTTCACAGGGATTCTAGTCCATGGGGCTGGGTCAACTCGTACTGTAATTTGCTGGGTTTTTTTTGTAATGCAAGTATAGACAAATCTTCTAAGCCCCCTCTGGTCTTTGTGTGTGGTCAGCTGTTTAGATTTATAAATGACACTAAAGCTTAGACAGGCTATTGAAAAACGCTCAGATTGTGTGCAGCTTCCATGTCCCTGAAGGACTAACAGGTGGAATGTATCCAGAGTATCAACTGGATTTATTTTTAACCCACCTGCACGAATACATATTTATCTGTTTAAATACAGAGGGAGTTTTTTTTTTTCCACACAAAGGTAAACATTGACTTATTTGAAATTGTGTCCTAGTTAATGATAGAAAAGACAGAGTTTAGTAAGTGTAACATAACATTAGATGTTGGTTTATAAAAATGGACTGTTGGCTTTCTTTGTATAAAGCATATGCATTGACTCTTAGAGCATAAAGCTGTCCCCCCTTTTTTTTTTTTTTTTGTTAACAGATGTGATTCTAAGAGTTTTTGGATGGATATCACATGATCCACCCCTGTCCTCACTACTTGTTAACTCTAACATTTTTATACTGGCAATTGTTAGTGGGTATAAAGATAAATGTAGCTGATTGATTTGATTTATTGGTGCACATTCATAATTTTCTGGGAAATGCTTGCAATTGATCACTGCATCCTTCACATTCTGGAAGAAAAAAAAACTTTATTTGGGGTATGCTGTGAAACCTGTCCTTTACTCAAAATGGCACTAGTTTTAAAGCTGGGTTTACAATGCTTTTAACTTCATATTTATTTTTTTGTGGATGCTCTCAGTATGGAGATGCCTAAATTTTTTTTGCAGATCTATTCACCTGTCTTTGCAATTGCAGGTTTTCCATTGCACTCTAATGGAAAATGTTCAACAATGCATTTAGTCATTCATTTTAGTAGCTTAAAAATGCATAATTTTACACTTAAGCATACTTAAAACTTTTGTTATGCTACAAATTTGACAGTTTTTTTTATTAGCGATTTGTAACCGATTAGTTGTAATCTTTTCCTTGATGGTTTTTTATATATACAGTATATATTAGGTGAGACAATGAAAGCACATGCTTGATGCACTTTTGGCAAACGTATAATGATCTGCTTGTAGCTTTTGATCTTATTTGCCGTTGCTAGTATTTTCTGGCCTGGTGCTGTCTCTGCACTTGTGCTCCACTGATATCTAGGAGTCCTCCTGCCACGGTGACACATGGGATTTGTAGTCTTTCAATTCATAGATTTGTGTGAATGAATACAGCTGTGCAGAGAGCTACACCCAGCCATGGCAACTTTAAAACAAAATTATTGTGTACAGGAAGAACCGTCTGGCTTGACTGTGGAATGTGACCTTGTTTCTACACCCTAAATATAGGTGTAAAAATGAAACCTGGCCACAAAGGCAGACTATGGATTAAGTACTTTTTTTTTTTTTCCTCTCCAATACGGATATGTGCATCATGGATCAGAGGCTTTAGGCACCTAGCACAATTTCTCCTGCTTTCTAAGCCTCAGTATTGGCCTAATATTGTGATGGGAGGACTAACTAGTATTATATCTATATTAGGGTGACCACATTTCCAAACTGCCATTCAGGGACAATTTTGGACGGGGGGGTTGAATGTAGTTTCGGGGTTGGCAAGATTTCGGCGATGAGTGATTTGTCGGGTGAATGGCTGGTTTTAGCACTTATATTATCCCAATATCATGCTTGAAATGTATTTCTATTGTGACATTGTAATAATAGACCCCACCTCCCTCAGTAGCGACCCCCTTCTACTAACTATAGCCCCCCCCCTCAGTCCGGCCCCCTCTCCACTAAGTATAAGCCTCCTCCCTCAGTACGGACCCCCCTCACTAACTATAGGGCCTCCTTCCTCAGTATGGACCCCCCACACTAACTATGGACCCACCTCTCCACTAGGTATAGGCCCCCTTCCTCCAATATGGACCCACCTCTCCACTAGGTATAGACCCCCTCCCTCAGTACAGACCTCCCACTAACTATAGACCCCCCCCCCCTCAGTACAGACCCCCCCACTAACTATAGACCCCCCTCCCTCAGTACAGATCCCCCCCTCTAATAACTATAGACCCCCTCCCTCAGTACAGATCCCCCCTCTAATAACTATAGACCCTCCTTCAGTACAGACCCTGCCCCCCACTAACTATAGGCCCCCTCCCTCAGTATGGGCCCTCCTCTCCACTAAGTATATACCCCCTCAGTAAAGACCCCCCTCCATCAAGTATAAATTCCCCTCCACAGTATAGACCCCCCGACTAAATAAATACAGACCCCCCTCCCTCATTATAGACCCCCCTTCCACTTGTGCTAGTGGAGAGGTGGGTGTCAGAAACGTGCTGGGGGGGCACTTTTTACCCTTTTCCTGATAACTATCCATGCCCCTTCTCTGTCCATCTACATAAGCATAATATAAGCTTAGAACAGACCTCAGATCAGCGCCAGGAATCCACAGCGGTGTCCATCTTCCCTCTCCGCATACTTGTATAAGCTTGTAATAGCCAAGGAGGGGGAGGCGGCTTCAGTCTGCTCTGGGGTACGAGGCATGGAGACATCCAGGTAACAGTGCCCAGTGGATCAGTGTCTTTGAGGCTGCCCCGCTGACAGCCTCGTCCGGCATGGTGGAGAGCATTTGGCGCGGAGGAGAAAGTTAACTTCTCTTCCGCTTTGCATGCTGGGCAGTCTGTGAGGTCACTGGTTGCTAGCCGCCAGGCGGCTATAGCAACCAGTGACCAGAGTCTCAGGTGGAGCTGGAGGCAGAGCGAGCACCAGCGCTATAGCAGGGTTTGCTTGCTCTGCCAAGTCCATTCCTGGACACTGTATTGTCCGGGAATGAAGGTGCCCGGGACAGACCTGCCAATTGTGGGAATGTCCCGGGCAAGCCGGGACACGTGGGCACCCTAATCTATATGGGAGGGGCCAAGTACTCAAATCTGACCAAAAATGATCTGCCTTCCCAGGTAGCCAAGATTCTTAAATTGAAACTGGACTTGATCTGCAGGCAACTGTATCAGTTATGTGTGGACAGCCTTGATTAGGAAAGTATTTTGCGTTGCTTACAAGGAAAAGGCCAGCAGATTATTATAATTTTGGAGTGGGGTGGGTACCTTTTTTTTTTTTTTTTTTTACAGATATTAAACTGATTATTTACCTTGTGAGAGACATTACCTACAGCCATATTGCTATCATTACTCATGTTCTTCAGTGTCCTAAGTTCTAGCATGGTAGGGAACTGGAGGGTTGCTTGGTCAGGCTAAATTTAGACACTCTGGGATTGATTTATTAAACCTGGAGAGTGCAGCTCTCCAAAGAAGCCAATTGACGTCCTGTGTGTTTTTTTTTTTTGGTTAAATTTATCTCCAATTTAAGTAAACCAGCCTCTCTGTTATTAGACTTTGGTATGCATTGAAATAGTTTTTTTTTTTTTTTTTTGTCTGTAGCTAACATGAGTTAATATATTCTCCTGAGAAGCATCATAGTGTCCAACCCCCATTAAGTCTAAACATTACCCAAAGCACAAGTTTAATGCTGGGGGGGACCTGAACTATGCCAACTGCCCATTCAAAAGCTTTTGAAACATTCAGTTTAATCTAATGTATACAAATGAAGTGCTACTGGGTATTACAAATTCTGTGGACTGATGCTGTGATAGGACAACTCCATTAGCAGATATTACTTGAGCGTTGAAGATAATTATATCGTTAATATTATATGGTGGGCACTGCACCACATGGAATGCATAGCACATGCATGGGGGCACAGCCCATTACATTGTGGGCACACATTATATAGTATGCACCTTATATGGTGGGTGCTGCACATCCCATGACATGGTAGGCACAGTACATCACATGACATAGGTGAGGGCAGCATTCTGCCCCCAGTACAATCATTACTGTTTACTGACCTCATCACAACATCAATTTTCTTCCTCCTGGGCTCCTGCTAGACAGGATGATATCAGCGCTCCACCCCCAGACTACTCCCGGAGACTGAGGATCTTTGTGTGCAGATCTTGTGATAGGAGCCAGGCAGCAGCACTGACAGGACTTGGCTGCAGGAGCTGAGACCTGTCTCTTATGTTTATACAGTGTGAGAGAGCACAGGTGCACCCTCTTCCATTGGGGGAGGCACACATGGTTGACAATGGGATGCTTGGAGCTTTAGCTCCAATAGTCTTTCAGTGTGCCGGCCCTGTCTGTCGCTTTTTATGGAGCAACAGATTGACCTAGGAGGCAATTGCCACCCAGTACCCCCGGCCAAGTCCGCCCCTGGGTGGAACATGGCCTTTAAGGCCTCATGCACACTGGATGTTTTTACAGCTGCTCCTAGGGGCACTTGGCTCTAAACTCCCCTCTATGTTGTAGACTACTTATTACTGACCGCAAGGAGCCTGTATGAGATAGTTTGGAAATATTTATCTTTATCTTTATATTTATCTTTATATTTATCTTTCAATATAAGTAAAAATGGTTACAAGATCACAATTTAGGTGGAATGGCCTAAAGGATCAGCTAAAATTCTAAGACTTTAAAGTTCAACTTTTTGTGGGGGAAATTTTTTTTTTTATATATTGAGTTTGGGGCTACAGCAGTGGGAGCATGCAGGATTTATATAGTGCTAACAGTTTGAGAAGCACTTTACAATGTAAGAGCAAAAATTACAGTCACAATATAATTCAATACAGGAGGAATCAGTTGACCCTGCTTGTTAGAGCTTACAATCTAAAAATTACATGTTCCTAAAAATTAGAGGAACATGCAAGATGTTCCCAAATGTGAACTTATTATTTAAACATCTTTCTTTAAAGTGGTTGTATAGTCTCAAGGTTTTTCACCATAATGCATTGTATGCATTAAGGTAAATAACCCTTGGTGCTGTCCTCCAGACCCCCCCTTTTTCTTACCTGAGCCTGATCCAGCAATGTGCATGAGCAGAGTGGCTCCAGCTGCTGTCTCTTTCCTCATTGGACAGAATGATAGCAGCAGGAGCTATTGGCTTCTGCTGCTGTCGGTCAGAGCCAGTGACATGGGATTGAGGGGTGGGGCCGAGTTCCACTGTCTGGGTCAATTGATGCAGGACCCGGGAGCAAGTCCACCTGGGTGCCCCCCAGGGAAAGCAGCTTTCTGCGGGGGGCACCTGATGCAGAGGAGAGGCCTGGGGCACCCCAGAAGAAGAGGATTGTGACTGCTCTGTGCAAAATGATTGCACAGAGCAGTTAAGTATAGTCATGTTTGTTATTTGTTAAAAAAACGGTTTAGAACCCCTTCAACTCTGTGCATCTCAGGCTTCATTCACACTAGTACATGATATATGCTTTGGTATACAGTTGTGATATTCATTGTAAATGGGGCCCTAACACATTTGAACTGAATGCACTGCAACATGCACTATCCTGTGCATTGCCCTGTGGCAAAAAACGCAACCTGTTCAATTTTTGCCTAATGCATTTCAGAGCATTTAATTTGAATAGGTTGTTAATGTACAGCTATAGAACAACAAGAAGTTGCGCTTGCAGTCATGCAGTCATGCATCCCCCCCACTTTTTCTCTTTAATCAGAGTGCCCCCTTGTACTCTCTGCCTCCCCTACACAGTCATATCTTCGGTAGGATTCAGCCTATGTGTCCTTTCCAGGCTCTCCCACTCCGCTGACAATGTCATCCTATCAGCGGGCCAGGGGTTGGGAGGAGCTGCAGATCTGGATCATAGTAACAAGCTTGTGATTATCTGCTTGATAAAGTGGAGTTCCACCAAAAAGTGGAACTTCCGCTCATCGGATTCCTCCCCCCCTCCGGTGTCACAATTGGCACCTTTCAAGGGGGAGGGGGGTGCAGATACCTGTCTAAGACAGGTATCTGCACCCACTTCCGGGAATAGACTTCCGCGGGAGTCACGCCCCCTCCCGCACTCTCCCGCTGTCTCCTGGGAAAGACACAGGTCCCAGGAGATGGCGGGGACCATTGAGAACGCGCAGCGTGACTCGCGCATGCGCAGTAGGGAATCGGGAAGTGAAGCCTCAGCGCTTCACTTCCTGATTCCCTCACCGAGAATGGCGGCGGCAGCACCCGAGGATCGAGGGACGGTTCAGTCTCGGATGCCGCCATCGCTGGACCCCGGGACAGGTGAGTGACCTTATTGTAAAAGTCAGCAGCTGCAGTATTTGCAGCTGCTGACATCTAAAAAAAAATGTTTCGCTGGACTCCCGCTTTAATATGAAAATCTCCCACCTGCTCTGCTAATTGGGTGACATCGTTGGGGGGGGGCGGGGAGAGCCAAGAGATGAGATACAGGTATAGCCGCATACCGGGAGGTGAGTGACAACCAAGCCCCATTAGCCTTCTCTGGACTGTGGCCATTGCTTGCCTCAAACTGTCTGGCCAGGTCATCAACAGGCCACTCTTGTTAGGACATGCAGTTCCAGCCCACCAGGAAAATGCCCTGTGTGCCCTATGGCCAGTCTGGGCATTTTATTTATATATATAAAATAAACAGTGGGTATATAAAAATAAATAACATCCCTTTAAAAACTTGGAAAAAGAATCACCCCCTCCTACAAATGACTTGTAAAGTCAATCAGGTGTGGCTAATCACCTCCTCAATGACAGACAAAGGCATTTGACTTTCAACTGTGATCAGCTGTGGCCATTTTGATTAGCTAAGCATGGAAAAAGCTTTCCTGGAGCATTTCAGTCCCTAGTAGTGCAACTAATGCAAACAATCAACTATGGGTGGCAAGGCACTGTCAAAAGATCTCCAAGATAAAGTTGTGGACAGGCACAAATAAGAAGATGGATACATTTTTTTTTAAATGCTTTATCAATACCTAGAAGCACAGTGAAGTCTAATATTAAGAAGTGGAAGGTTTTTGGTACAACACAGATCCTCCCTGGATCAGGACGTCACTGCAAACCAGATGAAAGAGCCCTGAGGAAACTAGCCAGAGGGGCTACCAAGAGGCCTACAGCAACTCTGAAGCTTTTGCAGGAATTTATGACAGAGTGGTAATTGTGTGCATGTGTCGTTTTCTAGGTCACAGCAAGAAGGTGAGGGGAGCGGATGTGTGTCCTCTCTTCTCCCTTCCCTCCTCCCACCGGCACCCAGCATGTCTGTACAGGGCCCACAGAGGGGCAAGCAGAGTTCATAAAACATGACTGGGTGCCAGTACCAGGGGTGTGTGGAAGCAATCGGGCAGCAGCGCAGCCACCCAAATGCTTACACCTGACAGGCAGGAGTCTGCCTTTCAGTTTTACACACAACCCCAGTGGCTGCAGCCACTGGGATTGTGTGTAACCCCCCCCCCCCACTGTTAGGTCCGTACGACGTATGGGCCTGGCAGGGAAAGGGTTAAAGGGGGGTGATTCTTTTCTATACCTATAGTCTCACAAAAGTGAGTACACCCCTCCAGGGTACCCTGGGAAAACATTTTATTGGGCCCCCCCTTCATGCAATTTCGCTCTCCACCTGCTCTGAGACATACAATAAATAACAGCTAGACTCAAAATCAGTTTAATGAATCAGATCAGGCAGTGATTGCGATTGGTTTCCAGAGGTAACAGTGTATCATTACTGCCCACTGACTGTCTGCTAGAGGTTACAGCACACAATATGGCTCCTGGTTATTTGATAGAGGTTACAGCACATGGCTTTTGCTTGTTGATTGGTTGCTAGAGATTACTGTACATCAATACTGCTCACTGGTTGCTAGAGGTTACTGCATATTCTTACTGCACAATTGGTTGCTAGAGGTTACTGGACATCCTTACCACTCACTAATTGGTTGCTAGAGGTTACTGCACATTATTACTGCTCGCTGATTGGTTGCTAGAGGTTACTGCATATTCTTACTGCATAATGATTGGTTGCAAGAGCTTAGTGCACATCATTACTGTTCACTAATTGGTTGCTAAAGGTTATAGCACATCATCTCCTCACTACTTGCACACCATGGACTAGGGAGGTAAGGGGACCCATCAATAGACAGAAAACTCCAAAACTCCTAGGGATCCTAGGACTTCTGGGATCAGTGGCAATGCTGGGGGGTTGATGGGATCAGTGGGATGGTGGGATTAGTTAGGAGGCAGTACACTGTGGCAAATTCTGAATCATGTAGAGCAAAGCTGGAACTTTTTGGCAATGGGGAATTTACAATTACCACCAATGTGAGGGGGAATTTGCACCCGATCAGCAATGTTAGGGGGGATTTACACTGACCACCAATGTAAAGGGAGATTTACACTGACCAGCAGTGTAAGGGCAATTCTGCACATACCACCAATGTAAAGGGAAATGTACACCAATGTAATGGGGGATATTACATCAACAACCAATAAAGGGGGATTTCTACACTGGCCACCAATGTAAGGGGGATTTACACTCACCACCACCAATGTAAAGGGGGCTTCTACATGGACCACCAATGTAAGGGAGGATTTGAAACTGACCACAAATGCAAGTTTGGATTTTTTTTACAGATTACCGATGTAAAAAGGAGTTTCTACACTGAACACCAATGTAACTGAGACATCTAGCCTGCGTTCACATTTGTGTGAGTCGGGAACACATGCAAAATCGATTTCCTGACACCACAGAAATGTACTGCCCTTTAGCAGATACACAGCAGTGCCATTAATTGTTAATGACACCCTCACGTACCTGCTGAGATGTGCGTATTTACATGCACTAAAATTTATGGTGCTGTGGCACCATGTTATTTTAAAAAAGGGTTACACCTACAATTTGCTTACCTTTGCAGAACAGGCTGATGTTAGGTTTAATGACTGTAGTTATAGGCAGGAGTTTCAAGCATGCCCCTTTACCTCCCCAGTGGGCAGCATTCAGCAGAGGTAATGGTGGATATGACCTCAGGGGGCATGATTTACTGTATATGTGTTTGTGTGTATATATATATATATATATATATATATATATATATATATATACACACTGATTAAAAAGTGTTACTTTAATTTTTTTGAGCAGAGTGTAGCCTCAAGTCAATTAAACTCCTGGGATATTGATCTGGTCAGTTAAGTAGCAGAGGGGGTTGTTAACCACTTAAGGGCCAGCCTCGTTTTGGAATTTAGGTGTTTACATGTTTAAAACAGTTTTTTTGCGAGAAAATTACTTAGAACTCTCAAACAGTATATATTGTTTTTTTCTAACACCCTGGAGAATAAAATGGCGGTCATTGCAATACTTTTTTTCACACCGTATTTGCGCAGCAGTCTTACAAGCGCGCTTTTTTGGGAAAAAATTCACTTTTTTGAATAAAAAAATAAGACAACAGTAAAGTTAGCCCAATTTTTTTTATATTGTGAAAGATAATTTTACGCTGAGTAAATTTATACCCAACATGTCATGCTTCAAAATTGCGCCCGCTTGTGGAATGGCGTCAAACTTTCACCCTCAAAAATCTCCATAGGCTATGTTTAAAAAATTCTACAGGTTGCATGTTTTGTGTTACAGAGGAGGTCTAGGACTAGAATTATTGCTCTCGCTCTACCGATCGTGGCGATACCTCACATGTGTGGTTTGACCACCATTTTCATATGCAGACGCTACTCACGTACGCGTTCGCTTCTGCGTGCAAGCTCGTCAGGACGGGGCGTTTAAAAAAAAAAATTTTACTTTTCTTATTTATTTTATATGATTTTATTTATTTATTACACTGTTTAGAAAAAAATTGTGTCACTTTTATTCCTATTACAAGGAATGTAAAAAAAGCATGACAGGTCCTCTTAAATATGATATCTGGGGTCAAAAAGACCTCGGATCTCATATTTACACTAAAATGCAATAGAAAAAAAAAAAGTCATTTAAAAAAATGACATTGAAAAAAATATGCCTTTAAGACGTATGGGCAGAAGTGACGGTTTTACGTTGCTTCTGCTCTGCAGTGTCATGGAGACGAGTGGGCGCCATCTTCCTCTCACTTGTCTCCAGGCACAGCAAAGGGACAGACATGATCGCCTCTGCCACTACCGACGGCTCCGGTAAGTGGCGGAGGGCACCGAATCACAGCGGGAGGGGGGCCTCTCTCCCACCACCGATAAACGTGATCTCGCGGTGAATCCGCCGCAGAGACCACTTTTATCTTGTAGCTGACCGCCGCACGAAAATGGGCATATCAGAGTTATGGCAGCTAGCTGTTGCCATAACAACGATATCCCCCGGCAAAGTTAGGACGTGCATAGGCGTGAGGCGGTCGGCAAGTGGTTAATGAGCTTCAGCTGCTTTGGTGTTAATTAAATTACCAACAGGTGTACTACATGGTCAACAATGAGAGACCTCCAAAACAGGAATGGTTTACAGGTGGAGGCCACTGACATTTTTTTTCCCTACTCATCTTTTCTAACTGTTTTTCTCTTGGCTCAGTTTTGCATTTGGCTAGGGTCAGTGTCACTAAAGGTAGCATGAGGTCCAACTCCTCCAATACATGCCATTGCCAGAAGGTTTGCTGTGTCTCCAAGCACAATCTCAAGAGCATGGAGGAGATTCCAGGAGACAGGCAGGTACTCTAGGAGAGCTAGACAGGGCCATAGAAGGTCCTTAACCCATCAGCAGGACTGGTATCTGCTCCTTTGTGCAGGGAGGAACAGGATGAGCACTGCCAGAGCCCTACAAAATTACCTCCAGCAGGCCACTGATGTGAATGTCTCTGACCAAACATTCAGAAACAGACGTCCTAAGGGTGGCCCGAGGGCCTGACATTCTCTAGTGGGCCCTGTGCTTACTGCCTGGCACCATGGAGCTCGATTGGCATTTGCCATTATAGACAAGAATTGGCAGCTCCACCACTGGCGCTCTGTGATCTTCACAGATGAGTGCAGGTTCACCCCGAGCACATGTAACAGAAGTGAAAGGGTCTGGAGAAGCCGTGGAGAATATTATGCTGCCTGTAACATCGTTCAGCATGACTGATTAGGTGGTGGGTCAGTGATGATCTGGGAGGCATATCCATGGAGGGACACACAAACCTTTACAGGCTAGATCAGTGTTTCTCAACTCCAGTCCTCAAGGCACCCTAACAGGTCATGTTTTAAGGCTTTCCATGATTTTGCTTTAGTGATTTGATCAGTTTCACTGCCCTAGTAGTTACCACAGCCATTTCATCTGAGGGAAATCCTGAAAACATGCCCTTTTGGGCTGCCTTGAGGACTGGAGTTGAGAAACACTGGGCTAGACAATGGCACCCTGGCTGCCATTTGGTATTGGGATGAAATCCTTGGACCCCTTGTTAGATCCTACGCTGGTGCAGTGGGTCCTGGGTTCCTCCTGGTGCACGACAATGCCCGGCCTCATGTGACGAGAGTATGCAGCCAGTTCCTGGAGGATAAAAGAATGTATATCATTGAATGGCCCCCACGCTCGACTGACCTAAATGCAATAGAACACCTCTGGGACATTATGTTTTTCGATCCATCTAACGCCGCCAGATTGAACCTCAATCTGTTCAGAAGCTCAGTGATGCCCTGGTCCAGGACTGGGAGGAAATACCACAGGACCACAGGACACTATACATCATCTCATTAGGAGCATGCCCTGAAGTTATCAGGAATGCATACAAGCACGTGGGGGCCATTCAAACTACTAAATAGCATTTTTAGTTGCTGCAATGAAAAAATGGACTAGCCTGCTGCATAATTTTTTCACTTTTCACTTTTTCACTTTCACTTTCAGCACTTTGGGGTGTTTTTGAATTCCTCCCTCTGTAGCTTGAGAACTTTCACCAAACTATGTGGCATCCTTTCATTCTTAACACATTACCCAGTCCATATCAGTATAGATATCTAGCATGATTTTTTTCCCCGTTGAGACCTGATGTGTTTTCAAGCTGTCCCTGTAATTTTTTTGAGCAGTATATACAGTATTTATTGGCGTATAACACGCACTTTTCCCCCCTGAAAAGCAGGGGGAAATCATGTGTGCATGCTATACGCCGATGCTGTCTCTGTGGGAAGAGAAGCGAGCACCACTGAATTACATAGAGCCACGATCTCCTGTGTACCCGGCGCTCCGTCACGCACAGTCACGCCTCTTGGCCCCACATTGGGCTACTGTTCTGTCTATCATATGAACAGGGCCAGGAGACGTGGCTGTGAGTGGCGGAGCACCGGGTACACAGGAGATCATGGATTGTGTAATTCAGCGGCGCTTGCTCTTCCTCTTCCCTCGGAGACAGAAGGGATAATCTAACACTGTGTAATCAAGCACTGGTGAGGCTGCAATGATGGGAAAGGTGAGGCTGCAGAAGGGCACTGAACAGGCTGCATTGTTGGGCAATTTAATGGCTGCAGATGGGCACTGAGCAGGGTCCATTGTTGGGCAATTTAGTAGCTGCAGATGGGCACTGGTGAGGCTGCATTGATGAGCTGTGACCCTAATATATATATATATATATATATATATATATATATATATATATATATATATATATATATATATATATATAAAATGAAATTTACCAAAACCATATAATATGAGGTCAAACCTAAACACTTTGAATTTGTATGTAATCCGGTAGGCACTTGCTCTACATAGTTGAAAGTAAATCTAAAGGAAATTGGACAAGAAAATTGTATATTGTATGGCCAGCTTAAATGCATGTGAGATTTGTTCTCTTTTACAGCTGTAGTACATTAGTGTGCATTGGGTTAGGGCAGCCTATTTATTTTAATGAGCTGCCTAAGGCACCAGCACCCACCTACAGAGGTTCATGTGTCATTTCAGCAAAGCATGGCAGCGTATGTTGGTGCATTGCCATGCATCAATGGATGTTCATCAGCAAGGTTCATTGGTGTGCCATTAACCTCTTCACAGGGCGCCTCCCACCTCTTTAGGAGGTTTAGGATGCCGGGGGGCAGGAAATGGCTTAAGATCATGTGACCGCCGTGATTGGCTGTCACAGCGGTCACGTGATCTGAAAACCTTCGGTTAGACGCCGGTCACTGTGCTAGGAGTGCACAGGGCGTGCGCTTTCGGCACAGCGCTATTGATCGCCATTCACGAAAATATGTGGCCTCTCAGTGCTAAGGCGCAGAGAGGCTGTATATTTGCGTGTGGCCGGTGCCAAGGGGTTAAGAATGTATAGCAACACATTGTACAAACACAGGTACTCGGTTGTTGTGAGGTCAGCACATCTAAGGATTGGTGAATTGCAATTTATTAAAGTTTCAATTTTGGATATACCGGTACTATGTCTGAAATTAGAAAATGTGGATGATGAACTATTTTGCAGAGATCCCATAAGTCCCTATCACAGCATGCAATAAATATTTCAGAGCTATTTCAACTCAGCTGGATTTCGAGAATCTTTATTGGTGTTAGTACAAATCAATGTAATCAGTAAACCAGTTATCTTACCCAGTGAATTTCTAGAATTTTTCTAGTTTTATCATGACTTTACAATATGCATACAGTGCAGGGAGTGAGCAAAAATGTGCTTGGGTACAACGATTGGATGAATGGCTGTATATCCCTGCAACTGATAAAGGAAAGCTCCATGTTTCGTACAAAATCATTTGTATTGCATAGAGATAAAAAAACATGCATGTTGAGAAAAAAGGTTACAGACTGATTGGGTGAGCAGGGATGGCATATCTTGTGAAATAGTTGAGGCATCTTCCAATTATTCCCAAATGGAAAAGATGACTTTGGTTGCTACTGGTCAACCATACTATTTTCTGATGATTTAAAGAGAACCTGTCAGAACTGAAATATAGGTGGTGCCATTATTTCATTTTTTTGATAGCATCATCTCTGGTTCTACCATTCTAATACTTGCCTTTTACACTTACAGTCAGTAACCTTAACAAAGCCTGGAAGCAGTAAACTGTCATGTAATTAGCACATATTTGTTCCAGGTCTGTCCTTCACAGAGTAGTGATGGATAGAGGGCAGCCCAGGATCTTGTATTCTTTGAATAACTTTTTTTGTTTTCAATAGAGTGGTGAAACAGTAAAAGTCCTGTTGGATTTTACCTTCGATCCAGGGCTCAGTTAAAAGTCATAGTTACATAGTACGTGAGGTTGAAAAAAGACACATCAAGTCCAACCCATGTGTGTGATTATATATCAGTATTACATTGTATATCCTTGTATGTTATGGTCGTTCAGGTGCTTCTCTAATAGTTTCTTGAAACTATCAATGCCCCCCGCTGAGACCACCGCCTGTGGAAGGGAATTCCACATCCTTGCCGCTCTTACAGTAAAGAACCATCTACGTAGTTTAAGGTTAAACCTCTTTTCTTCTAATTTGCAAAAAAGTTTTATCCCTATTGTAGTTGAAGTCGACCTCATCGGACAGGGAGTGAGAAAAAAATCTGTAACAGGGACATAGAAACACAAATCTGGCGCTGTCATGATTTACTAAAAAAAGAATGCTCGTACAGTATTGGCAGCAGAACAAGAAGTGAGGCTTAAAGCGGAAGTCCGCCCACCCCACGAATAATTAAAAGTTAGCAGCTACAAATACTGCAGCTGCTGACTTTTAATATATGGACGCCTACCTGTCCAGGGTGCCCGTGATGTCGGCACCGCAGTCGATCTTCGGATCGGCTGTCGGGTCCAGCCGATCTGCGGATCGGCTGTCGGGTGCAGCCGCTGCCACTGCATGCACAAAGCGCGCTGCGCATTTCAATTGGTCTGGCGGCGGAGAAAGCATGAGGGGGCGCCAGACTTCTGGCGTACCTTGCTGCGGCAAGGTCCGACGGAAGTGGGGACAGGTTACCTGTCAAAAACATGTCCCTGTCCCCCCCTCCCCCCTGAAAGGTGCCAAATGTGGCACCTGGGGGGGAGGAGATAAATAATCTGAAGTTCCAATTTTGGGTGGAACTCCTCTTTAAGCTTGCTAAATAAGCCCTGGATTGCAGTAAAAACCTGATTCTACTTAAAAAAAAATATGTATTTAAATAGAACTCAAAGATTAAGTGCAACTATATGTTCAAAAAAATATATTATTAATTCAGTCTTTACTTGGTGTTGACAAAATTGACTGTTTACATCACAAGCAATTTGTTACCAAACTACTGAGTGATATCCGGATGAATGCATATTTTTCATTCACATGCAGCTGAATATTTTATTTAGATTAAATCGCTAGAAATGTGATAGCAATAAAGTTCCTCACTTCACAGTTCCAACAGGCTCTGGCCCCCCTCCCTACATTTTCCATTGGGTTCAAATACTAAGAGAAAGCTCAGTCCAGTACTACAGGAAATGAAGGAATGGTCAATGGGTGAAAACTTTGTGTGTCACAAGGAGCAAGAGGGAACCTTTATTTTTCTTGAAACATTTTTTTACCAAGTATAATCAGTTTGGTTTTTTTTTTTTTTTAACCAAACACCTCCTTCCAAATGTTTGAAAGTGTCAGAACTGGGATCAGCCCTTCCTTCTCTGAGCTGGCCGCTTAGCTGTCAGCTAATTGCCAGCTCCTATCTCTCCACAGTTACTTAGCTGTTGATGATATCCTGCCTACTTAAGCCGTTCAGCCCAGAGGAGCTCTGCCTTTGCCCTAGTCAAATCACAGAGATGCTCGCCTGCTTTCCTTTAAAAGACTTGCTTGGCTGACATCCCTTCTGACGCTCATCTCCGGCCCCCTGATGTTTGGCTTGTTTGACTATCCGTTCCGGTTCCTCAACTCTGGCTATGTTTTAATTACGTGTGTTCTATTTACTTTTGTTATTAAACAAGTGTGATTTAACTGTACTTCTGTCTTGGTCTGATTTTATGGTTTCTGACATAAAGACTGAGAAAAAGCTGTTTATGTTGGTTGGAACAACCAGATTCTGACTTTTTATTTTTAACTTTGCCTTTTTAAACACGTAATCAAGCACCTGATGTTCTAGGCCATAGGTCTCCAAACTTTTTAAACAAAGGGGCAGTTTACTGTTCTTCAAACTTTAGGGGGGGCGGACAGTAGCCAGCAGAGTAGAACTTGTTCTGGTGTCAGTGGGAGTAAACAGAGTCCCCTATTTGCTATTAGGGGGAGGAATAGTGCTTGACTGTTAGTGTCAGTGGGAGGAATAGTGCCCCATCATTGGTGTCAGTGGGAGAAATAGTGCCCCATTGTCTATGTCAGTGGCAGTAACTATGCCCCACTGTTGCTGACAATGGGGGGGGGGGGGTAACAAAGGGAGGGATAAAAGCAAGCAAAAGGCCATAGTTTGAAGACTTCTGTTCTAAGCAATGGAGAGATGTTCTTTCAGGTATAAGACTGCATATGTGGCCAAACTGAGACTGGACCCCATAAAAATCTGCTGCTTTAAAAACTACTTTACTTAAGTGTAGTACTTACTGTATGGCTGCTGTTAAAGACCAACTCTACAGTATCATCCCATGTGATAGTGGATATGTAGAATGAATCAAAGCTGTTTGCTCCAAAACAAAGAGCCCCAGTTACTTCTACACAGCATATTATCCCTCTACACTCTCTTTGTACAGTATGCATTCTTAGCCTTTCTGTATGTTTTACTGGATGTCCTGTCTTCTGCTTATAATTGATTTGGTTTTAGCACAATTGACAGTGCAATGGAAAAATCTATAGGACACTTTTTATTTTATTTTTTACTCTGTTCAGCTTATACTGACACTTGACTAAAATGTTAGATTAGTAAATGATCAGCCATTCTATCTGTCTGTCCATCTGTCTCACACTATATTCATTTTTTTGATCTGTATATCTATAATTTATTTGTCAATAGTTGTTTTTATCTGTCTGTCTATCTATCTATCTACCTATCTATCTAAATTTGTTTTTTTTTTGCAGACTCAAATGTAAGAATTGATTGTTCTCTCTTGCATCGACTTTGTGACATCTGCCACCCCTTACAAAATGTCTTCAATTAAAATAGCAATCAATAAGTTACTCAATATTTAAAAGTTTTGTGTGCCTCATAAGATTAAAAGCTCAGTTACACGAAAGATTTTGAGTCCTTATGAATGTGAATTTTAACTCCTTTTTTGACAGAAGCTATTGAAATCGACATATTGAATATAAGTTGATCATCAGCAATGAGTTAAATCTCATGCTTGCAAGTGATTTTAAAATCTCCCGTGTTACTAAGCCATAATACGTTAATGCTATTTGTATGTATTTATTTTGTTTTATTACTTGATTGCAAGACCTGGTGCTGGAGGGCCCTGGCAGTATAATGACACTTAAGTTATCCCTGGAAATTTATTGGCATCTTAAAGAATGCAGGGAGCCTTGGATTTTCTTTATTTTTTTAAACCCCTTTTCAATAGCTGTGCTAAATGTTCCACATCACTGAACTTCCTGCAATGCAGGATCTGTTAATTTGAGCATTCTTTTTATACCCGGGTTTTATAGCTGGCTAAAAGTCTGCAATATTTACAAGATCTGTGGGCTAAATGATGCCTTTCTGATGTGCCTTTTGTGTCCCTGACACTCACATCTGGTCACTAAATAGAAGACACTTTTATTTGAGTTAAGGGAATCCGCTTCCTGATCTAAGATGCTTCCTTTTTTGTTTATTCTTTAAGCAACCTAAAATCTGTCATTCTTCCCTTACTGGCTTCAGATTTCAAACAGATATTCCTCACTTGCTGGATAAGCGAAAATTCTTACAGCCATTCAACAGAATGTGTTAAAGTTCCATCAGGTTCACACAAGTAATTATTGCATCAAATAAACTTTTATTTTTCTAAAGTCCTTGCCATAATTTACTCGCCTTTATGAATAAGCAAAGTCTTTTCAATTAAATTGAGAAAAATGCAACATTTGACTGATTTAAATACTCTGGAACACTGCCATGCTAATTTTCTGATTCCAATATAAGAGATAATGAACTAAAACAATTTGTAGAAAATATACTCTTTATGGGACAATGTTTTGTTAAAAAGAGAGATTTGGGCAGGCTTGAGATTAAAGATTATTTTATAGTCTATACAGAGTGTCGGGGCAAGATTATACTTTGCAGAACAGGATGATGGGTGTAAATTTTAATGTTTAAACTAATTGCATCTCTTGTGTTATGAGTTAAAACTTATTTTACATCAAATGCTTATCAACAATTCTAACATGGACCCTGTTTCTTTTAAGACAGATTGTAGAAATGCTCTATTCTTTATTAACATAAAAGAGAAAATTTACATATCCAACTAAATAAAGTACATGTTTTGTAGTAATCCTAAAAAAACAAATCCCATAGTTTTTCTTTATATTTTATGACATATGACATGATAATTTAGGTTCAGAAATACTTTATTGAAACTATACCTGCAAGTACATAGGTGTAATATACAACCATGGTGCTTTAGTGTGGAAACACTAAAGGAACTACTACTTTATAAATTCATACTGCTGCTGTCATGTCCAAACTACCAGTGGAAAACCTTTTCTTTGCACGTTTCGTTAAACCTCTATCCTTTTTGGAGGAAACAGTTTAGAGGCTCATCAGTAGAAGAATAAAAATGTAAACAGCTTATATAGCAGAGGTGCTCTTGGTAGTGTGTTATAGTGATCATAGAGAAGTCAAAGTCATTGCAGTTATTTAGTAAACATTTATTAGTTACAGCAAAGATACGTTGTGTGGCTGATACGCCACTTCATCAGTTTTATCGGTGTTACATAGAGGTCCAAAATATATCAACCTCAGTGCCTCCTGGCTGTTGGGCAATCCTCATTGTGTTTAAGAGAGAAGTAAAGGAATCTTTTTTTATTTTTAGATTCCTATTTACCTAGGTGGATGCAGCATCGGTCCCCTGGCTCCTCTGCACTGAAAACCGAGCGATCGAACATAGCTGATCACTCAGTTTTTTTAGAGCTCCAAGACCAGAAAGCTGTGGACTATTAGTCACAGCTCTCTGCTCATCTCCCTCCTCGCTCATTGGAGTGTTGTGGAGGGGGCGGAGTGGCCATCTCAGGCTCTCAGCGCTCGCTGAGATGCTGAGCCGGGTGTCTGTCCAGACACCTGGCGGATCCAGACTTCCATTGTCAGGATGAAGCGGTGCCTGGACCAACCTTGGAGACATCAACAGAGAGCAGACTTCAGTCCTCTCTCTGCTGAAAATGGGTCACAGGATTGCAAAATGAATTGGAATAGGAGAAGTACAGCCAAATGAGCTTTGACTGGACTACTCCTTTAGAGGACTGCATAGATATGAAGCTTTTAGCATTGCTGTATGCCTGAACACTGGTGATAATTATTAAAGCAAACCTGTGCTTTGTCATGCAAAGCAACAAGTTGACTTCAATGACCCGCTTTCCACCAGCATATACTCATCTTCTCTTTGCGCACCTGTCACTGTGTTAAGTTGCCAAGAGAAAAGAAGATACCTAAGCTAGGAGACCTTCAGCCTTGTGTATGTTCTGAGTGTAAATCTGAATGTAAGTGCTTGTAAAGTCTTGTTTTTTTTTCTATAAAAATAACAAACATGTTATACTTACCTGCCCTGTGCAGTGGTTTTGCACAGAGCAGCCTGCATTCTCCTCTTCTCAGGTCCCTCTTCTGTGCTCCTGGCCCCTCCCTGCTGTTGAGTGCCCCCACAGCAAGCAGCTTGCTATAGGGGCACCCGAGACATTGCAGCTCCCTTTGCTCATTCAGACACAGAGCCGCGACCCGGCCCCACCCCTCTCTCTCCTGATTGGCTGGCTGATTTTGACAGCAGCGGGAGCCAATCAGAAGGGAGAGTCTCAGGCGGCCGAGACAATCAAGGACATCGCTGGACAAAAATCGGACTCAAGTACGTATTAGGGGGGCTGAGGGGCCGCTGCACACAGAAGGCTTTTTATCTTAAGACATAGAATGCCTTAAGTTAAAAAAACCTTCAGACTTTACAACCCGTTTAAGCTTAGACAGAGATGTCGTCCCTCACTACCTGAGGCTGAATACATGGCAGAGACTATGTAGATGACGGGGCTCCTCTTGCACCTCCTGCCCAACACTACTAAAGATGGTGAAAAAGTGTGAGGGCACAGAGTGGCCCGAGTGACAGAATTTGTAGGCCAATCCAGATCTGTTTTGCAGCCAGATGTGTAGAACTGGGAGCTTAGGGCCACAGAGCAGGAATAAGGCATAGGAACAATGTGGTACCGGAACAGAAAAAAAAACAGTCCAGGTACTAAGCCAAGTAACAGCTGGGCAACACAGTACCAAATTAGGTGGCAAAGGCAGAGTTCAATAAACAAGCTAAGGTCAATAACAGCTAGGAAAAAAAGCGTGCAAGGCAGGAGGTGGTAATAGAGTCTAGAAGGCAAACTAATGCACATCTGGTATTTACTTTATGGACAAAGGTATGAGCAGCATAATGCACAAGCACATATGCCCACACTGGTTTCCTTCTACGGATGAGAACCTGACCTTCTTTACAGGGGTAATGAAAAGAAGGTAACTATATACTTTAGCCATGCTCTTGAGCATATATGGCATAAGACTAATGCCCCGTACACACGGTCGGATTTTCCGATGGAAAATGTCCGATCATAGCGTGTTGTCGGAAATTCCGACCGTGTGTGGGCTCCATCAGACATTTTCCATTTTCCGACACACAAAGTTTGAGAGCAGGATATAAAATTGTCCGACAACAAAATCCGTTGTCGGAAATTCAGATCGTGTGTACACAAATCCGATGGACAAAGTGCCACGCATGCTCAGAATAAATAAAGAGATGAAAGCTATTGGCCACTGCCCCATTTATAGTCCCGATGTACGTGTTTTACGTCACCGCGTTTAGAACGATCGGATTTTCCGACAACTTTGTGTGACCGTGTGTATGCAAGACAAGTTTGAGCCAACATCCGTTGGAAAAAATCCTAGGATTTTGTTGTCGTAATGCCTGAACAAAGTCCGACCATGTGTACGGGGCATTAGTCTCTCAAAGACTTCAACCAATACAAATCTGCCCTCCAAAATTACAATTCTTGCCTCCACACTGCCAAGCAGACCTATTTTACCACTTTCATTAATACCTTCTCATTCAGTCAACACTTATCTACCTTCAACTCTCTACTTCGTCCTCCACTGCCTCCCCCTCACTAACTCACTCACTGCCCAAATGGTTGCTAATCACTTCAAAAATAAGATTTATACAATTTGTGATGAAATCTACACTCTACAGGTATCTCCCCCAGTTAACACCCCATGTCAACAGGTAAAACTGACACTCCCCTTATTCAAACCTGCTACTATAGACAATGTTTCTAAACTCCTTTCTAGCCCCCACCTAACCACCTGTCCCCTGGACCCTATTCCCTCTCAAATACTACGGTCACCCTCTGACTCTATCCTACACTCTCTAACCCACATCTTCAATCTCTCCTTCTCTTCTGGCATCTTCCCCAACGCTCTAAAATATGCACTGGTCACCCCCATACTTAAAAAGCCATCTTTGGACCCTGCCAACGTCTTGAATGCCTGGTCTATAACCAACTGAGTGATCACCTCATAAAGAATAACCTTCTTGATCCCCTTCAGTCTTGATTTTGCCCTCAACACAGAAACTGCTCTTCTAAAACTCACAAATGACTTACTAACCGCAAAAACCAATGGATACTATTCTGTACTCCTACTTCTAGACCTTTCGGCTGTTTTTGATATGGTTGACCACCCCCTCCTCCTCAAAAAACTTGACTCCCTTGGTCACCATGACTGCGCTCTTCGGTGGCTCTCATCCTACCTATCCCAATGCACCTTCAGTGTCACTTAAAATTCTACTTCCTGCTCTCCTCTTCCCTTCTCTGTCAGGGTCCCCCAAGGTTCTCTTCTTGGACCTCTCTTATTTTCAATCTACACCTCTTCCCTGGGTCAGCTGATTGCCTCACACGGCTTTCAATATAATTTCTACACTGATGACACCCAATCTATTTCTCCACCCCTCAACTCACTCCATCAGTTTCCTCATGCATCACAAACTTACTAACAGACATATCTGTCTGGATTTCACACCACTTCCACAAACTCAACTTATCCAAAACCGAGCTCATAATGTTTCCTCCCCCATGTGCCTCTTCCCCTGACTTCTCTGTCAATAGCAATGGCACAACCATCCACCCATCACCACATGCCAGGGTGCTAAATGTTATCCTGGACTCTAGATAGAAAAGAAGATACCCCCCAATAACTGTGACTTTAATGGCAATGAAATACATATAGAATACAATATAGTTTATTCAACAATGTGTACATGTATACAAATATGGATTTTCAAACCAATAAAAACAATGATGACAATGGTGATGAATTCCCATGTGAGTCCAGATGGCCCGATGCGTTTCAAGACAAAATACGTCCCTTCGTCAGGGCCATTTGCCAGGAAGGGATCACACCAGAATGATTATCATGAGAATTCACTGCTGGACTGAGGCACTAGCATCGTGAACAGACAACATCTATGTCTCAAGGACACAGTTGTACCGGGTGGGTCCCCAATCGTCCACACTAGGGAGCATGCGTGGTCATTGGGATCTTTGAACTCAAATGTTTTTAACAACCTGGTTTGTGCGATGCATCCTCACTTTATCATATACTTAATGGTAAATATACCTCCATGTATATGGAGAGACTTTTTTTGCACAATTTGAAATGTTGCAATGATGTTCTGTATATTGACCAAAGTCTTAAATTAAATTAAATTTTTTTGATAAAACCAAAATATACTCTCTTAAAGAAGGTAGTATTAACAGCGCTTAGTCGGATTATAGAATGGATAAATATGATAGCTCATATCCTGCTACAATAATCTGTCAAACTCAAAGCATGTAATAGCATTTGTATCTCGAGTGTTAACTTGAGTGTTAACTCAAGCTCCTATACTGCTACAATTGTCTATCAAAATCAAAGCATATAATAACATTTATACCTCGAGTGTTAACTCAAACAGGGATACATAAAAAAACAACATTCAATGCAGTGACATGCAATCAAAAGTTCCAAATAGGAAGTTCTGACAAATACCAGCAGTGGTATTTTAAGTCTGACACATGAAATCTGTTGTCTCCTCTGCACAGCCTCAGAGTCTTTCTATGAACAATTCATTTTTAGCAGGGGACATCAGTGAAGAGGAAAGGGATTTTATTCCTTCTGGGGTGCACTATCCAAGGGTCACTACACCTTCACCACATCACCGCGTGATCAACCCCCTTTGGATGTAAGCTTACCAGAGGTAAGAGATAGACAAGCCTATCTTATCCTTTCTCACTTAGATCGACTCCTCCACCACCAAAATACTTTAGTCCTCCTTGTGCAGAGCCTTTCCAGGACGCCAAGGTGAATGATGGAGGGGGTACATAATAGTTTGTGAATATTCTGTGGGCCGGATACATACACACCCTTCAAAGGCAGGCAGGACAGCTTCTGTAGCCGCTCAAACACTTCCTCAGCCTTTGAGCGGCTACATAAGCTGTCCTGCCTGCCTTTAAAGGGTGTGTATTATCCGGCCCACAGAATATTCACAAACTATTATCTACCCCCTCCATCATTCACCTTGGCATCTTGGAATGGCTCTGCACAAGGAGGACTAAGGTATTCTGGCGGTGGAGGAGCCGATCTAAGGGAGAAAGGATAAGATAGGCTTGTCTATCTCTTACCTCTGGTAAGCTTACATCCAAAGGGGGCTGATCACGTGGTGATGTGGTGAAGGTGTAGTGACCCTTGGATAGTGCACCCCAGAAGGAATAGAATCTCTTTCCTCTTCACTGATGTCCCCTGCTAACAATTAATTGTTCATAGAAAGACTCTGAGGCTGTGCAGTGGTGACAACTGATTTCATGTGTCAGACTTAAAATACCACTGCTGGTATTTGTCAGAACTGCCTATTTGGAACTTTTGATTGCATGTCACTGCATTGAATGTTGTTTTTTTATGTATCCCTGTTTGAGTTAACACTCGAGGTATAAATGGTATTATATGCTTTGATTTTGATAGACTATTTTAGCAGTACAGGAGCTTGAGTTAACACTCGAGTTAACACTCAAGATACAAATGCTATTACATGCTTTGAGTTTGACAGATTATTGTAGCGGGATATGAGCTATCATATTTATCCATTCTATAATCCGACTAAGCGCTGTTAATACTACCTTCTTTAAGAGAGTATATTTTATTTTTACTTTTGTTTATCCTTAAAACAGCAGCTAGAATTATTTAAAAGACAGATTCATTTCCTCTTTCTTTTCTCCATTTTTGAGCGCTAGGATCAGTGTTGTGTATCAACCCTGGTATTGTTCTTTGTTTTTATTATTTTTTTGATACATTTCCCTAGAATCTAAATCCCCCTGAAGAAGACCAGAATGGGTCGAAATGCATTGGGGTATTCATGTGGATATTAATGTTGTAAATGCAATTGGTAAATTATGTTCTCCTGGGGGCCTCTTTACCATGAGTGATGTTTTATATTGTTGTTTGGTAACGTAAACCATTGTTTGTATTTTATAATAAACCTATTGCATATTTGAATCTATCCTGAATTTCTGATCTACTCCATATTCTTGTATTAATATTTAAATGTGTTGCTGCTGAAAAAAACCCCTGGGGAATCTTTTTTACACCTTACCTGGGAGCGAGAGATCAAGAGAGCAGCCATTTGAACTGATATCCTCATCATCCTGTCTACATCCAGAGGACGAACCTTATGTATTGTATGAACCCATGCTTTAATAGGCTCCTATAATGTGGAGTCTAGTCATCTGGTAAGGGCACAGCCTTTCTTTTTATCATGGTGGAAGGTGCACTTTTGGTGTGTACTCGTTTATTACCACTGAGACATGAATATTCAAGGACATTTCACTTATTTTGGATTCCTTTATGGACTGATCATTGTTACTTTGGATGTCTTCATAGACTGATCACACATATATAAATCCATTATATTTTGTTTTGGTCATATCACTCCTTTTTAGCGCGGTAATCTTGAGTTTTTGTTATTTATACATGAATGTTCTGTTGTGTGATTGCCAGCTGCTGTTTTGATTATTTAACCTTTTCATCTGCGCAATTACTATACATAGTTTTCTATCCTCTGGAATACCCTACCCCAAGCTGTCAGAATCTCTCCAAATCTATCTACCTTTAGGCAATCCCTGAAAACTTTTCTCTTTGGAGAAGCCTACCCTGCCTCCACCTAACTGTTCTTTTATTTTCTTCATCAGCTTATCCCCCATAGTTATTACCTTTTGTATCATGTGACTCACCCTCTGATTCCTTCTGTATTGAATTGTATTGTAATTGTACTGTCTGCCCTACTGTTGTAAAGCACGGTGCAAACTGTTGGCGCTATATAAATCCTGTATAATAATAATAATAATAATATATGAAACGAAAGAAGGGAGAAAGAAGGGAGAAAATGAACCGGTTTCTTTATTCTACGTGGGAAAAGCACAGATTTATTCATTTATTAAGCGGTCAATTTTGTATTACATTATAACATTTGTAAAATAGTAATAGGAATCATGACGGATTCCTGATTCTTTGGAATCATTACTTCAGCAAACTGCTGCAGTAATGTTTTTTCTTGAGTAAAGATGCTATTTATGTCTATCATATTATTGGCTGCTGCAGATGGGAAAATATCAGTGGTGGTCAAAGAGGAAAAGATCTAAAATCACAATGTTCTGCTCCAACTCTTGCTCAAGCATAAGGCTCATTTCACACCTAAACCGGCCGCGAATCACACAGCAACACTGTCCGTCCCTGTTCTCCATTTCGGGGATGAATCAGGGCCATAGGCGTGCGCACGGGGTGTGCCAGGTGTGCCTGGGCACACCCTAATCACCCCGTGCTGTCTCCAGAGATTTGCCCCAAAATGCTGCATCCAAGAGAGTGTGTGGCCCGCGCTGCCTGTGAAACAGTTTCACAGGCAGCAGATCGTGAGAATTGCTAGAGCTGTTCAGTGTATGAAACTGTCAGCTAATGACACTGCATGCAGGGAGAGACACCAGCTGTCAAAATGTCGGGGTGATGTCGGGGGTGGGCGGTACCGAACGGCCATTAAACACCAGCCAATGGGATGGGGTCTGGGCGGGCGGCTACATTTATGTGGCCCCACCCCTCTCTGAAGCAGCTCAAGCATTGGCTGGTGTTTATAGCACTTGGTCCCACCCACCCCGACATCGCGGCTGAGTTGTAAGTCATCACAGCTCAGCCGCGATGTCGGGGGTGGGCGGGACCAAGCGCCAACACCAGCCAATGATTGGGCTGCTTCAGAGAGGGGGCGGAGCCAGAGAAATGTAGCGGCCCGCCCAGACCCATCCTATTGGCTGGTGTTTGGTAACTTTTCAGTCCCGCCCACCACCAACATCACCGCTGACTTAACAGCTGGTCTCTCTCCCTGCTTGCGGTGTCTTTATCTGACAGTTTCATACACTGAACAGCTCTGGCAATTCTCACGATCTCCTGAATGTGAAACTCCTCCTCTCCCCTATCTGTGCCACCCAATGCTGCCAATCAGTGCCAACCAATGATGCCAATCAGTGCCAACCAATGCTGCCAATCAGTGCCAACCAGTACTGCCAATCAGTGCCAGTGCTGCTTATCAGTGCCAACCAATTCTGCCTATCAGTGCCAATCAGTGCAAACCAGTGCTGCCTATCAGTGCAAACCAGTGCTGCCTATCAGTGCCAACCAATGCTGTCTATTAGTGCCAGTGCTGCTTATCAGTTCCAACCAATGCTGCCTATCAGTGCCAACCAGTACTGCCTGTCAGTGCCAGTGCTGCTTATCAGTGCCAACCAATTCTGCCTATCAGTGCCAACCAATGCTGCCAATCAGTACCAACCAATGCTGCCAATCAGTGCCAACCAATGCTGCCAATCAGTGCCAACCAGTACTGCCTATCCGTACCAGTGCTGCTTATCAGTGCCAACCAATTCTGCCTATCAGTGCCAACCAGTGCAAACCACTGCTGCCTATCAGTGCAGACCAGTGCTGCCTATCAGTGCCAACTAATGCTGCCTATCAGTGCCAACCAATGCTGCCAATCAGTGCCAGTGCTGCTTTTCAGTGCAACCAATGCTGCCAATCAGTGCTGCCTATCAGTGCCAACCAGTGCCAACCATTGCCAACCATTGCTGCCTATCAGTGCCAACCAATGCTGCCTATCAGTGCCAACCAGTGCCAGTCAGTGCTGTCTATCAGTGCCAACCAATGCTGTAAATCAGTGCCAACCAATGCTGTCAGTCAGTGCCAACCAATGCTACCTATCAGTGCCAACCAATGCTGCCTATCAGTGCTGCATATCAGTGCCCATCAGTGCTGCCTATCAGTGCCAATCAGTGCCCATAAGTGCTGCCCATTAGTGCTGCATATCAGTGCCCATCAGTTCTGCCTATCAGTGCCAGTGTTGACAATTAGTGCCCATCAGTGCTGCCTATCAGTGCCACCTATCAGTGCCCATCAGTGCTGCCAGTCAGTGCCCATCAGTGCAGCCTATCAGTGCCCATCAGTGTCCATCAGTGCTGCCTATCAGTGCCAATCAGTGTCCATCAGTACTGCCAATCAGTTTCCATCAGTGCTGCCAATCAGTGATGCGAATCAGAGCCTATTAGTGCCCATAAGTGCTACCAATCAGAGCCCATCAGTGCCGCCTATCAGTGCCAATCAGTGCTGACAATCAGTGTCCATCAGTGCCACCCATCAGTGCCACCTACCAGTGCCAATCAGTACTGCCTATCTGTGCACATCAGTACTACCAATTAGTGCCCATCATCGCTGCCAATCAGTGCAGCCTATTAGTGCTCATCAGTGCTGCCTTAACAGGGATGGTGGAAACCCCTCTTCAGATAATTGTAATACAAATTAACTTCAAGTGCAACAACTTTTTAGTTGGGAGGTTCACACTTTGGAATTTTTATTTTTTAGAGTGTTACACTTAATTGTATATGTTTTAGTTACGGTTATAATGTGAATCATTGCACTTGAAGTTATTTCCCACCAGCCCTGCTAAGTACATGTCTTTATGGACCTTGCTTTGTGAACTGGTGGGCAGACATGTTGGAACAGGAAGGGGCCATCCCCAAACTGTTCCCACAAAGTTGGGAGCATGAAATTGTCCAAAATGTCTTGGTATGCTGACATCTTAAGAATTACCTTCACTGGAACTAAGGGACGGTGCCCAACCCCTGAAAAACTACCCCACACCATAACCTCCCCCCTCCACCAAATGATTTGGACCAGTGCACAAAGAAAGGTCCATAAAGACATGGATGAGTGAGTTTGGGGTGGAGGAACTTGACTGACCTGCACAGAGTCCTGACCTCAACCCAATAGAACACCTTTGGGATGAATTTGAGTGAGGACTGTGACCCAGGCCTTCTCATCCAACATCAGTGCCTGACCTCACAAATGCCCTTCTGGAAGAATGGTCAAACATTCCCATAGACACACTCCTAAACCTTGTGGACAGTCTTCCCAGAAGAGTTGAAGCTGTTATAGCTACAAAGGGCGGGTCAACTCAGTATTGAACCCTACGGACTAAGACTGGGATGTCATTAAAGTTCATGTGTGTGTAAAGGCAGGCGTCCCAATACTTTTTAATATACATACATATACACACGTATGTGTGCTTGAGCTTTCGGGTGAACACCCTAATGCAAAAGGCTGCGCACGCCTATGATCAGGGCAGAATCTTTGCCTGAATTGAGCCCTGAAACAGAGGCAAAGACGCACAGTGTTTCTGTGCAGTGTGCTCCGCAGCCACCCCGGAGACATGTGAACCGGCTCCATAAGTGTATATTGACTGGTTTGCACAAAAGTTATAGCATCTACAAGCTATGGGAAAGATTTATTGCATTATTGCGATTTATTGATTTATGGCATTTTTAATATTCTTTATTTTTTTACTAGTAATGGCGGTGATCTGCAATTTTTAGCAGTATTGCGACAGACAGATCGGACACTTTTGACACATTTTTGGGACCATTGACACTTTATACAGCGATTGGTGCTATAAAAATGCACTGATTACTGTGTAAATGACACTGGTAGGGAAGGGGTTAACACTAGGGGGCGATCAAGGGGTTAAATGTGTGTTCCCTCAGTGTGTTCTAACTGTATGGGGATTGGACTGAGTAGGAGAGGAGACATTTTTCTGTTCCTACTTACTAGGAATTAGGGATGGGTGAATGGTTCGGCCCAAGCATAAGTTCGGGCCGAACTTTCGCTGTTCGGGCGTTCGGCAAACAGCCAAACAAACGGGTTGTTTGACCGTTTGTTCACACCCCCCGAACCAACCACAATGCATTGCTGTGCTGAACAGTGCATTGCAAGCCCTGATTGGCCGGAGCAGTGAAAGCTTCATCCAATCAGGGCACAGAGCACTGTCAGAGTCATGATTGGACACTGTAATCATGACTTTATCCAATCATGGCTCATTCCTGCCCCACAGTAAAAAAATATTCTTTCAATGGCAGCCATTTTCAGTGTGATTTCGGCGTGGAGAGGGATAGAACAGGGCTCTACAGGGTTCAGTACTATTAGTTAGTTAGTGTGCTATACTGTGCTATTTTGCTTCAATTGTCAGTGTAGAATATTTGTTTAGTGTCAGTCTAGGGATAGTGTGAGTGTAGGGAGGAGGACCATCATTCAGCTTTGCATAGTTTGCAGCTAGAGTAGGGACAACTCAGATGGTTTCATTGTAGTGTAGTGAGACTGTGTCATTCATACATACATTAGTGTAGAGTAGGGACAGCTCAGATAGTTTTAGTGTAGTGCGGTGAGACCATGCCTGTAATCTTTACATTAGTGTATAGCTAGAGTAGGGACAGTTCAAATAGTGTCAGTGTAGTGATGGTTGCGTTACTGCCAGTTTAACGCCATTTACTTCTCTGTGCGTTACTGTCAGTTTAACGCCATATATTTTTGCGTGCATTACTGCCAGTTTAACGCCATATCGTTTTGTGTGCGTTACTGCCAATTTAACGCCATATAGTTCTGTGTGCGTTACTGCCAGTTTAATGCCATTTACTTCTGTGTGCGTTACTGCCAGTTTAACGCCATATCATTTTGTGTGTGCGTCACTGCCAGTTTAACGCCATATAGTTTTGTGTGCATTACTGCCAGTTTAATGCTTTATCATTATGTGTGTGCGTTACTGCCAGTTTAACGCCATTTACTTCTGTGTGCGTTACTGCCAGTTTAACGCCATATAGTTTTGCGTGCATTACTGCCAGTTTAACGCCATTTACTTCTCTGTGTGTTACTGCCAGTTTAACGCCATATAGTTCTGTGTGCGTTACTGCCAATTTAACGCCATATAGTTCTGTGTGTGTTACTGCCAGTTTAATGCCATTTACTTCTGTGTGCAATACTGCCAGTTTAACGCCATATCATTTTGTGTATGCGTTACTGCCAGTTAAACGCCATATAGTTTTGTGTGCGTTACTGCCAGTTTAATGCCATATCGTTATGTGTGTGCGCGTTACTGCCAGTTTAATACTATATAGTTTTGTACATTACTGCCAGTTTAATGCCATTTACTTCTCTGTGATTACTGCCAGTTTAACGCCATATCGTTCTGTGTGCGTTACTGCCAATTTAACGCCATATAGTTCTGTGGGTGTTACTGCCAGTTTAATGCCATTTACTTCTGTGTGCAATACTGCCAGTTTACGCCATATCATTTTGTGTATGCGTTACTGCCAGTTAAACGCCGTATAGTTTTGTGTGCGTTACTGCCAGTTTAATGCCATATCGTTATGTGTGTGCGTTACTGCCAGTTTAATGCTATATAGTTTTGTACGTTACTGCCAGTTTAATGCCATTTACTTCTCTGTGCGTTACTGCCAGTTTAACGCCATATTGTTCTGTGTGCGTTACTGCCAGTTTAACGCCATTTACTTCTCTGTGCGTTACCGCCAGTTTAACGCCATATAGTTTTGTGTGTTACTGACAGTTTAACGCCATTTACTTTTGTGTGCATTACTGCCAGTTTAACACTATATAGTTCTGTACGTCACTGTATGTTTGGTGCATTAAATTGCAGTATATTATAATGTATCCGTGGAGTGTGTCTGTGTAGTGTGAGTACTCAAATTAAAGTGCCCCAAACACCTCTTTACATTGATTAAAGTGCATCTACATATAGATTTCAACTTCTTCTTTACATTTGCTTATAAGCACCGCCCCCTCCCTCCCAATAATGTCTGGAAGGACAACAAGGAATGGCAGACGTTCCCTTGGCACTCTAAGGGGGCCAGCAACAAATGTGTCCATAGGCAAAGGTGGACATAATGGTCAGTCCTCAGGCAGGGCATCATTTCCTCTGTTTAGTGAGTTTGCTATCCAGCCACAGCATGCAGAGGAGGTGGTGGACTGGCTTACTAAACCTTCCTCATCCTCCTCATCCTCTGTCACACAAGCAGAGACAAATGTGCAGTCCCCTGCAGTTGCCAGAGTGGATAAACCTGCCTCCTTGTCCACATCTATTTCTGTCATAGCCCCAACATCAGCCATTGAGGAGTCAGCTGAGTTATTTGACCACAGCGTCATCCACTTGCTCCCTGATGATGCCCAGCCATTACTGGATTCAGATGTTTGTCCTGAGGTTGAGGATGACAGGAACATGAGCCTATAGAGAGGGAGGAACACTGGTAGACAAATTGGCATACATGTTCCCCAAGCTGCAGTGTATTGCAAAGTTGTCTCCAGTGGTAATGATGAAAATGGAGGAGATGGAGATGATGATGATGATGAGGTCACTGATGCGACTAGGGTGCCAAATAGAGCAGAGGAGGAAACTGAAGGTGAGGCGGCACAACCCCAAGGAGGCCGACATCAAGAAAGGGTAGAGTGCAGCCACCCTATTTCAATACCATTCTGCAGCTGTTATCTGCCGGCCCACTCCCCAAAGCTCAGCTGTCTGGGCCTTTTTCAGCACATCTACAGCAGATCGCACTGTTGCTATCTGCAAACTGTGTCTCAGGCACATCAAATGTGGCAAAAACACCAACCCTTTGGGTACCACATGCTTAACAAGGCATTTAACGTCCAACCACTCAGCCTGTTGGTTGGACGTTAATATACGTTGAAAGTTTTAATATACGTTCAAAATTCAATAATTCAGTAATTCAGTCAGGGCCATATTTCCCTGTTCGGCCCTACTATCTATATTACAACATGTTTAAAATGCAATTAAACCCCCTCCTTTAACCCCCCCGACTGCCCCCCCTCTTGTCCTACCACCCATCACATTCCCCATTCCTGCTTACTATACTCTCATCTTTTCGGCAAAACTTCTTTGTATTTTAACCAATCACACCATTTCACTTTGAACCTTTCTTCTCCTACCTCCCCGCTAAACCCTAAATACTCCAAATTGTATGTTTTGTTTATTTTACAAAACCAACTCCTCGGGGCAGGTCTCTCTGGATCCTGCCACTGTCTGGGTATTAAGCTTTTTGCAGAATTTAGTAATTGAGGCACCAGTGTTCTTGTGTACTGTTTGATTGGCATTCTAACACCATGGAATAAGCATACCCATGGCTCCTCTAAAATTTTGGTGCCCGTAATTTCCTTTATTGTTACTATTACCTCTTTCCAGTATATTTTTATTTTGGGGCATGTCCACCATATATGGAACATGGTTCCTATTTCTGGGCAGCCCCTCCAGCATAATGCTGAGGTCTCTTTTTGGTAATGGTGTACTACAGTATATCGGGGGTTATGTACCATCGTGCTAAACACTTGTAATTAATTTCTAGTGTGCTACAATCGGTTGACGTGACACGTGTCAGCCGTAATATTTTCCCTACATCTATGTCTATTTCTCCTGTTCCCAACTCCTCTACCCATTTTTTTTTCCTCAAACAAAAAAGGTTTTATTATAGTAAGATTGTAGCATACAGTTCCAGAGCAAATATAGATCTTTACAAAGTACTGATCATATCATACAGGTAGAAAGCAATTATTGCATTACATTTCTCTCTCTTACTACATACAGATTATATTGCAATACATAGATAACCACAATATCCGTCCTCCTGTTCCACTATACATCTACCAAGTTTTAGGTAGCTCTCTCTATTATATTTTTTAAAGCAGTAGGACGATCATAAACTTTAAAATAAGCGATCATTCACCAAATCTACTGGCGCTAGTCCAGGCACATCCAGCCACCTGGCCCAGAGTTTCTCATATTTTTTAGATGTCCCCCTATGCTGATATATAATTTTTTCCATACGGAGAGTATTCCCCATTTATGTGATCCATTCCTGCACTGTGGGAGGGTCCATAGATTTCCAATGCCTGAGGATTAGCATACGAGCTTGAAACAAAGCTCTTCCAATAGCTTGCTTAAGGATATCTCCTATCGATAGGTCATCTAGTATCCCCAGCAAGCATGGTTTGGGATCTAGAGGTAACTGCACCTGGAAAACCCTGTTAATAGTATCAATGACATTATTCCAATATAGGTGAAGTTTGGGACATCTCCACAAGAGGTGAATTAGATCTCCATGGTCTCTGCAACATCTGGTGCAAGTGAAGTCTGTGCCTAATCCCATACGGACTAATTTAGCAGGCGTGTAATGTACTCTAGAAAGTATATATAGCTGTGATAGTTTTTGAGCAGCGTTTAATGAGCACATGGGGACCGCCTGCAAGGCCTCCTCCCATTGCTCTTCTTCAAATGTGCCAACATCTTGTTCCCATTTGGACATAGCTTTCAATGGTGTGTCCCTCAGAAAAAGATTCAAAAGCATGGTATGGCAGTCCAATATAAACCCTTTATAGGTAGTTATTTCAAAAAGGAAATTAAAAATGGATGTGGGCTCCAGGGTCCAAATGTCTGCACCCTTCTGGGCATCTATCGCATGTTTGAGTTGCCTATAATAAAAATTCATGGAAACCGGTAGTTGAAAGGCCGCTCTGAGTTCCGAGAAGGATCTCAGCTTGCCGTCCCTAAATATATGTATCATGTGTGACACCCCATATTGCTTCCATTTCAATCCATATGGTATTTTTGCTATCTCCAGATAATGATTATTCTCCCAAATAGGGCTATATTTAGTAAACCCATTCACCCCCTGAAGCATTCTGACCTTATTCCAGATCTTTTGCATAAGAGCATAGGTTGGGAAAAGTTTGTTGGATTTATTATATTGTAGGGCCTCCAACCCATCTGAAATCTCACTTTTGGATGTGAACCGGAGTAATTGGGCCGAAGAGTCTCGTAGATTCAGTTCTAGTTCCTGCCTTGGCCGTATGACTCTAGCAATGTGTTGCAATTGGGAGGCTAAGTAGTATACCCAAGGATTGGGTAGCGCCAAGCCACTGTCATCTTTGGGGCACTGTAACTGCTCAAGTTTAATTCTAGGAGGTTTTGATAGCCATATCAATGACCGGAAGAGAGAGTTAATGATTCTGAACTTTTTCAAAGTAATGACCATTGGGGAATTGTGGAGCACGTAGAGCAGCTGTGGCATAAGGATCATCTTTATTAGATTTATCCTCCCCACTTATGATAGTTTCAGCTTGCTCCATACTTTGACTCAATCACGGCAGCGATTAATTAAAGGGGTTAGGTTTAGGTTAATGTAATCCAACGTACAGGCAGTAACCTGTATGCCAAGGTATTTAAGGGATGTCGAGATCGGGATATCCTGCATATTCCTTTGGGATGGGGATGGTTCGCGGTCTAATGCCCCGTACACACGGTCGGATTTTCCCATGGAAAATGTGTGATAGGACCTTGTTGTCGGAAATTCCGACCATGTGTAGGCTCCATCACACATTTTCCATCGGATTTTCTGACACACAAAGTTTGAGAGCAGGATATACAATTTTCCGACAACAAAATCCGTTGTCGGAAATTCCGATCTCGTGTACACAAATCCGATGGAAGTGCCACGCATGCTCAGAATAAATAAAGAGATGAAAGCTATTGGCCACTGCCCCGTTTAAAGTCCCGACGTACATGTTTTACGTCACTGCGTTCAGAATGATCAAATTTTCCGACAACTTTGTGTGACCGTGTGTATGCAAGACAAGTTTGAGCCAACATCCGTCGGAAAAAATCCTAGGATTTTGTTGTCGAAATGTCCGAACAAAGTCCGACCGTATGTACGGGGCATAACAGTAGAAGGGAGGACTTGGTCCAATTGATAACTAGACCAGAGTACTTTCTGAACTGGCCAATGACCCCCATTGCCTCTGACAGTGAAACGGATGTATCCCCAAGGAGCAGCATGGTGTCATCAGCATACATGATACCTTTCTCCTGAATATCCCCATATCGAAAACCCCTGTATTGAGGGATTACTACGTATCATGGCCACTAAGGGCTCAATAGCCATAGCGAATAGGAGGGGAGACAGGGGGCAACCCTGTCTCGTGCCTCTGTGTAAATTAAAGGGTGGCGAGATCCTCCCCCCTTCCCTAATAGCTGCTACCGGGGGAAGAGTAAAGTAGTTGTACCCACTTGATGAATTCTTCACCAATTCCAAATTTCCTCATCACCACCCATAGATAATCCCACTCAATGCTATCAAACACCTTGTGGGCATCTAGTGACAGCAATGCTCTATCTCCCCTATTGTCTGCTTGGGATTGGATGTTGAGAAAAAGTCTGCTTAAGTTTATCGCAGTCGACTTTTGGGGCATGAACCCGGATTGATCCAAGTGTATTATGGTAGATATGACTTTATTCAGTCGAATCGCCAATACTTTGGCAAGGATCTTTACATCATTTTGTAGAAGAGAGATAGGTCGGTACGATCCCGGGTCAAGTAGATCTTTATTGGGTTTTAATATCAGAGCTATATTTGCTCTGGTCATTGACTGAGGGAGGTTACCATTCTGTCTCGCTGCATTAAACACCTTCAGCAGGTGTGGAAGTACATATTCACCATATTGTTTATAAACCTCAATGGGGAGTCCATCGTCTCCCGGAGCTTTAGAATTGGGGAACAAACTGGTCGCCATCTGCAATTCTTTGATAGTTAAAGGGGCATCTAGCTCTACCTTAGATTCCGCCGTTAAGCTGGGTAGTTGGACACCATCCAAGTACCCAGCTAATGAGTCCAATGAGTACTCTTGCTTGGATTCATATAGGGAAGAGTAGAATCTCACCAGTTCTGACAAAATTTGGTCCGGGGCATTGATTAGCCCACCGAGGTGGGTGCGTAGCGCCCCAATAGATGGGGAAGTTTGATGAGAGTGGGTAATAGTTGCCAACAGGTGGCCAGTGTGCTCTCCCTCCTCATAATATGCTGTTTTATGAAAGAATCTCTTTCTCTCTGCTGTGGATGATGTGACCTTATACAGCGTATCTTGCGCTGAAAGCCATGCCTCCTTGTTAGTTTGAGTTGGATCTGTAATAAATTTGTTCTCTAGGCCTTCTGCCATACGTTCTATTCCCTCCCTCTGAGCATCTGTATTTCTTTTTATAGCTTGAATTTCAGAAATTAAGAGGCTCCGCAGGACTGCCTTAAAGGCCTCCCAGGACAGGGCCATAGATTCATCAGTGGCATGAATACGCCAATATTCTGTAATATGAGATTCTATTTGCTCATGGGAAGGGAAGAGATTCAGCCAAAATGCATTCATTTTCCATGGAGCCTTTGCCACCACGGAAGGAGGTCTCTAGGGTCACAATCAGTGGAGAATGATCTGATACACTTCTGAGAGCATACGTCACCTCCGATATGTATCATTCAGCCACACATGAGCATAAACACAGGTCTATCCTCGATAGTGATGAGTGACTCTTGGAGAAACAAGAGAACTGTCTCACTCCCAGATTTTTTGCTCTCCACGGGTCTTTCCACCCCACTTCCTCTATAAATTTACGAAGGGCTGTATGACTCAATTCCCTCCCTCCTGCTACAGGCGGATGTTTGTCCAATAGCTGATCCGTATAGTTATTGAAGTCCCTGAAGGCATACAACGGAACCTCCGGATACTTCATTTGGTATACCAACAGGGCTCTCAACACCTGGTTGTTGTACGGGGGAGGCACATAAACAAAGGCTAATATGCATTTAAAAGTAAACAGTTTACATTGAAGAAAAACATATCTCCCCTCCTCATCAATTTCGGAACCTAGCTCCTCGTAATCTATGGAGCTATGTATCAGTACACTCACCCCCCGAGAATATGAGGTATGAGTGGAGTGATACGCCCTGCTCACCCATCGAAAATTAATGCATGACAGAGAGTCCTTGGTAAGGTGAGTCTCTTGCAGGGCACAGACAGCTGGGAGGTGTTTTCGAAGCAGAGACGATACCATAGTCCTTTTTAGAGGGTCTTGCAGCCCTCTAATATTCCATGAAATCACAGTTACTGTCGTCATCTTTGAGTGGTCAATAAAGGACTTGCAGAGGAGAGCCACTGCTTGCCCCTCCTACTCTCACACAAGGGAGAGAAGGGGGCCTCTATGTCATGTCTGAAGAATAATGGCAATTGGTAAATCATCCAGAAAGAGAGAAAAGAAGCTGCATCTCCACCCGCATGGTAGCGTATCTTGAATGCTCCAGAACAGATTTGTATGAAGAAGTACCTTGAAGCGCACAATGGTGCGTGAACCAAACATAAAGGCCTCTTCTGAGATAGGCTATGCGCCTGCATAAACTCAGCAGACAGAAGGGCCAACATTCTTTGTAATCCAGGACACCGACGTGTCAAAGTAAATGATAGCACTTTGTGGGACAACGGGTCCCTCTGACCATCAAGGGGGCCCTGAACAACAATAACATAGTTCCTGCTAAGTATTAATATGCACATCACCAGAATCCATCACATTTCCGAACTCGCATTAAATGAAAAAAGAAATCGGTGTAAGTTTCCGGCACTGCCCTCGTCCGAGGGAGGAATAAGGAAGAGTCCTGCACTGGTATTAATGGTGTCAGTCTATTTCTGCTTCGGTTCTCCGATCATGGCGAAATTCGTTTTCGTTGGCATCCAGCCAATCTGAGGTGTCAGCAGGGTGTTCAAAGAAATGTACTTGGCCCCTCAGGGTGATCCGAGTTTCACAGGATATAGCATTGCATACGAGGCTTGTAGCTTCTGTAAGCATTTTTTAATCTCAGAAAATCGTGAGCGTTTCTTTTGAACAGCAGCCAAGAATTCGGGGTAGAATGAGATCCGAGTGCCATTGTACTGGATGTTCCTTTTCTCTCTGGCTAATCTCAAAATAATCTCTTGGTCCCGATAATTTAGGAGGCAAGCCAGTATCGGGCGGGGGGGGGTGACCTGGTGGGAGAGGCCTTGTGGGTATTCTGTGGGCCCGTTCTACCACATATAAATGGGTAAAAGATTCTTTGCCAAACACATTAATCATCCATTGTTCTATGAACTGCGTGGGGTCACGGCCCTCTACTTTCTCAGGGAATCCCATTATGCGCACATTGCTACGACTGAGGTGGTTTTTTAAATCCTCAGCGCGTGTATTAGTGGCTCTTGCTAGACGTGTGGTGGCTTGGGATTCTCTGATCATCAGAGGGAGTTTATCCTCTATTTCACTTATTCTGCTTTCTGCAGCAGTAGTCCGCTCTCGGATTTTCTGTATATCCTGCCTAAGGAGACTTACCTCCTCCTTCAAGCCCCCAAAGCGTGCCTGTAAATTGTTGACAGAGGCTGTACATTTATTAACTGCTTGTAGAATGGCAGCCAGTGTGGGCTATTCACCCCCCTCCTCCTCCTCAGACACCTCAGCTAGAGCGTTGCTAGTATCCTCCTGGGCCATCATGGCGCCTGCCCCCTGCTCCCTCCTCCTCCTCAAGATCATTTTGTACAGCACAATCACTCAAAGACTGGGCAGCAATCAGGCCTGATTTTTCAGTAAGTTTGTGGGCATAATACCTCATGTCCTTAGGGTGATCAGAGGAGCCATCCCTGGAGCCTTTCTGCTGCTTGTTCTGTCCCTCCTTTGCTTTGTCTGCACCGCGCTTCGCGTGTAGATGACGGAGCGGCGCCATTTTGAGGATCCATCCTTGAGCCTTCTCCTCTCTGTCCACGGGTCATCATACCCTCTGTATAAATCGGAGTGTGAACCGAGTGTAGAGGATACTCTCTCAGGGCTGTCCAGCAGTATTCGGGCGGTATTTCGTGCCGGGAACCGGATCAGATCAGGATAACTGTGGGAGCTCTGTGACAAGACATCTATTCACATGCCGTGCTGGCCACGCCCCCGTCTCCTCTACCCATTTTTCTATGTAAAGGAGAAGTCCTGTTGCTTTTAAACCCATTAGTATTTTGCAGATCCTAGAGATACCCCTCCTCCCACCTGCCACTGTACACAACCTTTTTAATGTGAGAAGGTTCTCTTCGGACCTAATTGGTTGGGGCAGGGACTCCACACAGTGCTCTAACACTAATACGTCATTTTTGTTAACTAAATCCTGAAGAGTGCACATTTTTCCATTCAACATAATATCCTTTAGTTGTGCATCTTTTTTTTTATCCACGTACCAAACATACCCTCTTACCCAGGTGCAAAGTAATTTGTGTCTCTTAATGATGTCATGGGGGAATTAAATCCCCATTTTTTGTGTACTGCGTCCCAAATTGCCATTGCTGTCCGTGTAATAATGTGTGTATGCTTGTTTATCTCTCTTAAGTGTGTCGGGATCCAAATTATTTTCCCCAGTGAAACCTTACTAATAGAACTTTCCATTTTGACCCACTTTTTCCTTTATTCTTTTTTACCGATTCCACCACCCGTGATATTAGAATAGCATTATAGTAGTTCTTAATATCTGGTACCCCCAGACCCCCTTGACTCTCGTTAGTACTGCCAAACTTATACGGGGCTTTTTGTTCTGCCAGTTTTATCTTCGGAGTAACGTATTTAATGTATTAAAATATTAATTTGGGAGTAATATCGGTAACATTTGAATTTTGTACGTTATCTTAGGAAGGATCATCATTTTGAAACTGTTAATCCTGCCTATACATGACCTTTATCTGGATGCAATTTTTTTTAGTTCTATTTTAATTTCAATTAATTACAGAATAAAGTTTTGTTGGTAAATGGTCTCACAGGAAGGTGTTATTTCAACTCTTAAATATTTTAGTTCAGTATCTCGCCATACAAATGGGAAATCCTGTTGGTATAACCGTTCCTCCTGTACCTTAACACTTATATTAAGTATTTCCGATTTTGAAGGGTTCATTTTAAAGTTTGCTAAGTCTACGTATATTTTTAAAGAGTTCAGTAAGTTGGTTAGGGCTATCCTTGGGCTGGTGATTAGGCATGAGCTTCGAGTTCGAGTCGAACTCATGTTTGACTCGAACATCGGCTGTTCGCAAGTTCGCCGAACAGCGAACAATTTGCAAATTCGATTGCCACAGAACACCCTTTAAAAGTCTATGGGAGAAATCAAAAGTTCTAATTTTAAAGGCTTATATGCATGGTATTGTCATAAAAAGTGTTTGGGGACCTGGGTCCTGCCCCAGAGGACATGTATCAATGCAAAAAAAAGTTTTAAAAATGGCTGTTTTTTCGGGAGCAGTGATTTTAATAATGCTTAAAGTGAAACAATAAAAGTGTAATATCCCTTTAAATGTAGTACCTGGGGGGTGTCTATAGTATGCCTGTAAAGGGGCGCATGTTTCCTGTGTTTAGAACAGTCTGACAGCAAAATGACATTTCAAAGGAAAAAAAGTCATTTAAAACTACTCGCGGCTATTAATGCATTGCCGGTCCGACAATACACATAGAAGTTCATTGATAAAAACAGCATGGGAATTCCCCACAGGGGAACCCCGGCCAAAATTTAAAAGAAAAATGACGTGGGGGTCCCCTTAAATTCCATACCAGGCCCTTCAGGTCTGGTATGGATATTAAGGGGAACTCCGCACCAAAATAAAAAATTAAAACGGCGTGGGGTCCCCCCAAAAATCCATACCAGACCCTGGAGCGGCCCGGAGAAGAAGATGAAGAAGAGAAGAAGATGAAGAAGAGAAGAAGAGCGGGAGCCTCCCTCCATGCCATGGATGCGGAGCGGCCCGAGGAGAAGAAGGGAAGAAGACGCTGCGGAGGAGATGCTGGACGAGAACACCGGAGGAAGAACCAGAAGAGCCAGAAGAACCAGAAGAAGAAGAAGAAGATGAAGGAAGATAGAAGAAAGAAGATGCATTTAAATAAAGGAATTGTCAAAAACTGTCTCTTGTCATTTAAAACATTTTTGACACTTTTTTAGCGAAATGGTAGGGGTACTTTTGTACCCCCTTACCATTTCACACAGGGGGGAGGGCCGGGATCTGGGGGTCCCCTTGCTAAAGGGGGCTTCCAGATTCTGATAAGCCCCCCGCCCGCAGACCCCCACAACCACCGGCCAGGGTTGTGGGGATGAGGCCCTTGTCCTCATTAACATGGAGGGCCTGGTATGGAATTTAGGGGGACCCCCCACATCATTTTTTTTTAAATTTTGGTTCGGGGTTCCCCTGTGGGGAATTCCCATGCCGTTTTTTTCATTGAACTTCTATGGGTATTGTCGGACCGGGAATGCATTAATAGCCGCGAGTAGTTTTAAATGACCTTTTTCCTTTGTATAATCCCTTTAAATTTCATACCTAGGGGGTGTCTATAGTATGCCTGTAAAGGGGTGCATGTTTTCCGTGTTTAGAACAGTCTGACAGCAAAATGACATTTCACTTTTATTATTTCACTGTAAGCATTATTAAAATCACTGCTCCCGAAAAAACGGCCGTTTTAAAACTTTTTTTTGCATTGATCCATGTCCCCTGGGGCAGGACCCAGGTCCCCAAACACTTTTTATGACAATAACTTGCATATAAGCCTTTAAAATTAGCACTTTTGATTATTCATGTTCGTGTTTCATAGACTTTAACGGTGTTTGCGTGTTCGAATTAACTTTTTTCCTGTTCGCATGTTCTGGTGCGAACCGAACAGGGGGTTGTTCGGCTCATGCCTACTGGTGATATAGAACAGAATATCATCGGCGAATGCTGCTATTTTATGTTCCTCATCTTCTAACTTCATCCCCTAATATCGGGGTTATGTCTAATCCCTGCCAACAGCGGTTCTAATGATAGGACAAACAATAGTGGGGACAGGGGGCACTCCTGTCTGGTCCCATTAAACATCTTGAAGGGCCCCAATACTGTCCCATTTATTTTTACCCTTGCTGTAGGGTGGTTGAATAGGGCATTTATCCAGTGGGTCATCTTAGGGCCCACTCCGAATGCCTCCAGTGTGTTCTGCATAAGTCCCCAGTCTACTCTGTCAAACTCTTTTTCGGCGTCTATTGACAGAAGCAGTCCTGGAGATTTACTTTCTGTTATCTTTTGCACCAGCAGGAGTGTTCTAATTCCGTTGTCCCTACTTTCCCTTTCTGGGGTAAAACCTACTTGGTCTGTGTGTACCAGGTCATTTATCACTGTCTTCAATCTACCTGCTAGTATCTTAGCAAACAACTTCACGCCGGCATTCAATAGTGAGATGGGTCTATAACTTGAACACATCGAGGCATCCTTTCCTTCTTTAGGGATAATTGTAATCGCTGCCTCTAATGCTCCCCGTTGTAACTCCCATTTAGCTCCAATCCTGTTCATATAGAAACATATCTTGGGGACTAAGATGTCACTGAACTTCTTGTAATATACTGTCGTCAGCCCATCAGGGCCATGGCTTTTCCGGGCTGGCGACTCTTTTAAAATTTTTATAATCTCTGCTTCTGTTATAGGATCCTCAAGGGTACCAAGTTTATCTAGTGTGATCTTTTTTAGTCCTAATTTATTTAAAAATACTTTTATGTTATCTAACCGCTCTTTTGACTTATCTGGGGTTTCTTTTTGAGTGATTGAGTATAATTTCCCATAGTAGTCTTGAAATGCCTGCGTGATATCTGGGGTTGTATAAACCTTTTCCCCTTACCCGTTTGTATATCCTCAATGAAATTTGACCTAGATTTCTTTTTTAACATTTTCGCTAAGTATTTTCCCGACATATATCCCCATTGGTACCCCTCTTTCTTATGTCTGTATAGAGCCCTTCTATTCTCTTGTTCAATAAGTTCTTTTAATTCTTCTCTTTTTATTATGACTGACAGTTCTGTTTCATGTTCTCCTGTTTTTTATGTTGCTGTTCGAGGTCATAAATTTCTTTGTGTATCCCTTCTCCTTTCCTCCTCCTCTCTTTTTTTGTCTCTTCTCCTATTGCGATCAGGATACCCCTAATATAGGCCTTGTGGGCCTCCCATACTGTTGCTTATGATATTTCTTCTGAGCTTTTTATTTTAAAGTACTGCTCTAGTTCTTTTTTAATCCTCTCCACTGCTGCTGCATCCTGTATCAGTTCTTCATTAAGTCTCCAGATGTTATTCCTGCTGTGAATGCCCTCCATTTTTAATTTTATTGTTACTGGGACGTGGTCGGAGAAAGTAACAATTTCTATATTCGAGCTAACATCCTATTCCCTACCAGGAATAGATCGATTCTCGAGTACGTCCCATGAACAGCGCAGCTATGAATAAGCGCCATGATGGGGCGTGAAACATGTTAGCTATCTTTCCTGTTCCTCCCTGTACATGAGGTGACTGCATTTGGATTTTATTTCTTCATATCAATAAAGATGTCTTCTATGGTGTGCGGCCGTCCAGGATATTTTTCTCTTTCCACAGGAGTGGAACGTGTAGTCACATAATTTTAGGGTGTTGTATTCTCCATACATCCATCAGCAGATGTTGGCGTAGTTTCCTTTGAAGTGACGTCCGCTGTATGTTCACTGTCCGCTGTACCCGGGATGTACAATCCACTTCCGGGTCTAAACACAGATTGATATCCCCAGTCATGATGGCTCCTCTTGTCTTAAACTCCATGAACTTCTCTACAACACCTTTAAAAAATTTTATTGGATTCTTATTGGGTCCATAGATATTTGCTACGGAGTATTCAGCTTCATTAATTCTACCCGTTAGGAACAAATAGCGCCCTACTGGGTCTACCATTCGCCCTTCTGGGGAGAACCTTACTCCTCTAGCAAATCCTATAGCGAATCCCTTTGCTCATTTAGTTGGAGAATCCCCATAGTACCATACTGGGAAGTCATATGAAAACATTTTAAGATTGGAATCCTGAGAAATGCGTGTCTCCTGTACTAGGACCACATCTGCTTTGAGGTACCGTACTTTAGCTCTCTTAAAATGTTAAGCTCACGTACATTATACAAAACAATTTTTAGCATAGACATCCTGTCTCTCAGTGCTCGCCCTCCGCATATGCACTTTTACGTTTCCAGCAAGTGCTTTCGACCCCCTCAATGTGTTTTATCTTGGACGGGCCCTCTATGGGCCTTAGGATTAAGACCCCCCTTTTGTGTAGGTTGAATAGAAATCTATATCCCACCCTCCCTCTCTCCTCCCACCTTCATCCCTCCCCCCTCTCCCCAATGGGGAACAATGGCCATCCCCTGGCCCCAGGTTCCTCGGCCCTCTAGCTCCTTCCTACCCGCTAGGAAGTTGAGCTCCTACTGTGGTGCCCAAACAAGCCACTGCCCCCTTTATCTTGCTCGTCCTACCCCCCAAACCTGCAACGTTCAACCCCTTCTCATTCCTCCCCCCAGTTCCCCTGCCCCTCATGTCCGAACCCCCTTTTTCCTCTTAAGGTTTCTTCTTAGTTAGTTTCTTCTTCTTTGTTATCGGGTGCCAATGCTGTTGTTCCACCAAGTTAGATGATTTATCTTGTGCTTCCCAACATCCTGGGATCTCAACTGGGAGGATATCCAGTTTATTACATAATTTTTCCATATCCTCTGGAAATCTTAGTGTAGTCGACTGGCCCACTTTCCTTCTGATTAGGCATGCTGGGAAGCCCCAAAAGTAGTGAATATTTTTGTATCCTTGGTTGTTCCAACAAGGGTTTCAACAATCTTCTCCTTGTGAGGGTTTCAGCTGCTAGGTCTGGGAATATCTGTAATAAAGACTCTTCATATTTGGCTGGTGAAGTTTTAAGTTTTGTCCAAATCTGCTCTTAATCTTTATAATAATGAAGTCTTGTGATCACGTCTCTTGGGGTGTCCCCGACATCTCTGCAGGTTTTCTAATCCGATATATTCTTTCGGACATGATCTTTTCTGTCTCTGCGTGACCCAGCCACTGACCAAATACTTTGTCCATTTTGTCTTGTAAATCCTCTCCTGGCAATTCCAGCAGCCCTCTAATTCTCAGGTTCTTCCTCCTACTGCGATTTTTCTGATCTTCAATTCTATACCGGAAGTACGTTTGTTCACTCTGCATCACCTCCATCTGTTCTTTAAGCTCTAATATGCTGGCTGCCTGGGAATCCAGCTTTTCTTCTGATTCTTCTACTCTTTTTAGAACCTAACTTAGATCACCTTGCAAAGACTCCATTTCTCCCTTTATGGACTGTTCAAGCCGTCTTAGTTCTATTTCGCTGCCATCAGCTGTCTCATCATTCACATGGATTGTGATGTTAGTAACTACTCCATAACTTCTCAGCCAGATTTTGGGTGTAATTTCTGGTGCTTTGCTCTTAGCACCGGACTGTTTTCCCGGGCTATCTTTGCCATTTTCCTGTGTCAGGTATTTCTTGATAGTACTTGGGCTAGCGCTTACTTTGGGGGGGTTAGCTCCAGCCCCTCACCCCGGCTTGCCTCTCATATTGTCTTAATATTGTGTTAATTAATCTTAGGTACTTGCAGTGCCGGGGCAAGATCATTCGGTGCCCAGGGCGAAGATGAAAAACTGCGCCCCCCCACTGTGAAAAGCTACAGTGCCTACAGACGATGGGAGCTATACTAATGCATCAGTGACAGTGCATTAACCCCCATCCTGCTGCATATTACCAATACCGTTGCTAATTAAGCAAACTCCCCTCAGAGACTGCAGACATGATATAAGACAAGAGATGGTTAGAGACTGAAGACATGATGCAAGCGATGGTCAGAGACTGCAGACACAACACAAGAGATCAATGCAATCTCACCAGTGCCCATCAAATGCAGCCTACCGCTGTGCCCATCAATGCCGCCTCACTGTGCCTATAATCGCAGCCTACCACTGTGCCCATCAATGCCAATTCACTATGCCCACAATCACAGCCTCTCTGTGCCCATAATTGCAGCCTCACTGTGCCCATCAATGCCGCCTCACTGTGCCCATCAATGCAGCTTCACTGTGCCCACCAATGCTGCCTCACTGTTCCCATAATCACAGCCTCTCTGTGACCATAATAGCAGCCTATCTGTGCCCATAATTGTAGCCTCTCTGTGCCCATAACCACAGCCTCTCTGTGCCCATAATAGCAGCCTCTCTGTGCCCATAATCGCAGCCTCTCTGTGGCCATCAATGCCGCCTCAGTGTGCCCATAATCGCAGCTTCTCTGTGCCCATAATAGCAGCCTCTCTGTGACCATAATTGCAGCCTCTCTGTTCCCATAATCACAGCCTCTCTGTGACCATAATTGCAGCCTCTCTGTACCCATAGTAGCAGCCTCTCTGTGCCCATAATCACAGCCTCTCTGTGCCCATCAATGCCGCCTCACTGTGCCAAAAATCTTAGCCTCTCTGTGCCCATAATAGCAGCCTCTCTGTGCCCATAATCACAGCCTCTCTGTGCCCATCAATGCCGCCTGACTGTGCCCATAATCGCAGCCTCTCTGTGACCATGATAGAAGTCTCTCTGTGACCATAATTGCAGCCTCTCTGTGCCCATAATCGCAGCCTCTCTGTGCCCATCAATGCCACCTCACTGTGCCAAAAATCTCAGCCTTTCTCTGCCCATCAATGCCACCTCACTGTGCCCATAATCACAGCCTCTCTGTGCCCATAATAGCAGCCTCTCTGTGGCCATAATCACAGCCTCTCTGTGGCCATCAATGCCGCCTCAGTGTGCCCATAATCACAGCCTCTCTGTGCCCATAATAGCAGCCTCTCTGTGCCCATAATCACAGCCTCTCTGTGCCCATCAATGCTGCCTCACTGTGCCAAAAATCTTAGCCTCTCTGTGCCCATCAATGCCGCCTCACTGTGCCCATGATCACAGCCTCTCTGTGCCCATAATAGCAGCCTCTCTGTGCCCATAATCACAGCCTCTCTGTGGCCATCAATGCCGCCTCAGTATGCCCTTAATCGCAGCCTCTCTGTGCCCATAATAGCAGCCTCTCTGTGACCATAATAGCAGCCTCTCTGTGCCCATAATCACAGCCTTTCTGTGCCCATTAATGCCGCCTCACTGTGCCAAAAATCTTAGCCTCTCTGTGCCCATCAATGCCGCCTCACTGTGCCCATGATCACAGCCTCTCTGTGCCCATAATAGCAGCCTCTCTGTGCCCATAATCACAGCCTCTCTGTGCCCATCAATGCCGCCTCACTGTGCCCATAATCGCAGCCTCTCTGTGACCATGAAAGCAGTCTCTCTGTGACCATAATTGCAGCCTCTCTGTGCCCATAATCGCAGCCTCTCTGTGCCCATCAATGCCACCTCACTGTGCCAAAAATCTCAGCCTTTCTGTGCCCATCAATGCCACCTCACTGTGCTCATAATCATAGCCTCTCTGTGCCCATAATAGCAGCCTCTCTGTGCCCATAATCACAGCCTCTCTGTGGCCATCAATGCCGCCTCAGTGTGCCCATAATCGCAGCCTCTCTGTGCCCATAATAGCAGTCTCTCTGTGACCATAATTGCAGCCTCTGTGTGCCCATAATCACAGCCTCTCTGTGCCCATAATAGCAGCCTTTCTGTGCCCATCAATGCCACCTCACTGTGCCCATAATCACAGCCTCTCTGTGCCCATAATAGCAGCCTCTCTGTGCCCATAATCACAGCCTCTCTGTGGCCATTAATGCCGCCTCAGTGTGCCCATAATCGCAGCCTCTCTGTGCCCATAATAGCAGCCTCTCTGTGACCATAATTGCAGCCTCTCTGTGCCCATAATCATAGCCTCTCTGTGCCCATCAATGCCACCTCACTGTGCCCATAATCACAGCCTCTCTGTGCCCTTAATAGCAGTCTCTCTGTGACCATAATTGCAGCCTCTGTGTGCCCATAATCGCAACCTCTCTGTGCCCATAATCGCAGCCTCTCTGTGCCCATAATAGCAGCCTCTCTGTGCCCATAATCACAGCCTCTCTGTGCCCATCAATGTTGCCTCACTGTGCCCATAATCGCAGCCTCTCTGTGCTCATAATCGCAGCCTCTCCGTGCCTATAATAGCAGCCTCTCTGTGCGCATAATCGCAGCCTCACTTTGCCTATGAATGCAGACTCACCGTAGCCTGCCCTGGATCACACAGCGGACATCTCCCACAGCACTGTGTCTCACATATCTGGGTCTGTGTGTTCGGAGGCGCCGTAACAAGGTCCCGCCCCCTAGACGGGCTCGTGTGATAGGCAGAACATTGATTCAATCTGCTACCACATGAGCTCGTCTAGGGGGTTGGGACCTTGTTACGTCGCCACCGAACACACACACAGACCCAGCTCCCTGACACACAGCACTCTGGCGCTGTGTGACAAACAAGAGGAGGAGGTGGGAGGGGAGAGCTGCAGCCACAGATAAAAGCGGCCCCAGGACAGGCGGCCTGTAACATGGCCTCTACTGCGCCCCCCTTCCTCCAGTAAATGGTACCGTCCAGGGCATCCACCCGTTGTACCCACCCCTTGTACTGGCCCTGGGTACTTGCCTGGCCTACCTCCTCACCCTGACCCCATTGCTGCCAGAGAGTTTAACACAGAACTTTGTTCTCCACCAAACCAGTCGCTCCCTTTTCTTTTGGGGTCTCTCCCTTTGCTTCTTTACTTCTTGGCCGGTTAGCCGACAAACACAATATAATTCGACACCAGTTCAACCGCGGTTCAGTTCAACAAAGTGACAAAAAAAATTTGTATCAAAGTCCAATCTACCACTTATCTCTTAGGTTCTAGATGACAGCCCATAAGCAAGTATATCATCTCCCAATTGAAAGACAGTTTTTCCAATGTCCATGAGTACATTAAACATCTCTATTACCGTAGGGACATGCCTGCTAACAGTCCTTTTGTCATACGCTTTATCCACTTTCACTTTCAGTTTCTACTCTGCTTACCACTAGGTAGGTAGCCGGGTTTTATACATGTACAACTTCAACTTCAATACCATTTAATTTATTTTCACATATTTGAATGTTTGACTCACCCCTCCATTGCTACTGGCATAATCCACACACTCGACTCAGGCCTGTATGAGTTATGCCGCAGGGGAGATGCTGCTGTTCAGATGGAAGGGCTCTCACCCCTGACAGTTGGTATGGAGATAGTTGGTAGATCTATGGTAGGTAGAAGGAGAAACAAAAAAAAAGGAAACCCCCGACTGTCAGCTCCCCAGGCTGACTATCTCTGCGGGCAAACATCTATCTCCATGCGGTGGCGTCCACCACACTCTTCCATGTGACTGCGAGCAGCGTGCTACGTTCTGATGGGGGATAGACTGCCAACTGACTGTAGGCCTGCGTCTTGGAACTGCTCTTCTCTGTAGCTTCTTTCTGTGGCCACGCTCATCCGATCCTGAGCCCAACTCGAGCCCAACTCGACCTGCACACCTTGCGCCGCCTCTTACCCGGCACCACGTCAAAGATCCGCTCCACTCCACCGGCTGGTGGAGGAACTAACTGCAATGCCGTCCACCCAGCAGGAATGCACAGCAGAAGGAGCGAGCTCCAGGAGTACCACAATGACAGGTTCCCAGTCGCTACTACGTTTCACGTAAGGCCGTTCCATCTCTCTGCCATCACGTGAAAGGGAATGTTCTGGCATCATTTGGCAAGGCAGTCAGCTGTAAAATCCACCTTACTGCTGACACATGGTCCAGCAAGAATGGGCAGAGACGATATATTTTGTTCACAGCACACTGGGTAATACTGCTTGCAACTCAAAGGGATGCAAGCCAGGGCTTGGTGCTGCAGCTTGTTGTGCCCCCACGTCTCCATACAGCTGGTGGTGATGATGCCAGACCAGTGAGTGCTACCTCCTCCTCCGCCACCTCCATGCCCTCCTCTGCAGAATTGTCCTATGAACATCAGGTACCCCCCTAAGCGTTCAAAGGGCTATTCCCAGAGTTAGGCTAAAAGGTGCCATGCAGTGCTTCATCTGGTGTGTTTATGGGACAGGAACCACACTGGAGCAGAGATTCTTGCAGCTTTGCAGGGACAGGCCCAGAGGTGGTTCACACCACGCCATCTGGAACCAGGAATGGTGGTGTCCGATAATGTCTCAAACCCCCTGTCTGCCCTTAGACAGGGAAAGTTGACACATGTGCCATGCCTGGCACATGTCGTCAATTTGGTGGTGCAGTGTTTCCTAAGTACGTACCCAGGGTTGCAAGATGTACTAAAGCAGGCCAGAAGAGTCTGTAGCCATTTCAGGCGGTCATACACAGCCAGTGCTCGGTTGGCTGAAATTCAGCGCAAATCCTACCTGCCCATAAACCGCCTGATTTGTGACATGCTCACTAGGTGGGACTCAAATTTGGGAATGCTGCAGCGGCTATACATGCAGCAGAGGGCAGTCAATGAGTACCTGTGCCACTGTACTATCATGTGCACTGTATTATCATCATTTGAGGAGGCCACAAGGATGGTGAGCTGTGACAGTGCATGCATCAGTGACACAATACCTGTTATGTTCCTGCTGGAGCAGACTCTGCATGGCATTATGGATAGGGCACCGGAGGCAGAGCAGTAGAAGGACGAGCTGGACTTTATCCAGACACCATCATTCCTATGTCACAGAACACACAGGAGGAGAGAGGGGGGAGGATGAGGAGGAGGATTCTGGCACTTTCATAGGCTTCGAAGAAGAGGAAGACATGCGTCAATCTGTAAGCGATGGCTTTCCAACCCCAGGACCCTTGAGAGTAGTACGTGGCTGGGAGGAGGAAGTTCCAGATGCTGTCATCCTGAGTGACCTCGAGGAGTCTGCTTCTTAAGCCTCTGCAAATTTGAGGCACATGGGCAACTTCATGCTTCAAAGCATGCGAAAGGATCCAAGAATACGTGGCATAAAGGAGAAGGATGATTACTGGTTGGCAACCCTCCTTGACCACCGTTATAAGGGGAATGTCTCACAACTCATCCTGACCCCACAGAGAGTGCAGAAGATAAAATCTCTTGAGGTCACGTTAAAGAGGATTTTATTGAACGTTTTTCCTGACTCCAGTAGGTTACAGTGTTGTGAGTCTTCTGTTGGTCAAGAGAGGAGCGTTGGAGAAGGCGCCCGCCTAAGTGAACAAATGGGAAATGGAGCGCTGACAGGTGCTACTATTGAAATGAAAAATGGGACAGTGGTGTGGATCAGGAAGTGTGGTGTTTGCAAGAGGCAAACCGTTGAGGTGGTCGTTAGACCTACAGTACTGGGTTCAGATGGATGAGGTAGGCGGCACAAAGAAATTTTGTGCTATGTTGAGAAAAATAGAGGACACCATCATATCCATTAACCACCAATGGTGGGACAAGTTTTTTCTTCAACGATACTGGCTCTCTAAAATCACCCCTAGAGGCCTCAGAGTGGGAATATGTATCAGACTTCTGCTCGCAAAAATGGATAGACATCATAATACTACAAAGAGAAGAAAAACTTGTAACACTAACAGAAAAGGTCCAAACATACATTCAATCGCTTAGAAGTGAGGTCAACCAACTCCCCATGGCCTGGCTTCACATCCTAAAGAAAAATACCAAAAAAGATGAAGATTTACTCATCCAAACTAAACTGAAAAAAATGAGACGGGACGTTGATGACTACATGTCATCCAAGGTCTTTGACTGAAAAACTCCCAAATTACCTAACATCCCCCCTTTACTACCCCCCCACCCTCCCTCTCATGCGGCAAGCTCCGCACCCACATACATATCGCGGGCCTCATAGCCACCATGGGCCTTGCCCCACCCAACCACCCTATAGAGCCCCCAACCCTAACCACATAAACATGCAGAAGAACCAGTTACCTCCAACTTCTCAGTCAGAGCCGCAACCCTCGACCATCCAACCTAAGCAAATAAGGCATGGAAACGGCAGACGTACAAATACCACCAGGACTGCAATGCCCCCCAGCACAACTAAGTCCACCATAAATCATTCAGTTACCCCCATCCCCCCATGCAACCCTTCTCCACCAGACACCAGTGCCATTGCTGTACCCAGTTCTCTGCCTCGTACCATAGGCTCACCCCCAACAACCACAAAAGCTCATCCAGTCAACTCAGACACCACAGACCCTTCATTCACCCTTGAGCCTTCTTTTTTAGCCAAACCCCCCCAACCTGCCCAAAAAAGAAAATTAGGAGAAGAGGCAGAAGAGGGGGGAGAAGAAGACACATGGAAAAAAGGGAAGCTAGCCAAACGATAAAAATCTACAATTTATCCTCACTATCCCTCAGCCATGAAGATACGTCACTACTTAGCAAAGGCCTCAGTTTTGCCCCTTCAGCCGGTCCAAACCCCTTTACCTTGTTCAGAGACCTCAAAAAATTCATCCGAGACTTAACTGTGAAAAGGTTTTTCAAAAATAAAGCCACAGAAAATCCCATCACAGACACTACATCCATTGAATCCTGTGATGACCCCACCACTGACAACACAATGGATGCTTCCTGCCTAGCTCTCCTTGAAGACCTATACACGAAACAGATGCCTTTTCACCATACTTCACTCAACTTCCTTCCACCTCCCCACCCATCCAACATACCTCCTTCCGCCCCAAATCCATCTTTAACCCTACCCATGTTAAAGGCCCTTAATAACAAAGTTTTTATCAAGTAGTCTTCTCTGAAATCAAACTCCTGTGTAACCAGGCCCCGACCCCCACACATAACCACAATCTCTCATTCCCTGAAAGGGCTTGTTTCAAGGCCCTATCCAACAATACAGACTACATTATAAAAACAGCTGACAAAGGAGGCGGAATTGTCATCCAAAACAGAGCCGCATATATTAATGAGGCCCACAGACTTCTGTCAGATGACAACACCTACAAAAAACTGTCTTGTGACCCTTTACCCAAGTTCATACCTGAAGCCCACGCACTGGTGAACAAGGCAACAATGGAGGGAATCATCACAAAAACCGAAGCCGCATTCCTCAAACGTGATAACTACAACACCCCCTACTTCTACCACCTTCCCAAAATTCAGAAAAGTCTTACCGAGCCCCCTGGACATCCCATTGTGGCCACCATGAACAGTATCACCAACCCCTTCTCCATGTACATCGATCAATTCCTGCAACCTCTGGCCCAGAACCTACCAGCATACATTTGGGACGGCACCCATCTACTTAATACTTTACGTAACTACCATTGGGAACCAACCTATCTATGGCTCTCACTCAATGTTTGTCCACTATACACATCGATCCCACATGAAATCGGTCTAGAAGCAATAGAATATTTTCTCTCCCAAGAACCCCAAATCAACTCCAGACAAGCAGAATTTATTGTTAAATCCACAAAATTCTGCCTTAACGACAACTATTTTTCCTTCGAGAACCAATACTACCTACAAACCCAAGGCACTGCCATGGGTGCCAACTTTGCCCCCAGCTATGCCAACTTGACTATTGGGCTCTGGGAACAATGCTAAATCTGGCATAACAACCCCTACTCTGAGCACATCGTATTCTTTGGCTGATATATAGATGACATACTGATCATCTGGGATGGCACTCGATCTCGAGTTGATGAATTTGTGGCCTACTGCAACACCAACAGCTTAGGCTTATCTTTTACTTCTGTCTGTGATCCAGACACCCTCGCCTTCCTGGACCTTGAACTGAGCCACACAGATAATCTCGTCTATGCTAAGAACTATATGAAACCCACTGCAGGCAACTCTTACCTCCATTTTCACAGCTGCCATCACCCTCAATGGATTTCAAACATATCAAAAAGCCAATTCTGCCGTTTGAAACATAATTACACCCGTTTGGAAGACTATATTGAACAAAGCAGCTCATTCAAGAAAAAGTTCTCCGATAAAGGTTATCCTGCCCCCTAGTGGACAAAGCCTATAACCACTTCCTGAGCGAAATACCGCAATCCAGGAATCTAAAATCTCCCTCGCTCTCCCAAGCACCCAGACTTATCACCCAATTCCATACTCAACACAGAAAGATGGAACACATCCTCCAAAAACATTGATGCATACTACTAGAAGACCCCCATTTCAAAAACAGCCTTGATGAAAAACCCAAAATTACATACAGAAAAGCCCAAAACCTAAAAGAAAAAATAGCTCCTAGCAAACGAAAAACCCGCAGACCCCAACCTTCTGCCTCACCTACTTTCCTCGATATCAAGGGTATGCTCAAATGCCTAACCTGCAAATTCGTACAGCACAAACAAAAACATTTCACTACTAAGGATAAAACATTTCAACTTGGCCAATTCTTCAACTGTTCCACTGAATTCGTGGTATACTGCCTTTCATGCGCATGCAACCTACTTTATGTAGGCCGCACCACCAGGACATTACGCAAGAGATTTGGAGAACACAGATGATCCATTGAAGATAACAAGAACTTAACGATCCCCAGACATTTCACGGAGTTCCACCAAGGCTCCACCAATGGGCTGCGGGTCTGGATTATAGAAGCCATCCCGAACAATCTCCTTCGAGCTGAACGCATCAAATGTCTGTGCGAGAGGGAGACCTTCTGGATATACATCCTAAAGACAGGAGGCCTTAACGAAGAGATAGAAACCCATTCCATTCTATAAACTCCCTAGATACTTCCGTATCATCCGCATTCTCCCACGGCCATATCACCTTTAAAAGCCCCCCGTTGTAAACACCATATACACAACCTTCTTTCCCCAAAGTTACCCCACCCTTAACATTGCCCTCTGACGATATCATAGTCTAATTACCACCTGCCCCCGTACTTCTTCACTATACTCTATAATTAATCCGCTGCATATGTGCATGCATTCGTGTGCACATGTATATGTGCTTGCACTCATGCGTTTTTGACGCTTGCTGTATGCGTTCCCACATGCTTTATACCCCTCCCCATTTCTCACTTCATTCTCATCATCCTTGCCATTTATATTCCTTACCATATTTATTTCCCCATAATATTCCCTCCATGCATTTATCATTTATTCCTTCCACTCATTCATATTTTTCACCCATCTGTCACCTATAATCTATTAACTATTTCATTTTTTCCATTATCTCCCACTGCGCACAAAAAAAAAAAAAAAAATTTACTTTTTAATACTTTTTTAATCCTATTTTTTCTATATATTTTTTCATATATTCTAATATATTTTTTAATAATTTTTTTTTACTTATTTATTTTTTATATCTTTTATATATTTTTTTCACAATTTTTTATTTTTTATTTATTTGCACAACCATCCTGCCATACAATCCTCTTTTACACTCCCTTGCGAGCCACATGATCGTTCCATTTGTCTACCTCATTACAACTCCCTTTGCCTTACTACGATTGCACCAGCCTGCGTGTGTCTGACACACACACTAATGCTGCTTGTCAACTCTGCACCCCGCCCCTTCCTCCTCCCCTTTTCCCTATATAATCAGGACTTGTCATGGCCGTCACACACGCCTGATGAAGGAGCATGCATGCTCCGAACGCGAGCGCTGCGGCCACGCCCCCCGGCTCTCCAGCATCTGTCATCTACACCCACGGACCAGCTGACGCACTGTCTGACGGAACTACATATCTCGGAGCTTCGGACGCTGGGGAATGACTCCTCCACACCCCAGCGGTCCACCGGATGTGATCTCATGATGTTACACTACATGCCTGTTTTAATCAGCCTAAATATGAGTGCATATTTTAAACATTATTAAAGTCTTTTATACACACTACTACCCTTAGAGCGGCGCTGCTCTTTTTTTCTGCTTGCCCGCCTAAGTGAGGCAATTCAGAATTTTTTTTAGTCCTCGCCACCCAGGGCTGTCAGCTTCTACATCCCATTGGCAATGTCTGCATCACATGGTGGACGATTACCTTGGGGCCAAAACAGAGAGGGAGAGCTTTCCAGCTGATGATCCGCTGACTTACTGGGTCATGAGAATAGACCACTGGCCTCCACTTGCCCAGTATGCTTTTGAGTTGTTAGGCTGCCCTGCATCCAGCGTGCTTTCAGAACAGGCATTCAGTGCTTCAGGAGGTTTCATTACTGATCATAGAACGCGTCTGTCGACAGACTTCGTGGACCGCTTGACTTTTATAAAAATGAATCAGTCCTGGATTACCAGCTATGAAGCCCCCGATGCCGATGTCAGTAATTATGTCTTTTTGGGATGTGGAATCTCTGCACGACTTCGAGCCTGCCTAGCTTTAAGGGTGTTCAATCATTTCATCTGAAAGAATGTTTTTGGTATAGGTTACACCTCTATAGGGTCACTGTGGGAAGGCACCACCGACACCCAAAGAACAATTTTTCTGCACCTGTTTGACAGATGCAAATCATTGCAATTTTTTACAGCAAGGCCAATTCTTGCTTTCATCAAGATTACCTGTATAGGGTTATGGTGGAAAGGCACCACGGACACCCAAAGATCAATTTTTACACACCCGTTACTTCTATCCAAAGTCGAAGTGACACCAGAATGTATCCAAAAAATCTCTAATCTTGTTCCCAGTGCACTACATTGTGGCCTCATCATACACACTGGCTCCCCAGCTGTTGCTGAGAAAAATAAAGGCAGCTTGCAAAAAATGTCTTTTTTTTGGCTTTATAAATGCAATTATTGCTGCAGCAGATTCTAGACATGGTACAGATCTGCCACTTTACGTGTAGACTAAAGGGACCCCCCAGGCACTATATTGGATGTAATTTTTCATTTATATGCTTTCACTTTAAAAATAAAAAAATCACTGCTCATTTAAAAATGACATTTTTCACAAACTTTTTTTATTGATACATGTCCCCCAGGGCAGGACCTGGACCCCTATAACCATTGTATGCCCAATTACTTGCATTTAAGCCTTCAAAATGGGCACTTTTGATTTTTGATGTTCAGGTACCTATTGATTTTAATGGGGTTCATTATTCGGGTCCGAACTTTCGTGGTGTTCAAAAGTTCTGGTGCGAACCAAACAGGGGTCAGTTTTGCCCAGCCCTACTAGGAACAAACAACATATCTCATCTCCTCTGACAGCACAGGGATTTATGTGTCTACATGCATGCGATCGTGCATGGCCGGCGGTGATCGCGGCCACCGGCCACGTGCCTTAGGCCTCTCCGGCGGCGCGTGCGTGTCCTCTGGTGGCTTTTAAAGGATCCCCCGTATATGTATGGGGTTTCGCGCAAAGGTGCCATTGTACCACAGTATATGTACCGAAGCCGGTTAATATTACTGGTTATGCTCTCTTTCAGAAAGACAGGGTAAAACCCTTCATTGGTGGTGTCTGTCTCCATGTGAGAAGTGATCTCAAAGCAAGTGTGAAAGAGGACCTAGTTAATGGAGAGTGTGATGAGTCTAAAGCATTATGGGTGGAAATGTACATGGGTGTGCGTACTACAAAGGTTGTCATTGGAGTTTGTTATAGACCTCCCAGTGTTAGTGAGGAGGTGGAGACTCAGCTCCTTGCACAGATGGAAAGGGCTGCAAGGGCTGGGACAGTGATAATAATGGGGGATTTTAACTACCTGGAAATTGACTGGAGTAACGGCCCTGCTGGGACAGTTAAAGGGCAAAAATGTATAAACCTATTACAAGACAATTTTATGGTCCAGTTTATTGAGGCCCCAACTAGGAATGACGCTCTGCTGGACCTGGTAATCTCAAACCATGCAGAGCTTATTACCAATATTCATATAAAAGAACATCTGGGTAGCAGTGACCATAACATGATTTAATTTAATGTTAGCTGTAAGCAACAAACACATATGGGTAAGATAAAAACAATTAACTTTAAGAGAGCACATTTTCCAGGTATGAGGGCTGCTCTCCAAGACAGACTGGGAGAGAATATTGGCATCAATGGACACAGAACAGAAATGGGAATTCTTTAAAGTGACTGTATGTAAACTGCAAAGTACATTCCCATGGGCAATAAGTTTAAAAGGCAAAAATAAAACCTATGTGGCTCACGGCCAAAGTTAAAATGGCTATAAATAATAAAAAAAAGAGCTTTTAAAAAATATAAAAATGACTACCTTAATGGAGATCAACCGCACTCGATACAATATCTTAAAGACATTTCAGATGCCTTCCAGCGAACAATTTAGATATAATCAAACTATTTCCTTTGTAAGATTTAAACTGAACCGGTTGGATAGACCCCTGGTACTTACAAATTTTGAATTATCTTGCCAAACGAGGGGCCTTTTACGGGGAAGGATATCTACAATATACGCTACCCTTACTGACCTGGGGACTAAGCTCCCTTACATGAATCAATGGGAACGGGACTTGAACACCACATTGGAATTATCGGATTGGCAAGATATTGCCTATGCTTTATCCAAAATATCAGTGAATACAACTTTAATTGAAGCAAATTATAAAACACTTCTGCATTGGTATTTGGTCCCGACCAGAGTTGCAAAGATGCACCCATCTGCGTCACCCACCTGCTTCAGGCGTTGTAGCCAGATGGGTACAATGTTCCATGTTTGGTAGCAATGCCCTGTGGTCACTAGATTCTAGATTTGTATATTTAATCTAGTATATTCTGTGACGGGGGTTAATATACGGAGATCCCCGGAACCAGCGCTTTTTCACAAATTACCTGATGAGGTCCCCAAAAAATCGACAAAATTAATAGCATATATTTTTCTGGCAGCTAGAATTACTAAATGTGTACAAAGAACCCCCTAGCGGGGCTTTAAAGCAGCCAGTAAATACAAGAAGAATAATCAAAACATAATTTTATTGGTACAAAAGGTAATATGTAACAAATGAATTCTGACCTATGGAGTCAGGACATGAACTGAGATACAGTATGCAATAAAAGTATAAAAAAAACAGCGGACAGTGCCCGTAATCGGGAACAATGTGTAATACAATGTATAGGACAACAAGAGAATGTTAAATATTTTAATATTTAACATTCTCTTGTTGTCTTATACATTGTATTGCACATTGTTCCCGATTACGGGCACTGTCTGCCTTGTTTTTTATTCTTTTATTGCATACTGTATCTCAGTTCATGTCCTGACTCCATAGGTCAGAATTCATTTGTTACATATTATCTTTTGTACCAATAAAATTATGTTTTGATTATTCTTCTTGTATTTACTGGCTGCTTTAAAGCCCCGCTAGGGGGTTCTTTGTACACTTTTTATGCATCTTATGGGGTGCGCAGCCTTTTTGTCTGCACTCATGTGAGTGTCTCCTGTTGATTATCGAGCTAGAATTACTGTTGTTAAATACTGGAAGCAGTCGGTGGTTTCTCTTGATTACGTGAAGAATAAACTTAACTGGATCATGGTTAACGACAGACTTACCTGTGTCCTTCGTAATTCTACCAAGAAGTTTGATGCAAAGTGGGACCCATGAATTCGCTATCTATCTACATCTTAAAGCGATTCCGGCTGACCCTCTTCTTTCTTTCTTTCTTTCTTTCTTTCTTTCTTTCTTTCTTTCTTTCTTTCTTTCTTTCTTTCTTTCTTTCTTTCTTTCTTTCTTTCTTTCTTTCTTTCTTTCTTTCTTTCTTTCTTTCTTTCTTTCCTCTCTTTTTTTTCTTCATTTCCCTTTTCTTAAAATTCATGTTGACCTGGTTATGGTTGCTAACTATGAGATGCTATGACAGAACATATATCTCTATGTTGATATGATACTAGTAGAAATTTATACAGGGGTTCCCTTTTTCCCTCCCCTCCCTACCCTTCCCAATCCCCTCCCCCCCCTTTCTTCCCTCCCCTCTGTTCCTTACAACATACATTATCCCCCCTGTACAAGTCATTCCTAATGCTATAAGTTAAAGTAGCATGAGTCAACCTGTAACCGGTCCCTACTTGGTTAGAAATGTATTATTTTTTCTTTTCATTTGATTCTACAGTGAATGACTTAATATTTTGGGTTATATATTATGTTACATGGTTAAGTTAATTGGCATTTCTGCCAAACTCATTTTGCATTAAGTTTGCTCTGTTTATTATATAAAGGTGCTAAGTTTATGATTATTTGAAAAGGAGCACTATTCGTGGGTGCTCGATACTCATTCCTGTTTTTGTCACTTGTGCTTTATACAACATTGATACTTCAATAAAAATATTGAAAATTAAAAAATATAAAAACGAAGGAACGCTATCAACTTTTAAGCGTAACAAAGAATATAACAGAATATGTAAAAAGGAAATCAAGGACGCAAAAATTCAAAAGATAATAGGACAAACCCATTAAAATACTTCAAATATATTAATAGTAAAAAGGTCAGGTCTGAGCATGTAGGCCCTTTACAAAATAATCTGGAGAGGGTGACTGGAGACAAAGAGAAGGTAATTTTATTAAATACTTTCTTCAGCTCTGTGTATTCAAAGGAGCATGGGGGAGTTCATGTCCACAATGGGGGTGGTATTGACACAGCCCCAAATGATCCACAATGGCTCAAAAGTGATATGGTCCAAAAATATTTAGATAAAATAATAATAATAATATAAAGGTGGATAGAGCACCAGGATCAGATGGTATCCACCCACGGATTGTAAAACAATTGAGCTATGTCATTTCAAGGCCAATGTTTCTAATATTTAGGGACTCGTTAATGACTGGAATGGTACCACAGGATTGGTGCAGGGCCAATGTGGTGCCCATATTTGAAAAGGGGTCAAAGTCTTTACAAAGTAACTATAGATCTGTTAGCTTAACTTCTATACTTGGGAAGATACAGGGGAATTTAATAAAAGACCACATAGATGTGTTTTTGCTGGAAATAATATTTTAGGCAACAGACAGCATGGGTTCATGAAAGACAGAAGTGTCAAACAAACCTGATTTCTTTTTATGAGCTGGTAAGTAAAACCCTGAACAGAGGGGTGGCTGTGGACGTGATATACCTGGATTTTAAAAAAGCATTTGACACAGTTCCCCACACATGACTCATGTGTAAGGTACAATTTATAGGCTTAGATCAATTTGTAAATGGATAGAAAACTGGCTAAAAGACAGAATTCAGAGAGTAGTGGTTAATCAGTCTTACTCTGAATGGTCTAAGGTTATCAGTGGTGTACCCCAAGGTTTAGTGCTGGGACCCTTACTTTTTAATATCTTTATAAATTATATAGTGTCTAGGAATTAAAAGTAACATTTCAGTGTTTGCAGATGACACTAAACTATGCAGTGGAATAACGTCCTTACAGGGTGTCTCCAATTTACAAGCTGACCTCAATGCACTGTCTAATTGGGCAACTAAGTGGCAAATGAGGTTTAATGTTGATAAATGTAAAGTTATGCACTTGGGGCTAAGAATATGCACACATCATACATACTAGGGGGAGTTCAACTAGGGGAAACAATGGTGGAGAAAGATCTGGGGGTTTTGGTAGATCATAAGCTCAATGCCAAGCTGCAGTTTCCAAAGTGAGCAAAGTCCTTTCTTGTATTAAGAGAGGTATGGACTCCAGAGAGAAAGATTTCATTTGACCCTGTACATTAGTAGGACCTCGTCTGGAATATGCAGTTCAGTTTTGCGCACCAGTTCTCAAAAAGGGAAACTGGAGGAACTGGAGAAAGTGCAGAGAAGGGCTACCAAACTGATAAGAGGCATGGAAGAGCTCAGCTATGAGGAAAGATTAGAGGAACTGAATCTATTCCCTCTTGAGAAGAGGAGATTAAGGGGGGATATGATCAACATGTACAAATACATAAGTGGTCCATATAGTGAACTTGGTGTTAAGTTATTCCATTTAAGGTCATCACAGAGGACAAGGGGGAACTCTTTATGTCTAGAGGAAAAAAGATTTCATCTCCAAATACGGAAAGGTTTCTTCACAGTGAGAGCTGTGAAAATGTGGAATAAACTCCCTCCAGAGGTGGTTCTGGCAAGCTCAGTAGATTGATTTAAAAAAGGCTTGGATTCTTTCCTAAATATATATAATTTAACTGGGTACTAACATTTATAGGAAAATTGATCCAGGAAAATCCGATTGCCTCTCGAGGATCAGGAAGGAATTTTTTCCCCTGCTGTAGCAAATTGGATCATGCTTTGCTGGGGTTTTTCACCTTCCTCTGGATCAACTGTGAGTGAAGGATTGTGTATAAAGGATTGTATTTTTTTTTGGTTGAACTAGATGGACTTGTGCTTTTTTTCAACCTTACTAACTATGTAATTAAAAAAAGAAGGATACATATACAAAGTACAATATAGGCATCAAGAGGGAGGGTGATAGTTAATGCAATGCATTTCGCAGTTGTAGCTTCTTCAGGGGTTCAGGAGGTGTCATTGAGCTTGGTTGAAATACTTTGACAGAAAGATAAGTCATCTGTGCTGGTATAAACTCTGCAGAACCCAATATGGAGTGTAGTGAAAAGTGATGTTGCTTGAGAGAAATGTACCCAGCCTGGAGGGCCAGGAGACTATATATAAGGGGTGGAGACCATGACCAACTCCTTTACATTAAGGCAGTGTTTGAATTAAAGGTGTCAAACGACAGTGGTAAGACACAGAAAATCTCTTACAGTAAAGAACCCTCTACGCAGTTTATGGTTAAACATCTTTTCTTCTAATTTTAATGAGTGGCCACATGTCTTGTTAAACTCCCTTCCACGAAAAAGTTTTATCCCTATTATGGGGTCACCAGTACGTTATTTGTAAATTGAAATCCCCTCTCAAGTGTCTCTTCTCCAGAGAGAACAAGTTCAGTGCTCGCAACCTTTCTTCATAACTAATATCCTCCAGACCCTTTATTAGCTTTGTTGCCCTTCTTGTTCTCGCTCCATTTCCAGTACATCCTCCCTGAGGACTGGTGCCCAGAACTTGACAGCATACTCTAGGTGCTGCCGGACCAGAGTTTTGTAGAGTGGGAGAATTATTGCGTTATCGCTGGAGTTAACCCCTTTTTTAATGCACGCCAATATTCTGTTTGCTTTGCTAGCAACAGCTTGGCATTGCATGCCATTGCTAAGCCTATCATCTACTAGGACCCCCAGGTCCTTTTCCATCCTATTCCCCCAGAGGTTCTCTCCCTAGTGTATAGATTGCCTTCATATTTTTGCCACCCAAATGCATTATTTTACATTTTTCTATATCAAACCTCATTTGCCATGTAAATGCCCATCCAATTAATTTGTTCAGATCTTCTTGCAAGGTTTTCACATCCTGCAGAGAAGTTATTGCCCTGCTTAGCTTAGTATCGTCCGCAAATACAGAGATTGAACTGTTTACCCCATCCTCCAGGTCATTTATAAATAAATTAAATAGGATTGGTCCCAGCACAGAACCCTGTGGGACCCCACTACCCACCCCTGACCATTCCGAGTATTCCCCATTTATCACCACCCTCTGAACTCACCCTTGTAGCCAGTTTTCAATCCATGTACTCACCCTATGAGCCATGCCAATGGACCTTATTTTGTACAGTATACGTTTATGGGGAACTGTGTCAAATGCTTTTGCAAAGTCCAGATACACCACGTCTGCGGGCCTTCCTTTATCTAGATGGTAACTCACCTCATCATAGAAGGGTAATAGATTGGTTTGGCAAGAATGATTCTTCATGAATCCATGCTGATTACTGCTAATGATACTGTTTTCATTACTAAAATCTTGTATATCGTCCCTTATCATCCTCTCCAAGAGCTTGCATACTATTGAAGTTAGGCTAACTGGTCTTAATACATATTATGCAGGCAGGGTCCACTGTTATTACCTTCAGAAAGCCTGCCCTGAGGAATGCATCCAGCCATTGCTGGAGCACATGTATATAGACAGGAGATGTTTACAAAGAGGCTGCATAAATTGGAAAGGTGAAACGAGGAAAAAATTATTTGTTAATAATACACAATGCTATAGCAAGCCAAAGGTTAAAAAAATGGAAATTGAAGCACCACACCATTGCTAAGAGGTCCAGATACAACTTTATTCCAGCAAAAGTCAGGGGCACAATCCAAAAAGTAGCCAATAAGTTTCAGGGTTCCAAGAGTGTCCACTTCATCAGGGCTTGATTTACAACAATGTGAATAAACTAGAAGTGAACTGGGCACATAATGGTATTTTTACGTAAACGGGTGACCCCACCGCCCTCTGATGCCACGGGGAAGCCTTTGGGAAGTTCACGTGCATCAGAGGGGGGCAGGGTCACCCAGGTACGTAAATGGGTGGCCCCGCCCCCTCTGACGCCACTGGGAAGCCATTGGGAAGTCCCCGTGTGTCAGAGGGGGGGCACGATCACCCGGGTTTGTCGCTGTGTGGCCACGCCCTCAGTTGTAAAAGAACTGTCACCTGAGAGGATGGTTATTATGGCAGGTGGATCGGTGGCGGCGAGCAGGTTTTTTTTTTGGTCCGGCGGAGCGAGAGAAGAAGATGAATGGACTTCGTGGGACATTTTTATTTTTTTATTTTTTTACTACTTCCCACCCGGCCACTGTACATAAACAGCTGAGTGGGCGCTCTCTCCTTCTGAGTGGATGTTCAGGAACGTCCCTCAGAAGGAGGGGGATCGCGCGCGTGACCGCGCAGTGGCGTAATCCCGATGTACTCGTGTCACCCGGACATGGCGCATCTCCGATTGGCAGGAGGGCTCTGTGAATGGCCGTCCTAATCACATGACGGCTGTGTCCAATCATAGCCGTCATGCGATGTAAACACAGAGCCAGTTGCTAGGCAATCGGCTCTCCTCTCCTCACACAGAAGTTGTCGATGAGGAGAGGAGAGGGGATCGCTGCAGCCGGCTGGTGATCAGTGAGTATGAGCTGTTTTTTACAGCTTTTTACTCACTGATCACCAACCTTGTGTCACCACACAATGTAAAACACACATGTCCCCACACAATGTCCCCACACTATGTCCCCAAAACACATGTCCCAAAAACACATATCCCCAAAACACATGTCCCCAAATAATAAAAACACCTGTCCCCCACATATGTCCCACTAAAATCACATGTCTCAATGATTATCTGCACACATATGTCCGTGATCACCTGCGCACATATGTACATAATCATTTGCATACCTCTGTCCATGATTACACAAACCAATTATTATACACTTAATGGAATTTTTTTTACCAAAAACATGTAGCAGAATACATTTTGGCTTAAACTTATGACAAAATTCAATTTTATTGGATTTCTTTTAAAACAGAAAGAAGAAAATATTTTTTTTCCAAATTTCCGCTCTTTTTTCGGTTATATATCGCAAAAGATAAAAAACTGAGTCGTGAATAAATACTAGCAAAAGAAAGCTCTATTTGTTGTGAACAAAATGATAAAAATTTCATTTGGGTACAGTGTAGCATGACCGCACAATTGTCATTGAAAGTGCGAGAGCGCTGAAAGCTGAATATTGGTCTGGGAAGAAAGGGGGCGAAAGTGTCCAGTATTGATTTGGTTAATAAAGGACTTGTCCCAAGATGTGTCTTGTGGTTTTTTAACATTTTGAAACTTTTTTTTGTGAAATGGTAGGGGTACAATGTACCTGTCACCATTTCAAACAGGTGGGGGCCGGAATCTGGGGTCCCCTTGTTAAAGGGGGCCTCCAGATTCTGATAAGACCCCTGCCAACAGACCCCCACAACCACCGGGCAAGGGTTGTGGGGATGAGGCCCTTGTCCCCATCAACTACCCCAAAGCACCCTTCCTATGTTGAGGGCATGTGGCCTGGTATGGTTCAGGAGGGGGGGCGCTCTCTCGTCTCCCCCTCTTTTCCTGCGGCCTGCCAGGTTGTGTGCTTGGATAAGGGTCTGGTATAGATTTTTGGGGGGACCCCCATACCATTTTTTTTTAAATTTTGGCGCGGGGTTCCCCTTAAAATCCATACCTTCAGGTCTTGTATGGATTTTGAGGGGGATGGTATGGATTTTGAGGGGGACCTCTACGCCATTTTTAAAAAAAATTGGCCCAGGGTACCCTTAATATCCATAACAGACCTGAAAGGCCTGGTATGGAATTTGGGGGAACCCCCAAGCAATTTTTTTTTAATTTTGGTTTGGGGTACCCCTTAATATCCATACCAGACACAAAGGGCCTTGTATGGATTTTGGGGGGACCCCCATGCCGTTTTTTTCAATGACTTTTATCTGTATTGCCGAGACCCGACAATTCATTATAGCCGCCAGTAGTTTTAAATCACTTATTTCCTTTAGAAATGTCATTTTATGCAGGGACACGGGAAAAATGCGTGACTTTACAGGCATACTATAGTCACCCCCAGGTACGAAATTTAAAGGAATATTTCACTTTTATTGTTTCACTTTAAGCATTATTAAAATCACTGCTCCCGAAAAAACGGCCATCTTTAAAACTTTTTTTTGCATTGATACATGTCCCCTGGAGCAGGACCCAGATCCCCAAACACTTTTTATGACAATACCAAGCATATAAGCCTTTAAAATTAGCACTTTTTATTTCATCCATAGACTTTTAAAGGGTGTTCTGCGGCTTTCGAATTTGCCGCAAACATCCCAAATTGTTTGCTATTCGGCAAACAGGTGAACACCCGATGTTCGAGTCGAACTTACATTCGACTCGAACATTGGGCTCATTCCTATTGGGCAACTTCACTCGCAGCAGCATATCCCAATGTTTCTCCCTATTCATAAAATTTGGAAGTCTACCTAGACAATTACAATGCACACTGGGTTCACTCAATAAGCTTTGTTATGAAACAACCCTGGCCAAATCTCCATTTGTAGAAATGCAGCCTCAAACTTGCAAGGAACCTCCACCATGCTTCACTGTTGCCTGCAGATACTTATGTTTGTACTGCTTTCCAGCCCTTTAGCGAACAAACTGCCTCCTGCTACATCCAAATATTTAACATTTTTACTCATCAGTCCAGAGCACCTGCTGCCATTTTTTTTGCACCCCATTTTCTATGCTTACCCTTGTTTCTACATCAGAGGTATGGCTTTTTGGCCACAATTCTTCCATGAAGACCACTTCAGGCCAGACGTTGCGGGACAGTAGATGTACCTGTGTCCCAGTGGTTTCTGCCAGTTTTGTGCTGATGGCATAGTAGGACATCTTCCAATGTTGATGGAAAGTAAGCACAATGTGTCTTTCATCTGCTGAATTAGGTTTCCTAGGCTAACCACTGTGTCTACTGTCCTCAGCATTGCCCGTTTCTTTGTGCTTCTTCAAAAGAGCTTGAACAGCACATCTTGAAACCCAGTTGGCTTTAAAATCTTTGCCTGGGATAGACCTTGCTGATGCAGTATAACTACCATGTGTCTTGTTGCTATGTTCAATCTTGCCATGGTGTATTACCTGTGACATGAAATTGCCGTCCACAGCCTCATCAGAGTATGGCTGTTCCTCACCCTGTTTTAAGCCTTCCATACAGCTGTTTCTGTTTCAGTTAATGACTGTGTTTAAACCTACTTATATAATTGATGATCTGGATGGTTATTGGTTAATCATACATCTGACATCTAATCCTACAAAATCCATGACTTTGTGCAAGCGTACTAAGTGTGCAAGTGTAAAAATGGATACTGGCGTGAAGCCAAAAAGGATAGTCACACCAAATTTTAATTTTAATTTGATTTAGATTTTTCTTCTGTTCACTCACTTTGCATTTTGTAATTTGATAAAAATTAAAATATATATTTTTGAAAACATTCTTACTTTACAGTATTTCTTTCCACTTGCTTGAAACTTTTGCACAGTACTGTATATTGGTATGTCTGTTCAATATTTTGCACTCCATGTGTTTAAATTTTACATTGCACTTTAAATATAATTGTAATATGTTTTGTCTCTTCATTTATCAAGCAATAAACTAACAAAACATAACAAGATCATCAATTAATCTAAAGTCTGAGTGGTAATAATTCTATTTTACTTGTTTGACTCAGGAGGCATTATAGAAGGTTATCTCTATGCCTTTTGCAAACCTCTCCAGGTCACACTTTAAAAGAGTAAACAATGTAACTGAACATTACTCAAACATATAAATCATCCTAGATAGGTATATCTTGTTTTATATACCTCCATTCAGCTGTGAATGTCTACTAATGTGTTCATATCTTATTTTTGCCTCAAAGATGTCTAATTTCCATTGCAAACTGCCCATGCTGATGTATTTGACATTCTTATAAATGTCCTTAAATGACAACTCTCAAAATATTATGTCACAGTTTTTTTTTCTCAGCTTGGGTTGACTGGTTTTCTCTGAAAACACTTAAGAGGTCTCAAGTTACTGTGATGGAAGTCACTTGACCTCAAATCAACACAGAAATCCTTCAGGATTAAGACAAAAGCTAGTACTGACAGCATCAGGGGAGACTATTTTTGCAAGGTGATAAAATGATATAAAGGGGATTAAGAGACAGATACAAAGTCATATATAGAAGTAAAAGCAATGACTAGAAAAAGTAACACATTTCAAATTACCTGCAACAAATTATTTTACTTGCTGCTGTTGTCAAGGTTTGTAGATAAAAGATTACCATGAAAGTGGCATAAGGTCATCCATATAAACTAAAGCGGGGGTCAGCGACCTGTAGATCACAATCTACCAAAAGCTCACAGACAGGTGACTGGTGGATCATGGACTGGGCTTGCTGACCCACCATTCCAGAGCATTAAACAGAGTGCAATGCAGAGGAACTACTTGTAAAGTTGGAGCAGTAGTAGAGAGCAAGAGCCGCATAAGCTGATGCCTCCTCTGTAGTGCTGGCTCCTGTCCCATGCGGTGTGATGCCAACTGCACTTCCCCTCTTATCCTGGCTAGCTGTCTCCAGAGTGGTGCCACGAGCAGAAATGAAGAGATCTTCAGGTCAGAGTGAAGCAATACACTGGGCATAATAGTATAGGGCTGCTGGTGATGTGCAGTGTAACTGCAGCTCTCCTGGGGGTTTTGGCTTAGCCATAGTCCTCTATTATATCCTGCAGGTGTGATGCACTTTCTGAAAGTGCACCAAAATTTCTGCATTCAGGAGTTTTGGTGTGCTTTAAGAAAGTGCACCGAACACGATTAGTTATGTAAACACGATCGCACATTCCGAAAACAAAATCCATGGATTTTTTCCGATGGATGTTGGCTCAAACTTGTCTTGCATATACACGGTCACGCAAATCTTGTCGGAAATTACGAACGTCAAGAACGCGGTGACATACAACGGCACTAGAAAAGGGAAGTTCAATAGCCAGTGAGCCACCCTTTGGGCTCCTTCTGCTAATCTCGTGTTAGTAGAAGTTTGGTGAGAGACGATTTATGCTTTTCAGCCTCATGCTTTTCAGATTGTTACTGTCCTTCAGTTTGTGCTTGTGGGTTCGTATGTCGTTTTTAGTACGTGTAGACAGTTCGCATTTGTTTTTCGGTGCGTATTATTATAGTACGTATTTGATTTTGCAGTGCGTTCTTGTCTGCTCATTTCTGATTTTCAGCTCGCTCTTCTCAGGCCTTTCTGTTTTTCAGTGCGTTCTATTAGTTCGCTCTGACCAGCCGACCGTTTGGAAGCCATGTTGTGGTTATGTACTCCTCGTAGAGTTTGTGCTATGCAGGGGCTTGGTGTTGAGGTTCTTATTACTTTGACCCAAGCCCAGTCCATGAACAGGGCAAGGAGAAGTTCATGGACGAAGAATTGGTTACTCCAGCGTGACCAATTCTCGCACATGCCTTTGTTGCGGGAGATCCAGAAGAATAATCCTGATGATTTTTCAGGAATTATCTCTGGATGACGGACCCCGTTTTTCACCGTTTGTTGGCTTTGATGTTCCCTTATATTACGAAGCAGGACACCTGCATGCGGCAAGCCATCACTCCCGAACAGAGGCTCCTCACCACGTTGCGGTACTTGGCGTCAGGGAGAAGTCTGCAGGACATCAAGTTCTCGACAGGCATCTCCCCCCAGGCCCTGGGAATCATTATTCCAGAGACCTGTTCTGCCATCATTCAGGTCCTGAAGAAGGACTATTTTAAGGTAAGTTTTCTCCTTTAACATCACATTATATGTATTTAATGTTTGCTAATGTATTGTATTTATTTCATCATTCCTTAATTACCATGATCGGAATATGCTGTAAATGTCCTCTAAGTCATCATGCATGCTTAAAGTTTTTAAAGTTCCTTTTTTGTCCTTCATGCATATTTGATTTCACTAACCTCCCCAGCATTCTATCCTGGGCCCATACACACCTAGCCTAGTCACCTAACAATGTATTTTGTCAGCTCCATTGTAGTGCTTTACCCTAAACACCCCCTAAAATGTGGCCAAATGTTATTTGTGTACTTAAATTCATGCAGAGTGTCAGAGGCTTTTTTGGGGGGTCCCAAACTCATTTTAAACCCCCCCCCACAACCTCTAAGTCAACCGATACCAATCCTCTAGCTGCTGACTTTGCCAAACCCATACACACTATACCTACCTCTTTTGAGGTCATATTTATGGATGAATTCACCAAAGCATTTAGTGAAAGGGCCTGCCAGAATACTTTCAAATGGTACTGTTTGAAGTTTTGTTCTCCTATTATCTTACATAGTTACATAGTTAGTAAGGTTGAATAAAGACACCAGTCCAACCTGAGTGAGCACCCACAATTGTCCCCGTCCCGCACATTGCACCCCATCAATATGGCTATCCACTACAATATTATTATTATTTTTTTTATATATTTAAGGTACCCATGTAGCACCATCAATCTACACAGGGCTCCACATACACCCACACCAGTCCCCACCACCAAGGGGTTTGCAATCCAAAGGTCCCCAACTCACACCCATACACCAGGGCCAATTTTTTTTTTTTGAACAGAAGCCAACAAACCTAACAGCATGTCTGGTGTGGAAGTAATGTGGGCAGAAACCGGAGTACCCAGAGGAAACCCACACAGGCACAGGGAGAACATGCAAACTCCAGGCAGGTAGTGTCGTGGTTGGGATTCGAACCAGTGACCCTATTGCTGCAAGGCGAGAGTGCTAACCACTACACCACTGTGCTGCCCAGGTAATTGCAGAATGTAAAAACAGTGCTTCAATTTGGACAGTGTGTATTATTTTTATTTTATTATGACACTTCTTATCTGTCCAGTGGGCTGCCAATAGTGTAAATAGGGAGGGGCTGGCCAAAGTGACACACATTATTCATTCATTCAGCCTTCAATGAAGTGGAGAGGGTTACCTGTTCACAACATCTCCTCCCCCCCTAAATTTTTTACAATGGGCCATTAGAGGGGGTGAGGAATCTGATAAGTGGACCTTATATTTTTGTCTTTAAATACTCCTTAAAATCAATGTTATATTGATGTTGGCCAAGAATGTTTGTGTCCAATCTGCTTGCAATGTTATGTGCAAAATTACTAATTTTATTTTTCTTGTTTGACTCCACAGTTTCCTTCAACGCCACAGGAATGGCAGACTGTGGCTTCCCAATTTACCCAGCAGTGTGAATTTCCCAACTGCGGAGAGGCAATTGATGGGAAACAAGTCCAAATAGTCCCACCCCCAACTCAGGGTCATACTATTACATCTATAAGGGATTTAATAGTATTGTGATGTTGGCAGTGGTGTCGGTGACATATAAGTTTCTTTATGTGGACCTGGGGAAGAATGGCCAGATATCGGATGGTGGAGTCATAGCACAGACCCAGACAGACAACTCCAGAATGGTGGCTTGGGAATGCCACCTGCTGAAGAGAACGTGGAAGGACTCCAGTTCGTCTATGTCGCTGATGAAGCGCTTGGGCTGGGTGATCACCTGATGCGGCCATTCTCGATGAGGACCCTCACCCTGGGCCAGAGGGTTTTTAACTACCGGCTGGCCAGAGCCAGAAGAGTGGTGGAGAACGCTTCCGGGATAATGACCAGCCGGTTCTGCCTATTCCTCACTGCAATAAACATGACAGAATATAAAATCAATCACATCGTTCTTGCATGCTGTATATTACATAATTTTTTAAAGAAAAAATGCATCAAACTATGTGGCCTCAGTTGGGACTGAGGCCGGCTTATTACTGGATCCAACACATCTGATGGCTCTTGAAGTTGGCTGTCTTGGCTTGCCCCCCCAAAGCCCCCGCAAAGTTTGCGAAAAGTATCTAGAGTACTTTGTGGGTAGGGGGGCAGTTGATATGCCAGACAATGTTTAAGAAACATTTTAAAAATCATTTTTTTGTTAAACTGAAATAATATTTCCTTTGATTTAATGCTTGTGTTTCTTTTAGCTGTCTCCTAGATTGTCCAATGGGCTTTTCTTTTTGGACATTTTCTCCAATAGTGCAAACATAATTTATTTGATACATGAGGTGACAATCTCTTCTTCAGCGAACTATTATGTTGTGGGTCTGCTACACACACACACCTTTTGTTGTTAATGTATGTAATGCATTAATGAAAAATAGAATCATCATTTTCAGCACCATGAATTAATTTTTGGGAGTCAAGAAAATGGTGTGATTGTGGCAAATTATAAAGCACTGTGGGAGTTATTTACTAAAGGAAAATCACTTTGAACTTCAAGTGCACTGCAAAAGTGCACTTGAAAATGCACTGAAAGTGCACTTGTAGTGCAGAGTGGATTTGCCTTTAGTAAATAACCCCATTGTCACTGTAAACACCAACTTAGTACCAAAACTGCTATTGAGCATTGAAAGAAGAAGCCACATATTGTTGATTTTAAAACTTTTTACTCTGTGCACACTCACATGTGCTTTAGAAAAGGGTTTTTGAACAAACCAACATATTTTTGGAATAACATTTTTGCGTTTGACAGTACAAATAGCCTTTTTTGTGTTAAACAGGCATGTTTAAAACCATAAAAAATACACAACTCAGGAACTTACAAAGTTCAACTTTGATAAATTGAAGGCAATATCAGACATTAGTATGTCCAAACTGTGTTGATATTGCCTTCATCGGATGGGGTGATGTCACCCCTGTGAAAGTCAAATTTTGAAGATGCACACACATTGAGAGCCAAAATGGGGATTTACCTCCTGATCCCATGCCTAATGTCAACATGTGCTAGCTCCCATCATGGGGGATCAATGGACGTGTTTCGGGGGTGCAACCCTTTCCTCTCAGCTACTTTAGTTGTGAGGAAGGGGTTGCACCCACAAAACGCATACATTGATATTCTGTGATGGCAGATAGCACATGTTGACACACTGTGCGCATCTTCAAAATTTGCGCACTTCAAAAAATTAAAAAAAAAAATTGAAAATATCAACAAATTGAAGAATTTTGGTGTGTTTTAGATTCTGCCTAAAACATCAATGATGTTTTTGAGTCTTTTTTCAACATCATTGATGTCTTCTTTGATCTTCTGTAAATCCCGATTGCAAACCATAATCTCCCTGATAAGGACGTGTGCACTTGCACTTGTGAAATGAGTTTCTTCTTCCACAACATCCATATCACCTAAAATTAAAATACACACCATGTATTAAAAAATTGCAGGCATACATCTATTACCTAAAGCTGTGGTCTCAGACACTCACCTGTTGTGGTCACTATTTCGCCTACTTCATAAACCTCTCCTTCCTCCACATCTTCTGGTTGTGGTGTGGGGGTTTGCTTTTCTTTCGGAGGTGGGGGGTCCCTGGTGTCCTCTGATGTCCCGAGTCTTTTCTCCCCTATGTGAAAAAAATAAGGTATACTTAGCACACAGATATTTGAGGGCAGAAATAGGAATCTGAAACATTGCTTGGAAGCGTTGTACAATTGTCTTTTTGGGCAGAGTTCCAAGCTGAAGACATTTTATCTTCCCTTTCTAAAGCTGGAATACTTACCTTTTTTGTACAATTTTCACACATGGAGACACCCCTAGTATTCACTGGAGCACCTGCATGGGACACCCTAAAAAGTTTGTTCTGGTGTCCCACACTAGTGCTCCTGCGTCCATATGTGTAAACAGTTGCCGAGTGTCCTCTCCTTACACTTAATCAAGTTTGTACTTCATTCTAGTTACAAAACATTCTAGACAACAATGTACTAAACTTATTTTAATACAAATAGGCATGAACAAATGTAGTTAACCTGGATATGCCCCAAACATCATATTAGCGGGCGAACGAACAATGTTTACTACGAACGATTATTGTGCCCTAGGACCTGAAAGTTGCCATTGTAGCCTCCCTGGCGGTATTCCCGAGTGTGGCTCGGGGTTAAAATTCAGGACCATTAGCGGTAACCCCGAGCCACACTCGGGATTGCATCGCAGGATCCTGGTGCCTCCTTACTTACCTTGTCCCCGGGATCCTGCGATGAAGCCTCTCTTTGCCAGGCTCTGTTCCCTGCGAGCGTTGCGACGCACGGGGGCGGAGCCTGGCGGCAAATTCAAAAAAATGTAAAAAGCATAACACATACAGTACTGTAATCTTACAGATTACAGTACTGTATGAAATCATTTCACATCCCATTTGTCCCCAGTGCTCTGGCCCATGCCCTGCATGCAGTTTTATATTGCATATACTGTTCTTTCTGCCTGGAAACTGGAGATTGTCCATAGCAACCAAAAAGTGTCCCTTTACGTCAAAAATGGCTTTAGACCAGCTAGAAAACAGCGATAGTAAATTAGAACACTTGCAGAATTGAGCGATAGTGAATCGTGTGGAAATTTATTTTATTACTATTTATTTGTAATTTTTTTAATTATTATTTTTTTTTTTTATTATATTATAATTTATGTTTTTGTGTTTCAAACTTTATCATACCCGGGATATCTACTAGACTCTTGTTTGGACAGATTTAAGTGTGTTATTGTTAAGAATTACAGGCCTACAATATAAAACGCCAAATTTCCATGCAAAATTGTACCGCTTTCAGCACCTAAAATCAGAAAGAATCATACCGCCAGGGAGGTTAAACTATACAACAGTAAAGAAAAGCACATGGAGCAGCATGCAAGTAATAATAATAATAGGAACACACAACAAAATCTCTCTTGATCTTTCTGTACTGATCCTGCTCCCTCAATTTCAGGTCTGACCATCGTTTCCTCAATTGATCCTTGGATCGTCGTACTCCAAAATTCTGGTGCGGACTCTTCACAACTTTAACCATGATCTTGGCCTTTCTCACATTTGGGTTTAGGTACGGTCCATACTTCCCATCATAGTTGGTCCTCTTCAAGATGTCCACCATCTCTACAAAGGACCTATTTGAGGCCTTAAATCTCCTCCGGGATCGAGGCCTTTGTGGCTCTGGGCTTTCATCGTTGGTGCTGCTGTCTGCATGCACTTGCTCTTTCTCCGCCATGTGCTTTCCCTCTGCACCGAAAGATAAGGGGCGGGGAATAGACTAGAAAGAACTCAGGGGCGGGCGGAGTTTCACACATGCGCAGTGTATATAAAGCGTAACACGCGTGCATCTGTGAGCGGAGGAAGGAGTATTGGAAGCGCCGATCGTTAGAACGAAAGAACAATTTGAACTTGGGGCATCAGTGGTCTATACTGCTTCTAGATTGAGGCCTATATTGGGACAAGATTAGGAGAGTTTAGCCTGACATTAGGGTTTGTCTTGTTTTGTGTCTTGCAGAGAAAATGGATGGCTTCAATGACCACAACTTCCTCCCCATATTCATAGACAAGTACAGGGAGCTGCCCTGTCTGTGGCAGGTGAAACATCCGCATTATAATCATAAACAAAAGAGGCAGGCAGCGCTGTAGAAACTGCTGGAGTTGGTGAAGCCTGTGGTCCACATGGCAACCGTCCCCTATTTAAAAGCCAAAATTGGTGGCCTGAGGAGCACTGATAATAGGGAGCACAATAAGGTCCAGGATTCCATGAGATCAGGAGCTGCAGCAGATGCCATTTATGTCCCCAGGCTGTGGTACTATGAGAGACTGCGGTTTCTGTCAGACCAGACTGAAGTTAGGCAATCACTCTCCACTCTTCCTTCCATGCTTCCTTCCACCCCAGCTGAGGCTTCCGATGTCCAACCTGGGCCTTCCAGCCAGGAAGAATAAGTGGAGGAGCCCAGCTTGAGTCAGGTATTGCATTGTTCAACATATTTCTGGTCGTAAAATTAATGATGTTAACTAGATGTTATTATTGATCACTAATTGCTGATTTAATAAAATGTTTTACATATCAATAGACAGTAGTGGCCAAAAATGTTTGGGAAAAATGCTGGGGTCAGAATGATAGTCTTTTCTATTTGTTAACATTCAATTTGCAACAGTCATGAGCTGAAAATTGTGTGTGATTGATGACCAAAAAACTAAAACTATGTTCTTTTTTCATACACAGGAAAGCCTCAGCCAGGAGGAGGCTGTGGAAAGTGGCAGCCAGGAGGTGGTGGGGGAAAGTGGCAGCCAGGAGGTGGCCGGGCCCAGTAGCCTGACAGAATCCCAGGTCCCTCCCCTCCGTCTTCCAACCAAAAGGCCCAGGAAGGGGAGTAATGTGCAGGAGGCAGCACTTGGGCTGATTCGGGAGGCTAAGGTGGCCCTCAGAGCCACCCCCAATCCTCAAGAGGACTTTGGTTGCATGACTACCAGCAAAATGCAGGAAATGGAGGAGGGCCAACACCTCTTGTGTGAGGAAATAATGTATACGACCCTAAATAAGGGATTGAGGGGCCAGCTCACAACCAAAACACACCTGTGTGAGTTGGACCATCCTCCTCCTCCACCTCCTGCCACACCTCCAACACCACAGCCACAGCCTGGAAGAAAGTGTGTAAGGAAGAGTGGAAATAAGACAAGAAAGTAATGACCTGGGTTCAGTCTGGTCTGACAAAAGATGCAGGCTGTTGTATGACCACAGCCTGGGGACAGATATGTCATCTGCTGCTGTTCCTGATCTCTTGTAGTCCTGGACCGGATTGTGCTCACTATTATATGGAGTCCTCAGGCTACCAATTTTGGGTGTAAAATATTTGATGTGTGCCCTGGGGTACAAAGGCTTCACCAGTTTCACCAGTTTCTCCAGTGTTGCCTTCCTGCTTATTTTCACAAATACTTGCCTATGTGTTTTACTTCAAAAAGGACAGTTTGTTTGTGAGTAGGTAGTAGGGATGAGCCGAGCACCCCCGATTCGGTTCGCAGCAGAACATGCGAACAGGCAAAAAATTTGTTTGAACACGCGAACACCGTTAAAGACTATGGGACACAAACATGAATAATCAAAAGTGCTAATTTTAAAGGCTTATATGCAAGTTAATGTCATAAAAAGTGTTTGGGGACCTGGGTCCTGCCCCAGGGGACATGTATCAATGCAAAAAAAGTTTTAAAAACGTCTGTTTTTTCAGGGGAGCAGTGATTTTAATAATGCTTAAAGTGAAACAAAAAAAGTGAAATATTCCTTTAAATTTCATACCTGCGGGGTGTCTATATTATGCCTGTAAAGTGGCGCATGTTTCCCGTGTTTACAACAGTCCCTGCACAAAATGACATTTCTAAAGGAAAAAAAGTAATTTAAAAGTATTCGCGGCTATAATGAATTGTCGGTCCAGGCAATACACATAAAAGTCATTGAAAAAAACGGCATGGGTTTCCCCCACAGGGCAACCTGCGCAACTTTACAGGTATACTATAGACACCCCCCAGGTACAAAATTTAAAGGAATATTTCACTTTTATTGTTTCACTTTGAGCATTATTAAAATCACTGCGCCCGAAAAAACAGCCGTTTTTAAAACTTTTTTTTTGCATTGATACATGTCCCCTGGGGCAGGACCCAGGTCCCCAAACACTTTTTATGACAATACCATGCATATAAGCCTTTAAAATTAGCAATTTTGATTTCTCCCATAGACTTTTAAAGGGTGTTCCGTGGCTTTCAAATTTGCCGTGAACACCCCAAATTGTTCGCTATTCGGCAAACAGGCGAACACCTGATGTTCGAGTCGAACATCGGGCTCATCCCTAGTAGGCAGGTATATTTCAAAAATACAAATGTCAAATTAACAAGGGACACCAACACCAAACAACCTCTTTGAGGTTAAAAAAATACAAGATAATAATGGTGTTGTGGTAACTTGACACACAAAACTAAAAACAATATTATGGAGAGTACTAGAAAAAAACAAAAAACAAAACAATATTATAGAGATCTGACGAAAACCAAAAAAAAAATATTCAAGAGGATCACAAGAAATAATAAAGAAATCATTTTTTTCTGAACTCTGTGTGCAGCAAAACAACTTCATTATTCTAGCATTATAAAGAAGAAGAGAATGAGCTGCATTAAAAAATGTTAAAAATTACAGCGTGACGAATGTGCTATCTCAATTACAAATGCTAGTTTTACCAGACCGAGCTCTTCCATCTCGTACTTGATTCTGAGCATGCGTGGAACTTTGTGCATCAGAATTGTGTACACACGATTGGAATTTATGAGAACGGATTTTGTTGTAGTAAAATTTGAGAATCAGATCTCAAATTTTGTGTGTCGGAAATTCCGATGGAAAATGTTCCATGGAGCCTACACACGGTTGGAATTTACGACAACAAGCTCCCATCGAACATTTTCCGTTGGAAAATCCGACCGTGTTTACGCGGCATTAGGATGTGTTTTTATCATCCCTGCTCCAACCACACTACCTTTAGCTGCAGTGGCTAGTGGTGTACACATGTGGCAGCCGCAGTAGGAGTTATACACCCTGTCATGATTGGTGAGTGTAGCACCTGCCAAGCATGACCCTCTCAAGTTAATGAGGCCACTCTGCAAGTGCCCTGCAACCTTGTGCAGTACAGCAAACAAGGGGTTAAAGCAGGCAGCATTGTGTTGCTTTCTCACCACCTGCTTTAATCCCTTGGACCCCGCAGAAGCATGCATTTGCAGGGCACTTGCAGAGTGGCCCCATTTACTTGAATGGGTCGTGATTGGCAGGTAGTAGCAACCACCAAAAGCAACAGGGGGTTTAATTCCTGCTGCGGCATGTGTACACCTTTGGCTGCTGCCTCAGGAGCTAAAGGGGTAGGGACTGGGGTGGATAAACTGCAGGGTTTTACCACCCCCCAACTTTATGCGTGGAAGAGTCCTAAGGGTGCCATTGCCAAATTCAACTAAGGGCTTATTCAGAAGTGCAGCAGGCACTCCTGTGCCTCTGAAAAGCGATCAGAATGTGGAGGCAATATGTTGCCTCCTCACCACCTGATTTAAACCCATGATTGCCATGCAATGTACAGGATTGTGACACAGTAGTACGGCAATTAGAGGTTTAAATCAAGTGTGAGGAGGTGACACTGTTCCCCGGGATCTTTGACTTCTGCCATGTTGTTCAGGTAGATCTCCACCTCTATAAGGTTGCCTACCCCTGGACTAGAGGGTAATTGGACATGCAGACATTATCCAACAACCCTAAAGCTTTTCTGTTAGGTAATTCCATTAACACGTGGACTTAAATTTGGAGTTTAATCTGCTTATATTTTGCCATTTACGGGATATCCGCTACCAAGTGGCTCATTCATACCATACGGTTAGTCTTTTAATTAGGCTGATGAGGAGGTGTGACACCTCAAAGCGTGTCCTAACTTTTATTTATCAAGACATTTTCGAATGATTTTATATATTGCACTATGCGGGTTTTGCACTGTTTTTTTTTTACTTTTTTTCAATTTTTCTGCCTCTTGTTCCTCCTTCTCCCTATCACAAGCAACATGCATAGGAAATGTTTTAATAAATCCTTTGTGCTTTCATTACATATCTCATTTTTTGATCCAGTGATGTCATCACGGGGTCTCTGTGCAATGAGGATAGACCATGGAGGGTAGCAGGAGCTGACAGAATGCTACATAGCTTCTTGAAAACATCACAATTACTAGCCTCAGTACCCCTCCCAACAATTATCACCCCTGATGCAAGCAGTAGGCTGGCTTTTTGGAGGAGTTACACAAATTCAAAATGCCTTGATGAGTAAATGTCAGTCTGGAGGGGTGGGCAACCTAGACAGGCTGTATTTACATGCCGACAACCCTAGGTCATGTCCACATGTGATGCTGAGCCTTTATGATTGAAACAACTGAAATCCAATGAATGGGTCAGGGACAGTAAAGCTTAGGGGGAAATAGTTAGATAATGCTGGATGTCCTTCAACCAAATAATTAGGCAAGCTATATCTGACGTGTTGGAGTTTATAATGTACATTGTGAGAAGCTTAAAGTGTGTGGTAAAATCAGAGTAAATAATTTCAGGAGGAGACTGTGATGGGAGTCACTTTGGATGGGGGACTCGTGGAACCCAGAATCCCTTGGGGAGGTTGGGAAACCCTTGCTTTAGCTCCCCATGCACCTCCTATGTCTAAGTTACCCTTAACTATTAGGGGCACAGGCCACACTGAAATGTTGTGTGTGTATATATATATATATATATATATATATATATATATATATATATATATATATATATATATATATAGCTGTGAGAGGAGAGGGGGGAATTCTCCAGCAGCCCCTCCCAAAGACAGTCTACTGATAAGAAGTTTGAATCCACCTGTGTCATGCTACTGGTGGAGGTAAAGTCTACCCCGCCCTGTTTCTTTATGCAAAGGAGGGAGACTTGTCCCCTGAGTTTATCTCTATGTACCTGTTTTCAAATAAACACTTCCATGTCCCCAGCTTTGCAACTGAGCTAGTCTCATCTGGTTCTTGGTTACAACCTTCGGCTGTAAAATCCGATATCTGAAGGTCCAGATTGGAGGAAGCAATTCGAGAACAGAGACCATACTATGCAAAACTGAAGGTAAGGTTTAATGGATTATACATCATATCATACAAAGATAAAGGGAGATACCTGCAGACACTGCCACCATCACGTAATTAAAGGGAGAAATATTAGAAATTGTTCCAACTGTTTCAAAGCAGTCGTGCGCTCATAATGAACATAATCTGTGTAAAAAATACATAATCTAAATCCCTGTAAGAAAATCAGAAATGTGCATCAAAAAAATATTGATAATTAATAAACGGTAAAAAGCTGTGAAAAAAATATCCTTAAAAAGTGTCATAACATTTCAAGAAAAGTTTTCACAACCTAAATGGATAAGGAACAGTCCTTATATGAAATACTCCAAGGAGCGAAAGTTCTTATGATGAACAGTAGGAGAGGGAGTCCCATACATAAACAGTTACTTCACAGAAGCAGGAGGAAGCATCCACCTTCCGACCAGTCAGACACTGCACATATATATATATGGAGAGGGAGGGAAATGAGGATAAGAGCTCTCATATAGTCCCACAGTATTAAAAGGTGGACCCTTACCCTCAATGATGGTCTCTGTTTATTAAAGGTAACCATGGCAGCATTGATTGCATGGAAGAACACCAGTGAGAGGCTTGGTTATTTCCCCATCCAGCTGTCTGATTATTGCTGAGTGGTGATATCAAGTCAGAATGAGGCTTGGTTCATGCTCTGCACTATATAGGTGATGACTTGATGCGTCGCCCGTGCCCCTTTGAAGATGTTAGATGTAACGAAACTAGTAGGGCGTGGCTACGCATCGTAAGCCATTACTCAGTCCGCCCCATGATTTGCACGGGTGTTTGCTACTTTTATGCCGGCTTTTTTATATTGTATTCACGGAGCTCACTTGTTGTGACTCCATTGTTTTAACTAGCAATAAATTCCAAAACTTTATTACACCATCGGAGCCCCTCTTTTGTTTTTTATCCACCTCCCTTTGGGACAAGTGTGCTTGTCACTCCCTCCCCCCCCCAGGTGGACGAGTTGGTAGAAGCCAAGCTGGAGACACACACTGTATGAGCTGGATCCAGACATCATCCATCCACAGTCCCTGCAGAGGGCAAAGTCTGCCTGCGTGTGAGACCTCGCCAGAGAGGAGGTCCATCATTGAGGGTAAGGGTCCACCTTTTAATACTGTGGGACTATATGAGAGCTCTTATCCTCATTTCCCTCCCTCTCCATATATATATATATATATATATATATATATATATATATATATATATATATATATATATATATATATGTGCAGTGTCTGACTGGTCGGAAGAAGGATGCTTCCTCCTGCTTCTGTGAAGTAACTGTTTATGTATGGGACTCCCTCTCCTACTGTTCATCATAAGAACTTTCGCTCCTTGGAGTATTTCATATAAGGACTGTTCCTTATCCATTTAGGTTGTGAAAACTTTTCTTGAAATGTTATGACACTTTTTAAGCATATTTTTCTCACAGCTATTTACCGTTTATTAATTATCAATATTTTTTTGATGCACATTTCTGATTTTCTTACAGGGATTTAGATTATGTATTTTTTACACAGATTATATTCATTATGAGCGCATGTTTGTTTTCTCTTTTATTTTTATTGTACACAGGTATTGGTGTTTTATTCGTGCAGCTTTAAGTGTTTATATTATTTTTCAGCGCGGTTTTTTTCTTTTTTTTTCTTTTATTTATGTTTCAAAGCAGTACCTGCAAGAGGATAGGCTTTTTACCTGTCCTCCCAACCATTTCTTTGATCTTTGCACTCTTGCAGGACAATACCCCCCTAACATTGCAGACAGTCGTTAATTGTGCTTACAGTCTAGTAACATGTATCTATATCTAAATTAATAATTACCTAATATACAAACAAGTGTTCGGGTCAGTTTATACATGTGATATTAGTAGTGAAAAATACTGATGCTAGTTCAAACCCTATAGTTGCACCATCCTTCACCTAGAGTATATCATCTACCTTTTTAGTACAGTTTTTATGCAAAAACTTGGGTGTTCCTAGGTACTTATATGGTGGAGTACCTTTTTAGGGAAAAACTTAACAGAAAAAGGTCAGCTGGGCTAGTAAAAGATAATAAAACAGACCAAAGTCAAACCAGCAGAAAATTTAAAAAAGGAGTCAAACTAACTATTGTAATACTAAAAAAGAGCATCATACCAACCATACAAGAGTAGAGACAGAATTTTGATCAGGGATTGTGAAAATGGTAGAAATCAATATGTTCAACAACTTTTGCAGCAAAGCCAAAATGTACCACAAAGTAGGAATCAAAGGCCACAATAAAGGTCAAGTGAACATTTAGTGAGGTTAAATATGTTAGTCTAAGTCTGGTGCCCTTTAATGAGGACATAGTCATGCATCAAGGTACAATAAGTAGACATGAAAGTGTCTTTGAACAAGAACATGTTTGCACATCAAGAATTATGGTCCGAGACAGCACTAGTGATGTACTCACTGGTTAATCTGTTTCCTAATAGTGCCTTCTTCAGATATGAAATGGTCATGAGGTGGTCTTATCGCAAGAAACTTGGCTGTTCGATAAAAGCTTTGCTTACTTACTGTACATGACTTACTGTTACTTACTGTACATGCCCCCCCACACTTTTCTATCCAAGTCTATCCACTTATAATCATGAAATTTCTGACATAACTGATAATACATCTTTTTTTACATATAGCAAATTTTTTGATGAACTATATCTAACTTTTTATTCTTTGTATAGAAAGTTGATTAGAGTAAGCAGGCAATGTAATAGTAAACTATTGTACTTACCAAGTTAGCTGTGTTTTTCAAAACTTTTTTTTAACAGTGACACAGTTATATAAAATGTAATAGGTGTCAACAAGATGATCTTGTTTTGCAAGCAGTGAATATGGATATTATTATAACCAATGCTATAGCCAGAGCAATAATTTTAATATTGGAGTTTGTAGGTATATAATTTTTGCCTTCATAGGGGGACCAAACATACAGCTGGGAGGAAGAATGCAGGAGAAAGGCAAATGGTAAGTATTCATGCTTGTCTCTTAGCCCCACATGAAACATTTGACCCTTGTTATTCAGGGAAAGGGTTACCTTCTGATATTTTTCAATTTTGAATGCATTTCAGCTTAAGGCCTCATGTACATTGCAGCTCAAAGAAGCTGCTCCTATAGGCCTTTGAGCTTTTACTTTTCTCTGCCTGTTATTTCCCTTTTAGTGTTCATGCACACTATCTGCGTTTTCAGTAGTTTAGTGGCAGGGGAGTTTACAGGTAGAAAAGCATATAACTATTACTATTGGGGTCCACTTTACCAGGGCTCGGTGGGGCAAGCATTTTTTGGCTAGGATTCCCCTTGATTGAGCACTGGCATTCTGGTGAGTGCATACTGGTGAAGGAAGAGCACTGGAGTCACTTTATACGTTTGTGTTGCTACACTGGGAAGTGTCACCTTTAGAAGACTTTTCTTTGATTTGTCATAATGTTTTTCACTTTGTGGACTTTTTGATCTTTATGGGAATTTTTATAAACACTTTCTAATCATGTGTATGATGTTTTGATAATAGATTTACTGTATAAATATCATTTTTTTCACGTCTATTTTTGGTATATGATTGTTAAATATTTTCAGTGCTGCACTTTTTTGAGTTTCATGTAGTAGAATACATTTGGACCCAAATTTATGAAGAAATTTGATTTTATTGGATATGTTTTATAACAGAAAATATTTTTTTTTTCAAAATGTGCCTTTTGTTTGTGTATATTGCAAAAAAAAAAAACAGTAGTAATCAAATACCACCAATAGAAAGCTGTATTTGTGTGAAAAAAAATTATACAAATTTAATTTGTGTAGTGTTTTATGATGACACAATTGCTAGTTAAAGTAGCACAGTGCTGAATAGCAAAAAATGCTCTGGCCATGAAGGGGGTAAACCCTTCCGGAGGTACGGTCAGGACGGAAAGTAAAATAAAATAAAACACACATTTAACTGACTAAAATGTCTTTAATGAAATATTTTAATATTTCATAAATAGCTAGTAAATACTTTTCTTAGCTCCTTTTCACATGTTTTTGGGGTTTACCTTAACACTGATTGAAAAAAGTTTGTGTTTTACAGAGCAGAAGAACAATGACGCAGCTTTTCCTGCTTCCCAGTTTGACATGCACAGAGAACTGGATCCAGGGCAGAGCATCATCTCTATGCAGGCTTGGAGTTTTATACAGACAGTAGGGATGAGCTCAGGCATGTTCACACCCTATGTGAACAATATTTAAACCTCTAAAGTCCCATACATACTATCAGATTTTCTGCTTATTTTTGGCCTCAGATTTACCAAAACCATATAATATATCAAACCTTAGGAGTTTCAATTTGTATGCAATCAGGCAGGCCCTTGCACTACATGGTTTTGGTAAATCTGAAGACAAAAATAAGCAGAAAATCTGACAGTGTGTATGGGGCTTTACAAAAATTAGATAAAAATAGTGGCACTAAATTCAATATTTAAAGTGAAACATATATATATAAATGAATAAACATGCATCAGCGAATATATAATCACCCTGTGACTATTGTGAAAAATTAAACAAATTTATCTAAAAAAATGTCCATAAATAAATTCTTCCACCATCGGCTTCACCAATGGTTATCGCAAACAGGATTTGATCGGTGCCAATCATCGGATGTTGAAAACGGGTAAGCTCCAGACGAGGTGGTTCACCATACCCAGGGCAGTAATCAAAGTTTTAGTGGGGAATAAAAGAAAATGGAACTTCCATAGTGAAGTAAGTTGTAATTTATTCAAAAAGACTCATTAAAACCAAGTAAAAAACGAGTAAAAAAGAGTTTGAAACTAAGGGTTTTTCTTAAGCAGTTATCACTTGCACATGTTAAGGAGATGCCATCAGCGTTCGGATTGCTTCACTAACAACGCCGTCAGCATTCGGACTGCCCCTCAAAAAATGGAGGAGTCATGTCACATTCAGTTAGCCCGATGGCTGATAGCGTCTCCCTAACACGTGCAAGCAAAAGCTGTTTAAGAAAAACCTTTTGTTTCAAACTCTTTTTTACTAGTTTTTTACTTGGTTTTAATTAGTCTTTTGGAATAAATTACAACTTACTTCACTATGGAAGTTCCATTTTCTTTTATTCCCCACTAAAACTTGGATTACTGCCCTGGGTATGGTGGATCACCTCGTCTGGAGCTTACCCGTTTTCAACATCCGATGATTGGCACCGATCAAATCCTGTTTGCGATAACCATTGGTGAGGCCGACTGGATTGTCGTTTATGCCTATATGACTACCTGTAATGGGTGTCATGGGAATTCGCTGAGTAGGATGTGTGGCAGGTGTTGATGGTGGTGAAATAATCTAACCAAAGATCCGGAATACAGCCTATGATATTGAACATTGAATGAACTTTAACTTTATTGTTTTTGGTCAACATTTCCTATTGGTTTATTCACCTATATATATTCATTGTGACTTTATATATACATAATCAAAGTCCATTTACTCTTATTTTTTGTCTAGAGAATCCTTCACGTTTTTTCACTGTTCATCACAATTTTGTGCAACTTGCATTTATAGAGAGCGCGGTTTGATCAATAGCTATTATTGATTATTTATCTTTCATTCATATGCTCTCTATTTTCCATATATAATTTCTATATATATTTTTTTGTTTATTGGTTTCTTGTTTTTTTATATCTGCTTGTCCACATTCACCATTTGCGCAGGTTGAGTGCGTTTGTTTCATTTATTGCTTATTCCTGGTTATGTTTCTCTTTAAAATGTACGGACACGCTATGGTGCTTGAAGCCATTTCTTTTATTCGCTAAATGTTCTGCAATCCTCACCTTCATGAGACTTTTTGTTCTCCCCTCATAAAACAAACCACAGGGGCACCATAACAGGTATACAACATATGATGAGTTACATGTGATAAATTCATTTATCTCAAAAACTTCCTGATCAGTATTCATAATTTGTGTCATACCTCTATTAATTACTGCAACAGTTCTACAACATATGCATTTTCTGCATGCGAAAAAGCCTTTTAAATCTATTTTGATACTTTGCTAACCAGGTGGATCCAGAATTTTCCTTACCACCTGGTCACCAAAATTCGGTGCCCTCCTATAGATAAATTTTTGTTGGTCGGGTAATACCCCTCCCAAATGCCTATCACGGCGCAAAATATGCCAGTATTTCTTGTAAATGGATTCAATTTCCTTATATTGGTGATGGAAATTTGAAATAAATCCCTATTGATGTTGGTCCCCAGATCTTTGAATCTCTCCTTTTTTCCTAAAACATTGTCCCCTAGGTAAATCCGCTACCTCTTGGATAATTTGATTTATGGTGTTTTCCCTGTAACCTTTTTGGACAAATTTATCCTTAAGGATATTAGCTTGTCTATAATAGTCCTCTTGTTCAGTACAGTGATGACAAACTCTGAACATCTGTCCCTTGGGGATATTTTTTATCCACGCAGGGTGGTGCCCACTTCTAATGGATAAGTAACTATAAGTAACTATAGTCCAAAACTATATTGTTCATATTGTTGTTTAAATATCCCAAAAATTCTACCGCAGATTCCTCAGACCAAATAAATAGGAGGTCTCTATAAATCTGCGGTAGAATTTTAATTGGGGTCTAGGTGTACTAAACACATATCTATTCTCCCATTCAGCCATAAACAGGTTGGCTAGGCTGGGAGCAAATTTTGCTCCCATAGCCACGCCAACCTGCTGTGAGAAGAATTGACCATTGTACCAAAAATAAATATGTGACATACAATAGTCCAGTACATGTCCTAACAAGAATTTCTGCGTATGTGAAATATATTCCCTTCTACTGATTGCCCAGTTTAATGCTAATAGCGCATCCTCATGTTGTATAATAGTGTACAAAGAGCATACATCAGCAGTTACCAGATAAGAATTAGAAGTGGGATTTAGTTCGACTTTCTCCAATAGTTGTAACAAGTCAGACATGTCCTTAAGATATTCTTTTGTGATCTCAACACTAGGTTGTAATAACCTGTCTAAGTATTCCCCCAGTCTTGCTGTTACATTAACGATTGGTCGTGCTGGAGGTACCTGTGCATTGATGTGAATCTTTGGTAATGTATAAATCACCGGGCTGGGTACAAGGTATCTTTTTTCTTTTACACTTAGAGCAGTAGTTCTAAATCCCCATTCTACTAATGAATTCAATTGTACCTTGTAGGGATCTGTGGGGTCAGAGGTCAATCTCCGATAGGTGGATCAATCCCCCAACAAATCCATCATCTGATTGTGGTAGAAGGATTTATCCAACACTACTACTCCCCCCCCCCTTTGTCCGCAGGTCGAACAATGATGTTTTTTCTATTTTCTAAAGATGTAATGCCCTCCTTAATATACTCTGGGTTCACTCTTTTTTTCGGAACCAACTCCTCAATATCTTTTAAAACTAAATTTTTAAAAACCTCAAAGAAATTTATTCTATTTGAAACACTGACAGCTCTTTTCGTGGGGTTTTTATCTGAGAAAAAAGACCTTATCATACGTCGAGTAGACAAGGGGGGGATTGTTCTACTAAAGAAAACTGACTATTTGAATGTGATGGAGTGCTTGTTGTCAGGTAGAGATACATATACCATCCTTAAAAAGGATCCTATCAATATGTACAAGAAATCCTTCAATAGTATAGTTCAAGATGGATCTAGGAAAGAGATTATAAATGAAAGGAGTTGGATTTTCTTATAACACTAGCTCCACGAACACCGATCATTTATTATATCCCTAAAGTCCACAAAAATCCATCTCAACCCCCTGGCCGCCCCATAGTAAGCGTAATCCACTCTCTCACGTTCCGAGTGGGAAAGTTTGTCGATCACTTTCTCCAACCAGAGGTGACTAAAACACCAGCCTTCTTGAAGGATTCTATGCAAATCATTAGGGAAATGTCGGGGTATACGGTGGGGGAGGACGTTTGCAAGTAACAGCAGATGTTACCTTGTTATATACTATTATACCCCATGAATTAGGGTATCAGGCGGCAAAGTTTTTTTGCACCAAAGAGCTGTCCCTTAAAAACTCCATATTGGAATTTGTCAAGAAACTACTCCAGTTTGCCATGGAGCATAATTATTTTTTCTATTTTTTTTTTATTTTTATTTACAAAGCACTGGAATAGCCATGGGGGCTAAGTTTGCCCCCAGCCTAGCTGGCCTATTTATGGTCCTCTGGGAAAATGACAAACTTTTTTCCTTGGAAGAACCCCACCTCCTCCTGTGGCGTCGCTACATAGATGATGCCTTCTTTTTTATGGAAAGGAGACGAGGGATCACTTTGTACGTTCATGACAACTCTTAACACCAACAACTGGGGTATTAAATTCACTTATGAATACAGTACTACACCTGTCAATTTTTTGGATCTGGTAATTTTTTTTTTTGTTTCAAATTGTTTTTATTAAATTTTTTTCAGTTTACAAAAATAAGTAATACTTCTTGTCATACATTGAGATACATTCTTTCAGGATTCTTTACACAAGAAAAACAAAGTGTGACAAGATAGCGCCTATTACATTGTGAAGAGCTTAAACTGTGAGATATCTATGTAGAAAAAAAAAAAAAAAAACAGTAGAAGATCAGGATGCTATCCTGCAGCTCCGGTCACCCCAGTTGGGTTCAGACTGTGTCCGGATAAGAGGAAAGACATCCCCTAAGTTGCATGCTTTCTAGTCCTTTTTTATTATGGCATATGCAAATAGAGAATCAATATCACAATTTTAGTTAGATATCTCTTTGGAAATATGATTAGAAGTGTGTAAGGATCTGGTAATTTTTAAAGAACAGGGTGTTCTGTTGACCAAAACCATTTTTTAAAAATACTGGCAGAAATGGGTATATCCCAACGGATAGTGGCCATCATTCCAACTGGCTTAAGGCCATAGGCAGACAAATCGAGGAAAGCTGGAAGCCGCACACCGGTATAATGATGAATTCTTTATTTAAAAAGCTGAATCATGAAGAAACACAAAACATAACAGCAGAAGCGTACAAAAGCAGCTGACGCGTTTCACACTACAATGAGTGCTTATTCATAAGCACTCATTGTAGTGTGAAACGCGTCAACTGCTTTTGTACGCTTCTGCTGTTATGTTTTGTGTTTCTTCATGATTCAGCTTTTTAAATAAAGCATTCATCATTATACCGGTGTGCGGCTTCCAGCTTTCCTCGATTTGTCTGCCTCATCTTGCATCAGCCAGCACCTGGGACTCTTCCCTCTTGAAGGATAATACTACACTGGCTTTCATCTCCCCTGGTCTGCGCCTACCTGAGCGGTGGGACCCCTCTCTGCTTAGCTGGCTTAAGGCCATACCCAGAGGACAATTTTAACGCATTAGACAAAATTGTTTGCGCCTACAGGACTTTGAGTCCCAGGCAGATGTGTTGAAAAGCCGTTTTATAGAGAAGGGTTACAGGCCACTCCTGCTGGATAAAGAACTACGAGAGGTTGCCCTCTTGGATAGACAAAACTTGTTGTTTCCTAAAATAAAAGACACAAAGGACACCAAGAAAGATCTGGAATGGTCTTTCCTAACTACCTTCTCATCCCATTTCTGATGGGTGAACAGAATAATATAGAAACATTGGCAGATTTTGAAGAGTGACAAAATAATGGGACCTGAGCTCCCTGAATGACCTAAAGTTCTGTATAGAAAGAATCAGACCCTCAAAGACTTAGTGGCAACTAGTGTCATAGACCCTCCTCCAAAGATCAGCATGTTTGGCAATTTGAAAGGTTTCTTTCCATGCAAGAGATGCACGGGGTGTGCATCTTCTAAAACGATCAAGACCTCCACCTTTTCATAACATGTTACCTCTAGGACCTATTCTATTACTGAGTTTATCACCTGTGGGACCATAGGGGTAATTTACCTTCTTCAGTGCCCATGTGGTTTCCAGTATATTGGTAGGACCAGCCGTGCACTTAAAATTAGAATAGGGGAACATCTCTCTAATATAAGAAGGGGGTTTATTGGCTATAGTGTCTCGTGGCATTTTTGCCAGTATCACAACCAAGATCCTTCAGTATTAGAGGTCATAGCCATAGAGAGATTTATTCCCCATTGGAGAGAATATGATTTAAAAGAACATATTTCACGTAGAGAAACCAGATGGATTTTCGATATGCGGTGTTACAGTCCCCTAGGCCTTAATATCGAGTGGGACATCAACTGTTACATTAATAACAGTTAAGGTGTACCCTGTAAACATTTGCTATACATTTCCCTCTACTTCCATTTGAACTTGTTCTTACATGGAGACAGTATTTGTATATAGATACTTCTGTTCGTTAGTGGTCTTACAAGTATTTCCACTTTTAGAAGTAGAAGACCAAATAGAGTACTATGAATAATACTGTCCCATTGGGTCTATATGTACTTCACAGAAGATGTGAGTATAGATCTGTTTTTCCGCCGCTCCCTAGTTCCCCCCTCCTCTTTTTTAATCTACATATATAATTTTAATCTATATATTATATGGGTATATTTATATCTATTCCATATACATATATTTATTTTTATGTGTATGTTCTTTTTCCTTATGAGGACCTTGTTGTTAATATGGGATAGGATGAGTATTTCCATCTATAGAAGCACAAGATAAAATAAAAATAGAGTACTATGACTAATACTGTCCCATTGGGTCCATGTGTACCTTATAGAACATGGGAATATAGATCTGTTTTTTCTGCCGCTCCTTGATTCTCTCTTTATGTTATATGAGTACATTCATATTTATTACATATACATATATATATTTTATTTTTTATTTTCATTTCTAACTGTATATTATATAAAAAACATTTTTTTATATGGGAACCTTATTACCAACCCTTGCTTCAGTATGATATGGGTGCATGCCACATATGAGGTACAATAGAAAAGGGAAGTTGGGACTTTAAAATGAAGCATTTGGGTAGTGGAGGTAAAATAAACCATATTTGAAATGCAATATAAAATGTTTATTGATTGTACAGAGTGACAGACAATAAAAGGAGTATTCATTTCATATGCAGTAAACCATTCATTGTATAAATGTATAGGAAAGGTACAAATAGCATAGGCATAATAAAAATTATATACACATAGCAGCACATGATCTAATATAAATAAGAATAGTAGTAAAGCATAATATTGTTAGCAACAATATGCCTGATAGCGACACATGCACCCACATAGTAAAATGCGTTTAGTAAGTAGGAAACAATGTATTAATTTACGATGTATTTAGGGGGAACAGATGGTGCAGATGACTGTGGTTCCATATAAGATAGCTGAAGCATCAAAAAAAAGAGCTCGACGCATTTCGTGGGTATTCCCCACTCATCAGGAGCTGATGCACATGAGTTTCCTATGGGATGTATATATAAAAGTATAATGAACCACTTAGTCCATATAGAGAAATAAAAAATAATAATAAATGAACATAAATTATATGTAGTTGTTTTTGCCGAACACTCACCAACTCAGGCTGCAAGTGCAGATGCGCAGAGATGGGCGCACGGTAGGCCACGGATGTAAACTCTCCACGGGAGCCGAGGCGGCATACATATAGATGCAACATCGGACAGGATGAAAGGAAAAGAATGAGGCAGAGTGTGTTCACGAAAAAGAGTGTATTTTAATGGGAACAAACGAATCTGGGAACAAAATAGTAGTATTATATTAGATATATATAGGGTATGTAGTGAGTGTTTTATTCATTGAATATTAAATGCCACATATGAGGCTCTTTTTATGTCCTCCACACCTATTCCCCGAGTGCCCGATAAGTATACGGACATACAGGTGGTTGCGGGGTTTTGGTGTTTAAAAAAAAATTGCATAATGTCATGGACTAGAACATGTGTTTTGATTTTTATTTTTCATTAATAATTGGGTCCATCTAATATGTGGGGTTAGGTGTAACCCAAATGTATCTGTATGTATATGATTCCTTAATATTTTTTAATTGATTGACTTTTTTATATGAATTTCTGATTTAAATTGATATGTGATAGGCAGTTTTTTATATATGAATTCCATTAGCATTTGATATGGCTAGGAACATGAAGTACCCTTTGTCATGTATCAGTAATTGGGTACATCACTGACAGAGGAAGTGGTTTTATCTTTTTTGTTTCACATACACCGGTGACAGATTGATAAATGTTTTTCAATTGAGTTTCCGGTGTCACGCTCCTGCCGATGTACATATATAGCATGGTGTGTGACGTCTAGCCTTCTTTCCCTCTTGATGCCTAGTATTGAGAAATGCCGCATTGGGTGGAGCTATAGGATCTGACGTCACCACGCACCAGCTGGCTGGTTTGAGCAGCGGCTGAGTATTTCATTTGAATTGTCTGCTATCGCTTTTTAAGATGTCAGTTGCCCATCATATGGAATAAAGGAACCTCTGATTTTAAACCTACTGCACTATGAAGCCCTTTCTCTTCCTTTTATAACATACTCCACGAGTGTACCTACCCTGATACGGGTCCTACGCAGAGCATTGCAGCATTTGGAATTGCCGGTGGAGGAGAGGATTCAGATGGATGTGTGAATTTACCGCCCCTGCCTGAGTGATCCCTCCTGTATGTGCCCATAAGATCTCTGTAATAGAGATCCTACAGATCTGGTAAGCAGCCCTGTGGCATTTCATTCAGTTTTTCCTTGGCTGTCTTGTGGGAGTATACGGTGAAAAGAACTATCGGCCTACAGAGGGACTTACTCCCAATGGAGTTATACTGAATGTTATTCACTATGGACGTTTTTTTAAATACTAATGAATACATGTTGATTATATATTTACTCTGGACATATTTGTTTGCACATTGTCTGGTTGAGCATCTAATTTTATGTTATACACGTTTTTGAGCTGAATATTCCAGTTTTTCCTTAGTTGCAGCACCGTCACATATATAATTTTCATTATAAAGTATATATATTTTTTATATCTATTTTTATCAACACTGTTTTTGGGGGTAGCGTGGATTATCCATGTTACACAAACAACAATATGAACAATATAGTTTTTTGACTACCAGATCAGTGATAAAACTGTCAATTTTTTGGATGTAATTATTGAGAAAAAGTTGAATAAAATAAGTACTACAGTCTATTTCAAACTGACTGATCGGAATAGTTAATTATCCATTAGAAGTGGGCACCACCCTGCGTGGATAAAAAATATCCCCAAGGGACAGATGCTCAGAGTTCGTCGTAACTGTACTGAACAAGAGGACTATTATAGACAAGCTAATATCCTTAAGGATAAATTTGTTCAAAAAGGTTATAGGCAAAACACCATAAATCAAATTATCCAAGAGGTAGCAGATGTACCTAGGGAACAATGTTTTAGGAAAAAAAGAGAGATTCAAAGATCTGGGGACCAACATCAATGGGGATTTATTTCAAATTTTCATCACCAATATAAGGAAATTGAATCCATTTACAAGAAATACTGGCATATTTTGCACCGTGATAGACCTTTGGGAGGGGTATTACCCGACCAACCAAAATTTATCTATAGGAGGGCACCGAATTTTGGTGACCAGGTGGTAAGGAATATCCTGGATCCACCTGGTCAGCAAAGTATCAAAATAGATTTAACAGGCTTTTTTGCATGCAGAAAGTACATATGTTGTAGAACTGTTGCAGTAAGTAATAGAGGTATGATAAAAATTACGAATACTGATCAGGAAGTTTTTGAGATAAATGAATTTATCACATGTAACTCCTCATATGTTGTATACCTGTTATGGTGCCCCTGTGGTTTGTTTTATGTGGGGAGAACAAAAAGACTCCTGAAGGTGCGGATTGCAGAACATTTAGCGAATATAAAAAATGGCTTCAAGCACCATAGCGTCTCCGTACATTTTAAAGAGAAACATAACCAGGACCCCACTCTGTTACAGTTCTGCAGGATAGATTGTGTGTTCCCTGCTTGGAGAGGCTCTATTAGGGTACGGGACCTGTCCCAAAGAGAAACCCGATGGATTTTTCTTTTAAAATTTCTTTTTCCCAGAGGCTTAAATATTGAACTAGACCTTAACTCCTTCATCAATAATTTTTAATTTGAATTTTTTTGAATAAAAAAGAGGGATAGGCTGGTCAAGTGATTTACCTTAATCACTCTGGTATGTGACAGATGGATCTGCCTTTTTAAAATAATCTTCTTATATATCAGAATGTATGTAGCTTTTATACTGTAGGGTTTAGGATTTGAGATGCCAATTGGTAATGCACTGTGAATATTAATGAGGAAGATGAGACATGGACTGAGGCACCCTACCAGTGGATGAGCTCAGTCCTTAAAGTGTTCTCCCAGTTTTCAGATATTGTTTTTGTGCTACCATTATTGAGGTTTTAAAATCATGATGTTTAATCTAACATAACTGAAATTAGCCATTCATCTAGAGTTGGATTTTTCTTAAATGTGCTCCAATTTTAGTATATGATTTAATTTTAATTTTATTACAACATACACTCCATCAAATTCTATTTCATTAATGTATAGTTATTGTTTTTTTTACTATGACTCCTGGTAAAGTTCAGGTGATTTTATAGGAATTGACAGCAATACTTGATAAATAGGATGCAGATGTCTATTAAATACTGGTGCTATTGAGCGCACTGATGTAATTTTAGTCTGTTCGCGAGATGTTTGCATAATAATGTTTATTTACTGCTGAAAATCTGTTTAGAGACCGGTATTGTGAACACGGGGACACGAGGTAAGCGCATGCGCTATTGAGTAACTTCTGCCAGCAAATCATTGGTAGGGTATAAGAGGAGTGATTGCCATGCCGTACAGCCAATCCCATGATTAAGTCGATATGAGGAAACACGTCGGGCGTGGCTGTACGGAAATTACATGTAACATTTGATGCTGCACACTGAACGAGGAACTGGAAATCTGTTCCGAGCCTTAGGGGCGGGTGAGAGTGAATCTTTTATCTGTATACCTTGGGTGCGCCATGACCACTATACACCGCTGCTACAATTTGTTTGAAGAGTTGCTGTGATTTCATGCTTTGTTTTTAAAGAATTTACTTAATGTGAGTTTAATGATTTAAGATTTGTCTGAGTGTTTTAACGAGGAACTGGAGATCTGTTCCGAGCCTTAGGGGCGGGTGAGAGTGAATCTTTTATCTGCATACCTCGGGTGCGCCATGACCACTATACACCGCTGCTACAATTTGTTTGAAGAGTTGCTGTGATTTCACGCTTTGTTTTTAAAGAATTTACTTAATGTGAGTTTAATGATTTAAGATTTGTCTGAGTGTTTTAATTAAACTGGTTTTACGTTATTACACTATTCGGAGCACTTTATCATTTACACGTGGAGAGATCCTGAGTGATGTTCACAGTTGAAGTCTGAAATTCACTTAACCCCTTTGTGTGTGGTTGAAAGCGCTTTAGCCAAGCACGAGAGTGCAAGGCATTGGAAGCTGGTGAGTGCGTTATCTGAAAGGGGCGGAATCACTGTCACATATTGGTGTGGTGGAAGAATTGAGAAGACACTATACAAAGCTTTAATATTGGAAGAATGTATTTATGGACATTTTTTTAGATAAATTTGTTTTTTTTTTCACGTGTTTATTAATTTATATATATGTTTCACTTTAAATATTGAATTTAGTGCCACTATTTTTATCTCATTTTTCGTTAGAGGTTTAAATATTGTTCACATTATTGTATTATTTAAAGTGGCAGCTTTAGTGTATAGTTATAGATCTAGTCTATAGGCACAGTGGTGGGACTTCAAGTGTAGGCATAGGGAACTTGCTGACCATCAGTTTTTTTGGTGTTCACACCCTAGCCTGAACCCACTTGAGCAATGCCTCTAGGAAGCTGTCACTGCACACCCCCAATAATAAGCAGCCAAGGCATTCACCACCCCACAGCCTCAAGTACACAAGGGGTGTGTGAACATGGGGCTGCAGGGCGGAAAATGCCTCAGCTGCTTATGATTGCCAGTGTACGGTGACAGCTTCCTGGTGGGACAGCTCAAGGGAGGCTTACATTAGAATTTGAACACACCAAACACACCTGAACTCATTCCTGGCCCAAAGCAGCCAGACCTGCTTCAGCTGGTCTCATTAGCCAGCCCTGTTTGAAAACATAAAAAATGAAAATAAAATTTAAGTCACAATTTTAGTCCATATAGATGGTCAACGCCCATTCCCAAAAAGCAGTTGTTAACCACTAATTGAACAATAGTCACCTAATCAACCCAAAAGTCAATCGCATAAGGGGATAAATATCTGATATTCACAGCTAATTACAGACAGTAGATGGTGGTTGGAAGAATATTATTGATCCAAACCCCAAACACCTATTAACACTCAAATTTCCCTAACTTGTATGTTAATGTCTATGGAGGCAAGAAGCTGGAGATACCTCCAGACATCCTTTATGCTGACTTTATTACAGTGGAAATAAAAGCAGGTGCCAATAAAAGTAATTCCAGTCTGTCACTTGCTCCCATGGAAAAGAATGGCCAAAGAGGTCTGTAGCCATTCACAGATATGACGATCTTCACCGGAATCTACTTAGATCGATCAGATAAGTATCAGCTCATGTTTGTGAGAACATTAAAGTGGTTTTAACAATTTTTTTACCTTATAAAACAACCCGCTAACTGTCTCCCCATCCCTAAAACCCACTAACTGTCCCCTCCATCCCTAAAACCTTACCTGACTCTTACTGATCCAGCACTATTCTAGTTACAGCACCCTGTTCCTCTCTGCCTGGTTTTACAGGAGACACTAGCAGCAACAAGAGCCATAGCCTTCTCCTGTGTCACTTAAACAGAGTAAGTAAGCGTAACCTATTTTTTATTTTAATTAAAAAAATTGCTCTTATTATCACTTTAAGGACAACTTTACTCTTTATCTGATTCAGTAGACATAGCAATAATGCACCTTTTTATATATTATATATTATATAATAGTAACAAAAACAAAAGATAGAAAATAGTTTTTAGTATACATTTCACCTACCATGTGCTATTGTTATTTTACTATTTACCAGCAATAACTACTAGCAGTTCTAGGTAGGATATGTTTTCAGTTCTTTAATTGTAGCACTCTGCAGCTGGCTATTCCCAGCAAGCTCATTGAATGTCTATCTTCTGCTACAATATGGAGCCTTCTCTTCTTTTTTCTAGGAAACAGTTAATATCGAAGGACAAAGAATTAATAAAGAATCACAATTCTGAATGCGTCATATTGAAGCGAAGGTTTTTTTGTGACTGTGTTAAAAGATCTTTTAAATATTCCGAATATCTAATTACAGCTTTTCCCCCACAATGCTTCTATCTGAGGAATAAAGGAGGTTATTGTACATAAAATGATACAGTACTTAAAGGCACGCACTGCTTAAATAATAGGTCACTGACATCTAGCCCTTGTGTTTTCTGCATTTTGTCTTCTTAACAGCCTAATACAGAATATGTTAAGAAAGGGCAGATGAAATATTATTGTGTATTAACCTCCTGCAACTTCTCTAAGGGTTCATGATCCTTAGAAATAAATTTAAATGTACCCCCTAAATATAAATGTACATTATAGAATCATAATAGTTACATTTTTAGTTGAATATAAAGTACAACAAATCTGATTCTATTTGCCTGGCCATACACAGCTCATTTGTAACTAGAAAGTGACCTATTTGAGCTTACTTAATGTGTAAAATACAAGTGATGATGAGCAAGAATGACTACTTCTGTTACTGGCAGTTACAGATATTTTCAACTATAGCTGTTTCACAGATTTTGTTTCTCTGTGCATGGATAAGAAAACATTGCACAACTCAGGTTAGAAATTGCATGGCAAGTCTGTGCACATATCAGTTGTTAATAGAATTGGAAGATTTGTTCTATACACTGGATATTCGAAAAAGAGTTGATAAAAAAAAAATCCCATGGGCCACACTTGTTTTAAGGTCCACTTCAAGTGGCTGTAAACCCTTTAAAAAAAAAACAAAAAACCCTGCAAGACACAGGCATAATGATCTAGTATGCAGAGCATGCTAGCTCATTATGAATTACTTACCTGAGATCGAAGCCCCCGCAGCAGTCCTCATTTACCGCTCCGGCAGCTGACATCTCTCCGGGGGGCTTACTTCTGGGTATCGCGGCTCCGGCGCTGTGATTGGCAGGAGCCGCGATGACGTCACTCCCGCGCATGTGCGTACATGCCATTGCATCAGTTTTCTTAAGTGTACATGTGCAGGTTTAGGAGATATCCAGTGTAGCTACAGGTAAGCCTAATTATAGGCTTGCCTGTAGTAAAACGTGGTTATAAAGGGTTTACAACCACTTTCAAACTCTTGATAAAATTATTGCATTCTTTCCCATAATACTTTCTTGGTTTATGTGCAAATGTAGAAAAAAAATGATTTTGAATAGAATTATTGTAATTATTTATTTATTACAGTCACCATAAAAAATATCTAAATTAACTCTTTTAAATATTTTTTATCTTAACCACTTCCCACCCGGCCACTGCACATAAACGGCAAGGTGGGAGCTCACTCCTTCTGACTGGACGTTCCTGAACCGCGTGATCCCGATGCGCGCGTATCACTCGGACACACCGCATCTCGGAGCGGCAGGAGGGCATTGTGATTTGCCCTCCTGATCCGCACGATGGCTGTGTGTAATCACAGCCATCCTATAGTAAACAAGGGGGAGGGGGTGGCAGTTGACAGGAGATCGCACCGCCACGTACCCGCGCAGCGGCGCGATCCTGATCTGCCTGTGCCCCCCAGAGACAGCACAACACAGGATGGCCCTGTGATTGGCCCTCCTGATCACATGATGACTGTGTCCAATCACAGTCGTCATGTAATGTAAATAGAGAGCGTCGTAACTACTCTCATCTCTTCCTCTCCTCACACAGAGCCTGTCAGTGAGGAGAGGAAGGGAGATCTGTGCTGCAGCCGGGAGATCAGTGAGTTATATAGCTGTTTGTCTGCTGTTTACCCACTGATCACCCAGCTAGTGTCCCCAAAACACAGTGTCCCCAAAACACAGTGTCCCCAAAACAGTGAAAACATCTTTCAGTGAACATCTGCCCATCAACAACTGGCACATCTGTCCGCCAACAGTGGGCACATCAGCCCGTCATCATCAGGCACATCTGCCCGTCAGTCATCAGGCACATCTGCCCGCCAGTCATCAGCCACATCTTTCCGACAGTCATCAGCCACATCTGCCCGCCTGCCATCAGCCACATCTGCCCGCCTGCCATCAGGCACATCTGCCCGCCTGCCATCAGGCACATCTGCCCGCCTGACATCAGCCACATCTGCCCGCCTGCCATCAGGCACATCTGCCCGCCTGCCATCAGGCACATCTGCCCGCCAGTCATCAGGCACATCTGCCCGCCAGTCATCAGGCACATCTGCCCGCCAGTCATCAAGCACATCTGCCCGCCAGTCATCAGGCACATCTGCCGCCCACCATCAGGCACATCTGCCGCCCGCCATCAGGCACATCTGCAGCCCACCATCAGGCACATCTGCCGCCCGCCATCTGACACCATCAAAAGCTAACACATCAGCCTGTCATCAGCTGACACATCAGCCCATCATCAGCTGACACATCAGCCCGTCATCAGCTGGCACATCAGCCCGTCAACAGCTGACACATCAGCCACCCACCATCATCAGGCACATCTGCCCGCCCGCCATCAGGCACATCTGCCACCCGCCATCTGCCCACGATCAGGCACATCTGCCCGCCAACATCAGGCACATCTAGCCACCCACCATCTGGCACATCTGCCGCCTGCCATCTGACACATCTGCCCGCCAACTTGACAAAAAGGTCTTACAGCCCAGAGGAGGCTCTCCAAATACTCCAGAGTATGTCGGACGAGAGTAGCGGGGAATTCTCTCCGTCAGACTCGGATAGCGACTATGAGCCAGTGGAAAGCAGTGGAAGCAGAGGAAGATAGAATCCTAACAAGGAGAATCAGGAGAAATGAGCAGGAGAAGGCATTCACCAGCAGCGCAGCACTCCAGGGCATCCACCAGCAGGCATCCACCAGCAGCGCAGCACTCCAGGATGATATGCAGGCATGCACCAGCAGTCCAGCACTCCAGGATGATATGCAGGCATCCACCAGTAGCGCAGCACTCCAGGGCATCCACCAGCAGGCATCCACCAGCAGCGCAGCACTCCGGGATAGGCAGGCATCCACCAGCAGTTCTGCAACCTTCCTAGAAGATAGGCCAGATGCTAGCAACGGATCCCATCAATGAGGCAGTGCCCATACTAGCCTCCCAGATGTTCTACTGTATCCAACATGGCTGCCCAATACATCAGTAGAACCTGTAATACCCCTTTTCACAGCCCAGCCAGGCCCTCAGATGCAGACGGAAAATGTAACCCTACTTTATTATTTTCATTAATTTTTTACCAATGATCTCCTAACCTACATTGTGGAGCAATGTAATCTATACGCCAGACAACATATAGCCAACAATCCCAGTTCCTCATATGCCCGTCCTTTTGTTTGGAAACCCTTCACCGTAGAAGAATTTAAAATTTTCCTTGGCCTAACCCTCAACATGGGGCTGACAAAAAAAATGAACTCCATTCTTACTGGCCTACCCAACCTATCCACCACATGCCGGTCTATTCGTCATTGATGCCCAGAACCCGTTATGAGATGATCATGAGATTTTTACACTTCAATAACAATGCCCAATGCCTCCCCCGAAATCATCCCAGTTACGATAAGTTATTCAAAATTCATCCCCTAATCAATTTTTTTTGTGCCAGCTTCAAGGAGATGTTTACCCCTGATAGAAACATATGTGTGGATGAATCCCTGGTGCACTTCACCGGAAGACTGGGAATAAAACAATACCTCCCCAGTAAAAGAGCCAGACATGGGGTAAAATTTTATAAGGTGTGTGACAGGGCCACAGGTTACACATATGATTTTATCATTTATGAGGGAAAAGACAGACAGCTAAACCCCCCTGGATGCCCTACCTACATGGGAACAAGTGGCAAAATTGTCTGGCAGCTGATCCAACCATTACTTGGGAAAGGTTACCACCTTTACGTAGACAATTTCTACACTAGTCTCCCACTTTTCCGCCATTTGTACTTCAAGAACACCGTGGCCTGTGGGACAGCACGGACCAACCGCAAAGGCTTCCCACAAAGATTGGTCGCCAAGAAATTGAAGCAGGGTGAAATGGCCAGTATGTGAACTGAAGAAGTACTAGCGGTGAAGTGGAGAGATAAAAAAAGAGATGTCTACATCCTTTCAACAATACATGACGACACCTTGGTGGAACTTCAGAGAAGAGGAGGCCCCATACATAAGCCAAAATGTGTGCATGAGTACAACTTATACATGGGGGGGGGGTGGATATGAACAACCAGATGATGCAGCCCTACTTGGCCACCAGGAGATCACTATTTTGGTACAAGAAAGTCGCCATTTATTTGATGCAACTTGCCCTATTTAATTCCTATATCATTTTTTCTAAGTGCACCCTATCCTATCTAAAATTCCAAGAAGACATTGTCACAGCCCTTCTCTATCCCCAAGGCCAAGCCCCTCAACTAATTCACTCCGATTCGTTAGCCAGACTCCATGAAAGGCACATTTTTCCGAATTCCTCCCTCTTACCCAAACAGGTCGCAAACCCCCAAAAAAATGTCGTGTATGTGCAAGTAGAGAAATTCGCCATGACACCCGATACTACTGTCCCCAATGTCCCTCCCAGCCAGGCCTCTGTATTGGAACTTGCTATCGGAGCTATCATACTTCACTACACTATTAGTACAGTGAAGATGATTTTTTTCCACTATCTGCCATTTCTGTGAATGACCCGAACTGTTAACGACTATGCCTCTGCCAAACATGTTTCTGCCTTTAACGTAAATTGCCCCGGACTGTTAACGACTATGCCTCTGCCAAACATCTTTCTGCCTTCAACGAGAATTGACCTGGACTGTTAAATGACCATGCTTTTTGCCTGCCTCCTGAACTGATCATTTGCCCTGCCACTGTACAGCACAGGGGTCTCACATATGTGAGGGGCTCCAGAAAAGGTTTTCCGAGTGGAGAAAACATTTTTCTCTGAGTTTTTAGTTTTCTTGGATTAGGGTCTGGAGACTCGGAGGCTTCGTAGAGATTTGGGTGGGAAGAAGCCTCTACCCCTGTCCTCAGGTCTTACCTGACCAAGGACCAATGTACAAAGTGCTGCCTGCTGCCACCTGAACTGGTCATGCCTCTGCCAGCCACCTGAACTGGTCATGCCTTTGCCTGTCACATGACCTTGCCATGCCTTTGCCTGCCACATGAGCTTGCCATGCCTTTGCCTGCCACCTGGACTGGCCATGCCTATGCCTGTTACCTGAACTGCCTGCTAAACCTTGGACTGTACTGAACCATGTTCATACTTTTCCATATCTGTCTGCTGCCTGGACAATTCCTGGACATTTCCTTTGGCTGTCTGGACAAATGCTTTGGCTGCTCTGGAATGGTATTCCTGCCTGCTAAAACCACAGGTGAGCTTTTTTTTTACCTTTTGCTCAGCAGAATATATTTTGGGGTGTAATTCTTGGTGTGTACATGCTATGTGTTAGAAGCCTGGAGGTGCTACTTGCATGTTGGGCCTCCGTATGTGGCCAGGTAGTGGAAAAGTCTCACACATGGGGTATCGACATACTCAGGACGAGTAGCAGAATGTATTTTGGGGTGTCATTTTGGCTATGTACATGCTATGTGTAAGAAAGATCTTCTAAATTGACAACTTTATGAGAAAAAAAATAGGTTTTCATTTCCTTTCCACATTTTCCAAAAACTTGTGGAAAGAAATGACATGTTCAAAAGACTCATTATGCCTCATAGAATATACATTGGGTTGTTTTCTTTCCAAAATGGGGTCATTTTGTGGGTAATTCCATTGTCCTGGTGCTCCAGGGCCTTCAAAAATGTGATAGGTACTCAGGAAATGAAATGTGTAATTTATGCCTTTAGAACGCCTGATGGTGCTATATGGATGTTGGGCCTCTGTATGTGGCCAGGCTGTGGAAAAGTCTCATACATGGGGAATTGCCATACTCAGGACAAGTAGCAGAATGTATTTTGGGGTGTCATTTTGGCTATGTGCATGCTATGTGTTAGAAAGATCTTCTAAATTGACAACTTTGTGAGAAAAAAATAGGTTTTCATTTTCTTTCCACATTTTCCAAAAACTTGTGGAAAGAAATTACATGTTCAAAAGACTCATTATGCCTCATGGAATATACATTGGGTTGTTTTCTTTCCAAAATGGGGTCATTTTGTGAGTAATTCCATTGTCCTGGTGCTCCAGGGCCTTCAAAAATGTGACAGGTACTCAGGAAATGAAATGTGTAATTTATGCCTAAAGAACGCCTGATGGTGCTATATGGATGTTGGGCCTCTGTATGTGGCCAGGCTGTGGAAAAGTCTCACACATGGGATATCACCATACTCAGGACGAATAGCAGAATGTATTTTGGGGTGTCATTTTGGCTATGTACATGCTATGTGTTAGAAAGATCTTCTAAATTGACAACTTTGTGAGAAAAAAATAGGTTTTCATTTTCTTTCCACATTTTCCAAAAACTTGTGGAAAGAAATGACATGTTCAAAAGACACAGTATGCCTCATAGAATATACATTGGGTTGTTTTCTTTCCAAAATGGGGTCATTTTGTGGGTAATTCCATTGTCCTGGTGCTCCAGGGCCTTCAAAAATGTGATAGGTACTCAGGAAATGAAATGTGTAATTTATGCCTTTAGAACGCCTGATGGTGCTATATGGATGTTGGGCCTCTGTATGTGGCCAGGCTGTGGAAAAGTCTCATACATGGGGAATCGCCATACTCAGGACAAGTAGCAGAATGTATTTTGGGGTGTCATTTTGGCTATGTGCATGCTATGTGTTAGAAAGATCTTCTAAATTGACAACTTTGTGAGAAAAAAATAGGTTTTCATTTTCTTTCCACATTTTCCAAAAACTTGTGGAAAGAAATTACATGTTCAAAAGACTCATTATGCCTCATGGAATATACATTGGGTTGTTTTCTTTCCAAAATGGGGTCATTTTATGAGTAATTCCATTGTCCTGGTGCTCCAGGGCCTTCAAATATGTGACAGGTACTCAGGAAATGAAATGTGTAATTTATGCCTTTAGAACGCCTGATGGTGCTATATGGATGTTGGGCTTCTGTATGTGGCCAGGCTGTGGAAAAGTCTCACACATGGGATATCACCATACTCAGGACGAATAACAGAATGTATTTTGGGGTGTCATTTTGGCTATGTACATGCTATGTGTTAGAAAGATCTTCTAAATTGACAACTTTGTGAGAAAAAAATAGGTTTTCATTTTCTTTCCACATTTTCCAAAAACTTGTGGAAAGAAATGACATGTTCAAAAGACACAGTATGCCTCATAGAATATACATTGGGTTGTTTTCTTTCCAAAATGGGGTCATTTTGTGGGTAATTCCATTGTCCTGGTGCTCCAGGGCCTTCAAAAATGTGATAGGTACTCAGGAAATGAAATGTGTAATTTATGCCTTTAGAACGCCTGATGGTGCTATATGGATGTTGGGCCTCTGTATGTGGCCAGGCTGTGGAAAAGTCTCACACATGGGGTATCGCCATACTCAGGACGAATAGCAGAATGTATTTTGGGGTGTAATTGCAATTATGCCTGCACCGTGTGTGCGAAATAACTTGTAAATATGACAATTTAGTGAAGAAAAAAAAAATCTATATTTCTTAATTTTCCAAAGCATTGTGGGGAAAAAATTTCAACTTCAAAAAATTCACTATGCCTCTTACTAAATTCCTCAGACTGTCTTCTTTCCAAAAAGGGGTCTTTTGGGGGGTTATTGTACTGTCCTGACATTTTAGGGCCTCAAGAAATGAGATCAGTGCATTAGGCTATCAGTGCATTAGGATTGATACATTTTCAATAATGCGTAGCATGGCTTGTAGACTCTATAACTTTCACACAAACCAATGATAATACAATTATCAGAATTTTTTTTTACCAAAGACATGTGGTAGAATACATTTTCGCCTAAATTTTCGACAAAATTTAATTTTTTTGGTTTCTTTTAAAAGAGAAAGTAGAAAATTTTGGATTTTTTTCAAAATATTCGCTCTTTTTTCGCTTATATCACAAAAAATAAAAAATGAAGTGGTGAATAAATACCACCAAAAGAAAGCTCTATTTGTGTGAACAAATTGATAGCAATTTCATTTGGGTACAGTGTAGCATGACTGAGTAATTGTCATTCAAAATGAGAGAGCACTGAAAGCTGAAAATTGGTCTGGGAAGGAAGGGGTTGAAAGTGCCCAGTATTGAGGTGGTTAATGAGAAATAAAGCATATACATTTTTAGTATATGTGAAAGAACTGTGCATTAACCGAGCCACCTTGTGTACAGCTTCAGATGGATTAGGAAGATGTCACAACATCCTACAGATGCTAACGCATTTTGAGGGTGTCCCCTCTTCATCAGAGAAAAACTGTTGCTCTGATTAAGAGGGGCACCTTTGAAATGCTTTAACATTTGTAGGGCTGTGTGACATCCTCCTAATCCATCTGAAGGCATGCACATCAGTTCTGGCTGTTCTTCTGAGTATGAGTATGTTGTTTTCTACCATTTGTGAGTACATTACCTATTTTTATCTTTGAAAATAAGAGGTGTCTAGGTTAATGCACAAGACTAATGTGCCCTCTTGTTCTTTCACATATAGTGCCTATGGATTTCCTGGTCTGAAGATGGTAGCAAGTCCAAGTGGAACCAAGTGCACTGAGACCAAGTTTATACTCCTGAATTATGCTTGAGACTTTGAGGGAGTTCTTCCACAGTATTGGTGTCATACTTGAACGCAGAAGATTTTTACTATATAAATATTTAGTATTCTCATTTTGAGCCCCCAGGTGTAATTCTTAGTCTCCTTTTCACATGTTTTCCAGAGACTTAGCACCTTGGTTGTAAAAATCATGTTTACTCAAGCTGAAGATGAAATTTTTCATTGAGTCAGATTAGTGACTCATCACAGTGACTTCTCCCTTATCAGACAAATTTCAAGCTTCATTCAGTCAAAGTTAGTCTTTAGATGGGTTGCTACTGCTGTGATATCAATTTAGAAAACTCATAGGGCTTTGGAAATCCTTTGTTGGTAAATCTGTATTTGTAAAACAGATTTGGTACACATGATAAAAAAACAAAATACTAAATTAAAAAAATAAAACCATTATTTTTTTGCTTTTAACGCTCATTTGTGTTCTATTTACCACAAATGCACTTATGAAGATGGTGTCGGTGGTCAAGAAGATTATGGTGACTGTGGACTTGATTTACTAATGAAAAATCGGGCATATTCACTTTCAATGTTAATTTTCAAAGTATTACTTGGGAGCATCAAACAGCAGACCCCTATATCTTTGCAGGGGTCTATGCTAAATACCAAATAATACCAGACTCTGCTTCCAATGCTACCTGCCGGTGAAACATGGTGTCCATGCAGTCTATGTCAGGTGAATAATACAAGAATGCATCTTTAGGTAGTTAGAGGATGCATGCTTAAATAACACATACAACAGTATCAAGCAGTACCAATATCACTAGTGCTTTGGGTTGTTTACAGTTCTGCCTACTCTTTTTTTGGTGTGTACATGTGTGTAGGGGGCTAAGGTGTCTGCTATAGCAGCAGTCACCAATCAGTGGACCGAAAAAATTTTGGTGGTCTCCAGGGGTTCTGCCGCATATCAACATTGTGACAGATGTATACTGCCCAATGTTGTTTCCTGTGTTGTTCTTAATGCGCGCTGACCATCAATACTGTCTGCATGCATTGATACCTGATGCCTCCTCTGTAGTTCCGCCTCCTGTGAACTCAGAGGGAGATGCCAGGAGTAGTGCATAGAGTGGGAGGTGAAGAAGGAGAGGACTTCCAATGATAGCGCTGATCACAGACTGTGGGAGGGAGCACAAAGCTTGAGCACATGGCTGGATAAAGAGGTGAGAGCCAATGATGAGTCTGTGTAAGGCAGCAGTGTGATGCAGAGTGCGGGGGCAGAGAGCCAGAGCATTGTGTGTATAAGTCAGCAGTGTGATCCAGGAGGAGCTGAGCAGAGAGCCAGAGCATTGTATATAAGACATGTAAAACTCATGTAAGCGGTCCGAATGATTCAAAATTGTGAGTTTAATGGGTCTGTGAAGTCTGAAAAGTTGGCGACCACTGTACTATAGTACATGGGCAAAGCTAGTTACAGTTTATACTGGTGTATGCATTCCTATTCCTAAATATGTAAACATTGTTTTATGCTTTAAACTACTCTTTAAATAAACATTATTTACAGTACTTATCACATTCTATACAGTAACAGTGCTCCAGTGTTCATCTTTGTGAGCTGTGATCTGTGTGGGCAGTATACAAAGCAATAAATGCTTTGATTATGTGTCTCAGGTTGAGTAATCACCTAGGTGAACCTGAGACACATAATCAAACTGTTAGATGTGTCTCTGAATAACTCCCTGGTTTCAATTATTATAGCTAATTAGAGGGAAAAAAAAGTGAAACCCTTAAGATGGTTTTGTATCTCTGGTCAAAAATGGGGTACTTTTAAATTATTTAACATATAAGAAGATAACAGAATGAATTAGGTATCTAGGGAATCGCTTTTCTTTCTATTGATTGTATTTAACATGGAAAAGCAATTTGTGCAAACGAGTGTAGCATTGATTGGCCGATTATTTGGATATTCAGCATAGATTTGCATCGATATGGATATCCTAGAAATTGTAGTAGTTCTATGTAAAATAATTTGGGCCATTTTCAGTTCATAGGCTTCCACGTTTTCTAATAATGCTAGGATTACATACCCTCACCTGTACAGTGCTAATCAGATGTGACTATTTTTGGTAACACGATTGCCAAAGCTTCTGCGCAGATCTGTGCCTTTACCTGACAAGTCTTACTGCTAGTTTTCAATATTTCTTTTCATTTTTCACCTATTGTGCTATAATTTAACAGAAAAGCTCATGTATGTTATCACATCATTTTACAAACACAACCAAGCAGTTATAGTCTGTTCAAGGGCTCCCTATTACCTGACTATGTTTTTTGTAACTCTTTGGAGACCAAGGAGATTCTGGGCTATTGTGCCTATGTATCGGACAATCCTGTGTAATAAGGATTATTCAAGTGATACTAAACACACACTGTTTAATGTACACGGCCCCCTTGTTTCCTGTATATGGATGATGACACTGTAATTATTTTAATTGAAAAAACATCTAAGTATCTTTTTCCTAATTGGTACACAACTGTCACATGACCCAGCTCTTCCCCAGCCTGTCTGCAGGGGAACATAAGCAGGAGGAGCTTCTAGAGCTGCTGGTCACATTTTCAAAAAAAAAAAAAACAGCCTTTGGAATATAGAGCAAAAATAAATAATTAATATCAATAAACTGCTTAAATTGTCATACAAATATATATTTGAAATCAAATATTTACTATTTTTTGGCAATAACATGGTGTGGGTGGACTTCTGCCAGTCCAGCCTGTTTCTTAGAATAAGAGGGAGGTGAAGCCTCCATCAGCCTACATGTAATATCCCATCCCATTGTGTTTAGCTGGTTAGTGGGATGGAAGAAAGGAGGGGGGTGGGGAGTAGGATGTCATTTACCACTGTGTATATGCCCACATGTGTGACTCTGTAGTCACATGGGCTGCTCAGATGAGATAGGGAGGAAATGCTCAGTATAGAAACTCAATAAAAACTGAGTATGCGCAGAACTGCCAACACTGCTCTGCAAATCTCTAGCTGAATTGGGGAAATAGAGAACCGCACTATCAACCAGGTTTTTTGCAGAACACAGAAAACAAATCTCATAGTGACTGAGTGAGTATGGACAGCATGTAATACACAATTTCTTGATTGTTTTTTATGATGTGGGTTTAGTGATACTTTAAGTCTCTAGATTGCTGGTCCATCAGTCCCAAGGAGGCCTGAATCTTCCCGACATTATAAAATACTATCCGGCTACGCAACGTCAATTGGCCTCTTGGTCCACATTTAGCCCATGCAATAAATGGACAGAGATTGAACGTTTCTGGATAGCTCAGATACATACTAACTCATTGTTATGATCTTGCAATGTGAATGTTGGCAGTGCTCAACTTTTGACTTCTGTGCTTCATACAAAGAATATCTGATCTCACTGTAATGCTAAATTCCAATTGAATTAGAATGATCGGATGATCTCTTTTGTAGGTAATCCATCCTTTCCTTTAAGCCTTGGGTGGCAGGTGACTTCTCCTTTGTTAGCTAAAGGTCTATTTTGCTTTCATGATTTCATAAATCCCATTTCTGGGAAGCTGCTCACCTTTCCTGAGATACAGTCTAAATATACTCTGACATCTGCAACCTTATTCTCTTATCTTCAGATCTAGCATTCAGATCTAGCATCCAGATGGCACTACACGTCAACATCTCATTACGGACATATATAGATTGCTCACTGTTGCTTCCCCATCTTTCCAAAACATGGTTAAATGCTAAAATGGGAGAACTTGTTGGGATGGACATTGGAACTAGAAGAGTGGGAGGCTTTCTGGGATAGTGTGAATAAAACATTTTTGTGTACACTTTATAAAGACAATCTGTTGTGTACCTGGTGGAGGAGCCTGACATACTGAGGGATGCCTCTCTTACACCTCTGGCTTGGGGCCCCTGATCGAGTAGACAGGAGGTGCAGGAGCACATGGTGGCATGAGTGCCTGCTGGTCTTGCTAGCAGTGGAGTTGGTGGGAAGCCAGGCCAAGCAGCGGGAAGCAGATGGTGCACTGCAGCGGAGCAGATGAGCTGGATAGTGACAGGTGAGAAGAGAGCAGAAGATAGCTGGCACTGGCAAAGTATACAGGTGAGGCACGGCTGGTAGCAGGCAGATGATGAACAGGCATTGGCAGGTGGTAGGCAGGTGCTTGCAGGGAGCAGCCCAACAGTGGGTAAAGCAGAGTCAGGCAAGCCAGGTCAGGAACTGGCAGACGGATCAAGTACAAGTGCAGAGGTAGAGCATAGTCAAGGTCCAAGCCAGAGTCAGTAATGATCAGTAGTACAGAGGCAGCGGGACCAGGCAGAAACGTAGGCCAGGAAACAAGCTGGGGTCAGTGCAGGTAGAGTTCAGGAATAGTCAAATTGAGTGGGGTTGGTAACTGGATTCAGCAGCAGAGTAACAGGTCACAGATGCATGGAACACTGTAGAGACAGCAATGAGGCAGAGCACTGACTCAGTTTAAATAGCCCACCTGGCACCAACATCAGCGACAGATGTACATGAGCATGTGCCTATGCACACACACACGCAGATGTGCACATGGCCAGGTATGAGCAGAATGTGCACATGGATGTGCATGAGCCAGATGCGCATGTGCATGACCATGCGCAGAGTTTCCCAATGAATGTGAAATACAGAATGCTGACCTGTGGCTATGCACAGAACCCCTCCCAAGGGAACCATCCTGCTTGCTGGTGTGTCTTTCCTAACAGAATCAATAAAAATTCTGTTTCATTGGTACCTTACCCCTGAAACATTACATCCTATTAATCCTATCCTGCCCTCTTTATGTTTGTGATGTAATGAATCTACAGGGACACTATATCATATTTACTGGGATTGCCCAAAAATTCGCCCATTTTGGGAAATCACAAGTTCCATTTTGGACTCATGTTTTGGATTTTCTGTTCTTTGGTTTCATTTTATTTCCTACTAAGGCTTCCTCTACCATATACAGCAAAAACAGCCATTAAATTGATTAACCCTGTCTTAACGGCTGGTAGATGTTTAATTGCTTTCCAGTGGAAGCAGCCTTTGCCACCTTCCTGCATAGATCTTTAAAAAAGCATCCATGATTTCTATAATATGGAATAATTGAGGGCCCATTTAAATAGTAAGATTCCAAGACTCAATAAGATCTGGTGTCAATGGCACCTCTTGGAACCACGTCCATGTCCTACAAATGCTTTATCTGTTCAGGGTTATGTGAGGGTGTCCACTGGGTTGAATCCTGTTTACCTCTGATTCCTCCCTATTTTCTTTTCTTTTCTTTCTCTATTTTTTCGTAGTCTTTCTATAAACAGGACAGCTGTACCATTTATGATACTATAGACCTCATCCATTTTAAGTCGCATAAGGCTTATTTAGGAAGATTGCCTTAACTAGGTTTATGTTTTTCTTTATCACTACTCTTGGTCCTACAGTAATACTGTTATGAAGCTTATGTTTTTATTGGAAAACTGTTGATCTGCCTGCTGAATGTTTCTTGGATTGCTGGGGCTTTTCCCTTGGATACAGCTCAGCCCCGATCAGTGTAGCCAATGAAATGGCTCTTTACCACGTGACCGGCAGTGTCCAATCACAGCCGGTCACTAATGTAAACAAAACACCAGTGTGTAACTGCTGTTGCTGGGTTCTCCTCTTCACACACCAATCCAGTGTGAGGAGGAGATTAGCTCACAGTGAGTTACACATTGTACTATACACATATGTACTACTGTGCCTAGATTGCCCCCCTAAATAAAGAGGACCTGTCATATAGTACCTGTCATTAGGAGTACCTGTCCATCAGGAGTACCTGTCCATCAGAAGTACCCGCCACCTCACCAGAGTACCCGCCACCTCACCAGAGTACCCGCCACTTCACCAGAGTACCTGCCACCTCACCAGAGTACCCGCCTCCTCACCAGAGTACCCACTACCTCACCAGAGTACCCGCCACCTCACCAGAGTACCTGCCACCAGACCAGAGTACCTGCCACCTCACCAGAGTACCTGTCACCTCATCAGAGTACCCACCACCTCACCACCTGCCCCCAGAGTACCTGCCTCCAGAGTACCCACCACCTCACCATCTGCCACCAGAGTACCTGCCACCAGAGTACCTGCCACCTCACCAGAGTACCCGCCACCTCACCAGAGTACCCGCCACCTCACCACCTGCCACTAGAGTACCTGTCACCAGAGTGCCTGCCACCTCACCAGAGTACCTGCCACCAGAGTAATTGCCACCTCACCACAGTAGCCGCCACCTCACCAGAGTACCCGCCACCTCATCACCTGCCACCAGATTACCTGCCAAAAGAGTACCTGCCACCATAGTACCTGCCACCTCACCACCTGCCACCAGAGTACCTGCCACCAGAGTACCTGCCACCAGAATACATACAGCCAGAAAGGTGTACACCCCAGAAGAGGCATACCAAATACTCAGTCTGACCGATGAGAGCAACGGGGAGCTCTCACCGCTCAGTTCTGATTCTGGTTCGGAATATGAGCCCCCCGAAGGCAGCACATTAGGATCCGAATCAGAGGAGGAAGCAGTCCGTCCAAAAAGACGACGGTCTGAACACCAGGAAGCTACCAGCAGTGCCAACGGCGGTAGACCCCAGGAGGAGAGGCCCAGTACAAGCGCTGCTAGATCCCAAGAGGAAAGGCCCAGTACAAGTGCACGCCAAAGAATTAGGGCCCAAACCCAGCTTCCAGATGCCTTGGCAAACCCATTGTGGCTGCCTTCTACCACAGGGTCAGCCACGATCCCCCCTTTTAGAGCACAGCCAGGTGTGCAGGTCAACACTGCAGGTTTTTCCCAAATGTATTTGTTTAATTTATTTTTCCCTGACGAATTGGTTCAAGACATCATGGACCAAACCAATCTCTTTGTCCAACAATTCACTGCAACCAACCCCAGCTCCAGCTATGCCCACCCTTTTGAATGCAGACCCCTAACAGTGGTGGAGCTTAAATTGTTTTTAGGCCTAACGCTCAACATGGGGCTTACAAAAAAAATGAAATGCATAAGTATTGGTCGGCCAAACCCATCCACCATATGCCAATTTTTTAATCGGCCATGTCCAGGTCCCGATACGAAATTATAACGCGCTTTCTGCATTTCAGTGACAACTCACAGTGCCCCCCCCCGAAATCACCCAAACTTTGACAAACTATATAAAATTTGTCCCCTAATTAATTTTTTTCCAAGAAGTTTGCCGAACTATATATATCCCTGACAAAAACATATCTGTTTGCCCCTTCTCCACCACCTATATCTAAAAAAAACTTTGGCCTGTGGTGCAACAAGGAAAAACCGAAAGGGCTTCCCACAGCGTCTTGTCACCACAACCATTCAAAGGGGGGAATCGACAAGCTTGAGGAATGACAAAGTGTTGGCTGTGAAGTGGAGGGATAGGAAAGATGTTTACATCATGTCCACCATCCACGATGACACCTCGGTGGAACTTCGTAGAAGACGCGGTCCCATTCCAAGCCTTCCTGTATCAACGAGTACAATACATTCATGGGGGGGTGGATTTAAATGATTAAATGTTGCAGCCCTATCTTTCAAGAAGAAAATCTCTCTTCTGGTACAAAAAAGTCGCAATTTACTTTTTTCATTTGGCCCTTTTAAATTCTTTCATCATCTACCAAAAATCAACGGAAACACCCACCACCTTCGTAAAGTTTATTGAAGACATTGTCACTGCCCTGATCTATCAGCAAGTATCCCCCCCCGAAAGCATTCGCTCCGATTGTGTCAGCAGACTACATGAGCGCCATTTCCTGAACCATATTAAACCAACAGGATCCGGAAGACGACGCCAAAAAAAATGTCGAGTGTGCACAAAAAGAGGAATTAGGAAAGACACCAGCTTCCATTGTCCCGACTGTCCCTCCAACCTGGCCTTTGCATCGGAGAATGCTTTAAGCGATATCACACTCTGGAAAATTATTAGCCCATATTTCTAATACTACCATTTCCCCGTTTTCAATTTCTGTCCTGAATATTTCCCTGCATCAACCAGCCATATCATTGTCTTCCATGTGAACTGACCCTGGCCTATTTCTCGACTATGCCTCTGCATTGTTTATCCGCCATGTTTCTGGCTTTCACGTGAACTGACCCTGAACTGTATCAACTATGCCTCTGCCTACCGTCTATTTCTGCCTTTTACCTGCACTGACCTCGACCTGTTGACCATGTTTTTGCCTGCCCCTTGGATTGATCTTTCACCCTGCTACACAGGGGTCTCACATATGTGAGGGGCTCCAGAATAGTGTTCTGAGTTCAGAAAAACAGTTTTTGCTTTTCTGTGTTCCCAGAACAGGGCCCCAATTCTTTCCAGACCGATGCCCTAAGCTTGATGGTCCTGCCTGCTCCCTGGACAAATACTCTGGCTGTGCTGACCACACCTCTGCCTGCTGCATGTACTAACTATGGACAGTATTCCTGCCTGATGCATGGACAATCCTTTGATCCTTTTGCTGCTGCTGACCACATCCCTGCCTGCTATCTGGACCAATGCTTTGGCTGTGCTGACAACATCCCTACCTGTACTGACTATGCCTGCATGCTGCCTGTTTTGCTGTTGTTGTCCACGTTCCTGCCTGCTGCCTGGACCGATGCTCTCCTCTGTCGAGCACTGAACTACTAAAACAGCAGGTAAAGGTAATATTTTCTTTACCCTTTGCTCAGCAGAATGTATTTTGGTTGGTAATTGGTATGTACAGTACATGCTATGTGTTAGAAAAATGAAGGGCCTTCAACAATGTGATAGGTTGGCAGGAATTTCTGTGTGTAATGTATGCTCCTAGAACACCTGACAGTGCTACTTGGATGTTGGGCCTCTGTATGTGGTCAGGCTGTGTAAAAGTCTCAAACATGTGGTATTGCCATACTCGGGAGGAGTAGCAGAATGTATTTTGGGGTGTCAGTTTTGCTATGTACATGCTATGTGTTGGTAATATCTTATAAATGGACAACTTTGTATAAAAAAAATGCGCTTTTATTTTTTTCCCACATATTCCAAAAACTTCTGGAAAAAAAATGAACAGTTTAAAAAACTCATCACGCCTCATAGATTATACGTTGGGGTGTTAGATTTCCAAAATGGGGTCATTTTGTGGGTGTTTCCATTGTCCTGGTGCTCCAGGGCCTTCAAAAGTGTAATAGGTGGTTGAGAAATGAGATGTGTAATTTATGCATGTAGAGCGCCTGACGGTGCTACTTCAATGTTGGGCCTCTGTATGTGGCCAGGCTGTGTAAAAGTCTCACACATGTGGTATCGCCATACTCCGGAGGAGTAGCAGAATGTATTTTGGGGTGTCAGTTCTGCTATGTATATGCTATGTGTTGGAAATATCTTATAAATTGACAACTTTGTATAAAAAAATGCGTTTTCATTTTTTTCCCACATATTGCAAAAAACTTCTGGAACAAAAAGGAACCGTTTAAAAGACTCATTATGCCTCATAGATTATACGTTGGGGTATTAGCTTTCCAAAATGGGGTAATTTTGTTGCATTTCCATTGACCTGGTGCTCCAGGGCCTTCAAAAATGTGATAGGTTGTCATCAAATGAGATGTGCAATTTATGCTCGTAGAACGCCTGACGGTGCTAGTTGGATGTTAGACCTCTGTATGTGGCCAGGCTGTGTAAAAGTCTCACACATGTGGTATCACTATACTCAGAAGGAGTAGCAGAATGTATTTTGGGGTGTCATTGCAAGTATGCATGTGCTGTGTGAAAGAAATAACTTGTTAATATGACAATTTTGTGCAAAAAAAAAAATTCCCGAGAATTGCGGGACAAAATTACAACTTCAAAAAACTCACCATGCCTCTTACTAAATACCTTGGAAAGTCTGCTTTCCAAAAATGGGTAATTTGGGGGGCATTTGTACTTTCCTGGCTTGTTAGGGCCTCAAGAAATGAGATAGGCCTTCAGTACATCAGGTGTGATCAGATGTGATCATTTTTAATGATTTGCACCATAGCTTGTATAACTTTCACAGAGATCAAATAACATACCGTATATACTCGAGTATAAGTCGTTCCGAGTATAAGTCGAGGCCCTAATTTACCACAAAAAAAATGGGAAAAACGTATTGACCCGAGTATAAGACGAGGGTGAGAAATGCACAGCTACTGTAAGTGGAAAAGAGGGTCAACAATGCCCATTTGCAGCATCACTGTGCCCATTTGCATGCCTCACTGTGCCCATTTGCAGCCATAGGTCCCCTGAACTTCAAACTCGGTAGTTAAGGGTTCCTAGATGTCCCCTAGCTGCAGCCAAAATTTAGGGTCTCTGAACCCAAAGGGTCCCGAAATGACATTGCTGCAGATAGACACAGTTGACCGAATTTGGGGCCCCGTATCTCGGGGCCACTTAATACTAAGAATTTGGTGTGCAAACCCAGTGGAACTAGTACCATAAAATTTCCAAAGCTGGGGTTTCTAGCACCAAGTGGCCACGAGATACAGGGCCCCAAAAATCAGTTCAGAAAATGTCAAGTACTTTTCTGCAGCAGAGAATGATATTTTCCGAACCAGTTTTGGGGCCCTATATCTCGGGGTCACTGAGTGCTAGGAACTTCGGCTTTGGATATGTTGTGGTACTAGGTCCACTAGGTTTCCACACCAAATTTGGGGTTCCTAGCACCAAGTGGCCCTGAGATATGGGGCCCCAAAGTCGGTTCAGAAAATGAAATTTTTTGCTGCAGAAAAATGCTTGACTCGAGTATAAGTCGAGGGGGGCACTTTCAGCACAAAAAAATGTGCTGAAAAATTCGACTTATACTCGAGTATATACGGTACACTAATTTGGGTTATTTTTACTAAAGATATGTAGCAGTATACATTTTGGCCCAAGTTTATGAAGAAAAATTACTTTGCAAAATTTTACAATAGAAACTGAAAAAAAGTGTTTTTTTTCAAAAATTTCTCCCTTTTTTGCTTATATTGCAAAAAATAAAAAACCCAGCGGTGATTAAATATCACCAAAAGAAAGCTCTGTTTGTGAGAAAAAAAATTATAAAAATTTGGTTTGGGTACAGTGTAGCATGACTGAGTAATTGTCATTCAAAATGTGAGAGCGCTGAAAGCCAAAAATTGGTCTGGGAAGGAAGGGTGTATAAAAGCCCTTTATTGAAGTAGTTAAACTGGCCATAGATGAGTCATTTTTTTAAATTCAACTGTGGAGCAGGGGGGACTCCTACTCGCTGCGCTATTGTAATCTGGCAGCGGCAAGACTTCCCCACTGTCAGAATACACTGATCAGCGCTGTAGCGCTATAGTGCGTGGCTCTGATCAACACATTAACACACAGCAGCTGGAGTTTTTCAGTCACGTGATGGGCATTTACAGTGTGAATTGTGCTATGTAAAATGTATGCAGGACAATGTGGGGCAATGGGCAATGTTTTAATGTAGATTCACTCTTTAGCCTTTTACTTCTTTTTTTAAAGAACACTGTATAGAAGAAAAAAACTCATGTTGTGATGGTATGATCAGCAGACACAGAGAACATTATTTTTACTTATATTTTCTAAATATAAGGCATCAACCTACTTTTTCTAACAAAGAATTTGATCTCTTTAGTACTTCAGTACTGCTTGGACCTTAGAAAAAGGGGATGCATGGTGAAAGCATTGAATGGATGGGATTTATGTGCTTGAAACCCCTTTCTCCAGGGGGTGTAAATGAAGAGATAGAAGCCAGTACAATATCTACTTGCCAAAAGCCCGTCTGCAACATAGGCAAAACAACGTACTGGTAATTTGCTGCCTACTTCTATTATCAGTGCAGGCCTATCAGTGCAGGTCATAACTGCCTATCAGTGCTGCCTCGTCAGTTCCCATCAGTGCCACCTCATCAGTGCAGCTTCATCAGTGCCCATCAGTGCAGCCTCATCAGTGCACATCAGTGCAGTAGCATCAATGCCCAACAGTGCAGCCTCATCAGTGCCCATCAGTGCAGCTTCATCAATGCACATCAGTCTCTTCTCTTGGCGTCCGGTTCTTCTGCTGGCTCCTCCGCTATCTTCTGCCGCTCTTTTGCTAGCGGTGGCCCGGACTTCTGCCTTCTTGTCTTCTTCCCTCCCCCAAAGCACCCACCCCCATGTTGAGGGCATACGGCCTGGTATGGCTCAGGAGAGGGGGGCGCTCGCTCGTCCCCACCCCCTTTCCTGACCGGCCAGGCTGCGTGCTCAGATGGGGTCTGGTATGGATTTTAGGGGGGACCCCACGCCGTATGCTTACAAGGTGTCAATCTCGCCGATAAAAGCAGCGAGATTGACATCCTTTCTAGTCCCGTCATACCCGAGTCACGTTCAAAATGAACGTGCAAGTCCGTTCATTTGGAAAGTCCGCCGTAACTCCGTCGGAAGTCTGTCAGGAAGGCCGGCGGACCTAGTCTGCTGGAAAGTCCGGTTGTGTGTGGGCAAGTGCGTCCGTTCAGAAAGTCCGTCTGAAGTCCGCCGGAAGTCCGTCAAGAAGACCGTCGGACCTAGTTTCCCAGAAAGTCTGGTCGTGTGTACGCTGCATAAGAGACTTTTTATTGGACTTTTGCTTTATTCTGAGATCGCCTATACATCCTTATGTGCCTATCCATTTTTATACAGTGTCTGAAGCACACACTTTGTATCCTTCCTGACACATACACCCACAAAAGTGATTGTAAAGTCTCATTTTTTTTTCTATAAAAATAACAAACATGTTATACTTACCCGCTCTGTGCAGTGGATTTGCACATAGCAGCCCGGATCCTCCTCTTCTCTGGTCCCTCTTCTGTGCTCCTGGCCCCTCCCTCCTGTCGAGTGCCCCCACAGCAAGCAGCTTGCTATGAGGGCACCCGAGCCGAGTCACAGCTCCCCATGTCCATTCAGACTCTCTCTCCTGGTTGGCTAGCTGACTTTGATTGACAGCAGCGAGAGCCAATGGCACCACTGCTGTGTCTCAGCCAATCAGGAAGGAGAGTCTCGGTCGGCCGAGACACTTGTGCACATTGCTGGGCAGAGATGGGGCTCAGATAAGTATTAGGGGGGCTGGGGGGGCTGCTGCACATAGAAGGTTTTTTTATCTTAATGCATTAAGATAAAAAACCTTGAAGATCAGATTCACTTGTACAATAAACATGCAAATACTATTTGTCATCTCTTCACAGCAACATAAGCAACATAAGTAAAAAACTGAGGAATCAAAAATAATATTAATTGATGCATAAATCTGTTAAGTGATGGCAAAAGATTACAACACTATCGGCCAGTGGTGGCAGGGAGGACAATAAAACCTCTTCAGTTACTAAGCCCAGGTGAAAGCTAAAGTCACCTCCGCTTCCAGTGCATCCCACAATGGTTCTGGAAGTGAAGACACCATAGATTCGCATGTGAGTCACCACCCTGACTACACAGTGTGGAGCTGGTGGCAGGAGGATGTCTACAGCACAGAGCAGTTATATTTATTGATGAGCCTGAATACTTTTATAACATGTGAGTGGTCCTACTGAGTGTTTTAATAAATGTAGTCCTTGCAACACTTACCTTCCCGTCTTCCATGGTTTCTCAGGCTCTCCTGTCCCACTGGGGAACATGAGAATGCAGCCGGTGGTTCTGCCAGCTGACCATAGAGCTTATCAGAGGCCAGCATGTCTCCAATCATCTCTGTGGACTAAGAAATCGAAAGCTATGAGCATTTCATGACTTTGGTTTCGCCGGATATAAACAGCGCCATTGGAAAATTGGGAAAGCATCTTATAACACCGATCTTGGTGTGGTCAGATGCTTTGAGGGCAGAGGAGAGAGTCTAAAAAGACCCCAATTTTTTCAAAAAAGAGTACCTGTCACTACCTATTGCTATCATAGGGGTTACTTACATTCCCTGTGATAACAATAAAGATGAAAGGAACAGTGTAACAATAAAATAAAAAAGCAAAATAAATAATAATAAAAAAAAAGCACCCCTGTCCCCCCGTGCTCAAGTTGAACACAAGCTCCAGTCTTGTGTTGTACGTAAACAGCAATTGCACCATGCATGTGTTGTATCACCGCAAACGTCAGATCGAGGGCTGTAATTCTAGCAGTAGACCTCTTCTATAAATCTAAAGGGGTAACCTGTAAACGCTTTTAAAGGCTTTTAAAAATGTATGTAGTTTGTCGCCAGTTCACGGTTGTGTGCAATTTTAATGCATGTCGTGTTTGGTATCTATGTACTCAGCATAAGATCATCTTTTATATTTTACCAAACATTTGGGCAATAGTGTGTTTTAGTGCATTCAAATAAAAAAAAGTGTTTTTTTCCCAAAAAATTGCTTTTGAAAAATAGCTGCGCAAATACTGTGTGAAAAAAAATTGCAACAACCACCATTTTAATCTGTAGGGCCTTTGCTTTAAAAAAATATTTAATGTTTGGGGGTTCAAAGTAATTTTCTAGCAAAAAAAAAATATTTTTTAAAGTAAACAAAAAGTTTTAGAAAGGGCTTTGTCTTCAAGTGGTTAGAAGAGTGGGTGACGTGTGAGATAAGCTTCTAATGTTCAAAACCCCCCTAAATTAACACTTTTTGGAAAGTAGACACCCCAAGCTATTTGCTGATCGGCATGTTGAGTCCATAGACTATTTTATATTTTACCCCGTTTCCGGAAAATTAAAATTTTATTTTTTTACACAACATTGTCACTAAATGATATATTGCTCACAAATGGCATGGGTATATAAGAAATTACCTCAAAATAAATTTTGCTGCTTCTCCTGAGTACAGAGATACCACATGTGTGAGACTTTTTCGGGGGCCTAGCAGCGTACAGGACCCTGAAAACCAATCACCGCCTTCAGGATTTCTAAGAGCGTAAATTTTTGATTTCACTCCTCACTACAGTTTCGGAGGCCATGAAATGCCAAGATACCACCCCCCCCCCAAATTACCCCATTTTGGAAAGTAGACACCCCAAGCTATTTGCATATTGAGTCCATGGAATATTTTATATTTTGCCAGAAGTTTCTGGAAAATTTTATTTTTTTATTTTCTTTGCACAAAGTTGTCACTAAATGATATATTGCTTGAACATGGATTTCTAAGGGCGTAAAATGGTGATTTCACTTCCTCACTATCATTTCACGGTTTTGGAAACTAGACACCCCAAGTTATTTGCTAAGAGGCGTAGTGAGTATTTTGCAGCTCTCATTTGTTTTGGAAAATGAAGAAAGAAAAGGAAACTTTATTTTTTTATTTTTTTCAATTTTCAAAACTTTGTGACAAAATTTTTGTAAATTTCCCGAAACTTGTGGCAAAATATTAAATATTCCATGGACTCAACATGCCTCTCAGCAAATATCTTGGGGTGTCTACTTTCCAAAATGGGGTCATTTGGGAGGATTTTGTGCTATCTTGGCATTTCATGGCCTCCGAAACTGAAAGGTAGTGAGGAGTGAAATCAAAAGTTTACCCTTAGAAATCCTGAAGGTGGCAATTGGTTTTTGGGATCCAGTACACGGCTAGGCTCCCAAAAAGTCTCACAAACACATGTGGTATCCCCATACTCAGGAGAAGCAGCAGAATGTATTTTGTGGTGTAATTTCACATATACCTATGGCATGTGTGAGCAATATATCATTTCAGTGATAACTTTGTGTACATATTTAATTTGGGGGGGGGGGGTTGTACTGCCCTTCCATTATAGCACTTCAATAAATGAGATAGGCAGTCATAAACTAAACGCTGTATAAATTCCAGAAAATGTACCCTAGTTTTCAGCCTCTATAACTTTTGCACAAACCAATAAATATATGCTTATTGATTTTTTTTTTACCCAGGACATGTGGCTGAATGCATTTTGGCCTAAATGTATCAGTTAAATTGAGCTTATTGTATTTTTATATAACAAAAAATTAGAAAAATTATTTTTTTCAAAATTTTCAGTCTTTTTTCCTTTATATTGCAAAATATAAAAACCACAGAGGTAATAAAATACCACCAAAAGAAAGCTCTATTTGTGGGAAAAAAATGACGCAAATTTTGTTTGGGTACAGCATTGCATGACCACGCAATTACCAGTTAAAGCAGTACAGTGCCAAATTATAAAAAATGCTCTGGTCATTAAGGGGGCAAATCCTTCCGGGGCTGAATTGGTTAATATGGCCAGTCTGCCTGTCACATGGTTTACTACTAGATACTGAAAGACTGTGGCACCAAATGTTATGAACACATTATCACACTTTTCTTTTGTAAAAAACTAGATTAGCAAACACTATGCAAACTGATATGCCTGATACACAGTGCTAGGTTTTTTTTTTGTTCATCCCAATGATGCTGAACAAAAAAACCCTGACAAATCACCATACCAACGCAACCAATGCTTGTGCGGCAATCTTCCCCGCTGTGCCTACGTATTCTGACAAGGGGACTCTCCACCCGTCAGAACACACTGATTGTTAGAGACAGAGACACTGTTTATAAGTTGTACACTGGACACAGAAAATCACCACTCGGGGTACCAGGGTCAATAATAGCGATCACATGAAAAGTAGTAAATAATGCAGGTCACTAATGATGCCATTATTTACACTGTGATCTGTGTGATTAGTTAGAATAATCACATGGTACAGGGTCTACCACAATGGCCCTGTACCATGTGATAGCTGTGGCCAATCACAGTAAAATGGCATCATAAATGGATACCAAACACAAGACAGTAATTGACACTGTAATAAGAAATCATAGTGTAAAACAAATATCCTGACTCACCCCCAGAGCAGTACAGAGTCACTGTGAGATACCAGTCCCAGGCCCCCCTGAAGATAATTGCAGTCCTGGAACCACAGGAACATTTTTGTTCTTCCTACATTCAGCCTCCGGTACTTCCTAGCCAGTGATCATGGCATTCCTGGGGGCAGTCATAACGAACGAACCTCAATAAAGTCTATGGGACCCGAACTGGAAAAATCAAGTGTCCATTTTTAAGGCTTATATGCAAGTAATTGGGCATACAAAAGGTTATGGGGGTCCGGGTACTGCCCTGAGGGACATGTATTAATTAAAAAAAGTTTGTAAAAAAAACCCATAATTTTTAAATGAGCAGTGATTTACTGATGCTTAACCCCTTCGTGCCCACGCTATACCCGAAAGACGGCTACAGTGCGGGCCTAAATTGCCGGGAGGGGTGTACATCATCCCAAGCATGCGCTGACTGTGTGCCCCTGCAGGGGGACTCAGCTGATCACAGATCGGAGTCAATCTTGGCCCCTTACCACATGATCAGCTGTTAGCCAATGGTAGCTGATCGCGTGATGTAAACAGAAGCCGGTAATCGGCTTCTTTTTTCTTCACGCTGACAGCGTGAGGAGAAAAAAAAGCCAATTATTGGCTTGTGTAAATAGGACATTTCTAAGGGCGTCTATGCCTCTTCCCGTCCCCACCGTGCTGTCTGCTGGGACACACATGGGTCCCAGAGACAGCGGGGACCAGTTAGGAAGCGCAGCGCGAATCGCGCATGCGCAGTAGGGAACCGGGAGGTGAAGCTGCAGCGCTTCACTTCCTGATTCCCTTACAGTTAATGGCGGCGGCAGCACCCGAAGACCGAGGTGACGATTCGTTCTCGGGTGCCGACATCGCTGGATAGGGATAGGTGAGTGTCCTTATTTTTTTACACATGGACTTTGTCAATGCACACTTATTCTGATATCTATAAGCCATCGCTGGTTTGGATATATATAGCGCAGCTTCTCCTTCCTATTCTATGTTTGTGTTATCTTGCAATTAAGCTGCTGCTGTTTGGATTTTTTAATATGTTAATTTTTTAATCATTATTGCCATTTTTATCTAGCGCTTTTTTTTCCTATATATAACCCTATAGAGGTACTCTTAATGAATTGGCTTTGCTGTCAAAAATTGCAATGATATGCACCTGTCAAACAGGTGAGGAAAAAATTGGTCTTCGGGTGTCAATGGTGCATCTCACACTGTAACTGTCAGGGATACCACATGCAGGCATCCAGCACAGGTGATCAGATCAGTTGGCTGCACCTAAAGGAATCAGGACTCAGATGAGTAAGTGAAAGTATGTATATTAAAGCAGAGATCCACCCAAAAAATGGAACTTGCGGTTTAAGTACTTGTGACCACCTGACATGCCACATTTGGCATTCATTTTTTTGGGGGGGAGCGGGTACCTTGTTTTCACAGGTACCCAGCTCCCATTTTCTCTCCTGGCATTGCTGCGCTGAGCAGAAGTGAAATTCACCTCTCCCTCCTCCCTCCCTGCAATCTTCTGGGACACGTCACAGGTCCCAGAAGATTGCCTGACCATTCACAATGCACAGCATTACTCACGCATGTGCAATGCATGCCCAGCTTTGAAGACACAGCCGGGCACCCACACTTGCAATGCCGGAAGTGCAGAGAGGAGGGGGAGAGAAGCGAGGCTTCGGGCGGCCGCATCGCTGGACCAAGGGACAGGTGAGTGTTTGTTTTATTAAAACTACACTTTTTGTAGCTGCTGACTTTTAAATGGGTCGAACTCCGCTTTAAGACAATAACACACTTCCAATACCAACACCAGTAAACATAAGAAAGTAAGTGAAAAGTAAATGTAATAATGCAAAACCCTAAACAATAATAATAACAATAACAATAATGAAGGGAGCATACATGAGCAAGACAGGACAAGGGAAGCAAGAAGCCATGTACTGGGAGCAGAAATCAGGTTAGAGGGAACAGGTCTCAGGATTAAGGTACAAGGATCAGGAATGGATCATATTCAGGCAGGTACACAGCTTGTATGGTAAATACTGAAGCACTGAACCTCAGTGAAGGATGTGCTTATATACCCCCAGCAGTCCACATTAGGTGCCGCCTAATTCCCTCTTTAACCACTTGACCACTGGGCACTTAAACCCCCTTAATAACCAGACCAATTTTCAGCTTTTGGTGCTCTCACATTTTGAATGACAATTACTCAGTCATGCAACACTGTATCTATATGAATTTTTTGTCCTTTTTTTCACACAAATAGAGCTTTCTTTTGGTGGTATTTAATCACCACTGGGTTCTTTATTTTTTGCGCTATAAAAGAAAATAGACCGAAAAATCTGTAAAAAAATTAATTTTTCTTCGTTTCTGTTATAAAATTTTGAAAATTAGTAATTTTTCTTCATATATTTTGGCCAAAATTTATACCGCTACATATCTTTGGTAAAAATAACCCAAATTAGTGTATATTATTTGGTCTTTGTGAAAGTTATAGCGTCCACAAGCTATGGTACCAATATCTGAAAATTGATCACACCTGAAGTACTGACGGCCTATCTCATTTCTTGAGACCCTAACATGCCAGAAAAGTACAAATACCCCCCAAATGACCCCTTCTTGGAAAGAAGACATTCCAAGGTATTTAGAAAGATGCATGATGAGTTTTTTGAAGTTGTCATTTTTTCCCACAATTCTTTGCAAAATCAAGTTTTTTTTTTTCGTTTTTTTTTTTTTTACAAAATTGTCATATTAGCAGGTTATTTCTCACACACAGCATATGCATACCACAAATTACACCCCAAAACACATTCTGCTATTACTCCCGAGTATGGCGATACCACATGTGTGAGACTTTTACACAGCGTGGCCACATACAGAGGCCCAACATGCAGGGGAGCACCTTCAGGCGTTCTGGAGCACCCAGGCCAATTCTGACATTTCTCTCCTACATGTAAAAATCATCATTTATTTGCTAGAAAATTACATAGAACCCCAAAACATTATATATGTTTTTTTAGCAAAGACCCTAGAGAATACAATAGCGGTCATTGCAACTTTTTATCTCGCACGATATTTGCGCAGCAATTTTTCGAATGCGTTTTTTTTGGAAAAAAAAACAGTTTTTTGCTTTAAAAAAAAACAAAACAGTAAGGATAGCCCAATGTTTTTGCATAATATGAAAGATGAAGTTATGCCAAGTTAATAGATACCTAACATGTCACCTTTCAAAATTGCACACGCTTGTAGAATGGTGCCAAACTTCGCCACTTAAAAATCCCCATAGGCGACGCTTTAAAATTTTTTACTGGTAACAAATTTTGAGTTACAGAGGAGGTCTAGGGCCAAAATTATTGCTCTCGCTCTACCGATCGCAGCGATACCTCACATGTGTGGTTTGAACACCGTTTTCATATGTGGGCGGGACTTACGTATGCATTCGCTTCTGCATGCGAGCACACGGACATGGGCACTTTAAATTTTTTTTTTTTTTTTTTTTATTGTTCATTTTACTTTAATTATTTTAGTTTGACACTTTTTTCCAAAAAAAAAATTTTTTTGATCACTTTTATTCCTATTACAAGGAATGTAAACATCCCTTGTAATAGGAATATGGCATGACAGGTCCTCTTTACAGTGAGATATGGGGTCAATAAGACCCCACATCTCACCTCTAGGCTGTTCCTGAAATTAAAAAAAAAAAAAAAAAAAAAGATCCTGGCTTCGATCGTAGCGGTGAGTCGGTAGAAGCACCGGAGGGCGGCGGGAGGGGGGGCGTCCCCTCTCGCCTCCCGTAAGAACGATCAAGCAGTGTAACAGCCGCTATGATCATTCTCATGGTATAGGGAATCGCCGGCTGAAAAATATGATATCTGAATGATGCCTGTAGCTGCACCCATCATTCAGATATCCCCACACAAAGTCAAGGACGTCGTATGACGGAAGGCGGGAAGTGGTTAAAACGCTTTTTTTTTTTTAACACAAAGTTGTCCATTTATACAATATTTCTAACACATAGCATGTATATACCAAAAATGACCCCCCAAAATAGATTCTCCTACTCCTCCTGAGTACGGCGATACCACATGTGTGAGACTTCCACAGCCTGGCCACATACAGAGGCTGGGTATGGCTGAGCATGGCTGGGTATGGCTGAGCATGGCTGGGTATTGCAGAGTATCGCCGAGTATGGTTGGGTATTGCAGAGTATGGCTGGGTATCACCGAGTATTGCAGAGTATGGCTGGGTATTGCGGGGTATTGCAGAGTATGGCTGGGTATGGCAGAGTATTGCGGGTTATGGCAGAGTATTGCAGATTTTTGCGGGGTATTGCAGAGCATGGCTAGGTATGGCAGAGTATGGCTGGGTATCACTGAGTATTGCAGAGTATGGCTGGGTATCACTGAGTATTGCAGAGTATGGCTGGGTATCACTGAGTATTGCAGAGTATGGCTGGGTATTGCGGGATATTTCAGGATATTGCAGAGTATTGCGGGGTATTCCAGGGTATTGCGGGGTATTCCAGGGTATTGCGGGGTATGGCAGAGTATTGCGGGGTATGGCAGCGTATTGCGGGGTATGGCAGCGTATTGCGGGGTATGGCAGAGTATTGCGGGGTATTTCAGGGTATTGCGGGGTATGGCAGAGTATTGCGGGGTATTTTGGGGTATGGCAGAGTATTGCGGGGTATGGCAGAGTATTGCGGGGTATTCCAGGGTATGGCAGAGTATTGCGGGGTATTCCAGGGTATGGAAGAGTATTGCGGGGTATTCCAGGGTATGGCAGAGTATTGCGGGGTATTCCAGGGTATGGAAGAGTATTGCGGGGTATTCCAGGGTATGGCAGAGTATTGCGGGGTATTCCAGGGTATGGCAGAGTATTGCGGGGTATTCCAGGGTATGGCAGAGTATTGCGGGGTATTCCAGGGTATGGCAGAGTATTGCGGGGTATTGCAGGGTATGGCAGAGTATTGCGGGGTATTCCAGGGTATGGCAGAGTATTGCGGGGTATTCCAGGGTATGGCAGAGTATTGCGGGGTATTCCTGGGTATGGCAGAGTATTGCGGGGTATTCCAGGGTATGGCAGAGTATTGCAGGGGTATTCCAGGGTATGGCAGAGTATTGCAGGGGTATTCCAGGGTATGGCAGAGTATTGCAGGGGTATTCCAGGGTATGGCAGAGTATTGCAGGGGTATTCCAGGGTATGGCAGAGTATTGCAGGGGTATTCCAGGGTATGGCAGAGTATTGCAGGGGTATTCCAGGGTATGGCAGAGCATGCAGAGTAGTGGGGATGGCTGAGCATGGATGGATGGATGGCTGGATGTCTCTGTGCAGCGCTGTGGGCACTACAGATGCAGCCCACAACGCTGCAGCCATCCATCCATCCGCCTCTCCGGTCACTGTGTACCGATCGGTACACAGGAGGGGAGGAGAGGGGGAGGAGAGGAACCGGCGTCATCAGATGACGCCGGTTTGTTGACATGTGATCGCTCCGTCATTTGACAGAGCGATCACATGGTAAATGGCCGCGATCAGCGGCCATTTACCGGGATCTGTGATGCGCCGGGTCCTCTGGACCCGGCGGTCACGGATGCTCTCGAGTGCGCGCCCTAGGGGGCGCGCAAGAGCAGAATTCTGGGAGGACGTCCCTGGACGCCCTCCCAGAGTTAAAAAACCGCCCTGTAGCCGTCATTTGGCTATGGGCCGGTTGTTAAGTGGTTAATACATGTGCTGAGAGACACCTGCTGGTGGCCACCAGAACTACGAACTTTGGTTCCGCCAACAACAGTGCCACCAGCTGGAACTGCCTTCTTCCAGCCACGTACTAGTCCTTAGGGTTTCGGGGATGAAAATCTGTTAAGGGTTAACATGTGTCTTAAAAATATATTAAAGGATGAGGCGCTAGTAGTGTCCAGTGAATCAAATTAATACAAATACAAAATAAATAGCAAGCTAAAAGTCCATAATGATAAATCCCAACTTCATGTAGTGATGCTAAAATTAGTTTTCTAGTTCTTCACCACGAGACGCCTCCCTACTCCAGTTTTGGGGTATCAATAGGGTTCGCCAGCATTGGGGACACAGATATGGCCAAGAAGGTGTCCCAGATGGAGATTGGACATTTAGACTCCAATCTTTACAGCCTAGGGAGTTGAATATAGACACTGATTTGAAGTGTTTTTTGACTGACTATTGAGAATTGTTTAAAATGGACCATACATCAACTTTTGGCGGATGGAGTGTAATTCTTTCCATAAAATCTATTATTGTTATGGGGGTTTTTCTTAATTTTTTTTTATTTTTTCCCTTTTTGGTGGTTTATCCAGCTTGTATACATAAAAATTTTAATGATTTATATAATTTTTTTTATATTTTATTCAATCTGATTTGTCTAACTAATATTAGGTTTGGCCATGTACTTATATTGTTTCAGGCCTTTTTGCTATTGACCACTAGATGGTGCTGTTATGTGATGTTTTCATCATAAGCTATATGAGGTTTTCATTATAGGCTTTATCGCACGCATCCACAATTTTATTATGTGATCATATTTTTTAAAGGATTTTGCAATGATGGATTATGATTCATTTGCGATGTTTCAATGTGTTTTCTGAGTTTTATATATTTTTTATAAGTTTGGTTTATGCTGTAAGGTGGAAACAGAGTGTGCAAGTTGGCATCCCCTAGAGGGAGATTTTGCAATACATTTTCGTCTCCTACTTCATTTTGGAGGAGTTCCACCAATAGCAGCCTTCCCAGTCACTTTTAAGCAAGCTAGGAGCGGCGTGACATCACTTCCTGAAGATGCCAATATGGGGAAACATATGTCAGGGCAGAGGAGCAGCCATTCCAGGTCCTCACCCCACATCCAATCTAGGCTCTGCCCTTAGGAGAGACGTAGACTCCACGCTATCCCTCTAGGACTAGTCAGCTTGCATATGCTGATTACACCTGGTGCGCGGTTCGGCACTGTAACATGTGAGTGTGATCGCCATTTGTTGTTTTCATATATTTTTATCCATTAAAATTACTACACTATGAGACCTTTCTCTATGTCTCTTGAGGAGTCATTTTTCCTATCCTAGTCTCATCTCAAGGGGCCAGTGGAGTGGAACTGTGCTGTTAGTGAAATCTGTTATTATTCCAGAAGCACTGTTTGACCTTCCTGTAAAAAGGGGTCAACATTTTCTGGTGAGTGGCCACCCATCTATTGAGCACTCATGGTGAAGAACTAGAAAACTAATTTGAGCATCACTACTTGGTGTTGGGATTTATCATTATGGACTTTTAGCTTGCTATTTATTTTGAATTTGTATTAATTTGATTCACTGGACACTACTAGCGCCATTCACTGTTTTATATATTTTTTAACGTATGTCTTGCTCTGCTTCAATGTCTCCAAAGCTGCCAGAATTCTCCTCCTCCCTCTCCTCCTTTTTGTGTGTTCTGTGGCATAGGAAGAATAGTGTCTGCATAAAGCAGGCCTTGAGAGGAAAGGAAGTCCTCCTCTTCCTCCCACTGCTCTGGCCTGAGTGCTCTGTCCATAATGTGCTCCAGCAGGAACACAACAGGAATTGTGTCACTGATGCATGCATTGTCACGGCTCACCATCCTTGTGGCCTCCTCAAATGGTGACAGTACAGTGCATGAATCCTTTATCAGCAGCTATTGGCGTGGGAAAAAAAATCCGAGCCAGCCTGAGCCTGTAGTTGTGTTATACTCACACAGGTACTCGTTGACGGCCCTCTGCTGCATGTGCAGCTGCTGCAGCATTGCCAAAGTCAAGTTGGCGGGCATGTCACAAATCAGGCGGTTTACGGGCAGGTGGAATTCCCGCTGAATTTCAGCCAACCGAGCACTGGCTGTGTATGACCGCCTGAAATGGCTACAGACTCTTCTGGCCTGCTTTAGCAGATTTTCCAACCCTTGGTACCTATTTTAAAAATGCTGCACTACCAAATTGAGGACATGTGCCAGGCATGGCACATAGTTACATAGTTACATAGTAGGCGAGGTTAAAAAAGTCCATCTAGTCCAACCTATGTGTGTGATTTTATGTCAGTACTACATTGCATTCCCCTGTATGTTGTGGTCACTCAGGTGCTTATCTAATAGTTTTTTTAAATTTTCGATGCTCCCTGCTGAAACCACTGACTGTGGAAGGGAATTCCACATCCTTACCGCTCTAATGCCCCGTACACACGGTCGGATTTTCCGATGGAAAATGTCCGATCGGAGCCTGTTGTTGGAAATTCCAACCGTGTGTGGGCTCCATCGGACATTTTCCATCGGATTTTCCGACACACAAAGTTGGAGAGCAGGAGATAAAATTTTCCGACAACAAAATCCGTTGTCGGAAATTCCGATCGTGTGTACACAAATCCGATGGACAAAGTGCCACGCATGCTCAGAATAAATAAAGAGATGAAAGCTATTGGCCACTGCCCCGTTTATAGTCCCGACGTACGTGTTTTACGTCACCGCGTTTAGAACGATCGGATTTTCCGACAACTTTGTGTGACCATGTGTATGCAAGACAAGTTTGAACCAACATCCGTCGGAAAAAATCCTAGGATTTTGTTGTGCGGAATGTCCGAACAAAGTCCGACCGTGTGTATGGGGCATTACAGTAAAGAACCCTTTACGCAGTTTAAGGTTAAACCACTTTTCATCTAATTTTAGTGAATGGCCGTGTGTGTGTTTAGAACAGTACCACAGCAAAATTAAGTTTCTAAAGGAAAAAATGTAATTTAAAACTACTCGCGGCTGTAATGAATTGTTGGATCCCAGCAATATAGATAAAAATTATTGAAAAAAAGGTATGGGTTCCCCCCAGTCCATTACCAGGCCCTTTGGGTCTGGTATGGATATTAAGGGGAACACTGTGCCAACATTTAAAAAAAAAATTGCGTTGGGGTCCCCCCAAAATCACCCTTTTACGTCACCGGGAGGCCCCGCCCTCAGCTATATAACAGCTGTCATTGCAGAGTTTTATCCGTTCTTTTTTCTCTGGTCGTCAGACGCTGTGATCAAAGATGAATGACATTGCAGGACAGTTTTTTTTTTATTTTTTAATAAAGGACTTGTCCCAAATTGTCTACTGTCATTTTTACCATTTTTACACTTTTTTGAGTAGGGGTGCAATGTACCCGAAACCCATTCACATGGGGGAGTGGGATCTGGGGGTTCCCTTGTTAAAGGGGGCTTCCAGATTCCGATAAGCTCCCCCTCCCGCAGACCCCCACAACCATGGGGCAAGGGTTGAGGGGATGAGGCCCTTGTCCCCATCAACATGGGGACAAGGTGCTTTGGGGGGACCCCAAAGCATCCTCCCCATGTTGAGGGCATGTGGCCTGGTATGGTTCAGGAGGGGGGAGCGTTCTCTCACCCCCCCTTTTTCTGCAGCCTGCCAAGTTGTGTGCATGGATAAGGGTCTGGTATGTATTTCGGGGGGGCCCTACGCCTTTTTTTGTTAATTTTGGCTTGGGGTTCCCCTTAAAATCCATACCAGATCTGAAGGGCCTGGTATGGATTTTGGGGAGACCCCTACCCCATTTTTTAAAAAATTTTGGCACAGGGTTCCCCTTAATATCCATATCAGACCTGAAGGGCCTGTTATGGATTTTGGGGGAACCCAAAGCATTTTTTTTTTAAATTTTGATGCAGGGTTCCCCTTAATATCCATACCAGACCCAAAGGGCCTGGTAATGGATGGGGGAACCCATGCCATTTTTTTCAATGATTTTTATCTATATTGCCGGGATCCGAAAATTCATTACAGCCCCGAGTTTTAAATGGCATTTTTTCCTTTAGAAATATAATTTTGATGTGGTACTGTTATAAACATGGGAAATATGCACTACTTTGCAGGCATGCCAAGGACACCCCCCAGGCATGATATTTAAAGGAATATTTCATTTTTTATTGTTTCACTTTAAGTATCATTAAAATCACTGCCCCCCAAAAAACTGCAGTTTTTAAAACTTTTTTTGCATCAATACACTTTTTATGGCAACAACTTGCATATAAGCCTTTAAAATGAGCACTTTTGTTTTTTCATGTTAGTGTCCCATAGACCTTAACGATGTCCTGCAGCTTTCGAATTTGCCGCGAACGCCGCATATTGTTCGGGCGAACACCCAATGTTGGAGTCGAACTTACGTTCGACTCCAACATTGGGCTCATCCCTACTCATAACTAATGTCCTCCAGACCCCTTATTAGATTTGCTGCACTTCTCTGGACTCTCTCCAGCGCATCCTTCCTGAGGACTGGTGCCCAGAACTGGACAGCATACTCCATGTGTGGCCTGATCAGAGTCTTGTAGAGTGGGAGAATCATCGTTTTATCTCTGGAGTTAATCCCCTTTTTAATGCATGTCAATATTCTGCTTGCATTGCTTGCAGCAGCTTGGCATTGCATGCCATTGTTGAGCCTGTCATCTACTAGGACCCCCAGGTCCCTTTCCATCCTTGATTCCCCCAGAGGTTCTCCCCCCAGTGTGTAGATTGCATTCCGATTTTTGCCACCCAAATGCATTATTTTACATTTTTCCAAATTAACCACTGCCTGCCGTCGTTATACGTTGGCTGTTTGAAGTGGAATTTGAAGTGGAATATTGTTGTTATGTCAGCAGCTAGCTGGCATAACCCTGGTATCCACTTCTTCAGTGGGCAGTCGGCTTTCAGATAAAAGCAGTCTCAGTGGCTGATTCACCGTGAGATTACTTTTATCGGTGGTAGGAGAGGGGCCCCCACCCTCCCGCCACGCTCCAGTGCCCTCCGCCGCTTACCGGAGCCACCGGCAGCGGCAGAGGCGGTTGGATCCTTCTCCCTGTGTGGTATGGAGCTGTATGAGGGGAAGATGGCCCCCACCCATCTCCATACCATTGCAGAGCGGCATAGCTCTTAAAGGGACTTTTTTATTGCATTTTATTGTAAATATGAGATCTGAGATCTTTTTGATCCCAGATCTCATATTTGAGAGGTCCTGTCATGCTTTTTTTCTATTACAAGAGGTGTTTACATTTCTTGTAATTGGAATAAAAGTGGCACTTTTTTTTTAAAGAATAGTGTAAAAATAAAAAATAAAAAGTAAAATGAATAAAAAAAAATAAAATTTTTTTTAACCCTTTCAGTTCCGACGAGCTCACATGCAGAAGTGAAAGCATATGTGAGTAGCGCCTGCATATGAAAACAGTGTTCAAACTACACATGCAAGGTATCACAGCATTCGTTAGAGCGAGAGCAATACTTCTAGACCTATACCTTCTCTGTAACTCAAAACAAGTGACCTGTAGAATTTTTTAAACATCGCCTATGGAGATTTTTAAGGTTAAAAGTTTGTCACCATTCCACGAGTAGGTGCAATTTTGAAACGTGACATGTTGGGTATCAATTGCGAAAATACTGTGTGACAGAAAGTATTGCAATGACTGTCATTTTATTCTCTAGGGTGTTAGAAAAAAAATATATATAATGTTTGGGGGTTCTAAGTAATTTTCTAGCAAAAAAAACCTATTTTAAATTTGTAAACACCAAATCTCTAAACGAGGCTCTGTCCTTAAGTGGTTAAACCTCATTTGCCATGTAGTTGCCAACCCCATTAATTTGTTCAGATCTTCTTGTAAGGATTCCACATCCTGCAGGGAAGTTATTGCCCTGCTTAGCTTAGTATCGTCCGCAAATACAGAGATTGAACTGTTTATCCCATCCTCCAGGTCGTTTGTTAATAAGTAAAAACAGAACCACGTGGACCCCCACTTTCCACCTCTGACCACTCCAAGTGCTCCCTATTTATCATTACCCTCTGAGCTCGCCCCTTTAGCCAGCTTTCAATCCACGTACTCACCCTATGGTCCATGCCAACTGACCTTACTTTTTACAGTAATCGTTTATGGGGAACTGTATCAAATGCTTTTGCAAAATCCAGTTACACCACTTCTACAAGCCTTCCTTTATCTAGATGGCAGCTTACCCCCTCATAGAAAGTTAATAGATTGCTTTGGCAAGAACAATTCTTCATGAATCCATGCTGATTACTGCTAATGATACCGTTGTTATTACTAAAATCTTGAATACAGTCCCTTATCATCCCCTCCAAGAGCTTGCATAGAATTGATGTTAGGCTAACTTGTCTGTAATTCCCAGGGATATATGTTGGCCCTTTTTAAAAAAATTGTTGCTACATTGTCTTTTCTCCAATCAGCTGCTTAGGAACAATGCTCTGGCAATTACATGACTGAGTTCCTTAAGGACTCCCAGGTGCAAGCCATCTGGTCCCGGTGACTTATTAATGTTAAGTTTTTCAAGTCTATTACTAATTCTGTCCTCTGTTAGCCACGAGGGTGCTTCCTGTGATGTGTCATAAAGATAAACATTGCAGTTTTGGTTACTGAAGCTCCCCGATTCCCTCGTGCATGACTGAGGAGAAGAATACATTCAATACCTTCGCCATCTCTCCATCATTAGTAACCACATTCCCTTCATCATTCTTTATGGGACCAATATGATCTGACTTCTCTTTCTTACTATTTATGCACTTAAAGAGTTTCTTGGGATTTTTCTTACTCTCCTCCACTATGTGCCTTTTGTGTTCTATCAGCCACCCTGATTGCACCCTTACATTTCTTGCTGCATTCTTTGTAAAGTTGGACTGCTGATGATGATCCCCCAGCCATGTATTTTTTTAAGGCCTTCTCCTTTGCTTTTATGTGCATTTTTATGTTGGAGTTAAGCCAACCAGTACTTTTATTAGCTCTTTTAAATGTATTCCCCATTGGGATGCACTGGCTAATGCACTTATTTAAAGTGGTTATAAATCCACTAAGAAAAAAACAAAAACAAAACCCGCAAGACAAAGGCATAATGAACATGCATAGCATACTAGTTCATTATGAAATACTCACCTTGGATTGAAGCCCCTGCAGTAGTCCCAGTACACAGCTCTGGCCAGCGACATCGCTCCCGGAGTTACTCCTGGGTATCGCGGGCTCCGGCGCTGTAATTGGCTGGAGCCGCGATGATGTCACTTTCACGCATGCGCGTGGGAGCCGCCCGTAACAGTACACTAGCTGAAGCAATGGCACGAATGTGGGTAGAAGTGTAGGTTTAGGAGATATCCGGGGTAACAACAGTTAAGCCTTATTATAGGCTTACCTGTAGTAAAAAGTGGATTGTAAGGGTTTACAACCACTTCAATATGCTCTTAAAGCATACCCACTTCTCCTCCATGTTCTTTGTTTCTAAGATTTTATCCCAATTTGTATCTTCTAGCAAGGCTGGTAGTTTAGGGAAGTTGGCTCTTTTGAAATTCAGTGTCTTTGTATTCTCCTCATGTTTCCTATTAGTGTGATTTATACTGAAACTAATTGATCTGTGATTGCTGTTTCCTAGATTTCCCCGTATTTCCACATCTGTGATCAGGTCTATATTATTGATAATCAGTAGGTCTAGTGACGCTTTGTTTTTTTTTAAATTGTTTATTTATAACATTTTTCAAAAATGATACAATGCAATACAAAGAGAGAGAATTATGACTTTTGATAGTACAGAGCAGTGTAAATATAAACTTGTGGAACTGAACGTAGATACAGGTATGTAAAAATAAAAGCATCTTCCAACAATGGATCATTCAAACATAGTTATCATACCGTATGATATGGTAAACAAAACGAGAAAAGAATGTGTAGTTCTGAATGGTAAAATACATAAGAGAAAAAGAAGCATGGTACAACATAAACAGGAGTAGGCACCAGGAGGATCTAAGATTTAAGAGGTTTGGAGATTATCAGATTCAAGGGGGTACACAGAGTTGTCCCATATTTTCCATATTTTATAAAAGAAGGGTAATGTGTCCTCAATTTTAGCAGTCAAGTGTTCCATCCTACGTATATCAGCCATAATAGAAAAAAAGTGTTGGAGTGTGGGGGGAGAGGTGGAGAGCCAGTGTCTAGGGATAGCTCTCTTCGCAGCCAGCAGGATATAGGACATAAGTTTCCTCAACACTTTAGATATTCCCGGAAGAGGGAGGCCTAAGATGAAATGCATGGGATTCAGAGCTATGGGTGTAGATAGTAATGTTTGTAGAAGATCCTGAATCTTAGTCCAATAGCGGCCAATGAGAAGGCAGTCCCAGAATATATGAAAGTGAGAACCTATGGACTCATTGCATCTCTAGCAAACATTGGAGGTGGCTGGATTGCGGCATGCAACAAGTCCGTGGTCCTGTACCAAAACAACAGGATCTTAATGGCAGTTTCCTTCTGCGTTACACAACATGACATTTTTTATGTAGATTCCCAAATTTTCCCCCAATCTAATATAGAGATTGGTGGTTGCAGTATGTGAGACCATTTTTTCATGTAGTTATGTGTGAGTTCCGTTAAAGGTGGGGTTTCATGCAAAATTTTGTATATAGAGAAAATCTGTTTGGACTCATAGGGGCCATTGGCACACAGGATTTCAAAATCGGTAGGTTTCTCTAATGAGAGGGAATTAGAGTGGAAGAAATGTTTAAATTGTATGTATGGATACAGAAGGGAAGCAGGGAAATTCATATTTCACTTGCAAGTCTGAAAAGGACATGAGTTTGCGTGTGACCGAGTGTATGAGATGTCGCAATTAAAAGATTCCCGCCTGAGTCCAAGGAAGCATCCTCAAATAGGACAGTCCAATAGGTGTGTCTGGGTTGAAATGTACATTCAGGAATGGGCAGCATTTGGAGGATCGGGAAAACTACTCCGCACATCTCTTCCAAATAGCTAGGGTAAAAAGCATCAGTGCTAAGCAGAGGGATCTCAGTTGAGGCATAAATTTAGTTGAAGAAGTCCAAAGCATGTAGCACAGATGTACCGGAACAGTAATCCCCATTTCAATCTCAGCCCACCTATTTGGAGCCTTCCTAGAAATCCAGTATGATAACACCCAACGGTGAGAAGCATAGTAATATTTGATGATATCTGGTGCAGCCAGTCCTCCTTTATTTTTTAAAGCATAGACTACTGATCGTGCAATCCTATGAGATGCGTTATTCCATATGAACTTGAGGCATTTTCTCTGGAGAAGTTTCAATTGTTTCAAACAGGTACAATAGTTTAGGAAGTATCGACATCTTAAGAACGTTAATTCTACCGAGGAGAGAGATAGGAAGAGAGGTCCAAAGATTGAGAGATGGGTTATTTCTGTAAACATTGTGGGAAGTTGGCTTGATAGAAGGAAGAGTATGAGGATGTGAGATGTACACCCAAGTGCTTCAATGTGGAAGGGCTCCAATGATATTTGAAGGTGTGTTGGAGGGAGATAAGCAAAGCTGGAGGAATGTTAATGGGTAGAGCCTCTGTTTTTGATTTATTAATCTTAAACCCCGATAGGGAACAGAAGATGGCGAGAGTATCATGTAAAGTATTGTTTCAAATATAACACAGTTGATTTATATTATTTGTTTGTAGGTAGTGATCAATTTACGTGTACTTTTCTTCAATAAGTGGTAATGTATATGAGTGACTGTTCCTTTATTTACGGCTTTTTTTTTTCCTTCCCCCCTCCTCCCCCTGCTTCATGCAGGTGTGCTGCCTTGTCCATGCTCTGTTTTTTTTGCCTTAGATCCCCGTACGGATGCCCGAGGATGTGCAGTGGGATCAGTTACCCCTCTTAGGGCAATTCCTGATTCAGCTGCATGTCCGTGTTGAGGGTTCCTATGTGACACAGTCCCCCAGGGCATACCATCACAGCACACGGACATTCACTTCCGGAGATGATTTATCATCATCCGGGGGGTGTCTGTACTGCACCAATATGGTGTCAGTCTGTAGTGCAGACCGGCAATGCATTTCCGGTATCCGGGTGACACTATGTGTCTCGTGCACCCTCGTTTTGCGTCCGCGTTTGAGTCATCACGGCGTGACGTCACACGCTGCATTTTGGCGCCAACGGGGAGGGATATTGAAACCCGCAATGGCGGTGGCCATGCTGGGTGTCTCTGGGAACTCTTGAATTTAAGGCGACACTTCTAAGGTAAATTTTCTGGCTAATTCACTACTAATCCCCCTTTCTTATATGGATGAAATCTGGTTGCTAACTCATCTATGTTTTCATCTTTGTTTGTCTTTTTTTCTTTTTCCTTTTATTGTTTTATTTTTAGGTTCAACCTTGCTGTGTTGTTACCTGGTCATTGGATGTGCTTATTGTTCATCTCTTTGCCCTGTGTGCCCCCATTGCCCTATGGTCCTTAGTGAGGGGGATATTTCATAAAGACAGACATTGGTAATATGAAATAGAATAACTTCTAAATAAGTGAAACTCTTGCATGCCATTTCAAAATCAAGGACCATTTACCTGTCTCGCCTACATGAGCTCCCAGTAATTATACATTTGTATAACAATTCTGTTGGAGGTGAGTACTGTTTATTTTTATGGGACTGTGTTTAACTGTTGCTCCCCTCCTGAAACCTTGAAGATATCTAATACATGTTACGTGTTACAGGCATTTCTATACGTTTTTGAACATTAGCTACATCCCTCTCTATGGGTGATCTGGCAACGTCTGGACTGGAGTGAGGTCAAGGTGTGCCCACCTGTTTAGGAGTACCACCAATTGAATATTCTCTCATGCCCCTCAAGGTACGGGAGGAATTTTACTTCAGGGGTCGGGGTGGTCGGGTGGGTTGGGTCTGTTTGGTTAGGGGTTGGGGGTAATTATAATAATTTTTTTTTCTCTCATCCTTAGGTAAATGTTCATGTTATGTTTAATAAAATTGTCATATATTAATATATGAATAATATTTCACTTTTTTTTCTTTTCTTTCTTTATACACCTATAGCTGTGAAAAAAATGTATGTTTTTATGGTCACTAGATAAAGCGTCCCCTTTTTTCCTGATGAAGCCACACCGGCGAAACATGTCGAATCTTGTGGATGCACTAGTTCTTTGTATGTGACTACAGTTTGTTTCACTGTCAACAATAGGCAAATGTGTATATACCTATGACTTCTTCTATACTGTACTCTCTACTTTTTATCAATTTTCTGTAATAAATTAGATTTTATATAACTTTCTTTGAGTTTTTGGTATACACATCATTTCCTCTATACAAAAATGTACATTGAAAGTCCCCTATCCCCTATTTCTTCTTTATATGTTTTGGGATGTTGGTACCATATTAGGATTAAGGTCTTTTGGAGCTGAACTCTGCCCATACTTTTGTCTCTATCATGTAAAGAAGATAAAGAGGTGAGGGGGTGAGTGAGCGTCAACAGAATATTGTCAGTGAGAAGTGATAGCTTATAGTCCTTTTGTCGCAGCGAGATCCCCCTAATGTCTGGATGAGACCTAATGGCCGACGCCAGAGGTTCTAGGCTCAGAATGAACAACAGGGGCGATAAAGGACACCACTGTCTGGTGCCATTACTGAGGGGGAACCGCTGCAACAAATAAGAGGACAACTTAACCTGAGATGAAGGTTTAGAGTATAGAGCCTGTAAGGCTTGTATAAAAGGGCCTGAGAATCCGTATCTGGAAAGAACCACAAACTTAAATGGGCAACTTAGGCGGTCAAAGGCTTTTTGTGCGTCCAAGCTTAAAATGATGGCAGGTTGTTTCGTTTTAGTCAAGAGGTCTATCAAGTCTATAGTCCGTCTCATATTGTCACCCGCATGTCTCGTTGGGACAAACCCTACTTGGTCTTTGTGAATCAGCGTCATTAGTAATGGAGAAAGTCTGTTGGCCAGTATTTTGTTAAAGATCTTGTAGTCCGAATTTAATAATGCGATAGGGCGGTAGTTATCTGGTAGTGACAGGTCCTTACCCGCTTTAGGGATAACAGTTATATGAGCATGTAAAAACTGCGAATGTGGGATGGAACCCTTGAGCAAAGAGGAGTACAAAATCTGCAGATGGGGTTTAGAATTGGAGACATTTTGTAATAAACATAAGGGAGCCCATCCGGACCTGGAGATTTGTGAGCCGGTAAGGCTTTAATCACCGCCGCTATCTCCTCTACAGTGACTGGGGCATTGATCATAGAGTTTTGTGCAATGGACAACTTGGGTAGATCTAAGGAAGACATAAAATCGTCAAATTTTGTCTGTGAGAATTGGGGTATCGAATCAGAGCTCAAACAATTATAAAGTTTCCTGTAAAAATCACCAAATACCTGTGACATAGCCTTCGGACAATACGTGGGAGTACCATCAGGCTGCATCAAATGGTCAGGTGTCGAAAGGAAGGGACATGGTTTCAATCTATTAACAAGCATCCTATGCGGAATTTGTGCAAATTCGTAGAACTTTTGCCTGGCCCATAACATAGATTTTGATATCTTATTCATGTCGTTCCACCTTGGGGAATCTCTGCGACTTTCAACTGAGCAAGAAGATCAGCTTTTAATTTTGTAGAATCCTGCTTAAGGCGAGATATGAACTCACCCCTGAAAAAAAGCCTTATGGGCTTCCCACAAGGTGGAAACTTCCGCAACCGATCCATCATTTAGATGAAAAAATTCAGATAGTTTTTGTTGTAATTGGGTTTGAATCACTGGGTCAGGGATTCAATAAGACACCAGTGACATGTTTTGGGGGTAGAAGCAGTCAAGACAATGCCAAATTCAATGGGCGCATGATCCAACCAAGTAATGGGATTGATCTCAGAGGAAACAATATATGGAAGAAGGGGAGCAGTTACAAAGAAATGATCCAATCTGGAGTATAACTTGTGAGAGGGAGAGTAGAATGTGTAGCTTTTCTGAGTAGGATGTTTTACTCTCCATGTATCGAAAAGGTTATGTGATCTAGTCAGTTATGAAAAGAGGCAGAGAGCTTCTGGGTAGCGGTTCGTGGGGTGTCTTGAATTAGGGCCTGTCTATCCTTGGTGGACATGCACACATTGAAATCTCCTCCTATGATCTTTAAAGATTGAGGAAATGATTGTAGCGTTTCAAAGACTTTCATAAGAAAACTAATCTGTCCCACATTTGGGGCATATATATTAGCCAGGGTGAGTTGAGAGTTCAGGTGACTACAGTTCAGGAGTACAAAACGACCTCGGGGATCTTGATATGAAGAGAGGACACGTATCGGGCAGGAACGTTTAATGAGAATTGCCACGCCAGCCTTCCCAGAGGGATCAGACACTACATAGGCCTGGGAAAATGTTTAGAGGCAAATTTAAAGGATCCACCTGGTCTGAAGTGGGTCTCCTGAACCATAATCACCTCTGCATTGGAGGACCTGAATTCCTTCAAAGCTTGCCATCTTTTCTGGATGGAATTCAGGCCCTTTACATTACAGGAGTATATTTTAAGAGCCATTCTAAATTAAATGTGTATACAGCTAACTTAACATAAGTTTTAAATAAAGTTGAAATGGTGCCAAAAAAAGCACTAGTAACCAGAATAAGGTAAAAAAATAGACCCATAAAATGAGATACCAAAAGATTACAAAAAGAAAAGAAAAGAAAATTGAAAAAAATATTTGAAAATATTTTTGAGAGCCCTGAAGGTGAAAAAAAATTCAGGGAACTCAGGCAACAGCCCGGGGAGATATGGTGAGGCATGGCAGCCTGCAAGATCTGATGGTGGGTTCCCGTCTCTGCAAAGAAAGCAGTCAACATTGTTTAGTGGAGGTCAGTCAGTATAACAACGGGGGAGCAATCTACTGTAAGATTAGCAAGGTTGGTAATTGCTTCAAAACAGGATTTAGAGGAGAATCACTGTTGAAAATAGAGTGATCCATTTCCATAGGGCCACTTGCACAGCCAGATGAAACATCGTCCGGCCATGGTAAAGGAAAAGAACAGTGAGAGGAGGGCCATTTCAAGTGGGAAATCTGGTGGGGTTGGCACGTTGAGGAATTGAGAAGGTTTTCTGTGATCTTCTTTGAACGGGGGTCCAGATCTTGACTGGTGTTGTGAGAGGCTTGGGTTCTGGACAGGAAGCTGGAGATCCACTTCAGGGATGGGTGGGAGACCTAGGTTGCGAATGAAGGGTTCACTTTTATAAAGGTCTCGTAGCGAGAATTGGTCACCATCTTTAGAAACAGACAGATGAAAGGGGAATCCCCAGTGATATGGCACTTAATGATTCTGTAAGTGGGTGGTAACCGGGCGAAAGCTGCATCTTTTCGCCAGAGTGATAGGGAGAGGTCACTAAAAATTTGAACCTTGGCTTGTTTAAAATCAATGAGAGATTTATTGCGAGTTGCGACAGTGAGGGCTTCCTTACTTTCATAGTAATGAAAATGGACAATGATGTCTCTGGGCTTAAAGCCAGGGGGAGGTTTAGGGGGCAAAGATCTGTGGGCCCGGTCGAGGCGCCAATCAATGTCTGGGATGTTGGGGGCTAGAGTAACAAATAGGCCCAGGAGATATGGGCACAATTCCTTGTCACTAATAGATTTGGGTACCCCTTGGATTCTTAGGTTCTGGTGTCTTTCCCTATTCTCCAAATCTTCCTGTTGTAACTGGAGTTGGGAAACTGTGTGCTTCATGGCAGCATTATCTTCCTGTAGGGCATGTACATATTGGGTTAACTCATCAAATTTGCTCACGTGCGATTTTACCCACCTCTTTAGCTATATTGTGGGTCAGGTCCTGGAGCAGCGATTGCAGTTTAAAGTCCAACACAGCTACTGTTACCACATCTGTAGTATTGGATGTTTGGGAGTGCTGGGATCCATAGTCCACCGGAGGTACTTTTTCGACCGTTAGGCGCGATTTGACGGGATCCGGCAGGCTGGCCGCCGGGGATTGCCGCCTATACAAGAAAAGCTCCATGGCGTGGTTAGGCCGCAGTGGAATGAATCTGCGATAGATTGCTTTTTGGCAGCCAATCTTTCCATTAAGATGCCCGGGACTAGCTAAAAGTCGGTGTTGTCGCTCCTGGAGCTAATGAAGCTGTTAAGGCTATGCAGGAGCCGCGAGCAGGGAAACAGGAACTGGAGCTCTCCTCTCACATGTTCTCCATCTTACATGTCGCACATGCGCCTGTAACGCTTTGTTTCTAGTTGGTGCATTTACCATCTGACCCTTGAAATTGTCCTGCAAGCCTCAGATGAATGCGCGGTTCCTTCCACCCAGTGTCTGGATAATTAAAATCCCCCATTATGATGACACTTCCCATTCTTGCCGCTAATTCAAATTGTGATGGGAGGCCCGCCTCCGCCTCCTCTCTCTAGTTAGGGGGCCTATAGCATACTGCCAGTATTACTTTCCCCTTAGTTTCATCCCTTTGCAGCTATACCCATAAGGATTCCACCTCCTCCCTTGCTCCCTTAATGATGTCATCTCTCAGATTCACTTGTACATAATTTTTTAAATACAGGCATACCCCTCCCCCTTTTTTACCCTCTCTAGCCCTGCGATATAGAGAATACCCATGAATTGTTGCCAGCCAATCATGAGAGCTGTTGAACCAAGTATCTAAAATTCCTACAAAATCAAAATTCTTCTCATACAACAGTAGCTCTAGTTCTCCCATCTTGTCCGCCAGACTCCTGGCATTGGTAAACATGCCATGTAGTTTAGACCAGATGCACACTGTCTCCTTATTGGGTATTTTGAGGTTGCAAATAGGACTTGTTACTTGTTAGGTGCTTTAGTCAACCTACCACTATTGCCCCCAATACTACCCTCTGGAATATGTTCCAAACTGACTATCTCTACCTCTGGACCCTCCCCCTGTCATCTAGTTTAAAAGCCCCTTTAACTTGTTGGCCATCTTCACTCCCAACAGATCTGCACCCCCCTCAACTTTCCCTGTCTTAGGGAAGGAGGTTTGTGCCATTATCACACACCACCATTTCTGGCTCCAGCTGGCGTGGCTTGAAACACCTCTGGGCCTACCCCTGCAGATCTGCCAGAATCTCGGCTTCGGTGTGGTTCCTGTCCCCTAGACAGTACAGCTGAAGCACTGCATGGCACTTTTTAGCATGACTCATTAAATAGCCCCTTGAATGCCTAGGGGTTTGGTATGGATTTTTGGGGGGACCCCACGCCGTTTTTTTTTTTTATTGGCGCGGGGTTCCCCTTAAAATCCATACCAGACCTGAAGGGCCTGGTATGAAATTTAGGGGGACTCCCACGTCATTTTTTTTTTTTAAATTTTGGTTCGGGGTTCCCCTTTGGGGAATTCCCATGCCGTTTTTATCAATGAACTGCTATGTGTATTGTCGGCAATGCAATAGCCGCGGGTAGTTTTAAATGGGTTTTTTCCTTCAAAATGTCATTTTGCTGTCAGACTGTTCTAAACACAGGAAACATGCGCCCCTTTACAGGCATACTATAGACACCCCCAGGTTCGAAATTTAAAGGGATATTACACTTTTATTGTTTGACTTTAAGCATTATTAAAATCACTGCTCCTGAAAAAACGGCCGTTTAAAAACTTTTTTTGCATTGATCCATGTCCCCTGTGGCAGGACCCAGGTCCCCAAACACTTTTTATGACAATAACTTTCATATTAGCCTTTAAAATTAGCACTTTTGATTTCTCCCATAGACTTTTAAAGGCTGTTCTGCGGCATTCGAATTTGCCGCGAACACCCCAAATTGTTCGCTGTTCGGTGAACTTGCGAACAGCCAATGTTCGAGTCGAACATGAGTTCAACTCGAACTCGAAGCTCATCCCTACTCTGGCAGCTGCAGTGGACTGCACACTAGTCTCTGTTCGGGGGACATAGGATGAGGAGGATGATGATGGTTTACTAAGCCAGTCCACCACCTCCTCTGCATGCTATTCCTGGATGGCACAGGCAACATCACTAAACAGAGGAAACGATGCACTGCCTGAGGACGAACCATGTCCACCTTTGCCTGTGGACACACATAAGCTGCTGACCACCTCACAATGCCATGGGAACGTCTGCCTCTCCTTGTTGGCCTCCCAGACATGATGGGGGGCGCTTATTAACAAAATGTAACAAAGATGTGGAAATGTGTACGTGGATGCACTTTAATCAATTGAAAGGGGCGTTTGGTGCACTTTAACTTGAGTACTCACTACATAGACACACTCCACTGACACACTACAATATACTGCTGTGACAAACTGCAACATACTGTGGAAATGTGCACTAACGCACTAGAATATACTACGTTAAACATGCAGTAATGCACTCAATTATACTGTGTTATACGTGTAATAATGCACTGATGTATACTGAGTTAAACATGCAGTAACGCATTGAAAAATACTGCGTTAAATGTGCAGTAACACACTGATATATACTGCGTTAATCATGCAGTAACACGGTGGGCGTGGCTTGGAGTCCATGAGTGTGGCTGCTTAGATCTGTAGCTCTGGCTTTACACAGACATCCTGCAGGCATTCTATGTCTGATACTTTTCCCAAAAGGCACTGAATCCTTCCTAAAGATGGTGGAATCCCAAAGCAGACATGATGGTAAATAAATACGGGCCACCCGCACCCCAGTCAGTGGTGCAACAACTGGCAAAGTATTGAAGGAAAGATGGTGCAAATCCCTCAGCCAAGCCTGAAGCCATGCTGCAGCCCTCTCCCATCTCAGCACAGCTTTCCACATCATGGGTGAGTAACCCTCTGCCTGCTGTGTTCCACACTCAGGCTGACCTCCTAACTTCATTAGACTCCCCTACATGCTCTGAAGACTGTAATTCTTCAGGCCCTCCTTCAGGGGAGCCTACTCTGGCTGAATTCATCATTCTAGCTATAAAAGACTGCAAGGCCTCCCTTACAGTTCAGATGGAAAGCATCCATATTGATTTTTCCCTATTGAAGCAAGATGTGCAAAACTTGAGGGAGTGAACGGGCGGGGGGGCAGAAGAACGTATCAGCTCCCTGGAGGACACAGTACACCCCTTAGCTGCTACTGATGATTTGGTGACCCTCAGAGCCAAAATGGGAATTAGAGAACCGCTCTTGCAGGAACAATCTCCGCTTTGTTGGGTTCCCTGAGCGTTCAGAAGGGGCCCGCCCTGAAAGGTTCCTTCACTCCTGGTTGCAAGATGTTTTTGGGATGGAGGTGTTGTTCCATACCTTCGGAAGGAGCCCGAGGCCTGAGGAAGGAGCGTATCTCCGCAAACGCATCGCCTATTCGTTCCCGCTTCCGGAAGTGATGTCATCCTCCTGGTTCCCAGCGTGCGTTCCAACGGCAGGAAGTGTCAGCATCCATCAGTGCAGCCTGTCCATCGGAGACCACTGCACTCCCAGGACATCCGGCTGCCTTTGCCAACATGCTTGTTCACTATGTACCTTTGTGAGTACCTTCTTACAGTTTTTTTAAGCCTCCCTCTCCCTATTCCGAATGGTAGTTTAGCAAAAATGTCCCCTGATACACGGCAGACCTCCCCCAGCAGTCTATAGAAAAAAGAAGGGGGGTTATCAGACCAAGTCAAAAGACCAGTGTATTGAATAACATCAGTATTCAATACATTAGCAATATAGGGATACCGACTCACCCTGTGTGGGTGGCACCTTTTCCTTTGTCCTGAACTCGGTAAGCTAGTGGAAAAAACAAAGGAGGGGTACAGACAGAAAAAGTTCAGATACAGACAAAGGATAGGGCAGACAGCGGACATCACCTATAAGTGAAAATTCCTTTAATTCTTAAACTTGATATTCAGAAATACATAACGATAATAGGCAGAAGGATAAGGAAAGACTTTAAGAACAAAATAACCACAGGTGTGTACACCCACAAGACAACAATTCACACAATGTATCCATTTATATTGCCTCAAGTGTCATGACAATCGGGACCCAAAAAGGAGTCCATTGGCAGGATCAAGGGATTACGTGAAAGAGTGATGTCTGCTGAACATCTACATAATGAACGATTCCTGAACAAATGGAAACAGACCTGCATTGACCATGGTATTGAAATAATGAAACTCATAGTGGAAGAAGAAAAAATCCAATGACTGGAACTGCAAACTCAGATCGATGAGAGTCTAAAGGAATTAGAGCCCTTCAACGGGAAACAGGAGTTTGATAAACATAATGATCTTCTAAAGAAGGAGGCATCTAAAGTTAAAAAAAACTCAAACTAACAAAACAATCCAAATTCCAAAGAGACATCGAGGACAGGGAGAAAGGCGCAATCTTTGACCTAACCAATCAAAGGGGTCGAAGTAGATCTAGAAAAACCGAGAAAAGGGCCGAGATCATTCTCGAGAAATCATTCTGAAGCCTCAGGAATTGACAATGAGGAAGATGAATGCAATGTGGGTTTTTTAGGAAAGGAGCCGTCATCACAAGATACGACAGCTCCAACCAAAGGAATCCTAAAACACACAGGAAGAAACGTAGGAAACAAAAAGGGAGAAATTAATGAAAAAGACTCCAGATGTGGCCCAATATGAACAGGGATCGCAATCAACAAAAGGACTAACTTCACCTATGAAGATACCCGTCAATTTGGAAATGATGGAAAGGACAGAATCGATACATAACAGTCATCAACCTTTTCTAATTTTGACCTCCAAGAAAGACACACTAAGCTCCTCAAAAGGGGCCTTTCCTTTTGACCGACTAACTTAATGAGCAATTTTGAGGTCTACAAAGATATTGTTTTATTCTTAAGAAAAGTATACTTGAGACAAATACATTAGAGACCAAATACTGAAGAACAGCCACCTGAACAAAGTGATCCTTGGGAACTAATAGCTCTGGATACCCTCACCTCAGTGTGGTGTGGTGAGGAAAATGAAATAGCCAACATTCCCTCAACCACCTCTGATGAACCATGGAGGAGAGATGCCCAAATACAGATCAAATGAAAGAAAATGCCCCCTTTTAAGAAAGCTAAATGGATGAGGGTATTTCTTGACCTAGTACAAGAGGACCTATCCGTCTTAGACTGGACAAGCAGAAAGGTGGACAATCTGGATCACGATTAAAGACAGGCACTCCAGGAACTAAGAGAGGCACCGATAGTTATTATAAAAAAAAGTGACAAAGGGGGTAATGTGGTACTCCTCTCAGAAACAAAGTATGAAAGCGAAATTAAAAGGCAACTTAATGATGAATCTACATATGAGAAATTGGACTACAATCCATTGTTGTATATGAACTTAATTATAAATTAAGCCTAGCATAGGAGGCAAATCTACTTTCTAAAAAAGAATGTGAACATCTTACAGTGAGGGAGTACAACATACTAACTACCTATGTAATTCTGAAAATCCACAAGTCATCACAGGATCCACCGGGAAGACCGATAATTTTGGCCACAAAAGGACCATTGGAAAAAACTGGAAAATATCTGGATGCCTTATTAAAAGAAATGGTTGAAAAACTACCTTCATTCATGCAAGATACCAGACATGTATTAATGCACATTGACAAAATACACATACCATCTGATGCAGTTTTGGCTAGTATTGATGTGGAGTCCCTATACACATCAATTTCCCACTCATGGGGTCTGGCTGTAGCAGCACATTCTTTTAGACCAAAATTACTTCACAATGGGGGCACAGAATGAATGACTCCTGGAGTTACTCCAGTTTGCCCTATCCAACAACTTCTTTCAATTTGCAGGGACAAATTACAAACAAATTTGTGGTACATCCATGAATGCCCCCTGGGCACCGGCATACGCCTGCTTACATCTCAGATGGTGGGAAGAGGAAGTCGTATATTGTTTGGAAATATATCTTGGCCACGCATTGCTTTGGCTAAGATATATTGACGATGTGCTGCTGGTCTGGCAGGGTACCTCTGAGAGTCTTGAGACCTTCATCTAGGAATTAAATCAAAACACTAGGAACATAATGGGTCACCTTCAGTTGGGACCCCCAAGAGATTTCCTTTCTTGATCTCCTTATTAAGGTGGAGCATGGGACACTAACTACGAGTACCTATAGAAAAGAAACGGCAGCAAATACGCTGCTTGAAGCAACCAGCCATCATCCAAAATCTCTAATCAATGGCATTCCAACTGGGCAATTCCTGCGGTTATGCAGGAACTGCAGTAAAGAGCATGACTACAGAACTGAAGCAACAGAACTCTATGAACGCTTTAGAGAAAGGAAATACTCCCATAGGATGCTGAGATGGACAAAATGTAAGGCATCAAAGAAGTCACGGATAGATCTACTTCAGTCAAAGACCAAAAAAAACGATCCTGTAAATAAACAGATGGATCATGTCAGGATCATCACCCCATGTGGACTACAATGGGAGGCGGTCAGGAATGTGCTTACAAAACACTGGCACTTGCTGGCTCGATCACCAACATTACCAACATTATCTGGCATTGTTGGCCCCAGCCCCCTTATGGTAGTCAAGAGAGCCAGAAATCTGGAGGATGAATTTGTCATCTAGAAATATAAAAAAACTACACCATGGAGTTGGCTTAAAGGAATGTACCCATGTGGTAAATGAAGTATTTGTAGTCTGGTAGAAAGAACAAACACCTTCACCGATGCTGGTGAACATAAGATATATAAAATCAAGCAATTTATTAATTGCAACACTGAAAAAGTTTTGTACATGCTGGAATGCCTGTGCCGCAAGCTTTACATAGGCAAGACAAAACGACCATTAAGAGTACAAATTGGCGAACATCTATCAAGCATTAGAGGAAAGGATGACGAAAAGCCAATCGCTAAACATTTTCTTGACCACCATGGAGGAAAAACCAATGGTCTACGGGTCAAAGGGTTCTATATCTTGAAATTATCAAGTAGAATAGGAGACTTTGACACAGTCCTAGTTCAGCGTAAAAAAGAATGGATCTTCCGCCTAGGACTTTGGTCCCAAAAGGGTTAAACAATGAATTAAACTTACAAGTTTTTGTGAATCCTTGATTATTCTGTCAGGTCTGTGTGTTCTTTGAGCAACAATGATTTATTTCCCTATACATGGTTACATTCCACAATATATGTGAACATCTGTGTATGGCCGACTGGACTATAGACCTATAAATTTATGGATCTATAGATTTGTGAAGCTGTGAATCTATAAATATCATTGAAATTGCTAAATCTCTGTAAACTGTTAAAAAATGAGACTCAATTTTCTGTATCTGACTTGTTATCAGTAACATCCCCTTTGAATTGATATTGGATATGTGCCTATTCTCTAAAACAGCCACAAGATGGCGATAAACTATTACACAATGCACTATCAGCAACCAGCCAGCGCAAGGGTTAAACTATTCAACCCCAAGGATTAGCTCCACCCCCAGCACATGTTCAATTTCCTGCTTGGAATCATTGGAAAAGGGGTACAAATTACCACAAAGCATAGGGGAATCGCTATCCTGAAGAAGTTCACAAACCCAGTGAACGAAATGCATTGGTTTAATAGCCACAGGACACCCCCAGACATCTGCCACATATCCTTCTGGTACCCCTCAGAGCACCCCTTTACCCTTTTGGATACAGTGCAGATCCCTGAAGGACCTCCTAAACTAAACTCAACACCGGCTGTATATCTACTGCTCTAATGCTGTGCAAGTAACCTGCACTCATGCCGGACCCCCACCAGACTTAGTGGAGACCGGAGCTGATTTCAAATTTCATGGACATTCCGATGGTAGCCTCGAACTCCGCAAAGCTCCCCATGCTGAATAGGATCACCAGGAGCTGATTTCAAATTTCGTGGGCATTCCGACGGTAGCCTTGAACTCCGCAAGGCTCCCCATGCTGAACAGGATTACCGGGAGCTCCGTGACTAAACCACGAATCGTGGACATTCTGGAGATAGCCTCGCACCTTTCAAGGCTCACCTAGTTCGTGGTGGTCCCAAGAAAGCAGAGCTCAATCCGGCAATCACGGACATTCCAATGGTAGCCTTATACTTTGCGAGGCTACCATAAGCACTAAGTGAAGCCCCTATGTCCTATACATGCAGCGCGACTCACTACAGCTTTATTGAGACTTTATCCAGCTCAGCAGAACCTCTTTTGGATCAACTTACTGTGAGTAACTTACACTTGGAAGAATTGCTACATTAAAGTCATTGGTTGGATTATCATCATATTAAGGTTGGATTATTAGCTACTTTGTGATCTTTGTTATAAGCTGGCCAATACATATCTGCAATATATACGGCTATTTCAGCGGCTTGGGACTTACCTTTTTGATCCACTGACATTACCATAGGGGGCCCTCTATTAGTGGACTTTTCACAACACCAACCTCACTTGACAGCTCGGTAGATCCTGGAAAATGAGCTACAGGAGGTATGTAGTGTGTTCGTTTTAGCCATTATCTGGTAAACGTCACTACATACCTACCTCTTCTCTCCTTCTTGATCCCTTGCATGTATTTCTCGGTTTAATTTTTGAATAGTTGTTGTGATTTATATCTATATTTGATTAATGTACCAGGTATCACCATTTGGAGGCCCTTGGGTTTCGAGCAAACGATGTCTGCATGGTGTATTATCTAATTATCAGTTGACACATCAATAAGACATTTTGTGAACCTCTTTCCCTTGATCCTGCCAATGGACTTTTTGTGTCCGCGATTGTCATGACACTTGAGGCAATATAAATGGAATGGAATAAATTGTGTGAATTGTTGTCTTGTGGGTGTGCACACCTGTGGTTATTTTGTTCTTAAAGTTTTTTAATTGTATATCTTCTGCCTATTATCTTTATGTATTTCTGAATATCAAGTTTAAGCATTAAAAGAATTTTCACTTATAGGTGATGTCCGCTGTCTGCCCTATCCTTTGTCTGTATCTGAACTTTATGGGTCTGTACCCCTCCTTTGTTTTTCCTCCCCCAACAGCCCTTTGTGGTTCAACCCTAACCTTAAGGAGTTATGTTCTATACCTGACCCCATCAGATGGACATCAAAGGGACCTATGTCATCTATATACCCCCCAGGGTTTTAAATCCTTTTCTCAACTACCGACAGACTTTGACATCCCATCGACATACCTATTTTACTATTACCAACTCAGACATGCTATACATAGTCCGTTTGGTTCTCTGCTCAGTCCTATTAAGACACCGGACCTGGAAAAACTTCTGAGAGACCCGGACCAGACGAAAATTATATCAACGTATTACTCCACTCTCATGACAGGCACTAACCCTAGGTTTTGGAGGGCTCAAGAGAGGTGGGCCTCCTTTGATATGTTCAAAACCTCCGTTATCTCCTCGAGGGACAGGGTGATTCAACTAAAAATTTTCCATCATTCACATCTCACCCCAGCTAGACTGTATAAAATGGAACTATCACCCTCTGCTGACTGCTTCTGAGGTTGCGGACAAACTACTGATTTTCTTCACTGCTTTTTCACGACTTCTGGGTTGACATAGGCTCCTTCATATCTTCTTCACTGGGTTTGCTAAATATAGTGCACCCTAAAAACTGTCTGTTGTGCATATTTGGTGACCTCGCTGTCCAGCCTCAGGCTAAGAGACTACTTCGCATCCTCGATTTCTATGAGAGGAAATCCCTTCTGCTGATGTGGAAAGGGTCAGAGACCTCAACACGGAATATGTGGTTGAAACTTGTCAATGATTCCCTGCCTCTATATAAACTTACCCTTGACACTCATAAGAGGACTAAAGCGTTCCACAAAATATGGGATAGATGGCTGGCTAGCCCACTGACCCTCTCCCCTGTACTACCATGACAGGGGTTCACCTTGTGAGTGTTGTATTAAACAGGAACTTCTGTTATGCCCAGGATGTTTAAAAGCTGTATCACTTACTCCTCTGTTGATGTTTATATCCACTGGTAGATGTAATGTCTAGTTTATTATTGCACACTGCCCGGATTTTCATGACATGCTGGATTAGGAGCATTCTGTTATCGCTGTTGTGGTTTTTGTTTGTGCTTTTTGTTTTATGTCTGTATGTCGTAAAACTGCAATAAAAATATCTTTAAAAAAACGTGCAGTAACGCACTGATATATACTGCATTAAATGTACAGTAACGCACTGATATATACTGCGTTAAATGTACAGTAACACATTCAAATACACTGCGTTAAACGTGAAATAACGCACTGAAATATACTGTGTTAAATGTGCAGTAATGCTCTGATATACACTGTGTTAAACTTGCCGTAACGCATTGATATATACTGATTTAAACGTGCAATAGCATACTGAAATATACTGCGTTAAACAAGCAGTAACGCACTGATATATATACTGCACTAAATGTGCAGTAACGCACTGAATTATGCTGAATTAAACACTCAGTAACGCACTGAAATATACTGCATTAAACGTTCAGTAACACACTGTGTTAAAAGTGCAATAACTACTATTATATACGATATATGCTGTGTTAAACATGCAGTAACGCACAGATATATACTGCGTTAAACCTGCAGTAACACACTAATATATAATGCGTTAAACATGCAGTAATGCACTGATATATACTGCGTTAAACGTGTAGTAACGCACTGATATACAGTGCCTTGAAAAGTATTCATATCCCTTGAAATTTTGTCATGTTACAACCAAAAATATAAATGTATTTTATTGCGATTTTATGTGATAGAAGTGGAAGGAAAGTGATAGATTGTTTTTAATTTTTTTTACAAATATATATCTGAAAAGTGCATTTGTAGAACCAAATTTTGCTGCAATTACAGCTTAAGTCTTTTTGGGTATGTCTATACCAGCTTTGCACATCTAGAAAGTGAAATGTTTGCCCATTCTTCTTAGCAAAATAGCTCAAGCTCTGTCAGATTGGATGGAGAGCGTCTGTGGGAAAAAAAAGAAAATCATTTTTACTTTTTTTATTTTTGCTCGCATGTTTATGACGTCACTTCCTATGTGATGGGAGGATGTCGATATACACGTGGGCTCTCGGCTGGCAGCCATATTTAGGCTCCACACACACCTGCAATCTCTTGTCTTGGAGCCCTGACCACTACCAGCCTCTATTTTTGGAGCCGTTTTTATGTCCCGACCTATGGGGAAAGGACCCACCCAGCATCCTGCGGACACTCCCCTCTCTGTACTTGGTATAAGGGGAGAGCCTGCTTTGGGGATTTCATGCTGGGGAGCGGGTTCCTAGGGAGACCCAGAGTTGTATGACACCAGACAGGACATGCACTGCAAGGACTGTCGTCCACATTTGTCTTTTCGTTGGAGCCTTTTTCACTGGATGCACTTTACTTTAGCAGTGTGTTTACTTATACCAGGTAAGGCTATGCCTTTGTGGCTCCATACATAGAACTATGCTTTACAAGTCCTCTATGCCTGCCCCTGGATTACCGGGGCCAAATTTTTCTTTGCGACACTGACACATGGACATTGCATTGTGTTTTTCAGATTGTAACTTATTTGATTTTATCATTGAATCTGTGGACAGCCAAGTGCCTTTTGTGTATGAATATCGTTCAGGATATGGCTCTTACTCTCAGGTTAGCATTGGTATTTTATTATTATTAACCCTGACCTCCCCTTTCCTCCCTTTTTTTCTTTTTGGGCATTGGCCATTCTAGGACATTTTTGTTTGCTAGATACCATTGTTATTTTACTTGGTCCTGGTTTTTGATATATGTAACCTCAAATGGATTTGTATATATTTGCATATCGATTGTTTTATGTTTGATGTCTCTCTAGTGAGCGATGACCATGACATGCTCCTTGACACATGCTTTATAACTTTGGTGTATCTCTTAGTGGTCTCCCCTCAATCCAAACACCCCAGATGACCTTTGAGGTATTTTTTGTTTTTTATCTCAACCCATGTCCCCCTTTTTTCCTCCTCCCCCCTTTTCCTCCTCTTTTTTTTTCTTCCCTCGCACCCCCTTTTCCCTCTCTCCCCTCCCCTTCTTCCTCTCCCCTCCTCTAGTTTTCCTCCCACACTCACATGTATTATATATAGACCTGTTTATGTATAAACTGTCCTTTTTTTAACAGATCTTTGATTTAAGCAAGAAGCAATTCAGCCTTGAATAAGCGGATATGTCTACCTGACTGCGAAACATGTTGGCCTTGATTGCTTGTTTACATTTATTCACTATACTATCGTGATCCCTTAAGGATCTATATTGTTTCTATTTGTACATATATGTATGTGTCCTTGTGTATTTTTCTATGAATAAATTATACTATTTTACTATTTTTGTGCTTCAATATGCATGTCTGGAGTTGACCGCCTAACGCCCTATCTCTATTGTCTTTTTTCCCTTCCCTTACTTTAAACCAGGGCTGGCACTCCATGGCAACAACTAGTCTTTTGTCTGGTGGGTCTTAAATATATATTTACATGACCCTAGCCTATTTTACTTTATGAGTTAAATGGAAAGTGGGGTAATTGGCGCTACCTAAGAGATATCAAGTAGTACATAAAAGGGAAAAAAGGACCCAGGAAATGAACCTTACATAAAAGCAACTATGCCCGTACAATAACTGGGTGAAGCTATAATATGTACAATTAGTGAATTGTCACCTGATGGTGAAACCATGCACAGTGAAAAAATAAAATAGATAAAAAATAATAAATTATAAAGTGAAATGTATCACATTGGGCTAAGTGTAAAGCTTAATCCTCTAATGCAGGGGAATAATGTGCAATAGAGTTGCTGGCTAGTGTAACAATGGTATAATGTGATGCTAAAACATATAAATAAACCAAAATAAATGAATAAATGTAAAAAGACAGCTGCCGGTCTATGCTCAGAATGTGATTATCAACCAGATAACATAGGCAGTGCAAACAATTGAATACACAATAGCCCCATGACAGTCAAACTGTCATCCGGGGACAAATGAAGTCTATAGTATACGTGAAAGTGGTATATAATAGTCCTGTGTACACAGTAAAAAAGTGGTGTCTGTATTGAAAATAAGCAGCATCAGCAGGTGACTTAAAGTGCTTGAGGTAATTCCAGGTGACTTCTGTGCTCCCCCTTCAGAGTTCCTACTCACCAGATCCAATCGGCCCTGCAGGGGTAATAGGCCTTTAGTACTTAGTATGGAGGTCGCTGCTGCCTGGTGTCTCTAATGGATGTCTCAGCCGTATCCTTTTTATTCTAGGTGAGTAGAATGTGCCCATAGATAAGATCCCTCATATAAAAAAAGGAAAAAAGCTCCCATGGTGTAGTAAAAGTGATAACGTCCGTTTATTTAAGATAAAAACATATGGTAAACAGCAAACATAGAGTCCAAAACGTGTGTTGCTGCAGCCGGCTATCACATGCTGGTAAGGTGCATATTATGCCGATTACACAGATTACACCGAGTAAAAAACACAGACTGAGCTAGGGGGATAGCAGCGGCTGGCTGTGTTCCAGCTGCGTTCCACCCTCTCGATAACATGGAAGTGACATAGTCATTTATCATCCCCTCCAAGAGCTTGCATACTATATGTTAGGTTGACAGGTCTGTAATTCCCAGTGCCTTGAAAAAGTATTTATACCCCTTCAACCAAAAACATTCATGTATTTTATTGGGGTTTTATGTGATAGACCAACACAAAGTAGCACATGATTGAAGTGGAAGGAAAGTGATAAATGGTTTTAATTTTTTTTTTACAAATATATGAAAAGTGCATTTTTATTCAGCCCCTTGAGTCAATACTTTGTAGAACCAAATTTCGCTGCAATTACAGCTGCAAGTCTTTTTGGGTATGTCTCTACTAGCTTTGCACATCTAGAAAGTGAAATTTTTGCCCATTCTTTTTTGCAAAATAGCTCAAGCTCTGTCGGATTGGATGGAGAGCGTCTGAACAGCAATTTTCAAGTCTTGCCACAGATTCTCAATTATATTTAGGTCTGGACTTTGACTGAGCCATTCTAACATATGAATATGCTTTGATTTAAACCAATCCATTGTAGCTCTGGGTGTATGTTGAGGGTTGTTGTCCTGCTGAAAGGTGAATACCCGCCCCAGTTTCATGTCTTTTGCAGAACTCTTATGCCCCGTACACACGGTCGGATTTTCCGATGGAAAATGTCCGATCGGAGCGTGTTGTCGGAAATTCTGACCGTGTGTGGGCTCCAACGGACATTTTCCATCGGATTTTTCGACACACAAAGTTTGAGAGCAGGCTATAAAATTTTCCGACAACAAAATCCGATGGTGTCAATTCCGACCATGTGTGGCCTGTTCCGACGCACAAAGTGCCACGCATGCTCAGAAGAAATTCCGAGACGGAACAGCTCGGTCTGGTAAACTTAGCGTTCGCAATGGATACAGCACTTTCGTCATGCTGCAATGTTAAAAATGGTTTAATACAGCGCACTCTCTTCTTCTTTATAATGTGAGAAGAATGAAGTAGTTTTGCTGCTCAGATTCACACAGACTTCTCACAAACTTCTTTCTTTACTATTTATCGGGATTCCCTCAATATATTTTGATTTGTCATATCTGACAACATTTTTTTGGTGTTGTATTTTTTTTGTTATTTTTGTTTTAAGGCTGAATGTTTTTTTTTTGGTTTGTATTTTTTTCAAGGCTGATCTTTGTTTTCTTGTATTTTTAGTTTTACTCCAGAATACTTTTGTGTGTGTTTTGTGTGTCAAGTTACTACAACACCATTGATATGTTGTTATATTTAATCTGTAGGAGATTGTTTGGTGTTGTTGTCTCTTGTTAAATTCACATTGTACTTTAGAAATGTACCTGAATCGTCACCAACAAACTGTCCTTTTTGAACGAAAACACACATAGGAGAGTATAATAGAAAAAAAAAATTATTAAGGGCTCACAACTAAACAAAGAGGGAGGCAACGCTGGAGAAACAGCAGAAATGGGTGAAGCCTTGGACCCCCAGGGCACACATCAACTATTTTCAAGCAAAATTGGTGGCCTGAGGAGTCCTTATCTAAAAGGGAGTGCAGTCTGGTCCAGAAGTCCCAGAGATCCAGAAAGCAGCAGATGACATCTGTGTCCCCAGGCTGTGGTCAAGAGACTGCATCTTTTGTCAGACCAGACTGAACCCAGGGCCATCACTCTCTGGTCTTCCTTCCACGCTTCCTTCCATGCTGTGGCTCTGGTGGTGGAGGTGTGACAGCAGGAGGAGGGGCCAACTCACTCAGGTGGGTATTGGGTGTTAGTTCACCACTCACTCCCTTACTTAGGACTTTATACAGAAGGTCCTCACATATTTTGCATTGACCCTCCTGCATGCCCTGCAGTTTTGTGGCAGCCATGCAGGCAAAGGCCTCTTCAGGAGTGGGTAAGGCTCGGGGGGATGCAGAAGCCTCCTGAATCAGCCTGAGTGCTGAATTCTGCATGTGAGTCGCCTTCCTCGCTCTTTTGTATGGAAGGCGGAGGGGAGGAACCTGCGATTCGGTCAGGCTTCGACTTGTCCCAGGCTTCTCCTGGCTGACACTTAGCCCCGCCTCCTCCTGGATGCAACTTAGCCCCGCCTCCTCCTGGCTGCCACATTCCACAGCCTCCTCCTGGCTGAGGTCTTCCTGTGTATGAAAAAGGGACATTGTTTTAGTATTTGTTTCATCAATCACACACAATTTTCACCTCATGACTGTTGCAAATTGAATGTTAACAAATATAACAGACTATCCTTCTGAGCCCAGCATTTTTCATTCTTGTCCCAATTTTGGGTGCCCACTACTGTCTATTGATATGTAAAACACTTTTTGCAATCAGCAATTAGCGATCAATAATAACATCTAGTAAACATCATTTATTTATTGACCAGAAATCTGTAGAGGAATGCTATACCTGACTCCAGCTGGGCTCCTCCACTTCTTCCTGGCTGGAAGGCCCAGGTTGGACATTGGAAGCCTCAGCTGGGGTGGAAGGAAGAGTGGAAGGAAGAGTGGAGAGGGATTCCCTGACTTCAGTGTGGTCTGACAGAAATCGCAGTCTCTCATAGTACCACAGCCTGGGGACATAAACGTCATCTGCTCCAGCTCCGGTTCTCCGGGAATCTGTGACCTTCTTGTGCTCCCTAAGATAAGTGCTCCTGTCACGTACCTGGTAGGTGGAGCCTGGAGTGCAGAGAACGGCCTCTCATATTCCTCTGACTCAGGAACCCCTGAAGGTGTGAACAGGGGCTCGGGAGTACAGAGGGGCACAAGTGCCTGGCTGGAACACTGGAGTAGAGAGCTGGATCCTGTAGTCAGCAGGGAGGTGCTCTGTAGTCCCGAAGCAGGTTGCAGACAGCAGGAAGGTGCACTGTAGTCCTGCAGCAGTTTGCAGATAGCAGGGAGGAGTACTGTAGTCCTGTAGCAGGTTGCAGACAGCAGGGAGGAGTACTGTAGTCCTGTAGCAGGTTGCGGACAGCAGGGAGGTGCACTGTAGTCCCGTAGCAGGTTGCAGACAGCAGGGAGGTGCACTGTAGTCCCGCAGCAGGTTGCAGACAGCAGGAAGGAGTACTGTAGTCCTGTAGCAGGTTGCTGACAGCAGGGAGGTGCACTGTAGTCCCGTAGCAGGTTGCAGACAGCAGGGAGGTGCAGACAAGCCAGGTGAAGGTACTGGCAGGCAGATCGGGTACAGGAGGGCAAACCAAGAGAATAGTCAGAATCCAAGCCGAGATCGGGGCAGGCAGCAAACAGGTAAGTCAGGAGCAAGCCAATTAAGTACTGGATACAGAGAAACTGGTAACAAGGGAGCAGGGGTCTCAGGAAACGCTGTAGACCGGACAGCAAGGCAGCATTGGAACAGTCTCCTTTAAATAGCCCATCTTAGCGCCAAGTGTTGTTACAGGGGGCGCGCGCACGCACCCACGCGCGCCCGTGCACCACTATTGGCGCTATTGCGCACGCGCCTTCGCCCATTAGCGCTATTTGAGCTATTGCGCGCGCGCGAGCGCCGGATGGCGCTTACAGGCATTCTTTTAATCTTCCGTTTGCTGGAATGACTACAAGAGGGCTTTTCCTGACAGCTCCTCAGGCCACCAATTTTGGTTTTTAAATAAGGAATGGTTGCTGTGGGGACCACCGGCTTCACCAACTCCAGCAGTTTCTCCAGCGCTGCCTGCCACTTTTGTTTATTGTTGTAATGGGGATGTCTCACCTGCCACAGACAGGGCAGCTCCCTGTCCTTGTCTATGAAGAGGGGGAGGAAATTGTGGTCGTTGAAGCCATCCATTTTCTCTGCAAGACACAACACAAGACAAACCCTAAGGTCAGGCCAAACTCTCCTAATCCTGTTACAATATAGGCTTCAATTTCGAAGCAGTATAGGCCCAAGTTTAGATCTTACCTTCGTTATCATGATCAGCGCCTCCGATGCTCCTTCCTCCGCTCACAGATCGTACGTAATACGCACGCGTGTTATGCTTTATACACTCTGCACATGCGTGTAACTCTGCCCGCCCCTGATGTTCTTTTTAGCCTATTCCCCGCCCCTTTTCATTCTGCACAGTGGGGGAAGAGCACATGGCGGAGACACAACAGGTGCGTGCTAATTACAGCAACGAGGAGGAGGAAAGCCCGGATCCAGAAACGTCCCGATCCAGAAGGAGACGATTTAAGGCCTCAAATATGTCTTTTGTGGATATGCTGGAGATGGTGGACATCCTGAAGAAGGCCGACTATGATGGAAAGTATGGACCTTACCCCAACCCCAATGTCAGAAAGGCCAAGATCATGGCGAAAGTGGTCAAAAGTCTGCACCGGAATTTCGGGTACATCGATCGAAAGATCAGCTCAGAAAACGGTGGTCGGACCTCAAATTATGAGAACATGAGCAGTACAGAAAGATCTGGAGAGTGCTGCAAAAAAGTAAGTAGTTGTGCTGTGTTCCTATTCTTTTTGTCTTTATTACGTTCGTGCTGCTCAATGTGCTTTTCTTAAAAGTGTACATTTTAAAATGGCAACTTTCATGTTCATGGGCACATTATTCGTTCGTATCAAACATTTTTCTTCGGCCTATAAAACACCATTATTTTGGCCATATGCACTTGGCCACATTTTTGACGCCCTACTTGTATGAAACTAATTTGGTTCTGTAGATGGCTTTGTTACTAGAATGAAATGCCAACTAGATTCTGTGTAAGGAGAGGATACTGAGCAGCTGTTTTCACATCTGGACACTGGAGCACTAGTGTGGGACACCAGAACACCATTTTTATTAGGGGGGCCACACAGGTGCTCCAGTGTATACTATAGGGGGGTCTCCATCTGTGAAGCTTGTACCAAACAGGTAAAGTATTGAAGCTTGACAAACAACACTGAAAATTCTACATCTTGGAACTCTGCCAAAACAGACAATTGTACACCACTTCCAAGAAATGCTTCCTATTTATAGTTCTGCCATCAAATATCTGTGTGCTAAGTATACCATTTTTTTTTACATAGGGGAGAAAAGACTCGGAGGACACCCCTTATCCGAGGAGACCAGAGCCCCCCCCCCTCTGGAAGAAGGGGAAATCCCCCAACACAAGAAGAGCAGGAGGAAGAAGACGTGGTGGAACTAGTCACCACAACAGGTGAGTGTCTGCAACCACACGCTCAGGTAAGAGATGGATGCCGGCATATTTTTTATACCTGTTTTTGTTTGGTTTCTCTCTTTTTAGGTGATCGTGATGTTGTGGATCCAGATCCTTTCACCTTGGAAAGTGCCCAGATCCTGATTGGGGAGATCATGGGGTGTAATGTTGCATTGGAAAACCTCAAGAAAAACATCAATGATGTTATTTAAAAAAATAAGAACATCATTGATGTTTTGTTTTGGGTAGAGTTTAAAACCCCTCCAAATCCCTTTCTTTTTTTGTGTGCTACAATGTTCTAAATGTTTTATGGATTTTTAGAAAAGCCAAATTTGGAGGATGCACACAGTGTGCCAACATGTGCTATCTGCCATCATGGGAGATCAATGGACGCATTTTGTGGGTGCAACCCCTTCCTCAATAATAAAGTAGCTGAGAGAAAGGGGTTTCTCCCCCAAAACACGTCCCTTGATCCCCCGTGATGGCAGGTCGCACATGTTGACATTCGGAAATTTGTGTGCATTTTCCAAATTTGGCTTTTCCTGGGGTAACTTCACCCCATCTGAACGCAATATCAAACACAGTTTCTAAATACTCATGTATGATATTGCCTTCAAGTTCTACCAAATGTGAACTTTGTAAGTTCAAAGATTTGTGTGTTTCTTGTTGGTTTTACACATGCCTGTTTTATCTTAAATGGACATTTCTATTTGTAATAATGCTACCCCAAAAATTGTTATACAACAAACATGTTGGTTTGTTTTAAAAACATTTTTTTAAATGCACATGTGATTGTGCAGGTATTAAAAAGATTGTTGATCAAGAATGTGTTGATTATTGTCTAAACGCTAAAAGCCCTTTGTGGTGATGTAATTGCTGTTTTGTGTGACAAAGGGGGTTATTTCCTAAGGGCAAATCCTCTTTGCACTACCAATGCAGTTTCAGTGCAGTTTCAAGTGCACTTGTAGTGCAAAGTGTCTTTGCCTTTAGTAAATAACACCCAACAGTGCTTTGTAAGGTTACACAATCATGCCATTTTCTGGACTCAACCCATTTCGGTCAGGGTCAGCTAAAACAAACACAAGCAGTAAATGTCACCAAAGATTTGAGATTTTTTTTTAATTGAATCAAGGTTTCACAAATTGTCTGGCATATTGATGGCCCCCCTACCCACAAAGAACTCAAGGTATCTTAACCGCACATCACGGGCACTCAGGGAGGGCAAGCCAGGACGGCCACTTTCAAGCACCATCGGGGTTGTTTCATTTATAATTCCGGCCTCAGGCCCAACTGAGCCAGCATAGCTGGCAGAATGTTACCATAAAAAGTTATGTAGAACACAGCACGGCAGGATTATATGATTCAGTTTATACTCCGCCATATGGATGGGTGTAAGAAATAGGCGGAACCGGCTGGCCATGATTCCAAATGTGTTCTCCACCACCCTTCTGGCTCTGGCCAGCTGATAATTAAAAACCCTCTGTTCTCTGTTCCGGCTCATCGGGAATGGCCGCATAAGATGGTCCCCCAGCGCAAATGCTTCATCCGCAACAAAGTCGAATAGGAGTCCTTCCACATTCTCTTCTGGAGGTGGCAAGTCCAAGCTGCCATTCTGGAGACGCCTGTAAAAATCTGTCTGGGCGATAACTCCACCATCGGACATCCGGCCATTCTTCCCCACGTCCACATACAGGAACTCGTAATTAGCCGACACCACCGCCAACATCACAATACTATTGAACCCCTTGTAATTATAATAGTACGACCCCAAGTTGGGTGTTGGGATGATGTGGACGTGTTTCTCATCAATTGCCCCTCCGCAGTTAGGAAAGTCCCACCGCTGGGCAAAGTGGGAGGCCACAGTTTGCCATTCCTGTGGCGTGGAAGGAAACTGTTGAGGAAAACCAAAAAATAATTAGTATTTTTGCATATAAACATGGAAAGCAGATTAGACACAAACATTCTTGGCCAACATACAGATAACATCTATTAAGGGGAATTTTACAACACCAAAGTATAAGGTACACCTATCATATTCCCCCTCCCCCCTCTCATCGGCCATTTCTAACATTATGGGGGGGGGGATCATGGACAGGTAACCCTCTCCACTTCATTGAGAAATGAATGCCTAAATAATGGGTATTACTTGGAACAGCCCCTCCTTAGTTACACTATTGGCAGCCCACTGGACAGGTAAGAAGTGTCATAATACAAAGATATAAATACACATTGTACACATTTGCGCACATTTGGAAATTCTACTATTACCTATCAAGATAATAATAGGATACAAAAACTTTAAACAGTACCATTTGAAAGTATAAAGGCAGGCCCCTGCACTACATGCTTTGGTTAATTCATCCATAAATCTGACCACAAAAGAGGTGGGTATAATGTGTATGGGTTTGGCAAAGTCAGCAGCTAGATGATTGAGGATAGATAGAGAATTGGGATCAGCTGACTTAGCAGTTGGGGGGAGGGAGGGTTAATAAAAATGATTTGGGGACACTACAAAAAAAGCCTCTGGTACTCTGCCTGAATTTAAAGCACAAATCACATTTCTAAACATTTTAGGGGTGTTTGGGGTAAAGCACTACTATGGAGCTGATAAAATACATTGTTAAGTGACTACATGAGGTGAATATAGGGCCAGGAGAGCATGCTGGGGAGGTAAGTGAAGGCAAATGTGTATGAAGGACTAAAAAAACCCATAAAATTCCAGCATGCATGAGGACAAAGGGGACATTCACAGCATATTCCAATCATGGTAATTAGAGAAAGAGGAAAGAAATACAATATATTAGCAAACATTCAATACAATAAAATGTGATATTAAAGGATACAAATCTTACCTTCATATACTCCTTCTGCAGGACCTGTATGATGCCAGAACAGGTCTCTGGGATAATGATCCCCAGAGCCTGGGGGGAGATGCCTGTCGAGAACTTTAAGTCCTGCAGGCTTCTCCCTGTCACTAAGTACCGCAGGGTAGCGACGAGCCTCTGCTCCGGAGTGATGGCCTGCCTCATGCAGGTATCCTGCCTGCTGATATAGGGGGTCAGCGAAGCCAACAAATGGTGAAATACGGGGTCCGTCATCCTGAGAAAGTTCCTGAAATCATCAGGAGCAAAGGCATATGACAGAACTGGTCACGCTGAAGCAACCAATTCTTGGTCCATGAACTCCTCCCCACCCTGTTCATGGACTGGACTTGTGTCAAGGTAAGGATCCCAACACCAAGCCCCCGCACAGCATGAACTCTACGAGGCGTACGTATACGAAACATGGCTAGAAAACGGTTGACTGCTCAGAACGAAGTAACAGAACGCACTGAAGAACAGCAAGGCCTGTGAAGAGCGACCTGAAAAACAGCAACGAGCGGACAAGATCGCACAGAAAACTCCGATACGAATTGACTGCACGCACTGAAGAGCAGATACAAACCCACAAGCACAAACTGAATGGCAGAAAACGATCTGAAAGCCACGAGTCTGAAAAAGCACGAATCGTCTCTCACCAAACTTTTACTAACACGAGATTAGCAAAAGGAGCCCAAAGGGTGTCACGCTTGGTTGTGAAATGGCCTTTTCTAGTCTCGTCGTACCTGGTTGACGTCACCGCGTTCTTGGCGATCGGAAATTCCGACAAATTTGTGCGACCGTGTGTACGCAAAACAAGTTTGAGCCAACATCCGTCAGAAAAAATCCTAGGATTTTGTTGTCGGAATGTCCGATCAATGTCTGACCGTGTGTATGGGGCATTACAAGTTTTCTTCTAAGGTTGACCTCTATTTGGTGCCATTCATTTTCCCATCAACTCTGAAAAAGGTTCCCTGTCTCTGCTGAAGAAAGGCATCCCCACAACATGATGCTGCCACCATCTTTCACGGTGGTTTGTTCAGGCCAAAAAGATACATTTTGCTCTCTGACCAGAGAACCTTCTGTTTGCTGTGTCCCCCACGTGCCTTCTTGCAAACTGCAAACAAGACTTCTTATGGCTTTCTTTCAACAATGGCTTTCTTCTTGCCACGCTTCTATAAAGGTCAGATTTGTGGAGTGCATGGCTAATAGTTACCTGTGGACAGATTCTCCCACCTGAGCTGTGGATCTCTGCAACTCCTCTAGAGTTACCATGGGCCTCTTGGCTGCTTCTCCTATTAATGCTCTCTTTGCCTGGCTTGTCAGGTTAGGTGGATGGCCATGTCTTGTTAGGTTTGTAAATGTGCAATACTCTTTCTATTTTCAGATGGATTGAACGGTGTTCCGTGAGATGTTCAAAGCTTGGGATATTTTTTTTAACCTAACCCCTCCACAACTTTATCCCTGACCTGTCTGGTGTGTTCCTTGGCCTTTATGATGCTGTTTGTTCATTAAGGTTCTCTAACAAACCTCTGAGGGCTTTACAGAAGAGCTGTATTTAAAACAAGAATAAATTACACACACAGGTGGACTCTATTTACTAATTAGGTGACTTCTGAAGGCAATTGGTTCCACTAAATTTTAGTTAGGGGTATCAGAGTAAAGGGGGCTGAATAGAAATGCATACCACACTTTTCAGATATTTATTTGTAAAAATGTTTTTAAACCACTTATCATTTTTCTTCCACTTCAAAATTATGGGCCACTTTGTGTTGGTGTATCACATAAAACCTCAAAAAAATACATTTACATTTTTGGTTGTAACATGACAAAATTTGGAAAATTTTAAGGGGTATGAAAACTTTTTCAAGGCACTGTATACTGCAATAAACGTGCAGTAATGATGAAGATGAAGAGAAGAAGATGAAGATGAAGAGAAGAGCGGGAGCCTCCCTCCATGCCATGGATGCGGAGCGGCCCAAGGAGAATAAGGGATGAAGACGCCGCGGAGGAGATGCTGGACGAGAACACCAGAGGAAGAACCAGAAGTACCAGAAGAACCAGAAGAAGATGAAGGAAGATAGAAGATAGAAGAAAGAAGAAAGACCCCCCACGTCATTTTTTTTTTAAAATTTTGGCCGGGTTCCCCTTAATATCCATACCAGACCTGAAGGGCCTGGTATGGAATTTAGGGGGACCCCCACGTCATTTTTTTTTAAATTTTGGTTCGGGGTTCCCCTGTGGGGAATTCTCATGCCGTTTTTATCAATGAACTTCTATGTGTATTGTCGGACCGGCAATGCATTAATAGCCGCGAGTAGTTTTAAATGACTTTTTTTCCTTTGAAATGTAATTTTGCTGTCAGACTGTTCTAAACACGGGAAACATGCGCCCCTTTACAGGCATGCTATAGACACCCTCCAGGTACGAAATTAAAGGGATATTACACTTTTAATGTTTCACTTTAAGCATTGTTAAAATCACTGCTGCTGAAAAAACGGACGTTTTTAAGACTTTTTTTTGCATTGATCCATGTCCCCTGGGGCAGGACCCAGGTCCCCAAACACTTTTTATGACAATAACTTGCATATAAGCCTTTAAAATTAGAACTTTTGATTATTCATGTTCGTGTCCCATTGTCAGAGAACTCACACAGCAAGCACCCGTCTCCATGCAGCAGCTGCAAATCCTCATTCTACTAATGCAAAGGTGCATGCACGGAACCATAGCCAGAGGCAAATGAGATCCAGGGTGAGCATGCACAATGGCACCTCTATGCGAATGCGCACACGCGCTAACGCACGTCCGCGAGTGCCAAAGCGCTAATATGCGAACGCACACGCGCCAATGTGCCAAACTGCTAATGTGCTAATGCGCATGCGCGTATGCACGTACGCTGGCGCCAATCCTGGCACACAGCACCCTATATAAACATAGAGTCTGCCTAGCATCAGTGCTGGATTGTCTTCAGCTTGTTCCTGTGTTCCTGTGTTCCTGTTGTTATTCTGCCTGATTGACCTTGTTCCTGAAAACCCGGCTATCTTCTGACCATTCTCTTGGATCTCCCCTGCCTGCTGAACCTGCCTCTACTTGCAATACTGACCTTGGCTTGAACTTATGATTATGGCTCTGCTTCCTGATTCTGTACCCTGCTGCCCGTCTGTTGCCAACCCCTGCCTGTTCCTGACTACGGTTTTGCCTGCTGACTTGGTACCCCGCTGCCAGCCTGTTGCCGACTCCTGCCTGTTCCTGATTCTGCAGTTGATCCTGATCTGGCTCCCGCTGAACAAGTTTGGTGATCAGTTTCCACATCTCCTCAGCAGAGGTTCCTATATCTCCAAGTTCCAGCCTCCTTCCTGCAGGCACCTGCACCCTTTCGTTGCCCTCGCACTCCCTGTACCCACCACCAGGGGTTCTTGGACCGGAACCGTGCAAAAGGCCACCCTCATCATTTCGGGCTCCGCTGTAAGGTACGTGACACCCATAGACTTTAACGGTGTTCGCATGTTTGCACAAATTTTTTGCCTGTTCGCATGTTCTGGTGCGAACCGAACAGGGGGGTGTTCAGCTCATCCCTTCTCCCCGCTAGTGGCCGAATAGCGCCGCTAAAATGACGATAAAGCGGTGCTAAATATAGTGCCGCTTTACTGCTGGCGGTAAAGTAGTCTTAAGTAAAAAAGAATGTAGCCTTAATTAAAAATGTAGCCTTAAGTAAAAATAAATGGTCACACTGCAAAAAAAGTAGCCTTAAGTAAAAATGAATAGTCACACTGCACTTACAAAAACTGACATGAAGGCCACTTTCACACTGAGGTGCTTTACAGGCGCTATAGCGCTAAAAATAGCACCTGCAAAGCCCCTGTAAAGCGCCTCTCCTGTCACTCCAGTGTGAAAGCCCGAAGGATTTCACACTGGAGCAGTGCGCTTGCGGGGCGTTAAAAAAACTCCTGCAAGCAGCATCTTTGAGGCACTTTAGGAGCCCATTGAAGCGCCTGCAAAGCAATTCGGCAGTGTTTGCGGGCACTTTTTAGGGGTGTTAGCAGGGGTTAAAAGTGACGCTAAAATGATGGTAAAGCCGATGCCCCTAACGCCCAAGTGTGAAAGTGCCCTAAAGTAAAAATGAATGGTCACACTACACTCACACTAAACTATCACTAGATTCACACTAAACTTATATTCTACACTGACAATAGAATCACAATAGCACAATATAGCCTGCTAACTAGCTAGCAGCACTGAACAAAGCCCTGTTCTATCTCTTTCCATGCTAATATCACACTACAAATGGCCTTTCTGGGGAGAATTTTTTTTTGTGTGGAGTGGGACTAAGACCAGTGAGCCATGATTGGATAGAGTCATCATGACTTTCTCCAATCATACCTCTGACAGTGCTCTGTGCCATGATTGGGAAAAGCTTTCATTGCTTCAGCGAATCAGGGCTTCCAATGCACTGTGCCATGGCGCAGTGCATTGTGGTCATTTGGTGGGCCGAAGAAACGATCCAACGCCCCTATAATTTGGGTGTTCATCAAATGAGCGAACAGCCAATGTTCAGCGCAAACTCATGCTCAAGACGAACCGTTCACCCAACTCTACTTGTGACAAAAAATTAAGTCTTCAAAAACTCATGTTGCCGCTTAGAAAATACCTTAGGGTGTTCGATTTCCAAAATGTGATAATTTTTTGAATTTTTCCACTGTCCTGGTGCTCCAGGACCTCCAAAAATTTGTAATGAGTAATTTATGCAGTTGGAACACCTTAAGGTGCTCTTTGGATTTTGGGTCCGCTATGTGGCTAGGTTTTGAAAGTCTAATGCCTGTGGTATCACCATACTTGAGAGGAGTAGCAGAATGTGCTTTGGGGTGCAATTCTAAGTTTGCCTATGATGTGTGTAAAAAATATCTAATTAATTGACAACTTTGTGTAAAAATAATAGATTTTCAATTTCTTTCCTGAGTTTTCCAAAAACATAGGGCAAAAGATTAAATTTTCAAAAGACTCACTATGCCTTTCAGAAAATACCTTGGACTGTTTGCTTTCCAAAATAGGGTCATTTTGTGAGTGTTGTCCTGGTGCTGCAGGATGTGATAGATTGTCAGGAAATTAGCATTTATGCTCCTTGAAAGCCCAAAGGTACTCCTTGGATTTTGGGACCCTTTATGCATCTAGGCTGTGAAAAAATCTGACATGTGATATCTCCACACTCAGGTGGCATAGCTGAATGTGTTTTGGGGTGTCATTTTAATTATATCAGTGTGTGCTGTTTGTGAGAAATAACTTGTTAAAATGGCAACTTTGTGAAAAAAATGTAATTTCTTTATTTTCTCCCCAAAAATTACCAAAAAATTACAAATTCAAATTCAATTCAAAACTCACCATGCCTCTTACTAAATATGGACCGTCTGATTTCCAAAAAGGGGTCATTTATGGGGTATTTCTGCTGTCCTTGCATTTTAGGGTCTCAAGAAATGAGTCAGTACATCATGATTGATCAACTTAAAAATATAGATACCATATTTTGTAGACTCCAAAGAAACATAGCAGAATACATTTTGGCCTAAATTAATGAAGATAAATTATTTATTTACAAAATGTTATGACAGAAAATAAGAAAAAAATGCTATTTTTCAAAATTATTGTTATTTTTTTCATTTATGTAGCAATAAATACAAAATGCCAATTGTGATGAAATACCACCATAAGAAAGCTCTATCTGTCTAAAAAAAATGATAAAAAATGTATTTGGGTACATTATTGCATACCTTGGCCACAAATTAGGGAATGAGAATGGGTGGTTTCTATTTAAAGAATCACTGTTAGGCCACACTACGTTGAAGAAAAATAGCCAAAATAATTCTGAATCATGGCATAGTACTCAAGTAGGGTCAAAAGACTGATATAAACTGTATAATATAACTAGCATGAAAGCAAATATTTTTTTCCAAACTGAAGAGAAAAATGTAGAAACAAAAAGTGTTGATGCAATTTAATGGAGTGAAAACATTTATAGCCAGTGTGGTAGCTACCCAGCAAAAAATACAAAAACATTTTTTATCTATCAGCTATCTAAAAAATAGGCTTTGATTATGATTGGTGCTAGCACACCATAAAGCAATACAAATATCCTTGCAGAGCACAATATGTTACCAGCCAAAACTAATAATTTGAAATGGTGAAACAGCTGTAGAAAAATTGGGTTTTGGGTATTAATGGTGCTAAAACATGGTAACCCATTAAAAAATATTTATGCAGAGCACAGGATGTTAATTTGCCAAAACATTTGGGAAAATCCATAGTGGAGAAGGATATGGGGGTTTTGGTAGATCAGATGAAATACCGAGTTGCGGTTTCCAAAGCAAGCAAAGTCCTTTCTTGTATTAAGAGAGGTATAGACTCCAGAGAGAGAAAATTCATTTTGCCCTTGTACAAATCATTAGTAAGACCTCATCTGGAATATGCAGTTCAAAAAAAGGATATTGGGGAACTGGAATAAGTGCATAGAAAGGCAACCAAACTGATAAGAGGCATGGAGGAGTGTCACGTACCTTGTAGCAGAGCCTGACGCATAGAGGGAGATTTTTCATATAGCCCCGGCTCAAGAGACACCGGTGTTGCGACAGTGGCCGCGAGAGTGTGGTGAGGTAAGAATGCCTGCAAGATCTTCCGTTGGTTGGAGAAGTGTGTGTGGCAGGTGCGTCACCTGAGCTGGGCTGGATGACTGAAGCAGTGGGTGGCAACAGGAACAGCAGATGCAGGCACACAGCAGATGTAGGACCAGCATCCCCCGGCCCTATGCAGAGCAGGTCAGAGAGATAACTGAATGCAGAGTTAGAAAAGCCAGGTTAGCAACGGAGGATCAGGTATAAGCATAAACAGCAGGCAGAAAATGGTCAAGATGCAGGCTGAGGTTGGAACAGGATATCAGGGAGATGGAAGAGCATAACAAAGTCTTAAAGGCGAGCCAAGGTCAGGATAGATGGAGAACAAGAGAACAGGATAAGCCAGGTCAAACACAGGAATCAACCACAGATCACAGGAACAGGTATACGGGGTAAAGCTGCAGATGAGACAACAATACACTAGTGCAGCTGCTGCCCTTATATAGGCCATTTGGTGCCAGCATTAATGTCTAACAGGCACGCATATGCGTTTGCGTGCATGCGCATAGGCTATGCCCAGCAAGACAGGCACCTGCAGAAGCATGTTTATGCATGTGTATCTGCCTCCGCCTAGCAGCCTAGGCTGCAATATAGCCAGCACGTCCCTGACAGAAAGATTTGAGGAGCTGAATTTATTCTCTCTTGAGAAGAGGAGATTAAAGGGGGATATGATCAACATGTACAAATACATAAGTGGTCCATATAGTGAACTTGATGTTGAGTTCAATTTCAATTCAATTTAAGGTCATCACAGAGGACAAGGGGGCACTCTTTATGTCTAGAGGAAAAGAGACTTCATCTCCAAAATGGAAAGGTTTCTTCACAGTAAGAGCTGTGAAAATGTGGAATAGACTCCATCCAGAGGTGGTTCTGGCCAGCTCAGTAGATTGCTTTAAAAAAGGCCTGGATTCTTTCCTAAATATACAAAATATAACTGGATACTAACATTCATAGGTAAAGTTGATCTAGGGAATATCTGATTGCCTCTTGTTCGATCAGGAAGGAATTCTTTCCACTGCTGGAGCAAATTGGATCATGCCTTGTTGGGGTTTTTCACCTTTCTCTTGATCAATTGTGGGTATAGGATTGGGTATACGGGAATGTATGGGTTTTCTGTTTTTTTTCCTATTGGTTGAACTAGATGGACTTTCTTCAACCTAACTATGTGACTATTTACATTCTTTGTAACTGTAAAACAGCAGTGGAAAATTCGTTTTTGGGTGTTAGTGGTGCTAAGATTTTTTATGCAGAGCATAGGATGTTACCTGGCCCAAAAATATACTTATATGCAATAGTGAAACAGCTGTGGAAAAATTGGGTTTGAGGTGTCAGTAGTGCCAAACCATGGTAATCTTACAGAAATATTTGCCAAATCATTTCAATTCTTTGTAACTGTTATACAGCTGTGAAAAAAATTGGATTTGGGGTGTTAGCAGTACTAAAATATTGTAACTATGTGGAGAGGCGACCCCATTTCATGGTGTGGATTAGCACTTTCACCCTGGTTCTTGTAAACAGAGGCATGCTGTTTGCATAACTGTGGGCTGGGTTCATAAGCGTTCCAGGGATAGAGCTCAGGCCTCTCACTTGGAGACAGCTCCACCCAAGGAGACATGAAGTCTGAGGAGTCAGGAGGACTCCGCCCTATAGACACGAGTCTGTGTGTGAGTGTTGGGAAGACACCCACAATCTTTAGAGAGACTGCAGGTGGCAGTTTGAACCCTGGGTAAGCTAGGAGAGAGCTTGATCAAAGCATACAGGTCTGAGAAACAGACCTATGGCCTAGGCGTGAGGACTGAAGCAGCTGTGTCATCAGTAGGTAAGCCAGGAGACTGAATAACCATGATGCAATAATGGTGGAACCCCCTGCGAGGGAAATTTCTGTTTTAATTGAGCTTTTCGCTCCCTTTAAATAAAAGTGGACTGCCATGCCCTTGAAAATGCAGTCTGGACTGACACGTGTTTCTTCAAATCGCATACACCACTTGAGCTAAATCACCCCGATATCTTACACTCTATTAAATATTCATGCAGAGCACAGGATGTTATCTACATATTTTAATACTTTATGTAGCACCCTGGTCCTAAACAGGGCTGCTAATACATGTAGCTGTGCTAGGTGGTAACTAGCCTGGCTAATTGGTAGTTTGATCCACTGATTTCTGTCCTAAGTCTGAGTTTAATTGGTAGTCTCTCTCTTCTATCAATAGGTGGCACTGTTGCCTTTGGCATTAGGATGATGGATTACAGTGAATTCAGGTGATGGGTAAATAAGTTGTCTCAGCCAATCAGCAGAAGTTTCTTTTGGCCGCTGTGCATGCTGGGATAGGCTATTTATTCGGGAGGAGTCAGGTGATCGGGGTTCTTCCTGCCCGGGGCTGTGACCTGGGTGGATGTGTGTCAAACAGCTCATTGCTGCTAGGCCTGGAGCCCGAGGCCTATCCCGGAATCCTACTGGTTGCTAGGTCTACATGAGACCTAGCCAGTAGTTCAGGGTTCCGCAAAGGAGGAGCAGCAAAGGTTAAGCCTAAAGCCTGGGATGGAACCGCATGTGTTAGAGGCTCAGTTCGAGGGGAGCCTGTTTGTTGCCGGAGGGATGACCACTTCTGTTACCAGAGGCACGTTTGGAAGCGATGAAGTTCTGAATGCGTACCCGAGCAAACGCTTTACTAGAAGGGGACGGTGAAGTAAGTGGGAAAGCTTCAGTGGAGACTCATCAAGGAATATAGTGGGTAGCTGTGAGTAAACTGGAAGATAAATACAGCGGTTAGCTCAAGGGATCCAGCAGGTAGCTGAGAGTCGAAGAAGTCTAGTGAGAGATGGTGAGCTGAGCTTAAGGATCTACAGTGGGATACTGTGAGTTAAGCTGGAAGATCTACAGGGGGATACTGTGAGTTAAACTGGAAGATCTACAGTAGGATACTGTGAGATAAGTTGGTTCTATAGGAGACAGCAGTTGCTACAAGATACAGATTGCTGCATTCAGCTTAAATGCCCTTTATCTGTATTGCTGTCTGCCTAGTTCTATTTTTATCTATGGAGTTTGCCTAATTGCTATTGCATTTGCCTATGGGTTTCCTGTGCCCTAACCCTCTTTCCCACCATTCCTGTTAAGAGAAATAAAACTCTCTTTGTTAATTTTTACAAAAAGTGACTGGCGTCCAATCTTTTCACCTTGCACCACACCCATAATATAAAGTATAGTCCCTCGTGCTATTAAGTATATAAATAATAACTAGACAAAATAAACAATAATGGAAAGCTGCTGCTAGACCTAAAGTGTACACAGTGCACGAAAGTGAATAATATACAAGTAGGAGTGATCAGCACAATTTTCTAAATAATGAGATTAATGAATCAAACATGTGCTAAAACAATTTCAGCGGTGAAATGAGTGATAAAAGTACAAAATATCCAAAATTAGTGAAATGACTCTTCTAAGAGATCAAAGCAAATTCTTCTTAACAAAAATCTTTGTGACTTCGCAAAAGCTTAATGCTCCCAGAGCCCTTACCTCCGTAAGAAGTATTTTCAACCTTATGGATCTCATATGATGGAAACAGGCTCACAGCTGTGGATCTTCAATTTGCAAATATGCTGGGGGTTCCGATTCTAGGTGGTGTTAGATTGGACTCAAACCTCCCTATACTGATGTCAAACTTCTCCTTCGGGGCTCCCGATTACATGGTCAACTCTCGGTTCCAACCATTGAAAGAAAACAAAGAATAGCTCCCATAGTGTAGTATGTATAAAAAATACAGGTTTATTCAAACACCAAATGGATCCTTACATTAAAACAGGTTAAAAGAGCTTGTGCAGTGCAAACACGGCATACAAGATGCCTCTTACATCACTTACGGCTCCCTCTACGTATCCGACCACACCCTACGCGTTATGTCATGAAAGGTGACTTCATCAGGGGACCGTATTGGCTGTTAGACGCCTCAATTTATGTCCGAAAACAGGAGGTGTATTAGCGGCTATTTTGTTGGAGATAATGTCGCCATCATAGCGGCGGCCATTTTATAGGTTAGTAAAAGCAAACTATGGTGGTCATTTTGCTGGAGTTCATGTCTCCACCGCCGGGGCAGCCATTTTACAGGTGGAAATGACAAATATAGATATATGGGCTAAAATGTACCAACAAGCATAAACATATTCAAGCCAATACTAAAACCCACAACAATGTGGCAAGTAAAATGCTGGTAGAGAGACTGAGTATATTATTGCAGGACACTCAATACACATAATATATAAAATATAAACCTAAATATGATATATATAAAAATATATATATATATAAAATACATATTTTATGTATAAATGTATGAATAAAATTGATAAATTAAAACCATAAGACATAACATAGTACCAGGATCATATACATATAATACGAACCTCTTGATTAGAATTCATAACCAAATGAATAGGATCATCGAAAAAAAGACATCGATATACATGCCGTCAATAATGCATAGAGGTGTATGGTAACAAAATTACATAAATAAGTATCACAAAATGAAGATCAAAAATTACTTAAAAAACAGTTTAGATCAAATTCGACGTTAAGGCCATCCAGTGTAAGGGTGTGTAGAGTGTGTATCCATTTAGATTCTTTCTGACTAATGGATCTGACCTTGTGTGCCCCCTCCACAGTTTATTGTATCTCTCAATACCCCAAAACTGCAAATGTGTGGGGTCATTGTTATGTACCTGTGCAAAATGTCTAGATACATTATGTTTCAGAAAGCCTTTTAAGATGTTTTGGACATGTTCCCTAATCCTGACCATAAGAGATCTCTTCGTCCTCCCCACATACTGTAAATTACAGCTGCATTGAAGAACGTATACTACACCCTCAGTTTGGCAGCTGATAAAATCTTTAATGGGATAACTTTGTCCAGTATTAATACATATAAAGTCTGTGTGTTTCAGTTGTGGCTTCTTAGAATGTTGACACGCGAAACAATATTTATAAGGATAAAATCCTTTTCCAGTGAAGAAAATGTAACCCCTAGTTGGAGGTGGTTCAATAACGTTCTTCACAACAATATCTCTTAGAGTGGGTGCTCTCTTATATACTATATTAGGTTTGTCCAGGAGAATGCTGTTAAGGTGTCACTCTTTAATATATGCCAATGTCTTTTTACTAGTTTTTCTATTTCTCTATGTTGGATATTATAATCCAAAACTAAGAATGGAGCTTCCAAAGTTAGTTGATGGTTATTTTTATTTTGTAACATTACTCTTCTATCCAAATTCTTGACAGTATAAATCTGGTTTTGTGTGAATCCATCGGTGTAGCCTTTATCCTTAAACCTGTTGCCTATAAATGTTGCTTGAGTCATGAAATCATTCTCGTTTGTGCAATTTCTCCTGATCCTTACAAGCTTTTGGGATATTAAAAAGCCATGGCTTAAAGTTACAGCTGTTGATAGGGAGATAACTATTGGCATCAGTGTTTTTAAAATGTGTTTTGGTGGTTAGTTGATTACCTACAAGGGTAATATCAAGGTCCAAAAATGCATCTGTTTATCACTGATGTTCCACATGAGTTTAATATTTTTATAGTTATTATTTCGTTTACCCAAAAAATTCTCCAATGTGTCTTTACTTCCATTCCATATAATGATCAAGTCATCAATGTACCTTTTATAAAAGGTCAATTCAGTCGGGGAGTTGGTATATACCATACTCTCCTCCCATTGTGCCACATAAAGGCATTAGCCACACTTGGTGCAAATTTAGCTCCCATGGCTATACCCCTAATCTATTTATAATAAGCTTAGTTATGCCAAAAGTAATTATACTTTAAACAAAACTCTATGCCTTTAACCAGGTACTTCCTTTGTTTACAAATATGTGTACTATACTTTCTCAACAACCATTCAGTAGAATCACAGGCTTGATGATATTGTACAATAGTGTATTGAGATGATACATCAGCTGTTGCTAATAGGGATGTCTTTCAAGTACGCTTTCGTTTGTTAGTCCTGGTAGTTTTACTTTATCTTTTGAATCTTGGGAATAGTGTAGATGACAGGGATTCTGCATGACTCAGGTATAAGGAATTTGGATTCTCTTTTGTGTTTAAAATATCTTTTTTTGTTCCAAGATGTACAACTTTTTCCAGCTCCTTTTTATATTGAATGGTGGAATTTCCCAACAATTTAACATAGGTCATAGTTTAACAGATAGAAGAAACTAAAACCAAACTCGACCCATACAAAGAATCTACGGAATTTAATCACCCTGCCTCCCAGCTTAATAAGGATTTAATGAGCAAGACTCTTGAGGTGCAACAAGGAAAAATAAAAAAATACTAGCGAGACATTGCAGACTATAAGGAAGACCAAGTATTTAAATGGCAGACCAAAATTGAGAATCCACAACCAGCCTTAACATATTTAACACCTAAGGGAGAGGTTAGAATCCAACAACCAGAAATCAACATGACCCAACCTCTAAACCCACACGGCTGGGACAATAGCGGTACATATGGAACAACCCGAGGCCACATTATGAGTACCAGGACAACGGTGGAAATTGGCATCATACTCCACGCAACTATTCCAAAAAACCTTTCAAAAAACCTTTTAAAAAAACATATACAAATTGGCATAACAACAAAAGAAATTATAGGGAGAATAGAGGCCCTCAATTCAATACAGACGACCAGAGAGAAGCTGTTTTCCTACCTGTAATAGATATGAACTAATTAGGAATTATAATTAAACCTACCCTCAGTATAAACAAAACTATCATGAGCAAGTATCACAGAGGTCTATTTTAGACAGAGACAGGAGGGATCACATGCCGAGAAGACACCCACAAGAAGACTGACGGTCACCAAGGAGGAGACCTCAAGAACCTCAACAGTCTCCGAGAAGAAGAATTTAAGATGAAAGACCAAGAAGAAGTCCCGAAAGACGAGGGGATGCAGAGCGGGAAAGAGAATCCAAAAGAAAAAGAGAGTAGTTGGAGAAGGTATATTTAACTTAAGTTGCAAAATTATAACGACTGAAGAAATGGCAGTGCTCGATAATGGTCTTAAATATTCTCCTACAAGGAACCTCAACAAGTTTGACACATATATAAGTATCCAAAAATATGTCAGGAAGATCAAAATTAAAATGTACATTTTAAGCAACCCTTTTAAATTGCACACAAGAGGGTCAGGGGCTCTGAATAAAATTCAGCATAGCACATTGCAAAATAATTCTCTCTACAATCCACAAGTGCACAATAATCAACATATAGATGTTTTTAAGAAATTGGTGCTACAAGATTTAGAAACCCTTAAGCTCAAAAAGGGGTCTGATCCAATCCATATAAAAAAGGGGATATAAACATTGACTAAAAGGAAAGACATCATGATACGCCCAGCTGATAAAGGGGGGGGAGTGGTCATTAAGTCAAAAGAACAATATCAGGAAGAAATAAATCAAATTGAATCGACCTATGTGAAATTGTTGGGAAATCCCACCATTCAATATAAAAAGGAGCTGGAAAAAATTGTACATCTTGGAACAAAAAAAGATATTTTAAACAAAAAAGAAGCCAAATTCCTTATACCTGAGTCGTGCAGAATACCTGTCATCTAAAACTATTCCCAAGATTTATAAAGTAAAACCACCAGGAAGACCCATTGTAAATGGTGTAGATTCCCTTACTTCAAGAATGGAACAATACCTTGATAATTTTATACAAACAGCGGTGCAACAAACGAAAGCATACTTAAAAGACACAAAGCATGTACTTCAACTGCTTGAAACCATCCCGGTACTAGAAGGAAGATCCCTATTAGCGACAGCTGATGTATCATCTCTGTACACTATTGTACAACATCATCAAGCCTGTGATTCTACTAAATGGTTGTTGAGAAAGTATAGTACACTTATTTGTAAACAAAGGAAGTACCTGGTTAAATGCATAGAGTTTTGTTTAAAGTATAATTACTTTTGGCATAACCAAGCTTATTATAAAGAGATTACAGGTATAGCCATGGGAGCTAAATTTGCACCAAGTGTGGCTAATGCCTTTATGGCACAATGGGAGAAGATTATGGTATATACCAACTCCCCGACTGAATTGACATTTTGTAAAAGGTATATTGATGAACTTGATCATCATATGGAATGGAAGTAAAGACACATTGGAGAATTTTTTGGGTTAACTAAATAATAACAATAAAAATATTAAACTCAAGTGAAACAGGTTTAAGGGTAAAGGCTACACCGATGGATTCATACAAAACCAGATTGATCCTGTCAAGAATTTGGATAGAACAGTAATGTTACAAAATAAAAATAACCATCAAAGAACTTTGAAAGCTCCATTTTTAGTTTTGGATTATATTATCCAACATAGAGAAATAGAAAAACTAGTAAAAAGACATTGGCATATATTGAAGTGTGACAGACACCTTAACAGCATTCTCCCAGACAAACCTAATATAGTATATAAGAGAGCACCCACTCTGAGAGATATTGTTGTGAAGAACATTATTAAACCACCCCCAAGTAGGGGGTTACACTTTCTTCACTGGAAAAGGATTTTAAATATTGTTTTGCTTTTCAACATTCTAAGAAGCCACAAATGAAATGCACAGACTTAATATCTATTAATACTGGACAAAGTTATCCCATTAAAAATTTTATCAGCTGCCATGTAGTATACGTTTTTCAATGCAGCTGTAATATACAGTATGTGGGAAGGACGAAGAGACCTCTTATGGTCAGGATTAGGGAACATGTCCAAAACATCTTAAAATGCTTTCCGAAACATAATGTATTTAGACATTTCGCACAGGTACATAACAATGACCCCACACATTTGCAGTTTTGGGGTATTGAGAGATACAGTAAACTGTGGAGGGGGCACACAAGGTCAGATCCATTAGTCAGAAAGAATCTAAATGGATACACACTCTACACATCCTTACACCGGATGGCCTTAACATCAAATTTGATCTGAACTGTTTTTTAAGTAATTTTTGATCTTCATTTTGTGATACTTATTTATGTAATTTTGTTACTATACACCTCTATGCCTTATTTCCGGCACACATATCAATCTCTTTTTTCGATGATCCTATTAATTTGGTTATGAATTCTAATCAAGAGGTCCGTATTATATATATATATATATATATATATATATATATATATATATATATATATATATATGTATAAATAATATATATATCATATTTAGGTTTATGTTTTATATATTTTGTGTATTGAGAGTCCTGCAATAATATACTCAGTTTCTCTACCACCACATTACTTGCCACATCGTGGTGGATTTTAGTATTGGCTTGAATACATTTATGCTTGTCGGTACATTTTAGCCTATTTATCTGTATTTGTCATTTCCACCTGAAAAATGGCTGCCCCGGCAGTGGAGACATGAACTCCAACAAAATGACAGCCGTAGTTTGCTTTTACTAACCTATAAAATGGGCACTGCTATGATGGAGACATCTCCAACAAAATGGCCGCTAATACACTTCCTGTTTTAGGACATAAATTGAAGCATCTAACAGCCAATCCAGTTTCCCTGATGAAGTCACATGTTGTGATGTAAAGCGTAGGGCGTGGCCAGATACGTAGAGCGAACTGTAAGGGATGTAAGAGGCATCTTGTACACCGTGTTTGCACTGCACAAGCTCTTTTAACCTGGTTTAATGTAAAGATCCATTTGGCGTTTGAATAAACCTGTATTGTTTATACATACTACACTATGGGATGCTATTCTTTGTTCTCTTTCAATGGTTTGAACCGTGAGTTGATCGTGTAATCAGGAGCCCCGAAGGAGAAGTTTGACTTCAGTATAGGGAGGTTCGAGTCCAATCTAACACCACCTAGAATCGGAACCCCCAGCACGTTTGCAAACTGGAGATCTGCAGCTGTGAGCCTGTTTCCATCATATAAGATCCATAAGGTTGATTATACTTCTTACGGCGGTAAGGGCTCTGGGAGCATTAAGCTTTTGCAACGTCATGAAGATTTTTGTTAAGAAGAATTTGCTTTGATCTCTTAGAAGAGTCGTTTCACAAATTTTGGATATTTTGGCTATTTTGGACTTTTATCACTCATTTCACCGTTTAAATTGTTTTAGCACATGTTTGATTCATTAATCTCATTTATTAATTAGAAATTGGCACTGATCACTCCTACCACACCCACTATGCCTAGTAACCTGCACCCTGAAGAGGAATGTCAGTTCTCCCTTGCTCTGGGGGTCACCATCAGGCCCTTGGGAGTCCACTACATTTACAACTGTGAAAAAGCTGCAGAAAAAATAGGATGTTAGTGATGCTAAAACTCCATGATCCTACAGAAATAGTCCTGCAAAGCACAGGATGTTAGATCCCCAAAAATGTATATTATTTGCGTCTGTGAAAAAGCTATAGAAAACTGGATTTGTTGTGTTAGTGGTGCTAAAAAAAAACTATAACCCTACAGAAATACTGGTGAAACAGTTGCCAAAATTAAAAGTCATCATTTACTCTCTCTGAGAGGGCATAATGAGGTTTGTGACTTCCTGCTTGTAATCTGGATCCAGGAGGGTTGCCAACAAATAATGCCCCCCCCTATCTTGATGCCATGAATCCTTTCATAGGCTTTGGGGCATGAACAAACTCATCCACCACAAATTACTGAAGACCGAGGAACCCAAGTCATCCTCAGTTACCTCCCCTCAGCCACATAGAACTCCTGGGGTTGAAATCCACCACTGAAAGCTTACACAATGTTAGCCTCTTCCTCCTAAATGCTGCCACAGCAACCATATTCTTACTGCTCATTCTCCTCCTGTACATGCTAAGACCTCACAAAGATGATGCATGGATATAACAGGTTCTGAAATACCTCCTCTTCCTTTTGACGTCGTGCCTCCAACAGGAGGACACTAGAAATTGTGATGTTGATGCCTATTTTGTCACAGCTTCCTATTCTCATTGCGTTCTCAAACACTGACAGTGTGGTACACACTTCTTGTATGAGGAGTAGGGATGAGCTTTATTTTCGAGTCGAACCCATGTTCGTCTCGAACATCGGCTGTTCGGTCGTTCACCGATTTCCGAACGTTATGGGCCGTCACGGCCCATAATTCACTGCGGCATCGCAGTGCATTGCTGGCTGATGATTGGCCAAGCATGCACTATGACCCGCATGTTTGGCCAATCACAGCGTCGTTGGTAGAGAGAGCTGTAATTGGCCAAAGCCAGGGTGGCTTTGGCCAATTATGGCTCAGGGGGTTTAGAACATGCCCCACACTATATAAAGCCGCCTGCATGGCGGCCCTGTGTAGTGTGTGTTCCAGCGTTGAGATACATAGATAGACAGAGAGACAGTGTAATTTCATTTGAGTTAGCTAGATTAGGCAGGACAATCAGTGAGTTAGCTGCACTTACAGTGTATTGTGTATATATATGCATCCCAGGTGTTGCATATATATATATATATACACTGTATTCAGTTTAGCTAGATCCGTTCCTGTTATCTTCCTACTGACAGGCAGGCTTGTCTTGTTACAGTATTTACAGCTACCTGAAGAAAATTGCTGGTGTTCTTTTGATCCTATTAGTACCACAGTCAGGCAGCTAGACTATTTACAGTTAGTGTAGTGCGTCCTGCTCACAGTGTTCAGCTAAAACTACAAGTTATTGTAGTGAGACCTCTGCACAGTGTTCAGCTAAAGCTACAAGTTAGTGTAGTGCATACTGCTCACAGTGTTCAGCTAAAACTACAAGTTAGTGTAGTGAGACCTCTGCACAGTGTTCATCTAAAGCTGCAAGTTAGTGTAGTGCGTCCTGCTCACAGTGTTTAGCTAAAACTACAAGTTAGTGTGGTGCGTCCTCCTCACAGTGTTCAGCTAAACCTACAAGTTATTTTTTGCGAGCTCTGCACAGTGTTCATCCAAAGCTACAAGTTAGTGTAGTGCGTCCTGCTCACAGTGTTCAGCTAAAACTACAAGTTAGTGTAGTGAGACCTCTGCACAGTGTTCATCTAAAGCTATAAGTTAGTGTAGTGCGTCCTGCTCACAGTGTTCAGCTAAAACTACAAGTTAGTGTAGTGAGACCTCTGCACAGTGTTCATCTAAAGCTACAAGTTAGTGTAGTGTGTCCTGCTCACAGTGTTCAGCTAAAATTACAAGTTAGTGTAGTGAGACCTCTGCACAGTGTTCATCTAAAGCTACAAGTTAGTGTAGTGCGTCCTGCTCACAGTGTTCAGCTAAAGCTACAAGTTAGTGTAGTGCGTCCTGCTCACAGTGTTCAGCTAAAACTACAAGTTAGTGTAGTAAGACCTCTGCACAGTGTTCATCTAAAACTACAAGTTAGTGTAGTGCGTCCTGCTCACAGTGTTCAGCTAAAACTACAAGTTAGTGTAGTGAGACCTCTGCACAGTGTTCATCTAAAGCTACAAGTTAGTGTAGTGCATCCTGCTCACAGTGTTCATCTAAAACTACAAGTTAGTGTAGTGAGACCTCTGCACAGTGTTCATCTAGAGCTACAAGTTAGTGTAGTGCGTCCTGCTCACAGTGTTCAGCTAAAACTACAAGTTAGTGTAGTGAGACTTCTGCACAGTGTTCATCTAAAGCTACAAGTTTGTGTAGTGCGTCCTGCTCACAGTGTTCAGCTAAAACTACAAGTTAGTGTTGTGCGTCCTCCTCACAGTGTTCAGCTAAACCTACAAGTTATTTTTTGCGAGCTCTGCACAGTGTTCATCTAAAGCTACAAGTTAGTGTAGTGCGTCCTGCTCACAGTGTTCAGCTAAAACTACAAGTTAGTGTAGTGAGACCTCTGCACAGTGTTCATCTAAAACTACAAGTTAGTGTAGTGCGTCCTGCTCACAGTGTTCAGCTAAAACTACAAGTTAGTGTTGTGCGTCCTGCTTACAGTGTTCAGCTAAAAATACAAGTTAGTGCTGTGCGTCCTGCTCACAGTGTTCAGCTAAACCTACAAGTTAGTGTGGTGCATCCTCCTCACTGTGTTCAGCTAAACCTACAAGTTATTTTTTTGCGAGCTCTGCACAGTGTTCAGCTAAAGCTACCTGTAGAAGGTTGGTGGTGTTCCCATACTACAGGCAGGCAGTTGATTTTGCTAGCTGCAGTATCAGTACATATATATATATATATATATATATATATATATTCCAGCTTAGTGCAGCTACAGGCCATTAGTATGCCTGGAAGGCCAAGAAGGAGAGGCAGACAGTCACAAGCCAATAAAAGAGGGCAAGCACGCTCTGTGTCTAGTGCTGGTCATGGAGACGGTGCATCCTCATCAGCACGTGGCCATGGGACACACTTGACCTTTTTTTCGGCAGCTGGCCGTGTTGAGCCGCAACATGCGGAAGACTTGGTCCAGTGGATGATCAAGCCGTCCTCATCCTCCTCTCTCACCCATGCTCAGGGTACTTTGTCTGGCAAAGCAGCGGCCTCTTCCCTCGGCTCAATGTCATCAGTGACTCCTTCCCTAGCCCCACCATGTCCTCCTGAGGAGTCCCTCGAACTGTTTGACCACAGTGTTGGGTACATGCTCCAGGAGGATGTCCAGCGTTTGGAAGGCTCTGATGATGATACTGAGCTCGATGAAGGCAGTAACGTGAGCACGGACAGAGGGGGTGCCCAAGAAGGACAGCAATCTGGCAGTCATGCTCCCCCTGCTGCAGCATACTGCCAGGTTTGCTCAAGTGATGAGGAGGGAGGGGATGATGAGGTCACTGACTCAACGTGGGTGCCTGATAAGAGAGAGGAGGAGGTGGCACATCACCAACGAGGCAGAATGCCCTCCAGGGGCCAGCCTAAGGGCAGCACACTGACTGCATCACACCCCAAAGCTCCACATGTGCAGGGCGCTGCAGTCTCTGCGCGTTATTCAAAAAGTTCTTTGGTGTGGGCCTTTTTTGAGACGAGTGCATCAGATCGCACCACTGCTATTTGCAATATATGTCTCAAGCGTATCTCGCGTGGCCAAAACATCTCCCGCTTGGGTACCACATGCTTGACCAGACATATGTTGACCTGCCATGCAGTTCGTTGGCAAGCATATCTAAAAGACCCACACCAAAGAACAAAGACGACCTCTCCTTGCTACTCATCAGCTGAGATCTCCAACCCCACTATACCTTCAGTCCTCTCTGAGACCTGCACTGAGAGGAATGAAGTTGTAGAATTAGGTGTGTCACAGTCAAGTACTTCTGGGTAATCTGCTTTCGGTACACCGATGTCAGATTGTACCAGGCAAATTTCCCTGCCCCAGCTGCTGCTCCGCCAAAAGAAGTTTGCTCCCAGCCATCCACATGCCCAGCGGTTGAATGCTAGCTTGGCAAAATTGCTAGCACTTCAACTGTTGCCTTTTCAGTTGGTAGACTCTGCCCCCTTCCGTGAATTTGTGGAATGTGTGGTTTCTCAGTGGCAGGTACCCAAACGCCACTTTTTCTCATGGAAGGTGATTCCGTCTCTTTACTGGCATGTGGAAGGCAATGTCCATGCCTCGCTGGACAGGGCGGTCAGCGGTAAGGTGCATAAGAACAAAAATTGGAAAATCCCCCAGGGGGCTTTTTAGCAGCAAATATAACATTTTCATACAAGAATTGTAATATAGGTATAATGAAAATCATTTATTGTGCAAATCACAAGTTGCAAGTCAAATATCAAGCTTGTACAAATACAAAACTCTGGTTATGGACATGACCCAGAATATTCCATCTGAGTTTGGTACAATACATTTAAAACACAAATTCAATTCATTAATAGACATAGACATCCACATGAGTACCCCGACGCGTTTCGACCTGTGCTGTTGCGGTCTTCTTCAGGGGGTTCTATTCTGGTAAAACATATCAAAAGTTTCAATATGTTCACACCATGCATCACATTAGAAACTATATATGTATGTATAATATTGCTGTATTTACCACTAAGGGCTAAGTTTCGACCAAAAGTCACATATCCAGAGGTTTCCCCGAAGGGGAAACACTGGTCCCGGTATCCACATGCGTCACTCCCCGTCCCTCCAGGCGGGCGCCAGCATCAAAGAGGCTTGCAGGAAGTCACACCCCGTGGGGCAAGATGGGGGCAGAGGACGATGGACGACACCTGAGATATATTATGGTAGTTAATTAAGTGTTTGAGTATTTGAAAGTAATATCCCAATACCTAATGAGCTATATCCCCACCTATGTCTGCAAATGTTTGTATTTCTGACCTAATAATGTAAAAAAGAAATGTAGGAATTTGAACTGTACTAGTTTACAAATACTGTATCTAAATTGTCTTAATGCAATTCCTGGCCCAAGGAGGGATGCAAGGGGAGGAATAAAGGAAATATTGTTTATATGAATTATGTGAATGGCAAATATTATATGTGGTGGGAATAAGAGAATGCGTGTATACAAGTAGTGAACGAAAAGTTGAGTGTATAAAGAAGGGAGCATTTGATGTGCTGAGGTGATAAGAAAGTGTGTGAAAATCTATTTGTGAACAAGTGAAAAAATGTAGAGGAAAAGGAAAAACAAGCAAACAGCGAAACAAACCAAACACAGTGAAAAAGGGGAAAAAAAGAAAAACAAAGAAAAACGTGCGTGAAAAGCTAATGTGATCAAATTACTAAGTGGTAATTATACCAATGTCATGTAACCGGGGTGTGTGACCAACATGATGTGATCTATAGGTGAAATGTAAAGTGATCAGAATTGAAATATGCAAAGGGGTGTTGTTATATTGGTGCCCTAGTATCAATAATATATGGCACAAAAAACAGGCTTAAAGTAAAAATGGAATAAAGTAAATTTGCTAACTAAAATCTGAAATATTTTAGTGTATCAAGATTGTGTAGTATACACTAATGTGTGCATTTACAAAATGGAAGATGATATAGTATACTAAGGTTGTACTTACATTTATTGGATCCATGCTATGTGTGGGGAGCTCTCCTGGGATCACAAAACGATCCCCAGGGAATAGGTGTTTAAATAGTGGTTAGATTAATTGCAGGTGTCGTTTCCAAACGTCCCAACCCCCTCCCGGCCCTCACCACGTGGTGATCGCGGTGTGGCTCCCTCGGCGTTCCTGAGAGCCGTAGCTCCGGCCGTCGCCGTCTCCTCTGTCGCAAAAGCGTGACGTCATGGCACCGCGCGCACCAGGAGCCGCAGCCTCCAGTGTACGCTGTGTCATGACGGTCCAGTGGAGGTCAAGGGACGCCGCCGGCACGGTGATGCTCCCTCTGGTGGGCGAAAAGGTTATCATCACACCATGGAGCATAAACAAGGGGAGAACCATGGAGGACTCCATGTCTCCCCACCGTGCCGGGAAGCCTGATGAAAACTGACTCCCACCGAGGGGGGGAGGGGAGTGACAGACCACGAGGAAACCAGATGGATCAGTATAAAAATACCAAAAAACAGTATCAATCAATATCACTTTGTATCATAGTAACATATTGAAACTTGGTATTAAGATTTATATTTGTCGAAGCTGTGAACATTAGGGAGTGTACCATTCCTCTCTTAATACCATATTTGGAAATATCATTACTCAGTATATGAATTTATTGGACCAGAACTTGTCTTTCTGCATCCATAGACAAACACCTACTCCCTGGGGATCGTTTTGTGATCCCAGGAGAGCTCCCCACACATAGCAAGGATCCAATAAATGTAAGTACAACCTTAGTATACTATATCATCTTCCATTTTGTAAATGCACACATTAGTGTATACTACACAATCTTGATACACTAAAATATTTCAGGTTTTAGTTAGCAAATTTACTTTATTCCATTTTTACTTTAAGCCTGTTTTTTGTGCCATATATTATTGACACTAGGGCACCAATATAACAACACCCCTTTGCATATTTCAATTCTGATCACTTTACATTTCACCTATAGATCACATCATGTTGGTCACACACCCCGGTTACATGACATTGGTATAATTACCACTTAGTAATTTGATCACATTAGCTTTTCACGCACGTTTTTCTTTGTTTTTCTTTTTTTCCCCTTTTTCACTGTGTTTGGTTTGTTTCGCTGTTTGCTTGTTTTTCCTATTCCTCTACATTTTTTCACTTGTTCACAAATAGATTTTCACACACTTTCTTATCACCTCAGCACATCAAATGCTCCCTTCTTTATACACTCAACTTTTCGTTCACTACTTGTATACACGCATTCTCTTATTCCCACCACATATAATATTTGCCATTCACATAATTCATATAAACAATATTTCCTTTATTCCTCCCCTTGCATCCCTCCTTGGGCCAGGAATTGCATTAAGACAATTTAGATACAGTATTTGTAAACTAGTACAGTTCAAATTCCTACATTTCTTTTTTACATTATTAGGTCAGAAATACAAACATTTGCAGACATAGGTGGGGATATAGCTCATTAGGTATTGGGATATTACTTTCAAATACTCAAACACTTAATTAACTACCATAATATATCTCAGGTGTCGTCCATCGTCCTCTGCCCCCATCTTGCCCCACGGGGTGTGACTTCTTGCAAGCCTCTTTGATGCTGGCGCCCGCCTGGAGGGACGGGGAGTGACGCATGTGGATACCGGGACCAGTGTTTCCCTTTCGGGGAAACCTCTGGATATGTGACTTTTGGTCGAAACTTAGCCCTTAGTGGTAAATACAGCAATATTATACATACATATATAGTTTCTAATGTGATGCATGGTGTGGACATATTGAAACTTTTGATATGTTTTACCAGAATAGAACCCCCTGAAGAAGACCGCAACAGCACAGGTCGAAACGCGTCGGGGTACTCATGTGGATGTCTATGTCTATTAATGAATTGAATTTGTGTTTTAAATGTATTGTACCAAACTCAGATGGAATATTCTGGGTCATGTCCATAACCAGTGTTTTGTATTTGTACAAGCTTGATATTTGACTTGCAACTTGTGATTTGCACAATAAATGATTTTCATCATACCTATATTACAATTCTTGTATGAAAATATTATATTTGCTGCTAAAAAGCCCCCTGGGGGATTTTCCAATTTTTGTTCTTTTACAATACTGTTTGGGGCGCGCGGCTGACTCCATTTCATGTGTTTTTTCCTATTGTGCGGTAAGGTGCATATTACTGCTGATTCATGGTCCAGCAGGCATGGACAGGGATGTTACCTAACTTTCACGGCGCATTGGGTGACTCTGCTGGCAGCTGGGAAGGATGCAGGACAAGGTGCAGTAGTGTTGAAGGTTGTTCCGCCACCATGCCTCCAAAATGCCACTACTAATGATTGTGACACACCTCTCTCCTCCACCCCTCCTCTTCTTCTTCCTCCATGGCCTAATCCTGTCCTTTGTCCTCGGTACCAGTGGTGCTCCGTAGCCATTCAAGGGGCTATGCAAGTACGCAGGCCAAAAGATGCCATGCAGCGCTTGAGCTGGTGTGCTTGGGGGACAGGAGCCACACTGGGGCAGAGGTTCTGTCAGCTCTGCAGGGGCAGGTTCAGAGGTGGTTAATGCCACACCAACTTAAGGCAGGAATGGTGGTTTGCGACAATGGCACCAACCTCCTCTCTGCCCTCCGACAGGGACAAATGACCCATGTGCCCTGTTTGGCTCACGTCCTTAACTTGGTGGGGTAGCGGTTCTTGGGCAGGTACCCGGGCTTACAGGATGTCCTGAGGCAGGCCAGGAAAGTCTGTGTGCATTTCCGCCAGTCATATAATGCCAGTGCTCGGCTGGCGGACCTCCAAAAGGAGTTTAACCTGCCCAAGAACCACCTAATCTGTGACATGCCCACCAGGTGGAACTCAACGTTGGCCATGCTGCAGTGGCTGCACATGCAGCAGAGGGCCATCAATGAGTACCTGTGTGACTATGGCACCAGGACAGGATCAGGGGAGCTTGTTTTCTTTTCCCCACGCCAGTGGGCCATGATCAGGGATGCATGCACTGTCCTGTCACCATATGAGGAGGCCACGAGGATGGTGAGCAGTGACAGTGCATGCATCAGTGACACTGTCCCCCTTGTCCACCTGTTGGAGCACACGCTGCATGGAATAATGGACAGGGCACTTGAGGCAGAACAGAGGCAGGAAGAGGAGGACTTCCTTAGCTCTCAAGGCCCCCTTTATCCAGACAGTGTTCCTGCGTGCCCGCTGATCACACAGGAAGAGAAGGAGGAGGAGGAGGAGGAGGAAGATTGTGTCAGTATGGAGGTGGAGCCTGGCACTCAGCAGCAGTCTTTAAGGGATCAGTCCCAAGAAACACATGGACTTGTACGTGGCTGGGAGGAGGTGGCTTTGGACCATGTCGTCCTTAGTGACCCAGAGGACTCCGGACCAAATGCCTCAGCAAACCTACGCTGCATGGCCTCCCTGATCCTGCAAAGCCTGTGTAAGGATCCTTGTATTCGTGGTATCAAGGAGAAGGACCAATACTGGCTGGCAACCCTCCTTGATCCACGTTACAAGGGTAAGGTTGCGGACCTTATCTTGCCATCGCAGAGGGAGCAGAGGATGAAACATCTTCGGGAGGCCTTGCAGAAAGGTCTGTGCAACGCGTTCCCAGAGACTGGGAGGTTACAAACTCCTGTTTCTGGACAACGTGTTGCTGAGACTTCGGTCAGTCAAAGAAGAAGCGGTGGAGAAGGTGGCCGTCTGACCGATGCGTTCAGACAATTTTTTGGTCCGCAGCCCCAAGGTATGATCAGTTCCAGCAACCATCGTCAGCGTCTGTTTTACATGGTGCAGGAATACCTAGGGGCAAGATCTGACTTGGACACCTTTCCCACCGAAAATCCTCTGGGTTACTGGGTCTTGAGGATGGATCACTGGCCAGAGCTTGCACAGTATGCAATTGAGCTACTGGCCTGTCCTGCATCCAGCGTTCTTTCAGAACGCACATTTAATGCTGCTGGAGGCTTTGTAACCGATCACAGGGTGCGCCTGTCCACCGACTCGGTCGATCGACTGACCTTCATAAAAATGAATCAGTCTTGGATCACCACCAGCTACCAAGCACCTGATGCTGATGTAACCAAATATTTTTTTTTGAAATCTCAGATCCCTTCAAAGACTGCCTATGCTGATGCTGAGTGACTATCCTGAGTAATTATCCTCTTCCTCCTCAATGATCACGCTGATAGCTTGTAAGAACATTTTTGGTTCTGGGCGCCACCACCAGTGCCTAAGGCCCAATTTTTCAGCCCCTGTTTAACAGGGGCGTGTAATTACAATTTTTGATGCAATACTTTGCAGCAGGGCTTGTTCCTCCATTCCAACTAAAGTATCTGTGAGGGGTTGCAGTGTTGTGGCACCAGCACCAGTGCCTAAGGCCTAATTTTTCAGCCCCTGTTTAACAGGGACATGTAATTACTATTTTTAATGCAATACTTTGCAGCAGGGCTCGTTCCTGCGTTCCAACTAGAGAATCTGTGAGGGGTTGCAGTGTTGTGGCACCAGCACCAGTGCCTAAGGCCTAATTTTTCAGCCCCTGTTTAACAGGGGCATGTAATTACAATTTTTGATGCAATACTTTGCAGCAGGGCTCGTTCCTGCGTTCCAACTAGAGTATCTGTGAGGGGTTGCAGTGTTGTGGCACCAGCACCAGTGCCTAAGGCCTAATTTTTCAGCCCCTGTTTAACAGGGACCTGTAATTACTATTTTTGATGCAATACTTTTCAGCAGGGCTCGTTCCTGCGTTCCAACTAGAGTATCTGTGAGGGGTTACAGTGTTGTGGCACCAGCACCAGTGCCTAAGGCCTAATTTTTCAGCCCCTGTTTAACAGGGGCATGTAATTACAATTTTTGATGCAATACTTTGCAGCAGGGCTCGTTCCTGCATTCCAACTAGAGTATCTATGAGGGGTTGCAGTGTTGTGGCACCAGCACCAGTGCCTAAGGCCTAATTTTTCAGCCCCTGTTTAACAGGGGCATGTAATTACAATTTTTGATGCAATACTTTGCAGCAGGGCTCGTTCCTGCGTTCCAACTAGAGTATCTGTGAGGGGTTACAGTGTTGTGGCACCAGCACCAGTGCCTAAGGCCTAATTTTTCAGCCCCTGTTTAACAGGGGCATGTAATTACAATTTTTGATGCAATACTTTGCAGCAGGGCTCGTTCCTGCATTCCAACTAGAGTATCTATGAGGGGTTGCAGTGTTGTGGCACCAGCACCAGTGCCTAAGGCCTAATTTTTCAGCCCCTGTTTAACAGGGGCATGTAATTACAATTTTTGATGCAATACTTTGCAGCAGGGCTCGTTCCTGCGTTCCAACTAGAGTATCTGTGAGGGGTTGCAGTGTTGTGGCACCAGCACCAGTGCCTAAGGCCTAATTTTTCAGCCCCTGTTCAACAGGGGCATTTAATTACAATTCTTGATCTAATATTTCACAGCAGGGCCCATTTCTGCGCCCACCAAGAGCGAGTGAGGACTTACAGTGTTGTGGCACCAGCACCACCACCACCACCAAAGGCCCAATTTTTCTGCCCTTGTTCAACAGGGGCATGTAATTACAATTCTTGATCTAATATTTCACAGCAGGGCCCGTTTCTGCACCCACCAAGAGCGAGTGAGGATTTACAGTGTTGTGGCACCAGCACCACCACCAAAGGCCCAATTTTTCTGCCCTTGTTCAACAGGGGCATGTAATTACAATTCTTGATGTAATATTTCACAGCAGGGCCCGTTTCTGCACCCACCAAGAGCGAGTGAGGACTTACAGTGTTGTGGCACCAGCACCACCACCACCACCAAAGGCCCAATTTTTCAGCCCTTGTTCAACAGGGGCATGTAATTACAATTCTTGATCTAATATTTCACAGCAGGGTCTGTTTCTGCGCCCACCAAGAGCGAGTGAGGACTTACAGTGTTGTGGCACCAGCACCACCACCAAAGGCCCAATTTTTTTGCCCCTGTTCAACAGGGGCATGTAATTACAATTCTTGATCTAATATTTGACAGCAGGGCCCTGTGAGGGCTTACAGTGTTGTGGCCACAACAACACCTAAGGCCCAAATTTCTGCTGAGTATATAGGGCAGGCCCCTACTTTCAAACATCTAACTTACAAACGACTCCTACTTGCAAACGGAAGGAGACAACAGGAAGTGAGATGAAATCTACCCCTAGGAAGGGAAATTCTCTCCTGTAAGAGTTAATATGGGAAAAACTTTTCTCCTTTCCACTGATGCTTTATAAGCAATCCTTGTTTCACAAAAAAAAACAAAATTTCAAAAAACATTTGTCATTGGGAGGTGAAATCTTCTGAAGAGGAGCACAGACAGCAAAACAAATTTCACAGGGGTGATAACCCTTCCCTACGTTTTCCAAAAAGCTTAAAATAGATTTTTTGGCTGGAGCTAAACACGTTAAAAATGTACCAGTTCAAAATTACAAACAGATTCTACTTAACAACAAACCTACAGTCCCCGTCTTGTTTGCACCGCCTGTTCAGAGTACAGAGCCTGTATACTGCTGTTTCCTTTTTTAATTTGGGTGTGGGGTTCCCCTTAATATCCATACAAGATCCAAAGGGCCTGGTAATAGACTGGGGGGTACCTATGCCATTTGTCTCACTGATTTTCATCCATATTGCCAGGACCAGACATTACATTAAAGCCACAAGCAGTTTTAAATGACTTTTATTCCATTAAAAATGACATTTTGTGCAGGGACTGTTCTAAGCATGGGAAACACGCGCCACTTTACAGGTATACTATAGACACCCCCCAGGTACGATATTTAAAGGAATATTTCACTTTTTTTTTTTTTACTTTAAGCATCATTAAAATCACTGCTCCCGAAAAAACAGCCATTTTTAAAAGTTTTTTTTGCATTGATACATGCCCCCTGGGACAGGACCCAGGGTCTCCAAACCCTTTTTAGTACAATACCATTCAAATTAGCCTTTAAAATGAGCACTTTTGATTTTGAACGTTCGAGTCCCATAGACGTCAATGGGGTTCTAACGTTCGTGCGAATTTTCGCAGGTTTTGGTGCGAACCGGACCGGGGGGTGTTCGGCTCATCCCTAACGAGGAGCTACTGACATAGGGAGTAGAACACCAGCTCCTCTAAGCCTGTCTTCATGCTGTACTCACACAGGCACCTATTTATTGACCGCTGATGCATGTGCAGTCGCTGAAGTATGGCCAAGGTTAAGTTCTACTGGGTAGGCATGTCACATAGGCTTGAAATGGGCAGTGGAAGTTCCCACCAAATTTCACCCTTGGGTTCTCACCGGATTTCACCCAGCTGCACAATGACTGGGTCTCTAAATGGCTACAAAATATTCTGGCCTCCCTCATACAATCCAGTATGCCAGGGTACACGTCCAGGATGTTTTGCAGTGTGACAGGTGGTAAGGGGGTAGATGCGTTTTAAACAAATATTAGCACTTAGTCATTACCAAAAAGTTCAGGGTTTGGTCCCTTTAAGAGAGAATTTTGGGGAATCCAGAAAGATGGGCAATCTAGATCAGTACTTAGTCAATCGGTCATAGATCAAGCAATTACCAGTGATCAATCTTTTACCCATCAGATGACTGATGATTAATTAAATGTCTTGAAATTAGGTTTGAGTTTCTGTTCTGATGACCACTTTGATCATTTTGAGGCAATCAAAGACTTATACCTCGTTGTCACTTCATCTTATGTACATGAAAGAAAAAACGCATTCCCAATTGGTCAAGGACTATATGGAACTGTATAAAAACACCTTAAAGTCTTTATAGCTGTTAAAAAGCTCATCATCCTATGGGAGGTAAGCAATCCTACAGGGAAGGAGTATATAGAGATCTCAGTGGGAGATCTAGGTGGTCCATCACCACAACATTGTCCACCCTCATATAAAAAAAAATCTCAGAAATTTCATTCGCTGCAAACAAATGGCCATATTCAGGTCTTCTTGCTTAAACTGGTACATAATATTGAGCGTTTAACATATTAGGGGAACTATTCGGGCAGTTTGTCCCTAGCTCAGTACAAAGCTCTGTACACTTTAAAAAGGAGTCATAACATTGTAATAAAACCTTCATACAAGGAGGGGCCATGTTTTGGTCACAGATGAGAAAATATGTGTCTTAGTATTTTGTTTAACCTCAAATGGTACCAGCCTATTGATCAATCTATGCTACCTCAATTCCAACAAGAGTTTTATGCAATTGTGCACAAGGTCTATTAACAGGGTAACATTGATAAAAAACATTCAATTTTATAAAGATCCAACACCCAAACACACTGACTTTTTATGCTCTGCCAAAGACGCATAAAGGTCCATTTTAACCCCCTGGGATGTCTTACAGAAAAAGCCAGCTGGTTGACGGCTCTCTCATCCTATATTCAGGACACCAGGGATATGCTTAAAGCCATCAATGGAATACAAGTACCTACCAACGCTTGGCTTTTTATGGTGGATGTTAAAGCCCTAAACAGTTCCATTCCACACAAGCAGATAGATGTAGTAGCAAGCTTCCTTCAAGAGAGAAAGAGCTCCTTTCATTTTTATAATTCCTCCTATTTTGGAGTTGTAAACATACATTTTGACTAGAAATGTGTTTGTCTTTGACTCCCACTTCCTTCAGGTACATGGGATGGCAATGGGTACACGTTGTTCCTGGTTGTATGCCAACCTGTACCCAGGGGGATAAGAGAGCGATTTTTTTTGGCGACTTAGTTTTGTCGATATACCTGTGCTATGTGCTTACATTACGCAGGTACATAGACAATATTTTTATAATCTGGCCAGGCAGCAGGGCAGAGCTTGAGAAATTTATGATCCGACTACAATGCAATGATTTCAACTTAAAGTAGTTTCAAAGTCTACTAACGACAAAGACATTATTCCACAGAGAAATGCTACATGGTCCTAAATTCAGTGCTTTTTTCCCTAATATACGTGACAATAATAATACTCCCTACTTTTAAATTGCAGGTTACGTGATCGCTCTAGCTTACTGAGTGATCCACGGACCTGCTGTTGGGAGTGTCAAGATGGGGGGTGTGACATCATTGCAGGAAAGAAGGGAAGAAGCAAATGGATGCGGACTTGGCTGGAGGGGGTGTGGCTTTCCACAGACAATGGAAGATACAGGCTCTAGCACAGCGTGCTTGTATTAGTAGTTCCATGACATAAGACGTAAACTGACATAAGACGTAAACTGACCATGATTGCATGCATCGGCAGCCATGCTAGCATGGTCAGTTTGCTCTCAGGAGAAGGTGCACTGGCAGGATCAACCAGATATTGCACAAAACAGGCAAGACTAAACAAAATAGCAATATTAAAAATTGCATGGCATTGTTTTAAAAAGGCAGTAACATAATTTTTTTAGGTTTACAAACACTTTAAAATTTACTATGGAAAATAGTACCAATGAAGTCAACTTCCTGGATATATGCATTAGTGTTCAGACAGATGGATCACTTATCTCTGATCTTTACAGAAAGCCTACATCAGCCAATACCCTTTTGCCTGCACAGAGTGCCCATCCTAGATCTCTTGTGAAAAGTATTCCTTATAGACAATACCTGCATCTTAGCTGCAATGAAGACAATTTTGTCAGACAGGCAGGGCTATTACAGGAAAGAAAATGGGAGCAGGTCAGACTTTAGCTGAGGCAGTGCCTGTGTAGTGTCATATGCCTCTATCCCTGGTACAATGCAAAAAAGTGGGGAAATTTGGGACTTTGAATGAAGCACAGGGCTATATGGTGATGAAAAATATTGGTACATATACACTTGTTGAGTCATATAAAAATACAGTGAATAAATATTATTGCTCATTAGTAACACATGGTACATATATATATATATATATATATATATATATACTTATCGCTGCACCAGTGTGTGTGTGGTGTTGGTTGGCAACCTAGACCTCTCTAAGTGATATAAAAAAGTCCATAATGAATCGTGATTGTAAAAGCAAGTATGATCAGATGGTAGTGATATCATAGCATCAAAATAAGTCTCTACGCGTTTCATTGGTTCTTTCCACTCATCAGGAGCCGATGCAGGGTACATATACTTATATCTGCAAAAAAGTGCATATATATGTAATCTGGTATTTGATTTGAAGAAAGAGAGGGGAAGGGGGAGAATCCCCCTGGTTATTCACAAGTCAGCTATAAGTTTCAAATGGGGTGCTGAGAGCAGAAGACATAATGGGGGACTCATCTCCGGGAGCTGTGGCAGTGGCCAGCAGCATGAAGACAACACAAGCAGTAATGAATAGAGTACCATGGGAGTGGGGTCTCCACTGGAAATCAAAAGTGATGCAGTGTGTGTCACAAAGGACACTCTGTGGAGAGTAATAAGATATATATCAATGTAGATAGTGCATGTCTAATGATATAATAAGGACAAATTCCAAAGCATGGTGTCAGTAAAAGTGAACCCAGGATAGGAATCAAAGTAGATCATAGCATATAAATGAAAACATGTAGGTCTTACCAAAGGAATAAGTGGTAAGAAAAAAGCATCAAGAAAAACCATTGAAACAAAATAGCCAAAATGAACAGTGTAGCTAAGTGATACCTGAATCCTAGGTGAGAGAGCATGATCCAAACAGGTATGATAGGTAACAAGCAAAGCAAGAAACAGGAAGTGAGTGCTCAACCTGAAAGTGATATTTATAGTGGGGTCATGACACTGAGCCACTCCCTAACGCCTCCAGAGCCTGCAACCCCCGAAGAAAGGATGGGAGAAGATGTCAGCTCTCTCAGTGGTGACCGGGAGCCACTGAGAGGGCGTTTGTTTGAAGGTGAGTATTTCATAATGTGCTAGTATGCGATGCATACTAGCACATTATGCCTTTGTCTTGCAGGGGTTTTTTTCTTTCCTCGGTTTATAACTGCTTTAATGATATGTACAGGGGCAAAATGATGTCTCCCTGGAGGCTATACTTCTTTTAACCACTTAACCTCCTGACCAGGGCATTTTTTACTATTCGGCACTGCACTACTTTAACTGGTAATTGCATATCCTTTTTTTCACATAAATAGAGCTTTCTTTTGGTGGTATTTGATCACCACTGGGTTTTTTAATTTTTTTTGTGATATATATGAAAAAAGACCAACATAAAAAATATTAAATTAACTCAAATTTCTTCATATATTTAGGTCAAAATGTTTTCTACTACATGTCTTTGGTAAGAAAAATCCCAATAAGTGTATATTAATTGGTTTGTGTGAAAGTTATAGCATCTACAAACTATTGGATAGATACTGGAATTTATGCAGCTTTTACTTTCTGACTACCTATCACATTTCTTAAGGTGCTAAAATGCCAGGGCAGTACAAAAAGGCCTAATGACCCCTTTTTGGAAAGTAGACACCCCAAGGAATTTGCTGAGAGGCAAGCTGAGCCCATGGAAGATTTCATTTTTTGTCACAAGTTTTAAAAAAATGACAAAATAAGATATTTCTTACACATTCTATGGGTATATGTGAAATAACACCCCGAAAAAAACATTCTGCTACTTCTCCCGAGTTTAGGGATATCTAATGTGAGAGGCTTTTTGGCAGCCTAGCCACATACAAGCCCCCAAAATCCAATAACCACCTTCAGGCTTTCAAAGGGAATATTTCCTCATGTCACTTCCTCACTACTTGTCACATACCTTGTGGCAGAAACTGATGTGTAGAGGGAGGGGAGAGAGCACGGTGAGGTATGATTGCCTGTATGATCTTCCGCCGGTTGCAGAGGTGCGTAGCAGATGTGTCACCAGAGTTGGGCCGGATAGCTGGAACAGCAGATGACAGCAGGAACAGCAGACCCTGGGCTGGATAGGCAGCAGTTTCTTGGCAGACAGCAGCTGGTTGCAGGTGCAGGAGGACTGGCAGCATATGTGAAGAGCCAGTGGAAGCCAAGCTGAGCAGGGCAGATGAATGACTGGATGCAAGGCCAGACAAGCCAGGTCAGCAGCGGATGGTCAAATGCAGGCATTAAAGGCAGGTAGGGTGATTCAGAAGGTGTTAAATGTATCCCTTCCACTAGATCCCTTACATTACTTATTGGGCCTCCCTTTCTAAGGTATTACAAAGCATGGTAATAGATTGATCTCATATATCCTTTTAGCTACTAAGAGACTGATCCCCTTATGTTGGCTCTCCAACACCACTCCCTCCAGATCCAGATTACTCCAACTTATAGCTGATATCCACAGGATGGAATACTTGACGGCTTTTGTCCATGATAGTGTCCCTCAATTTAATAAAATCTGGAATTCGTGGGACCAGTCAGAATTTGGGATTCCCCTGCCGGCTACAGTATCATGAAAGCCCAACCCCTTTTCTTCTCTGTATTGTTTATTATATACTTTCTTCCAACATTATCCGTTCTTCCCAGTATTATTTTTGGTTGATGATACTATTTACATATGACCTCTATTCTTTCATTTATTTTACATATGAGCTACTCTTACTCCTACATTTACTTGCAGATTACACATGTATTCTATATATGTGGATATTTCATATTCATTGTTTTGGATTACTTTACAAATTTAACATTGTCTGCTGATATTGACATCTTGTTTTTGCTTGTAAAAATTTTTTTTCAATAAAAATACAATTATGAAAAAAAATGGCAGATAGGGATGAGCCAAACACCCCCCCCTGCTTCGGTTCGCACCAGAACCTGTGAACGGACCGAAAGTTTGCGCAAACTTTAGAACCCCATTAAAGTCTATGGGACTCGAACATTCAAAATCAAAAGTGCTAATTTTAAAGGCTAATATGCAAGTTATTGTCCTAAAAAGGAATTGGGGACCCGGGTCCTGCCCCAGGGGACATGTATCAATGCAAAAAAAAGTATTAAAAAGACAATTTTTTCGGGAGCAGTGATTTTAATGGTGTCTATAGTATGCCTTTAAAGTGGCACATGTTTCCCGTGCTCAGAACAGTCCCTGCACAAAATGACATTTTTAAAGGAATAAAAGTCATTTAAAACTGCTTGTGGCTTTAATGTAATGTTGGGTCCCGGTAATATGGATGAAAATCAGTGAGACAAATGGCATGGGTACCCCCCAGTCCATTACCAGGCCCTTTGGGTCTTGTATGGATATTAAGGGGAACCCCGCACCCAAATTAAAAAAAGGAAAGGCGTGGGGCCCCCAGGCCCTATATACTCTGGGTGGGAGCTGGAACGGGCGTGTAACTACACGCCCCTGTTAAACAGGGGCTGAAAAATTGGGCCTTGGGCACTGGTGCTGGTGCCACAACACTGCAACCCCTTACACATACTCTAGTTGGAGTGCAGGAATGAGCCCTGCTGCAAAGTATTGCATCAAAAATTGTAATTACACGCCCCTGTTAAACAGGGGCAGAAAAATTGCCTCAACACAGCAACCCCTCACAGATGCTATAGTTGGAATGCAGGAATGAGCCTTGCTGCAAAGTATTGCATCAAAAATTTTAATTATACGCCTCTGTTAAACAGAGGCTGAAAAATTGGGCCTTGGGCGCTGGTGCCACAACCTCGCAACCACAGATACTCACAGATGCTATAGTTGGAATGCAGGAATGAGCCTTGCTGCAAAGTATTGTATCTAAAATTGTAATTACACGCCCCTGTTAAAAAGGGCAGAAAAATTGGGCCTTGGCCACTGGTGGCGGTGCCCAGAACCAAAAATGTTCTTACAAGCTATCAGCATGAAAATTGAGGAGGAAGAGGATTGTGACTTGTTACATCAGCATCAGGTGCTTGGTAGCTGGTGATCCAATACTGATTCATTTTTATGAAGGTCAGCCAATCAACCCATTCGCTGGACAGGCGCACCCTGTGATCGGTTACAAAGCCTCCAGCAGCACTGAATGTGCGTTCCGAAAAAATGCTGGATGCAGGACAGGCCACTAGCTCAATTACATACTGTGCAAGCTCTGGCCAGTGATCCATCCTCAAGACCCAGTAACCCAGAGGATTTTCGGTGGGAAAGGTGTCCAAGTCTGATCTTGCCCCTAGGTAATCCTGCACCATGTGAATTAGACGCTGGCGATGGTTGCTGGAACCGATTATGCCTTGGGGCTGCGGACTAAAAAATTGTCTGAACGCATCGGTCAGATGGCCACCTTCTCCACCACTCCTTCTTTGACTGACCGAAGCCTCGGCAACACGTTGTCCAGGAATAGGAGTTTGTAATCTCCCAGTCATTGGGAACGCATTGCACAAATGTTTCTGCAAGGCCTCCCGAAGATATTTCATCCTCTGCTCCCTCTGCGATGGCAAGATAAGGTCTGCAACCTTACACTTGTAATGTGTATCAAGGAGGGTTGCCACCCAGTAATCATCCCTCCCCTTGATACCACGAATACGGGGATCCTTCCGCAGACTTTGCAGGATCAGGGAGGCCATGCAGCGTAGGTTTGCTGAGGCATTCGGTCCGGAGTCCTCTGGGTCACTAAGGATGACATGATCTGCAGCCACCTCCTCCCAGCCACGTACAAGTCCATGTTTTTCTTCGGACTGTAAATGATCCCTTGAAGACTGCTGCTGATGCCAGGCTCCACCTCCATGCTGACACATCCTCCTTCTCCTCCTCATCCACTTCCTGTGTGATCGGTGGGAACGCAAGAACACTGTCTGGATAAAGGGGGCCTTGAGAGGTAAGGAAGTCCTCCTCTTCCTCCCTCTGTTCTGCCTCAAGTGCCCTGTCCATTATTCCATGCAGCGTGTGCTCCAACAGGTGGACAAGAGGGACAGTGTTACTGATGCAGGACAGGGCATGCATCCCTGATCCGAGCTCACTGGCGTGGGGAAAAAAAACAAGGTCTCCTGACCCTGCCCTGGTGCCATAGTCGCATAGGTCCTCATTGATGGCCCACTGCTGCATGTGCAGCCGCTGCAGCATGGCCAACATTGAGTTCCATCTGGTGGGCATGTCAGAGATTAGGCGGTTCTTGGGCAGGTTAAATTCCTTTTGGAGGTCAGCCAGCCAAGCACTGGCATTATATGCCCGGCGGAAATGCACACAGACTTTCCTGGTCTGCCTCAGGACATCCTGTAAGCCCGAGTACCTGCCCAAGAACCACTGTACCACCAACTTAAGGATGTGAGCCAAACAGGGACAATGGGTCAGTTGTCAATGTTGGAGGGCAGAGAGGAGGTTGGTGCCATTGTCACAAACCACCATACCTGCCTTAAGCTGGCGTGGCGTCAACCACCTCTGAACCTGCCCCTGCAGAGCTGACAGAATCTCTGCCCCAGTGTGGCTCCTGTCTCCCAAGCACACCAGCTCAAGCACCGCATGGCATCTTTTTGCCTGCGTGCTTGCGTAGCCCCTTGAACACCTACGGAGCACCACTGGTTCTGAGGACAAATCAGCACAGGAAGAGGCCATGGAGGTAGAAGAAGGGGAGGGGTGGAGGAGAGAGGTGTGGCAGAATCACCACTAGAATTTTGGAGGCGTGGTGGTGGAACAACCTCCAACACTACTGCACCCTGTTCTGCATCCTTCCCAGCTGCCAGAAGAGTCACCCAGTACGCTGTGAAAGATAGGTAACATCCCTGTCCATGCCTGCTGGACCATGAGTCAGCGGTAATATGCACCTTACCGCTGACCGCCCTGTCCAGCGAGGCCAAGACATTGCCTTCCACATGCCGGTAGAGAGCCAAAATCACCTTTCGTGACAAAAAGTGGCATTTGGGAACCTGCCACTGAGGAACCGCACATTCCACAAACTCACGGAAGGGGGTAGAGTCTACCAACTGAAAAGGCAGCAGTTGAAGTGCTAGCAATTTAGCCAAGCTAGCTTTCAACTGCTGGGCATGTGGATGGCTGGAAGTGAACTTCTTTTGGCGGTGCAGCAGTTGGGGCAGGGAAATTTGCCTGGTACAATCTGACGTTGGTGTACCGGTAGCAGATTGGCTGTGACATACCTAATTCTACACCTTCATTCCTCTCTGCAGGTTTCAGAGAGGACTGAAGGTATAGTGGGGTTGGAGATGATGAGGAGCAAGGTGAGGACCGCTTTGTTCTTTGGTGTGGGTCTTTTAGGTATGCTTGCCAACGAACTGCATGGCAGGTCGACATATGTCTGGTCAAGCATGTGGTGCCCAAGCGGGTGATGTTTTGGCCACGCGAGATACGCTTGAGACATATGTTGCAAATAGCAGTGGTGCGATCTGATGCACTCATCTCAAAAACGGCCCACACCAAAGAACTTTTGGAATAACGTGCAGAGACAGCAGAGCCCTGCACATGCCAAGCTCTGCGGTGTGATGCAGTCAGTGTGCTGCCCTTAATCTGCCCCTGGAGGGCATCCTGCCTCGTTGGAGATGTGCCTCCTCCTTCTCCTCTCTCCTATCAGGCACCCACGTGGAGTCAGTGACCTCATCATCCCCTCCCTCCTCATCACTGAAGCAAAGCTGGCAGTATGCTGCAGCTGGGGGAACATGACTGCCAGATTGCTGTCCTTCTTGGGCACCCCCTCTCTCTGGGCTCACGTTACTGCCTTCCTCTAGCTGGGTACCATCATCGGAGCCTTCAAAACGCTGGGCATCCTCCTGGAGCATGTACCCAACACTGTGGTCAAACAGTTCGGGGGACTCCTCAGGAGGACATGGTGGGGCTAGGGAAGGAGTGACTGATGCCATTGAGCCGAGGGAAGAGGCTGCGTTGGCAGCTGCTTTGCCAGACAAAGTACCCTGAGCCTGGGTGAGGGAGGATGAGGACTGCTTGGTCATCCACTCTACCAAGTCTTCCGCATGTTGCGGCTCAACGCGGCCAGCTGCCAAAAAAAAGACAAGCGTGTCCCACGGCCACGTGCTGATAAGGATGCACCGTCTCCACTACCAGCACTGTTGCCTCTAGACACAGAGCCTGCTTGCCCTCTTTTATTGGCTTGTGACTGTCTGCCTCTCCTTGTTGGCCTTCCAGACATACTAATGGCCTGCAGTGATATGTAGCTGCACAAAGCTGGGATGCATATATATACTAATACTGCAGCTAGCAGAATCAACTGCTTGCCTGTAGTATTATTAGTATGAGAACACCAGCAATTGTCTTCAGGTAGCTTTAGGTGCACACTGTGCAGAGGACACAGTACACTGATTGTAAATACTAAAGCTGCCTGCCTGTGGTACTAATAGGATCAGAAGAACACCACCAATTGTCTTCAGGTAGCTTTAGGTGCACACTGTGCAGAGGACGCGGTACACTAACTGTAAATACTGTAGCTGCCTGCCTGTGGTATTAATAGTATCAGAACAACAGCAATTGTCTTCAGGTAGCTTTAGGTGCACACTGTGCAGAGGATGCACTACACTAACTGTAAATACTGCAGCTGCCTGCCTGTGGTACTAATAGGATCAGAACAACAGCAATTGTCTTCAGGTAGCTTTAGGTGCACTGTGCAGAGGATGCACTACACTAATTGTAAATACTGCAGCTGCCTGCGGTACTAATAGGATCAGAAGAACACCACCAATTTTCTTCAGGTAGCTTTAGGTGCACACTATGCAGAGGACGCACTACACTAACAGTAAATACTGCAGCTGCCTGCGATACTAATAGGATCAGAAGAACACCACCAATTTACTTCAGGTAGCTTTAGGTGCACACTGTGCAGAGGACATACTACACTAACTGTAAATACTGCAGCTGCCTGTGGTACTAATAGGATCAGAACACCACCAATTGTCTTCAGGTAGCTTTAGGTGCACACTGTGCAGAGGATGCACTACACTAACTGTAAATACTGCAGCTGCCTGGGGTACTAATAGGGTCAGAAGAACACCACCAATTTTCTTCAGGTAGCTTTAGGCGCACACTGTGCAGAAGACACACTACACTAACTGTAAATACTGCAGCCGCCTGCGGTACTAATAGGATCAGAAGAACACCACCAATTTTCTTCAGGTAGCTTTAGGTGCACACTGTGCAGAGGATGCACTACACTAACTGTAAATACTGTAGCTAATAGGACTAATAGGATCAGAAGAACACCAACAATTTTCTTCAAGTAGCTGTAAATACTGTAACAACACCTGTCTGCCTGTCAGTAGGAAGAGAATATATATATATATACACACAACACCTAGGATACAAACATATATATACACAATAAACTGTAAGTGCAGCTAACTGACTCGCCTGCCTACTCTATTTAACTTAAATGAAATGACACTGTCTCTCTGTCTATCTCTCTGCCACCACCGCCGCAACACACTACACAGGGCAGCCATGCAGGTGGCATTGTATAGTGTGGGGCGTGTACTAAACCCCCTGAGCCATAATTGGCCAAAGCCACCGTGGCTTTGGCCAATTACGGCTCTCTGTACAGACGGCGCTGTGAATGGCCAAGCATGCGGGTCATAGTGCATGCTTGGCCAATCATCAGCCAGCAATGCACTGCGATGCCGCAGTAAATTATGGGCCGTGACGCGCCACTCGAATTTGGCGTGAACGGTCGAACATGCGATGTTCGAGTCGAACATGGATTCGACTCGAACTCGAAGCTCATCGCTAATGGCAGGCAGAAAATGGTCAGAATACAGGCAGAGGTCAGTAACACAGGATCAGGCAGAAGAGCAAGAGGTAAACGGACTCTAGAAGTAAGTCAAGGTCAGGGCAGGTAGCGTTCAAACGTGGCCAGGACAAGCCGGGTCAGTCACAGAAGTCAGGCACAGGAACATGGTTAACAGCTGCAGATCAGACAGCAACCAACTAGTGCATATGCTTGTGCCTGTGCACTGCAAGATGGTAGTAGTATGGTCAGCATGTCCCTGACACTACCTATCACAGTTTCAGAGGCCCAGAAATGCCAGGATAGTACAAACACCCTCCCTCCCTCCCCAAATGTAAATTAGACACCCCAAGGAAATATAATAAGAGGCATGATGAGTATTTTGCAGATCTAATTTTTTGTCAGAAGGTTTTGAAAGTTTCCTTTCTTAATTTTTCAAAAACTTGTGGCAACAAATGAGATCTGCAAAATACCCAACATGCTTCTTGGCAAGTACCTTGGAGTGTCTACTTTTCAAAAAGGGGTAATTTGTTGGGTAATTTGTACTATCCTGGCTTTCAGGGCCTCTGAAATTGTAATGGGTGGTCAGGAAGTGTAATGAGGAAATAACGCCCTTTAAAAGCCTGAAGGTGCTTAGTATCCCCATACTCGGGAGAAGTAGCAGAATGTGTTTTGAATTTTAATTCCATAGCTTATGCCACACGTCACCCACTCTAACCATTTGAAGACCAAGCTTTTTCTGACACTGTTTACTTGAAAAAATCAGTATTTTTTCTACAAAAGTACTTTGAACTCCCAAACATTATATATATTTATAAAGCAGAGGCCTAGAGAATAAAATGGTGGGTGTTGCAATTTTTAATGCCACACACTGTTTGTGCAGTGGTTTTTCAAATGCAATTTTTTGGGAAAAGTACACTTTTTTGAATTGTAATGCACAAAAACACAATATATTTCCCAATTGTTTGGTAAACTATAAAAGATGATGTTATGCCCAGTAAAAAAATACCTAACATGAAATGCTTTAAATTTGCACACGTCCGTGCATTGGTGACAAACTACATACATTTTAATACATGAAACAAATGATACCAGGTGCAGGCATCATCCTGGTATAACCAAGTCAAGCAATGTACCAGAACGTTGCTGGTCCTTCTTGGACATATATGCATTGTTCTTTTTTTTTCATGCAGCCTGTGGACTGAACGAAAAAAGAGAACAGATTCCTCAATTCACATCAATCAATGTGGATGAAGAAATCTCTGCCAGAAAAAGTGTGTGGTATGCCCACCATTAGAATATAAGAAAAAAGACCTCTCCTGCGCTCAGGTGTCCATGAACTGGATATGTGGTGCAGCCACCTATAGAAGTAATGCCTAGCGTCTAGTGCATTACCACTGATAAACTTTAATTCAGCATAAAAACAGTAAAAATTATACTCACAAACGAGCTAGTATAAATAGCTTTCAAAAGGGCGCAAAAGCGCTGTTTCTGTGGATCGACACCCCAGGACCTGTTGCCGAGAGGATAAGACCAGCGCAAATGGCTGATGGCTTACGCGTTTCGGGGAAGCACCCCTTTCTTCAGATCCTAAGCGGGCATTCCGCAAGCCCTCTTTCTTTTCTGTTTTTTTTTAGCTTGAATCACCATTAGAATATACCACCCTGCATCCACCCACTTCTAATGTTGGGCATACACGTAATGTTCTTTTTTTTGAATGAAGAAATCTGTGCCAAAAAATTGAAAAAAAATATATGCTGAATCATAGGAGGGATCCATCCACTGACCACCCCAAGGCCCAATGTTTGGGCATATATAAGTTATTTTTTTTAACTGTGGACGAGAAATCTCCTCCTTCAGCGCTGCAAGCACTAATATATGTGTTCTGAAAGCACACCCTGCTGCTGTCAGAATAAATAGATCAGTGCTGCAGCTGAATTGACTTCCTGCAAAGCAAACAACAATGGTTAACAATAAAACACAGTAAAAACAAATAAAAAGACAACTATCTTTTTGACTTTAAAAAAAAAAAAAAAAAACTTTTTTTATTTTTTTATATTATGTTTTACTTTTTCATTTTTTACAATTTTTATTTTTTTTTATTTTTTTCAATTTTTTTGTAACTTAACTATGATCATAAACTTTCCAAGCTGTGATTTTAGGGTCTCTCAAAATGTAAGAAACAGTTTCCTAACTACCTAACATCTTCGTTTTCCATGCTCTTCGGGCATGTGTTCAAATTCTTGGTGGCTGCAGGATGCTACTAGTGCTAGCCACTGCACCAGCTTGGACTGCACTTATGGGACTCGCCACGACACCAAGTGATACTGCAGTGCTGGGGTGTAAAAGGCCAGGATGTACTAAGCCACTGGTACCTTTCAGTTCACCAAAAGGTAGTGTGGCATGGCAGTGTGGCACTAGTATTGGCAATCTGCCGCATATAAAAATCATTATTTAATTCAAGCACCTCAGCTACCTGGGTACGGGGTCAGGTACACCTATCCTGAGCAGGGACCTTTTCTCCATTGTCTGAGCTAACTGTCAGGGTGCCACTGCTCCCTACAGGTTTGTATTCTGAGACTGTTTCTGTCAGTGAGGACTCCCCTTCGCTCTCATCTGACATACTCAGAATCCTATAGGCCTCTTCCCTAGTGTACCCTTGTTTGCACATTTTGGCCACCAAATTTGCAGGTACCTAGTGTGGCTCATGGGAAAAAGAGCCCTGGCTGTCAGGGAACTGCTTGAACTGCTACAAATAAAATGTACCTGCTAGTGCTAGCAGAGATCAGGTCTAAGTGTGCTGCTTTGACTGACTGAGGCCAATCTCTTCTCTCTCTAGAACCGTAAAGGGGTCCAGGAGAGAAGATCTTGTCATTTCATGTGTCTGTGTTTTGTAGCACCATCAGCAATTCAAGGTCAAAAATTATTGGCATGGACCTGATGACTGATTGGCGCTGCACTGAATCACAGCACCCCCAGGCCGGCAGCCGCACAAGTCACTGAGACCAGGTTTATATGTTGCATTCAGATTGGGTATCCACCTAGTTTTGATTTGTAATATCTTATCGTCCCAATTGTTACCACATGGGTAGTGATGAACCCTGTGTTTAATAATTATGATAATAGGCAAAATGTCTTGCAGCTGGACTAGACTAGTTGCCATTGGAGACATCATACTGTATATATGATCATAAATTATTTTCCACCAATGGCATTTTGTTTTGCCAACATAGACAGCTTTACAGTGATCTTACCATGTGTGTTTCGACAATTGGCAACATATTGACCCACAAGAATGCCTTTAATTACATCCTTTGGATGTGAACTATTTGCATATTGCAATATTGTGTTACCGGCATAATGAAAAGTTTTGTCTCTTTGGCTTTATCTGTCCTAATATAACCACTTCGGCTCTCACTTCTTTTCACCCCTTATGGACCAGAGCAATTTTCCAATTTCTGCTACTATTCAGTGATAGTTTTGTCATTACTTAAGATAACAACGTAATACATATATTATTTTTTTAAGGACATAAAAGGCTTTCTTTTTGTGAATATTGTTCTGCAGCAATGATTTTTTTTTCGTATTCCTTAGACAATTAAACGTAATAAAACAAAAAAAAAGGAACTTTTTCTTTTATTGAACAGTGTGACTATAAACATAAATGGTGTTACTGCACATAAAAAGTGTGCATTTTATTCTCTAATTTAGCCTATTTAAAACAACACTAAAACTATGTACAGTAGGTGATACGTGTAAAGATATTGATGAACAAAACAAACAAAAACAGAAAAAAAATGAAATATTAGTTAATAATATAGAAAAAAAAACCTTGTCAGGTTGCTTTAACTGACTCCATCTGCAGATCAAAGTTCATCCCTTTGATCTGTAAACAAAAAAACAAAGATACAAAATGAAACAACGTATCTGTAGTCCAGGCTGGGGAAATGTTGTTGATAAATATTGCCAGACTGCTGTTTTTTTACAGCTCCTGCTGCCGAGACTTTCCTTCTCTGAGTACTTGGCAATGCAGCTATGATTCATCAGAGCTGAATTGCCATGTACTGGCACAGGGAGGATCCCAGCAGCAGGGCAGAAGGACTGGATGTACTAGACACGGTCTGTGTACAATTATGACATTTTTTTTGGGCGGAATTTGCAACTGGTTAATTAGGTCCACAGGTGACAGTCATAGTCTAGACCATCGCAAATTAAAGTGGCTCCAAAGGCTCAAGGTTTTTTACCTTCATGCATTCTCTGCAGCGACAGCCAGTGAGCCAATGAGGAGAGAGAGGGGGCAGGGTCTAGCTGTGGCTCTGTGTGTCAATTAACATGCAGAGCAGCTGCTCAGGAGTGAGCCTGCTCAGGTGCCCCCGGAGAAAGCTACTTGCGGGGGGCACTTGGCAGGAGGGGGGGGCCAGGACCCAAAAAGACAAGGATTCTGCCTACTCTGTGCAAACCCCTGCACAGAACAGGTTAGTATAACATGTTTTTTTTTTTTTTCTTAAAACTTTATTACAAGGCACTTATTCATGCGATTCTGTACCCAAACAAAATTTCTATCATTTTTTTCCATAAATAGAGCTTTATTTTGGTGGTATTTGATCACCTCTGGGGTTTTTAGTTTTTGCTCTACAAATAAAAAAAGACCGAAAATTTGGAAAAAAAACATTTTTCTTTGTTTCAGTTTCAAAACTTTGTAAATAAGTAGGTCTTCTCCTTCACTGATTGGCACTGATGAGGCTGCACTGACAGGCACTGATGAGGCAGTACTGATTAGCACTGATGAGGTGGCACTTAAATGCAGCACTGATAGGCGGCACTGATAAGCAGCACTGATGGGCACTCATATACAGCACTGATATACAGCACTGATAGGTGGCACTGATGGACACTCATAGGTGGCACTGATAGGTGGCACTGGAGGGCACATATAGGCAGCACTTATGGGCACTGGTGGGCACTGATGGGTGCCACTGATAGATGGCACTGATAGGCAACACTGATCAGAGGTGCTGGCAGGCATCACTGATGGATACAGAGTGCCATCCCTAATGGGCAATGATTTTCATCCCTGGTGGGCTTACCTGGTGGTCATGGGTGGGCATCCCTGGTGGCCATGGGTGGGCATTCCTGGTGGTCCTGGGAGGGCATCCTCGGGGGGGCTGCACTGATAACAAATCAGTGCAGACCCCCCTGTCAGGAGAGCAGCCGATCAGCTCTCCTTTACTCGCATCTGTCAGCACGAGTGGAGGAAAAGCTGATACACGGCTTTTTCTGTTTACACTGTGATCAACTGTGATTGGATACAGCTGATCATGTGGTAAGGAGCCTCCAACAGAGGCTCTTTACCTCAATCGGAGATGCGGTGTGTCAGACTGACACATCCCACTACCGACTGGGGCACGCAATCGCAAGAAAGCCCAAACCAAAAATGTAATACATTGCAGATGTGGGAGCTGCATTCGTTTTCTTTTTTTAGGCTTTTTTTTAACCTGGTGATTTGGCCAGTAACATACCTCCTGAATGAAAATGCCTGCACTCTGGATGAAGGAGCAACAGAGACACTTCTGGACATTAGCATTGTTAGTGCATCAGTAGGTTTAGATACACTAACAAATTAAAGCCATACTCCAGCTAACACTTCATAAGCAGTTACAGCAACAGTTTTGTTTCTTATGAGATAAAGGTTTCGAATAAATAAATAAATAAATGTGATCATTGTTATAACCCCTGTCAGTGTTAAATAGTTTGTCTTAACCTTCTGGTAGATCTACAGAACAGCTTATTCTGTTGAAAAACATATCTAATGCCCTGTACACACGACTGGTTTTGCCTTCGAAATAAACTCTGAAGGTTTTTCTGACGGAGTTCCGACGGAATTCCGCTCAAGCTGTCTTGAATACACACGGTTAAACCAGAGTCCGACCGTCCAGAACGAGGTGACGTACAACACGTAAGACGGGACTAGAAAAAGGAAGTTCAATAGCCAGTAGCCAATAGCTTCCGTCTCGTACTTGCTTTAGAGCATGCGTTGTTTTTTGGTACGTCGGAACAGCATACAGACGAGCAGGTTTCCCGATAGTAATTAGTTTCGTCTGAAAAATTTAGAACATGTTCTAAGTCTGTCTGAATTTTCGACGGAAAAGTCCGATGGGGCATACACACGGTCGGAATATACGATGAAAAGCTCCCATCAGACTTTTTCTGACGGACATTCCGCTCGTGTGTACGTGGCATAAGAATTGATAAACTGAAATATAATAAATGTTTGCTTTTGGATTTAATACTGTTTTAAGGTTCAGCAACCTTAGGAAAATATTTTAATAGGTCTACATTACCTGACTACAGTATGAGGATATCGTTGATGTATCTTTGCCAGAAAACAATATGGCACAGGTACAGTACATCGATGAGTCCTAGCAAACAACCATCATTCTTACCTCCTCAGGTACAGGTTTGTGTATGACAGGGCATATGTCTCACACAACACCACACCCCGTAACTGGAGTTAGTGTAAATCACCGAAAACAAATACATTATGAGTGAGTATACTCTCAAGCAGATGAATTATAAGATGAACAGATTATATTTGTGTAATTTTGTGCTCTAGACAAAAAGGGTGGACAGCGCTCAGGAACTAAGCTTGAATTGATGGGTAATGGCAGAAGGCTGTAAGGCTGGCTCAGGCACTAATGGATCACTAGGACCGATCAGGACAACCAACCAAGGGACACCGACCATGGAAAGCCACAAGGACATGCTGATTGCAGTGTGAAGAGACGGACCCACTGACAAGGGAAGATGGTGTCAATGACACTGGCGATATGAATAGAGCCAAGCAGCTGACTTTGTCCAGGGGAAAAAGCTCCGTGGTGAGCGTCGAAGGAAGGGGGCGTCACCGAAGACAAGCTGAAACTGAGGTGTTGGAGAAGGATCTAGCCATGGCCAACGTGAAGCAGGGCATCTCTGTTGCTGTGACTACCTGTTTCGCACGCTTGCAAGCTTTGTCAAGTTCAGGTCTTGACATTCACATTGCCAGTGTCAGTGACACCATCTTCCCTTGCAGCCGGGTCCGGCTCTACACACCACACACTGCAGCTGGCGTGTCCTTGTGGCTTTTCATGGTCGGTGTCCCATGGTTGGTTGTCCCGGTTGGTCCTAGTGATCCATTAGTGCCTGAGCCAGCCTTACAGCCTTGTGCCATTACCCATCAATTCCAGCTTAGGTCCTGAGCGCTGTCAACCCTTTTTGTCTTCAGCATTGCAGCATCTGATCCTTTGCCATTAGACATTAGCACGGTTCAGCTGAACCTGAATTGCATTATGTAGTTTTTACCTGTGATTGGGGCCTGGAACTCAACCTTTCTAATTCTGTGCTCTGTTCACATCAAGCCTTAATGGTCTCAGACTGCTCTGAATCCTCAGACTGTTCTGACTGCCCAGACTGCCTATACAAACGGACCAGACATTTGTGCTGTAAACCTTGGAAACTACATGGGAGTACTTTCTCATATCTTTTGGACTGTTCATATATTACCCTTTTCCCCACTGTGAGTCCACCTTGGCTGTTGTATAACCCTAAACATCTTTAGCAATCTCTGTGGAGTTTCTATAAAATAACTGTCTCCCCTTCATCCATTTCCTGGTACCCTCCAACTACAGTGCTATTTTTGAGCATACTTGGATCATCATACACTTAAATACAACATAAAGTGATCCTTTTGACTGAGAGGTCCAGTGCAGACTCTCGGTGGACTACCCCTGATATCCCCAGTGGTGGGAGATACAGGCAGTCTGGCATTACTTTCTCCCTCACCAATCAGTGGATCTTTGGTAACAGGCAACGGCAAAACGTTCCTTTTGGTTTTTAATGTTGCAGTCTTTTACACTATGTATAACACCCATTAAGATTAATAGATTTGACTACCACTTATCCCTGAAGAAGATCACAAAAACAAGTATTTTGAAATGCGTTGGGTACTTCAGTCCTCTTGATGTAACTGTCAACAGAAATTTGTGGTTCCTCTGTGTGACCATGTACATGTTATGTAACCGCATTGGGTTGGGTTTCTTTTTTAACCACTTATACTATTTTAATATGTAAAAAGTTTGCTAGTATTTTTATATGTGTGTATTCTCTTGTCGCTTAAAATCCCACTTAGAGGGTTCTGTTTTGTGCATTTATGATAGGGATGAGGGCATCCCCTTACCTCAACAACATATTCTCTATGTTCCTCCTTTATCAGAGGGTTTTATGACAAGGCCTTTTCTGTTCTTTGAGGTGGTAATTGCTAGTAATTGCTCTGCCAACAGATTGTTCTGAACCATAGGTGTGCGCAGCCTATTGCATTAGGGTGTGCACCCCAAACTTCCAACACACATAATTGCCACCTTCTGTCACAGGAAAAGGGGGCTCTGGTGGTGGGAGGCAGTTGATTGGGAGCATATTATGGTACACCCTAAATACTGGTGTTCCTAAAGTTGAACCTAGACTTCAATATAATGGCATTTACACCGGCCACTGGCACCCCCAACCACCCACTGGTGCTGCTTCTGGATAATGCTAATGCACATGGGGTGATTAGGGTGTGCCCAGGCACACCCGGCACACCCTGTGCGCACGCCTATGTTCTTTGCTGGCTGGGCATTAGACTCATTTACAAGAAATCACACACACAGTTCCACACTTGAATTAATTTGAGTGGGGAACTTAGTATATATTTTTAAATATTCCTGTGGGTAGGGTGAAGACATCTCTTCCACTGCAGCCACAGGTCTAAGCTATCTAATTGAGACATTTTGAAGCCTAGTGCAGGGAAGGGCTCTAACGTCTTGTAGAGTAATTGTTCTATAATTGTGGAATCTTTCATGTCCTGGTGTGGAAACAAGTCTAGAATATAAAAGATGAGTGAGGCATTATGATAAAAGCTATATTAAATTTTAATTAAGTACACATATATGTTCCCATTTTGAAAAAGAGTGCAAAGAACAATTAAAATGTTAAAATAAAAGTAAAATAATTCAGATTTCAGATAACTATAATCAATTCAGTTTAGAAATGATTGTTGATTAGGTATTTGTGTGTTTTTTATCTGATTGTTGTATAATCTGAGCTAATAAAGGAAAAAATACCGTGCTATGAGCACAAAATAAATAAAATGAAATAAAAATGCAGCTGCAACAAAAAACCACAAATATCAGTGTAGCAAACAAGAAAAAGAAAAATAATAAGTATGCTTGCAATATAATGGTTATCCAAAAACAATGAATCATATGTGAAAAAGTATATTTAAATCACAAAGTGGTGGTGAAAGTTCATAAAATATTGAAACATGAATAAAAGTCCATTCATAAATAAAAGTTCAGTGAAGGAAAAATATGTGAATCCAATAGATGGGAATCCCACATGCAAAATTCAACCACCTCAACCCACATGAGAGGGAAGGGGAAGAGCGAGATGTGAGGGGAACTTCCAGACTCCAGGTGCATCCAGGTAACAGTGAGGTTAAACGCTTACCAGAGTTGATGGACCTCATCTATGGCAAGGTCAGACACACAGGCAGATACAACCCTCTGCAGGGATAAACTGACTCCCACGTCCACGTCCAGAAAGGTATTAGAGGGGAAATCTTCCAATGGGGACACTAGTTCTGGTGACCCCAAGGAATTCACTTAATTTGCAGGGATTTCCTCTCACTTTCTGTTTGGCTATGGGACAGGAAGTGAAAGGAAATCCCTGCAGTGGGAAACAGATGGCGCAAAAAAATCTGACAGGGGTTATATTGTTATTGTTCTATCCAAAATGAAAAAAAAAAAAAGTTTTGCCTATAGTTCTACTTTAAATGTACATACTTACAAATTATAAGCAGAAACAAGGTTTTTAAAACAAAGTATTTGTATAGTGCAAAATTAATTCTTTCTGTTCTTCTTAACAACCTGGTATAGACATTTAATGAAATGAAAAGAACACAACATTTATACATGGGTAGATAATTTTAAACTTAAAATAAAAAGAGATCAGGGTATTTGAAAAATGTGGAAAATGTATCTGTGCTGAATAAAAGATTGGTATTAGGTTTCTTATTTTTTTAAGGAGAATTGAAGCATGGAATAATGATGGTGAAACAAATTCATGCAATATTTTTAAAGCTCAGCAGGACAGTGGCTTACTGAAGAAAGATTGCCACAAAATACAAACGTGTGTGTGATGATAGATGAAATGTAGGGATGAGGGAAAGCTCCCAGGTTTGGTTTGCTAGGGGATTCATCATATCCTGCATGAGTCCCTTCCTATTTGATGGTGATGAGGGATCCAAATGAATGGTCCATCTCTTTCATGTCCCCAAATGCTGGACAAGAAAGAGCCCATTTCCAACACATTTATTATAACAAAACATACCTCACACAAAAAACGAAACCCTGAAACACTAAACCCCAACTTTATTTATTTATTTATTTATTTATTTTTGTTAACCCAACTGAGCAGAAAATATAAAATAACAAAATATATATATTGAATGGAGTTGAGGAGCATTGGAAGTACCGGTATATACGTCTTAATAACCAGAGATGTGATATAACAATACTAGAGAATGTTTGAGAAAGTTAGCAAATAGATGTAACTGATGGTGCATTGAAGATCATTGGCAATATTATTTAAAGGGTAAATATACTTTTGTGGGGGAAAAAAAGTAAATATAATAGAGCCTTTACAATTGCTACACAAGTCATGTTATAATTGAATGTTATTAAAATTACCTTTCGTTTTCAATCTGCAGCTCTGTCATTTTCTGTAAAATGCAATGCAATAAGGCAACCTGGTCACTTCTAAAGGGATGCAAACCCTGCAACTTTCCTCATTGAGACCCTGCAAGTGCAGCTGATTGATAATTACAAAATCACCCCCATTCAAATTCACTTTTCACATGAACACCGACAAACAAACAGCTACTGTATATCTTTAGAATAACAAAAGTTAGGAATCTACAACAAAGTTTGTTAAAATCCCTACAATGTACATAGATCACCCAGAGGGGAATGTTTTTTTTTTTTTTTTGTTTTACAAAAGTGGAGTTACTCTTTAAAACAACTTATATTCTAATGCCGCGTACACATGGTCGGACTTTCCGGCATACTTGATTGTCCGGCGGACCAGAGTGTGCCGGACAATCCACCCGTGTGTAGGCGCCGGCGGACTTTTCCGGCGGACTTTTTCCCAAAAGCCCGCCGGACCTAGATTTGAAACATGTTTTAAATCTTTCCGTCGGACTCAGTTTTGGGCGGAAAGTCCGCTCGTCTGTGTGCTGGTCCGACGGAAAGCCCGCTCGTGTGTATGCTGGTCCAACGGACCAGATACGACGCGAGGGCAGGGTATTGCATTTCGCGCTTGCTGCAATAGGAAAAACAAATTTTCCTATTGCGGCGAGCGCGGGGCATACCAGGCCCTTAGGTCTGGTATGGATTATAAAGGAAAACCCCTACGCCGAAAAAACGGCGTGGGGGTCCCCCCTAAAATCCATACCAGACCCCGATCCGAGCACGCAGCCTGGCCAGTCAGGAAAGGGGGTGGGGACGAGCGAGCGCCCCCCCCTCCTGAACCGTACCAGGCCGCATGCCCTCAACATGGGGGGTGGGTGCTTTGGGGGAGGGGGGCGCCCTGCGGGGCCCCCCCACCCCAAAGCACCTTGTCCCCATGTTGATGAGGACAAGGGCCTCTTCCCGACAACCCTGGTCATTGGTTGTCGGGGTCTGCGGGCGGGGGGCTTATCGGAATCCGGGAGCCCCCTATAAGAGGGCTCCCAGATCCCGGCCCCCCACCCTATGTGAATGAGTATGGGGTACATGGTACCCCTACCCATTCACCCAGGGAAAAAGTGTAAATAAAACACTACACAGGTTTTTAAAATAATTTATTAAACAGCTCCGGGGGGGTCTTCCTCCGGCTTCGGGGGTCCCTAAGGTTCATCTTCTCCCGGCGTCTGGTTGGTTCTTCTCCGCTCTCTTCTCCTGGTGTTCCAGTTCTTTGGCCGGCTCCTCCGCTGTCTTCAGGTAGCTCTCTTGCCAGCAGAGGTCCGGACATCTGGGCTTCTTGTCTTCTGGGCTTCTTGTCTTCTTGTCTTCTCTTCTCTTCTCCAGATGTTGACACGACGCTCTCTCCGGCTGGACTGCTCTCTGAGGGCTGCATTGTGACTTATATAGGCAGAGACCCCACCCCCTTTTGATGTCACAGTCCCTGGGCATGCTGGGACTGTGACGTTTTAGGGGGCGTGGTCAACATCACCCAGTGACCACGTCCCCTAAAACGTCACAGTCCCAGCATGCCCAGGGACTGTGACATCAAAAGGGGGCGGGGGCGGGGTCTCCGCCTATATAAGTCACAACGCAGCCCTCAGAGAGCAGTCCAGCCAGAGAGAGCGTTGTGTCAACATCTGGAGAAGAGAAGAGAAGAGAAGAGAAGAGAAGAGAAGAGAAGAGAAGAGAAGAGAAGAGAAGAGAAGAGAAGAGAAGAGAAGAGAAGAGAAGAGAAGAGAAGAGAAGAGAAGAATCCCAGAAGCCCAGAAGACAAGAAGCCCAGAAGACAAGAAGCCCAGAAGACAAGAAGCCCAGAAGTCCGGACCTCTGTTGGCAAGAGAGCTACCTGAAGACAGCGGAGGAGCCGGCCGAAGAACTGGAACACCGGGAGAAGAGAGCAGAGAAGAACAAACCGGACGCCGGGAGAAGATGAACCTGAGGGACCCCCGAAGCCGGAGGAAGACCCCCCCGGAGCTGTTTGATAAAATATTTAAAAAATCTGTGTAGTGTTTTATTTACACTTTTTCCCTGGGTGAATGAGTAGGGGTACCATGTACCCCTACTCATTCACATAGGGTGGGGGGCCGGGATCTGGGGGCCCTCTTATAGGGGGCTCCCGGATTCCGATAAGCCCCCCGCCCGCAGACCCCGACAACCAACGGCCAGGGTTGTCGGGAAGAGGCCCTTGTCCTCATCAACATGGGGACAAGGTGCTTTGGGGTGGGGCGCCCCCCTCCCCCAAAGCACCCACCCCCCATGTTGAGGGCATGCGGCCTGGTACGGTTCAGGAGGGGGGGCGCTCGCTCATCCCCACCCCCTTTCCTGACCGGCCAGGCTGTGTGCTCGGATCGGGGTCTGGTACAGATTTTAGGGGGGACTCCACGCCGTCTTTTAGGGGGTTCCCCTTATAATCCATACCAGTCCTAAGGGCTTGGTATGCCCCGCGACGGGGCTCGCAAGGTGTCAATCTCGCCGATAAAAGCGGCAAGATTGACATCCTTTTCTAGTCCCATCGCACCCGAGTCACGTTCAAAATGAACGGACTTGTCCGTGTGTGGGCAAGTTTGTTCATTCTGTAAGTCCGCTGTAACTCCAGCGAAAGTCCGTCGGAAAGACGGGCGGACTTAGCCCGCCGCAAAGTCCAGTCGTGTGTGGGCAAGTCCGTCTGTTTTAAAGTCCAGCGCACCTGGCGGACAAAGTCCGTCAGAAAGTGTGCCGGACTAAGTAGGATAGAAAGTCCGACCGTGTGTACGCGGCATAATAGTTCCACACTGCCCTAATAAACAATTGTGCATCTCCAAACTACCAATAGTTGTTTGAAAATAAATAAATACATAAATAAAACTACGAGAATAAAAAATAACCTGTGCCTGAAAATTATGTAATATCACTCACACCTATGTGATAATAAAACACCGCTTAAATGATTCCTACCAAACAAAGCAACATAGAAAATAAATGAACACTTTAAGTTCATTGTGTTTCTTCAGCCCCCAAAGTCCTAGTGAAAATCAAGTGAAGAAATCCAATATTGTGACTTCCACCTGTTACTATATGCTCTCACTTGGAACGATAGGTCTATCTGTTCCTTTCCTTTAGGGGGTTAGTAACATCTCCCGGACCTCCAGGATTAGTCACAGTGCCTATATATATATATATATATATATATATATATATATATATATATACCCGAAAACACAGTTTTTTTGTATAATGTTCTTTGCAAGCAGGGCTGGACTGGGACAAAAATTTGGCCCTGGACTTCCTCATGACTGGCCCACTTTAAATTTGAGTGTCCCCAACAGCGTCCCCCTTACATCAGAGTGTCCCCAACAGCATCCCCCTTACATCAGAGTGTCCCCAACAGCGCCCCCTTACATCAGAGTGTCCCCAACAGTGCCCCCTTACATCAGAGTGTCCCCAACAGCATCCCCCTTACATCAGAGTGTCCCCAACAGGGTCCCCCTTACATCAGAGTGTCCCCAACAGCATCCCCCCTACATCAGAGTGTCCCCAACAGCGCCCCCCTTACATCAGAGTGTCCCCAACAGCGCCCCCCTTACATCAGAGTGTCCCCAACAGCATCCCCCTTACATCAGAGTGTCCCCCTTACATCAGTGTCCCCAACAGCCCCCCCCTTACATCAGAGTGTCCCCAACAGCGTCCCCCTTACATCAGAGTGTCCCAATCAGCAGCTCCCTTCACATCAGAGTCCCCACCAGCGTCCCCCTTACATCAGTGTCCACAACAGCATCCCCCTTACATCAGAGTGTCCCCAGCACCATCCCCCTTACATCAGAGTGTCCCCAACAGTGTCCCCCTTACTTCAGTGTCCCCAGCAGTGCCCCCCTTACATCAGAGTGTCCCCAACAGCATCCCCCTTACATCAGAGTGTCCCCAACAGCGCCCCCTTACATCAGAGTGTCCCCAACAGTGCCCCCTTACATCAGAGTGTCCCCAACAGAGCCCCCCTTACATCAGAGTGTCCCCAACAGCGCCCCCCTTACATCAGAGTGTCCCCAACAGCGCCCCCCCTTTACATCAGAGTGTCCCCAACAGCATCCCCCTTACATCAGAGTGTCCCCAACAGCGTCCCCCTTACATCAGAGTGTCCCCAACAGCATCCCCCTTACATCAGAGTGTCCCCAACAGCGCCCCCCTTACATCAGAGTGTCCCCAACAGCGCCCCCCCTTACATCAGAGTGTCCCCAACAGCATCCCCCTATACATCAGAGTGTCCCCAACAGCGTCCCGCTTACATCAGAGTGTCCCCAACAGCTTCCCCCATACATCAGTGTCCCCAACAGCCCCCCCCCCTTACATCAGAGTGTCCCCAACAGCGTCCCCCTTACATCAGAGTGTCCCAATCAGCAGCTCCCTTCACATCAGAGTCCCCACCAGCGTACCCCTTACATCAGTGTCCACAACAGCATCCCCCTTACATCAGAGTGTCCCCAACACCATCCCCCTTACATCAGAGTGTCCCCAACAGTGTCCCCCTTACTTCAGTGTCCCCAGCAGTGCCCCCCTTACATCAGAGTGTCCCCAACATTGTTCCCCTTACATCAGAGTGTCCCCAACAGCGTCCCCCTTACATCAGTGTCCCCAATAGCATCCCCCTTACATCAGAGTGTCCCCAACAGCATCCCCCTTACATCAGAGTGTCCCCAACAGTGTCCCCCTTACATCAGTGTCCCCAACAGCACCCCCCTTACATCAGAGTGTCCCCAACAGCATCCCCCTTACATCAGAGTGCCCTCAACAGCGTCCCCCTTACATCAGAGTGCCCTCAACAGCGTTCCCCTTACATCAGAGTGTCCCCAACAGCATCCCCCTTACATCAAAGTGTCCCCAACAGCATCCCCCTTACATCAGAGTATCCTCAACAGCATCCCCCTTACATCAGAGTGTCCCCAACAGCGTCCCCCTTACATCAGAGTGTCCCTAACAGCATCCCCCTTACATCAGAGTGTCCCCAACAGCGTCCCCCTTACATCAGAGTGTCCCCAACAGCGTCCCCCTTACATCAGAGTGTCCCCAACAGTGCCCCCTTACATCAGAGTGTCCCCAACAGAGTCCCCCTTACATCAGAGTGTCCCCAACAGCGTCCCCCTTACATCAGAGAGTCCCCAACAGCGTCCCCCTTACATCAGAGAGTCCCCAACAGTGTCTTGAATTTAAACGCATTGTAGGGTGTGCCCCCCAAATAGGTACTTGTACCTTACATCAGAGTGTCCCCAACAGAATCCCCCTTACATCAGAGTGTCCCCAACAGAGTTCCCCTTACATCAATGTGTCCCCAACAGCATCCCCCTTACATCAGAGTGTCCCCAACAGCACCCCCCTTACATCAGAGTGTCCCCAACAGCGTTCCCCTTACATCAGAGTGTCCCTAACAGCGTCCTCCTTACCTCAGAGTGTCCCCAACAGCGTCCCCCTTACATCAGAGTACAAAATATTTTACAGCGCACACATACAAGAATGACATTTCCTGCTAGGCTAGTTAAAAACACCTGAACATATTCAAAAAATACGGGGGTTTGGTCACACTATATGGTCATATAGTGCTAAGCCCACTTACTGCGGCAAAGTACCCGAATTAGTGGGTCCTACTCTAGTAATAGAATGGAAGATCCTTTGTCTCAACCATGGGAGCTAAACTCCTCTATGTGGGAGAACTGAAGGGGATACATCCTATACATTGATGACCATGTAGTGTGACCAAACCCCCGCATTTTTTGAATATGTTCAGGTGTTTTTAACTAGCCTTGCAGGAAATGTCATTCTTGCATGTGTGTGCTGTAAAATATTTTGTACTGTTTGTAGGTCTTATAACAGCACCATCTTGAATTTAAACTCATTGTAGGGTGTGCCCCCCAAATATGTACTTGTACCTTATATCAGAGTGTCCCCAGCAGAGTCCCCCTTACATCAGAGTGTCTCCAACAACGTCCCCCTTACATTCAGAGTGTCCCCAACAGAGTCCTCCTTACATCAGAGTGTCCCCAACAGCATCCCCTTTACATCAGAGTGTCCCCAACAGCATCCCACTTACATCAGAGTGTCCCCAACAGAATGCCCCTTACATCAGAGTGTCTCCAACAGTGTCCCCCTTACATCAGAGTGTCCCCAACAGAGTCCCCCTTACATCAGAGTGTTCCCAACAGCGTCCCCCTTACATCAGAGTGTCCCCAACAGAGTCCCCCTTACATCAGAGTGTACCCAACAGCATCCCCCTTACATCAGAGAGTCCCCAACAGCGTCCCCCTTACATCAGAGAGTCCCCAACAGCGTCCCCCTTACAAGTAGAAACTAAGGGAGGGAGCCTAGGCTGCCTCTTAGAGAATGGGATTTTTTAGTGGACCATGTTATCTGTATAATAAGGTAAGCACAAACTCAAAAAAATGATAAAAATTACATTTTATTGATTACAAAGCACGTAATATCGAATATGATAAAATCATGGACTACACAAAGTACATTAGAGATACTCAATACTACATATCGCTGATCCGCAAATTGCTGGAAAGATGCTAGAATATGCGGTAAGCCAACATGTTTCGCAGTTTTCCTGCTTCTTCAAGGGCGTCGCTTACATCTGACGGTATCTCTAGATTACATAGATTCATATTAGGAACCATTCTATAATTACATTATACAAGTACAATTTATTCAACTAGTAAAAGTGCTTACCCAATAGTAGTTACCAATGCCTAAAGTGGGGCGTGCATAGCCACACTCACATCAATAAGGGCTCGAACTGCTAACAGCCGACCACGATCATTACCCCAGGGCAGTCAGTCAGGTTGGAAAGTGGGATGTCGGATCACGTACTGACCAACCTATTAAATAGGTGTGTCCTGTGTAGAGAGATATTTTTGACTATTTTTGCGGTAAAGGTGAGAGGTATTAATTTATGTGGTTCATACTACTGATATCTTAGCTCTGACTCTTACCATTTTATGCATTTTAATAATATAAGTTGTACTGATACCCATGGGACATCGCCCTACATGCCAATTAGGACTAATGCCCGCCTACGTAGATAAAGTTACCTTATGTGCCCATAATAATATATAGTTAATTTTAACGATGGATCAACATATAAATATGTATTTCTGTGAATGCCAAAGTGTCAGCTTGTATAGATAGCTGATACCCATTTAGCATCCACCACAAAACACATCCCCATGATCAATAGTGGCACACAGAGCATTTTATGAGCATTATAATAATATGGGTTTGTAATGGTAAATAGAAAATGCAGTATTGGGTTGCAATCTATGCAAAATAGATCATGTCAGAGTTTAAGTTTAAATTTAACCTTAATCAGTGAGCAAAGAAATTGTGCATCTATAATTTACCTCTAGTTGTTGTAGGTATGAGGTGATTTCAGGGCCAGCACCCTCCAGATAAGGTCCGCTATATCTGCTGCCATAAAACTGACTCAAGGAGACGCTAGTCACGTCTCCTTAAGTCTCCGTGATCCCCCCGGAAGCAGAGGGTCAGCTGACCCCTGACTTTGCTTCCGGAGCGGGAGCCCCTGCATTGCGCATGCGCAAGACGGCCGAGACTGGCCGTCATTACGTCAGCGCACACCACGCAGCTAGATCGTGCGCGGGGAGGGAGGAAGGGAGATGATATAACCCTAACCTCCCTCCAGGGGCGCCCGAACATCCACACTAGTTTCCCAATCACCGCCGACTGAGCAGGAGAACCCCCGATGTGAGGTGCCAGGCAGGCCGCTCAGCATCCATACTAAGTCACACTGAGTGGTATGCACAGAAACAGTAAAAATGTGACAATGTATATAAACATTCATAAATTGTCATTTGCATTACATCTTGTCAATATATAATAAACATGATTGACTTTATGGTGCTACAGAATCAGATGATAGTATCCATTGAAATAAAGGGGGAGGGGGAAAAAGGGGGGAAAAGAGAAAAAGAAATTTAAGGAGAGGGAGAACTACAGACGTGGTGAAAAGGGAGGGAAGGGGTTACATCAAAGTGTCCCCAACAGCTTCCCCCTTACATCAGAGTGTCCCCAACAGCGCCCCCCTTACATCAGAGTGTCCCTAACAGCGTTCCCCTTACATCAGAGTGTCCCCAACAGAGTCCCCCTTACATCAGAGTGTCTCCAACAGCGTCCCCCTTACATCAGAGAGTCCTCAACAGCGTCCCCCTTACATCAGAGAGTCCCCAACAGCATCCCCCTTACATCAGAGTGTCCCCAACAGCGTCCCCCTTACATCAGAGTGTCCCCAACAGCGTCCCCCTTACATCAGAGAGTCCCCAACAGCATCCCCCTTACATCAGAGAGTCCCCAACAGCGTCCCCCTTACATCAGAGTGTCCCCAACAGCGTCCCCCTTACATCAGAGTGTCCCCAACAGTGCCCCCCTTACATCAGAGTGTCCCAATCAGCAGCCCACTTCACATCACAGTCCCCATCAGAGAGCCCCCATCTGCAGGCCTTCACATCAGTGTCCTCCCTCTCCTTCCCCTCCCACATGTACTACTCACCGTTTTGAAGGCAGCTTCTCATTCCTCTCTCCAGACATATGAAAACAAGTGATAGGGGAGAGAGGAAGGAAAGTCTGTCGTTGGTCTATCTCCCCCTGCAGGCTGGTGGGAGCATAACGCCTAATGCTCTCTCCAGCATATGACAGAAGCTGCTCCTCCTCACAGGAGTGAAATTGCGATCACTCACTGTCAGTGAGGAGCGACTCCAGGACCGCACCTGACTGGCCCACTGAGCCATCGGCCCACCGGGAATCTCCCGATAGTCCCCATGGCCAGTACATGCCTGTTTGCAAGTAAGTTATTCTCTTTGTTTCTTAGGAGATTAGCCAAACCCTGGTCAAATCCTCACTTACTGTGGATGTTAGATGCAGTAAGCTCAATTCAGTGAGAGAAATACTGGAAATCAAACTTTTTCTTGGTTCACCAAGAATCACTTTGCACATACACACAATTACAGTGCTTGATCCTGTTCATTTCCATCATTACCTGCCAGACACCTCTGGGAGGCTTTCACTACACAATTTATTGCCCTGCAGGTGTTTCTGTGTGTGGTCCTCAGTGTAAAGGATAAGTGTGGCTGCTATTGTACTTTAAGGGTACTTTGATCTTGTATGCTCAAAGTATTGCATAGTTGGTTGCCTCCATTCAGTCTCATGCTGGGCTAAGAGGAGCTGTGCAGTAGCAGACAGACAATCTATAATATTTACTTCTACAACTGCTCCAAATCTCCTGGCAGCATCATAGGAAGACGGCTCATTAAACTGCAACAGCCTTAAAATTGTATTATGTAACCACAAAACAGAAATCGATACATTTGTTGGATGGGTGGTAATGAATTGTATTGAGTGGCTTGCCAACCTATTTACTGGTGATCATAATAATAATAATAATAATATTATCCTGATGCTGGTTGTGCTAGTAATTTTTAAAATCAAACTGTGAAGTGATTTCTTCCGACAAGATGTGGAGTGACAGAGCCCAGCTGCTGCAAATAAAGTGAGGGATGGTTTCTTTCTCCTACAAGCGAAACCAAGGAAAGCAAATGCAAATCAATTCTATATGTATTTGCTATCTGCTCTGCAGACGTTTTGTGTTAATTCAGTTCTAATCAATACCCAGCACTGTAAGAGCTCAACAGAAAACAACATCAATATAATAACTCACTATAGGTTTATTACTGAACTAAAAGCATGCCACGCTTCTCATTTTTAATAGAGATTAATGACAGCCGGAAAAAAAAATGTTATTGGCACAAGTGCTGTTCTCCTCTGAGAGACAGTATTACAGGTCCTTATTGATTAGGCTATGCTGTATTATTGGCTATTTACTTTAGCAGGCTGTAACATATCTTCCAAAGTGTCTACACACAATGCAGAGCTCCGTTTCAGGGCTTTTTCTTACATTAAAACAGTACCATTATTTTATAGCAGACATAATGCTGTAATGGTGAAATCCATGAAAGGATAGTTTTTTTTTGTTTGTTTAAAAGGTTCTAATCTAATATGCATATGAGTATGAGTGTGAAGTTTAAGTATATATACACTCAAGAACTGTAAAAAAAAAAAGTCCCCAAGAAAAAAAAAATTAAAGCTGAGTTGAACCTTCAGTTTAAATACACTAAATACTGTACGTTCCAGAACAAGTGATATATAGCCTTACAGTAAATTTTATTTAGAATGCAGTAACAACCTGAGAAAGGTCTGAATAAGTTACCACTTAGGAAAAGTTTCTACTCTTTAGATACCTCTAGCTCTTCTTCCCATCTCCATATCATATGGGGTATTAAGCAGTTTAGTGTAAACTGGGCAGTGCTTATAACACAGCTTAAAAGTGTAGAGGCCCTGCCTTATGCTGCAGTGCCTCTATCTAAATTTACTGTTTGCAGCTAACCAGCTTGAGTTTTGTTTGTGGTATCTGGGATTCTTAGGTTTCTCTAAGGACGATGGTTGCTTCTGCCTGATACTGATAGTTTTCTCCACTACTTAGAGTGAAAAGATACAACGTATTGGGCTATGAATTTTTATTCTGCCCTGGCAAATCTCTGAGGGGTTTATGCAAGTGATTTGGGCTCAGGAATTCATATTTGGGGAAATCCAAAGGGTCCTAACATCCAAGGCTGGTAAAAATGTGAATTTAGCAGCATCCAGCCATTAATTCCCAGGCTTTGCCTGGAGTGGATATAGTGAAGGAAAGTTCTTCCCTCTCAGGCTGTTGCCTGGGGAGGGTGCAGCCCCAAAGGGGTCCAGTTTTTGCCTTCTAGGCCCCTTGCTTAGGGGAGAAGCCAGGGACAACAAAGGGTGTATGTTCTCCTAGATGCTGGGCCTACGGTGGGCTGGGCTGCAGCAGAGACCTAAAAAGAGTTTTAACTTTGCATGTGGCAGAGGCCAAAGAAACTAAAAGTTATCCACCTATCCAGGCCTACAGAATCTACAATAACCAGTGGCAGAGGCATAAAGAGTCCAACAGCTAACCAATGGCAGAGGTAATAAGATACTAGATGCCCCTCTGGTCCTAAAAAGTTCCATAGGAAGGAAGTCCACTGAGTAAATAACATTTCTGCTGCTACTGATTTGGGTTATCTTGTACCCCTAGTCCTCTCTCCCTAAAGCAATTGAGTTAATAAATTGCAAGAAAAGGATGGAAGACACTGAATTCTGTCTGTTACTGTGGATCAGGGAATGTCTTGGTGCAGCTACAGGATAGGTCATCATTAGGAAGACTAGAAGAGCCCCTAAGAGTGTCATTGCTACAATAGCACTGCAAAATGCACAGAAACTTCCAAGCTCACTGAATTCCCGATAGTATCAGCTTGTATATTTTTGGCCTACTTGATTATATATAACAAATTGCTTGCAATGGTTTATTTGCAAGAGCGAAAGGGAGAAAATAAGAAAATCTTTTTTGTTAGTGTTCACATACACTTTACAGAGAACCTATCTGAAATGAAGTAGGCAAGCTCCACTTTTTGTGCAGAATGTCATCCTTCAGGAACAATCAGGGACAGATTTCAGCACAGTCAATATAGGCCATAGCCAGGGTCTCAGATATAACCTGTGCTTGAAAAATAATGACACATTCTCATGTTAAATAAATGTTGCAGACTACTGTTCTGTGCACCAGTAACACCTGGCTGCCTGCATCAGAAAAGCCTGTATACCATCATGATTGCATTGTGTATTGTGTGCTTACTGGTATGTGACAGATATGTTAAACCAAACATGATGGCGTTATAAGGACCGGGCTTGTTCCAACAATGCCTTTATTGTATATTATATTGTATATTAATATTTTCAAAAATCAGAACTACAATAGCTGTATGTGTATCCTGATTGACAATAACAATTTTATTGAACATAATGAGCACAAAACTCTCTCTTTGCCCCTGGTGATTTTATTTTAAAAGGGTAAACATTTCTTTATACAACTTTGTGCAGTCAATTTAAAGGGTTTTAGAGTAGCCCTGGAGGCCATGACAAAGCATAATACTGTATATATTAAAATGGAAAATTGTATCAAATACTTAGCGTAATTTTCCTTTCCAGATGCCAATCCATGGCAGCATACATGTGATATAGCCCCACCCCTATATCCACCCACAGGACCTGTTAAAATTCTCTGTAAAAATAACAAGATAACAAAAAGGGAGGGTTCGTATGTTGCTATGGATTTGCATCAGGAAAGGAAAATTACTCTAAGTATTTGAGACAATTTTTAGTTTTCCTGACGCCAACATGGCAGCATACAAATGATAAATAACAAGTTAAACAGGGAAGGCTGAAAATGTATAGTCAAACTTTATTACAATGGATCCGGAAGCCTTGACCATCATTCCATTGAAGTCCATTGACGTACAAGCCCCTGGATCTTCCCTGTAGCGCCTGAGGCAGGTGCACTGTGGCAACCAGCCTGCTGCTTTGCAGATGTCTCCATAGACATTTTGCATGTGCTGCCCTGAACTTAAAGACATAGATATAGACATAGCTGAATGAGCTTATGTTGGTGCAAACAGAGTCCTGGCATGGAAATCCAGGACCAGAATAAAAACCCACTGGGGAACGTTATTCCTCCTCAGGAAAAAGTCTCAGGGCCAACCTCCTGAAGTGACCCCCTGGCAGCTCACATGCCCATTTTCCCTGGTGAAAGCTGAAATGGCTGAAATTTAAACCCTTACAGGACTAGCTTGAGCCCCAAATCCAGATCTACGTGAAGAAATGATAGCAAATGGGCAACCTCCAGGTTGCGAGGATCAAAATTCTGCTCAGTTGCGAAAACTGTGAACCCCTTCCAGACTTTGGTGTAAATAGTTTTTTGACGTCCTTTCTGGAACCTTGCCAGGACTGAACCACTTCCAGAGGATGGCTCAATTCCTACAATTCTTCCCTCTCAATTTCCAATCTATTGTGGGAGAGTGGAAATATTGGTAGATTAAGTGCTTGGTCTGAACTAAGTTTTGTAGCTAGGGTAAACCCAAGGCCAGCGGGCTAATCGGCATGCTTGATATAACAGTGAGACTCTCAGACAACAGTCCCCACTGGAACTTCATGACCAAAGGCAGTAGAGGAAAGGTATCTGCTAGATGACTATTCATTGGGTGAGTGTGAGCATCCAATTCCTCCACCAACAGGTAGTGGGTAGCAAGAGAGGCACCTTGTGAATGGAACGTGATGCAAACAGGTTCAATTGAGGGAGATCCCATAATTTCAGAGATATGGGCAAGATCTTCTGATTAAAGACTCATTGAGTCTTTAATAGGAAGAGAACCAAAAACACTTGGTGTGACTGTCCCTTTTTACATTATAACACTGCTGCAGTGTTGACCACATACAGAATAACCAGTTGAGCCTGAATGTGAGATGACAGAGCACATAGTGTTATTGCAACTGCAACTGGAGACTACTACGTCTGATGGAAAACTCCACCTGTCTTGTGTTCTGAAATGATTGCAGGTGGTGACTTACCCTGTAACACTGGCATTAATGGTGACAATGGTCCAGGATAATGAAGCTACTGGACAGGATTGAGTGAGGGTCCCTTGACATACCCATTGCCAGAGGCTCTTGTGCACCTGAGGAGAATCACTTCGAATCGGCTCAAGTACAGCCTCCTGCTTTGCAAAAAGGAAATTCTTTGGAACATCCAAAAGAAAAGTACTCACTTGAGCATTGAACTGGGCCTCCGTATCGATGACTAGTCAGGTCTGCTCCAACTGTCTTGACACCTCCTATCCAACCAAAACTTCTCAGGCTGGTCAGAAGAATCTCCATTTGAACTAGTAGGTCATCTGGACTCTGAGCCAACAGTAGAATACCATCCAAGTAATGATTTATTCAAAGCACCCTCATTTCCTCAGAGGGGCTACACAGAGACTAGGACCACCATAAAGGTCAATGGTGGGGTGGAAAGCCCTGAAAGGAAGGCACATGAACTAGAAACGTTCATCGCCCACCAAAACTTTCTTTAAATTCAACAACTTTCTCCAGTCTCTGATCTTCTTTGTAAGAGACACTGAGTAGAATAAAAGCCTGTAAATCTCTCTGAGGGAAGACTTATGCCACGTACACATGGTCAGACTTCCCAACAGGAAATGTTCGATTAGAGCTTGGTGTCAGAAAGTCCGACCGTGTGTATGCTCCATCGAACATTTGCTGTTGGAATTTCCGCACACAAATGTTCGAGAGCAGGTCCTCAAATTTTCCAACAACAAAACTTTGTTGTTGGAAAGTCCGATTGTGTGTACACAAGTCTGCGCACAAAAGTCCACGCATGCTCAGAATCAAGTACAAGACTGAAACGCTCGGTATTGTAAAACTAGCGCTCGTAATGGAGATAGCACATTCATCACGCTGCAAATTTTGATATCTTTCAATGCAAAACATTCTCTTCTTTATAATGCTAGAATAATGAAGTTGCTTTGCTGCTGATATTCACACAGAGTTCTGACAAACTGATTTTTTATTATTTTTTTAATGATCTCATGAATAATCTTTATTTTTGTTTTTTATCAAGATCTCCAGAAAACCCTTTTTTTTTTTTATAGTGATCTCCTTCTTTTTATTTTTATTTCTCCAGATCTCCAGAATAATCTTTTTTAAATTTGTTTTATAGTGATCTCCATAAAATTTTTTGTCGTTTTGTGTGTCAAGTTATTACAACACCATTATTATCTTGTATTTTTTTACCTCAAATAGGTTGGTTGGTGTTGGTGTCCCTTGTTAGTTTGACATTTTATTTTTGAAATGTACCTGCCTACTCACAAACAAACTGTCCTTTTTGAAGTAAAACACATAGCTAAGTATTTGTCAAAACAAAAATTAAAAATATATTAGGGGTCATAACAAAATAAAGAGGAAGGCAATGCTGGAGAACCCTTTGGAATTGGTGAAGCCTTTGTACCCCAGGGCAGACATCAATTATTTGACAGGCAAAATTGGTAACCTGAGGAGTCCATTTAATAGGGAGCACAATACGGTCCAGGACTCCAAGGGATCGGGAGCAGCAGCAGATGACATATATATCCCGAGGCTGTGGTCTTACAACAGCCTGCGTTTTTTGCCAGACCACACCAAACCCAGGCCATCACTCTCAACACTTCCTTCCACGCTTCCTTCCAGGCTGCTGTGGTGAGTTGGGTGGCTGTGTTGTTGGAGGTGTTACTGGAGGTGGTGGGGGAGTAATATGGTCCAACTCACACACGTGGCTTTTAGCTGTGAATTGGCCCCTCACCCCCTTGTTTAGGGCCTGAATTATTACCTCCTCACAGATGAGGCATTGGCCCTCCTCTATTTGTTCCAGTTTACTCGCTGTCAGACAGCCATACGACTTGGGGCCACCGGGGGTTGTTGTGAGGACCGGAGCAGCCTGCGGAATCAAAGTAGTCCCTGACTCCTCCAGGTTCCTCGCCTTTCTGGTCCTTTTTGTTGGAAGGCGGAGGGGAGGAACCTGGGATTCAGTCAGGCTGCTTGCCACAGCCTCCTCCTGGCTGAGACTTTCTACGGCCTCCTTCTGGCTGAGACTTTCCTGTGTATGAAAATGGTACATAGTTTTAGTTTTTTGGTCATCAATCACACATAATTTTGAGCTCATGACTGTTGCAAATTGAATGTTAACAAATAGAAAAGACTATCATTCTGACCACTTATTTTTGGCTACTACTGTCTATTGATATGTAAACCACTTTGTTAAATCAGAAATTAGTGATCAATAACATCTAGTTAACATCATTAAATTTTTGACAAGAAATATGTTGAACAATGCTATACCTGGCTCAAGTTGGGCTCCTCCACATCTTCCTGGGAAGAAGGCCCAGGCTGTACTTCTGAAGCCTCAGCTGATGTGGAAGGAAGTGTGGAAGGAAGGGTTGAGAGCGATGGTGTGGGTTCATTCTGGTCTGACAAAAAATGCAGTCTGTCATAGTAACAGAGCCTGGGGACATAAACATCATCTGCTGCTGCTCCTGATCTCATGGAATCCTGGACCTTTTTGCACTCCCTGTTATATGTGCTACTCAGGCCACCAATTTTGGCCTTCAAATAGTTGATGTCTGCCATGGGATGCACCAGCTTCACCAATTCCAACAGTTGCTCCAGCGCTGCCTTCCTCTTTAGCTTGTTGGAGTAGTCACTGTTTTTGACTTGCGGCTCCCTGTACCTGTCTATGAAGTTTGGCAGGAAGTCCGGGTCAATAAATGTATACATTTTCTCTGCAAGACACAACACAAGACAAACCCTAATGTCAGGCTAAACTCTCCTAATCTTGTCCCAATATAGGCCTCAATCTATAAGCAGTATAGGCCACTAACCACTGGTGCCCCAAGTTAAAATTGTACCTAAGTTTGCACGATCGGCGCTTACACTACTCCGTCCTCCGCTCACAAATCATACGTACGACGCATGTGTGTTATGCTTTATATACACTGCTCATGCGTGAAACTCCGCCCCTGACCTTCTTTCTAGTGTATTTCCTGCCCCTTCTCTTTTGGCGCAGTGGAAGAGCACATGGCGGAGACAGAGCAGGTGCATGCAGAGAGCAGCAACGACGAAAGCCGGAGCAAGGCAGTTCCTGATCCAGGATGAAATATAAGGCCTTAAATATGTCCTTTGTAGAGATGGAGGAGATGGTGGACATCTTGAAGAGGGCCATTCTATGATGGGAAGTATAGACCTTACCCAAACCCAAATGTGAGAAAGGCCAAGATCATGACTAAAGTTATCAGAAGTCTGCACAGGAATTTTGGAGTACGACGATCCAAGGAGCAATTGAGGAAACGCAGGTCAGACCTGAAATAAAGGGAGCACGATCAGTATAGAAGGATCAAGAAACTGCTTCTAAAAAGTAAGTTTTTGTTGTGTGTTCCTATTATTTTTTATTACTTTAGTGCTGTTCCATGTGCTTTTCTTTACTGTTGTATGGTTTAAAATGGCAAGTTTGAGGTTCTTAGGCACAGCAATTGTTCATATTAAACATTGTTCGTTTGACCACTAATACGACATATTTGGAAGATGCAGGTTAAGTACATTTGTTCAGGCCTATTTGTATGAAAATAAGTTTAGTACATTGTTGTCTAAATGTGTTTGTAACTAGAATGAAATGCAAACTTGATTCAGTGAAAGGAGAGGACACTCAGCAGCTGTTTACACATCTGGACGCAGGAGCACTAGTGTGGGACACCAGAACAACCTTTTTAGGGTGTCCCACACAGGTGCTCCAGTGGATACTAGGGGTCTCTCCATGTGTGAAACTTTAACAAAAAAGGTTCGTATTCCAGCTTTGGAAAGGGAAAAAAATCATATTTTCAGCTTGGAACTCTGCCAAAACAGACAATTAGCCAACGCTTCCAAGCAATGTTTCATATTACTATTTCTTGCCTCAAATATCTGTCTGCTAAGTATAACTTTTTTGTATTCACATAGGGGAGAAAACAATCTTGACAAATGAGGACACCAGGAACAGGAACACCCACTCCTGAAGAAGGGGAAATCTCCACACACCATGAGGAAGATGTGGATTCCAAGGTTCAGGAGGTGGGCGAAATAGTAACCACAACAGGTCAGTGTCTGAGACCACAGCTTCAGGTAATAGATGTAGGCCTGCATAGTTATAATACATGGTGGGTATTTTTTTTAGGTGATGTGGATGTTGTGGAAGAAGAAACTCACTTCAACAGTGCAAGTGCACAGATCCTGATCAGCGAAACAATGGAGTGCAATTGTGAATTAGAGAAGGTCAAGGAAAGCATCAATGATGTTTAAAAAAGACTCCCCAACATCATTGATGCCTTGCCAAAATCTTACCAAAAAAACCCAAAAATGTTATATTTTTATATGAATTTTTAAAGTAATTTGAAAGCCAAATTTTGAAGATGTACACAGTGTGTCAACATGTGCTATCAGCCATCATGGGATATCAATGTACGCGTTTTGTGGGTGCAACCCCTTCCTCTCATCTACTTTAGTTGCGTGTACATTGATATCCCATGATTGCAAATAGAACATGTTGACACACTGTGTGTCTTTTCCCTACATCTATCAAAATAGATGTAGGGAAAAGACACACATTTTAGGCATGGGATCATGATGGAAATCCACAATTCTGAGTCCCAATTTGTGTAAATCTTCAAAATTTGGCTTTTACAGGGGTGACATCACCCCATCTGATGAAGGCAAAATCAACACAGTTTTGACATGCTAATGTCTCATATTGCCTTCACTTTATCAAAGTTGAACTTTGTAAGTTCCTGAATTGTGGGTTGTATGTTATGGTTTTAAACATGCCTGTTTAGCCACAAAAAGGCAATATACTATCACACATACATGTTATAAACCAAAGATGTTGGTTTGTTAAAAAACCCATGTGAATGTGCTTGTAGTAAAATGTTTTATACTCAACAATGTGTGGCTTCTTCTTTCAGTGCTCAATACCAGGTTTTGGAGTAAGTTGATGTAGTTACAGTGACAAAGGGGGTTATTTGCTAAAGACAAATCCACTTTGCACTTTCAGTGCAGTTTCAGTGCACTTTCAAGTGGATTTGCCTTTAGTAAATAACCCCCACAGTGCTCTAAAATTTTATCCAATCAGGCAATTTTAGGGACTGCAAGCAATTAATTCATGGCGTTGAAAAGGATGATTATTTTTTATCATCAATGCATTACATACATTAACAAAAAAACAATGTGTGTGTGTAGCAGACCCATAGCACAACATAATAGCTGAAGAAGAGATTGTCACCTCATGTATCAAATAAGTTAAGTTTGCACTATTGAAGAAAATGGCCAAAAATAAAAGGCCATTGTAGAACCTAGGAGACAGCTAAAAGAAACACAAGCAGTAAATCAAATGAAATATGAGTTCAGTTTTTAACAACCAATTTATTTAAAACATGTTAGTAATAGACATTATCTGGCATATCAATGGCCCCCTACCTGCAAAGTACTCTAGATATCTTTGCTGTACTTCACAGGCGCTTTGGGGGGGCAAGTCAGGATGGGCAGTTTCAAGTGCTGTCAGAGTTGGATCTGGTAAGCTGGCCTCAGTTGGAACTGAGGCCACATTGTTGGCTGCATTTTTGCATAAAACGTTGTGTAAAATGCAGCATGAAAGAACAATGTGATTTAGTTTATATTCCGCCATATTTATAACAGTGAGGACTAGGCAGAACCGGCTGGCCAATATGCAGAGGCATTTTGCACCACTCTTCTGGCTCTGGCCAGCTGGTAATTAAAAACCTTCTGGTCCGGGGTGAGGGTCCTCATAGGGAATGGCCACATAAGATGGTCCCCCAGAGCAAATGCTTCATCCACTACGAAGATGAATGGGAGTCCCGCCATGTTGTCTTCTGGAGGTGTCAAGCCCAAGCTGCCATTCTGGAGCCGTTTGTAGAACTCCGTCTGAGCGATGACTCCACCATCCGACATCCAGACATTTTCCCCCACGTCCACATACAAAAACTCGTAAGTCGTCGACACCACCGCCAACAACACGATACTACTATACCCCTTATAATTATAATAGTATGACCCCAAGTTGGGGGGTGGGATGATCTGGACGTGTTTCCCATCTATTGGCTCCCTGCAGTTGGGGAAGTCCCACTGCTGGGCAAACTGGGAAGCCACAGTCTGCCATTCCTGTGGGTTTGAAGGAAACTGTGGAGTCAAACAAAATGAAATTAGTACTTTTGTATATAACATTGCAAGCAGATTAGACACAAACATTCTTGGCCAACATAAAGTATAAAATGTATTTAAATGAGTATTTAAAGTCAAAAGTATAAGGTCCACTTATCAGATTCCTTGCCCCCTCTGATGGCCCATTGTAAAAATTTAAGGGTGGGGGGTGTATGTTTTGGGCAGGTAACCGTCTCCACTTCATTGAGAGCTGAATGCATAAATAGTGTGTGTTACTTTGGCCAGTCCCTCCTTACTTACACTATTGGCAGCCCACTGGACAGGTAAGGAATTTCATAATACAAAAATATGAATACGCACTGTACAAATTGAAGGACATTTTTACATTCTGCAATTACCTATCAAAATAATAGGAGAACAAAACATGAAACAGTACCATTTGAAAATATTCAGGCAGGCCCTTGCACTACATGCTTTGGTGAATTCATCCATTAATCTGATCACAAAAGAGGTAGGTATAGTGTGTATGGGTTTGGCAAAGTCAGCAGATAGAGGATTGGTATCGGCTGACTTGGTGGTTGGGGGGGAGGGAGGGTTCCAAATGAGTTTTGGACCCCCCAAAAAAAATCTTGCACTCTGCCTGAATTTAAGGACAAAAATAACATTTAGACACATTTTAGGGGGTGTTTGAGGTAAGCTCTACAATGGAGCTGAAAAAATATATTGTTAAGTGACTAGGCTAGGTGTGTATGGGCCCAGGATAACATGCTGGGGAGTTTAGTGAAGGCAAATATGCATGAAGATATAGAATGAACAGTGCAGCGCTGGACATATGTCACAAAATGTGAAATGTGATTGGTCAATGAATAAGATAACCAACAACAGTGAATAACATCCAATGAAATAATATCGGCTGATATATAATAAATCAATTACGTGCTCATAAATTGTTGCAGAGACATGATAAAATATAAAGTATAGTGAGGAAAGAGTGCATATGATAAAGTGAAGGTGAAATAAAGTCCAAAAGTTGTTGTCCAAAAAATGATATTCAATATAGAATCCTGGGTCAGTGTTCCACCGCTAGTGATGCCCACCACCTGGTGATAAAGTAATGGAGGCTCACCGGAAAGCCTGCGACCACCCTTATTCAGGGAGGTCAAAACAGGCTTAGTAGAGATATATGGACCACAGGGGATGTCCCGCAGGAGACTCTGCTGAAGTCTCACCATCCTTCCTGGACGGCTAAACAGCGACAACAAGGAGCACTTCAGAAAAAGTAGTTCTAGGAGTGCTTCCCATATAGCAATCAATGTATGCTTCCAAAAAATCCAGCAAAGGTGAACCATAAATGCCACAAGAAAAAAGACTCCAGTAGTGCAGAGAAATTATGGCTGGTTTATTAAAATAAAAACAATAGTATAAAATTGCATAAAATTCCTAGCAGGGATAGTATTGGAGACTCTACTGCCATGTAAAATAAAATTGTGCATGCGCTATGCGTGTTCCCCTGATGACGTCAGTTGTGACGAAACGGCCGTAGGGTCACAACATGAACATGCATCGCGCATGCGCAATTTTATTTTAAACGGCAGTTTAAATCCATGAGCAACTTTTTATATGTGACGTACATCTGGAAGCTATATGTAATCAAATTGACATTTGGTACTATACCCTGTTAACTGTCTCATTTAAAGTCCTTATGTCCTTGTCCTTTTCTTCTCCCCTAACCTGGGATGGAGGCACTACCTTGTGCCTCATTCAAAGTCCCGTTACAATTTCTTCATTGCTATACATTAGGGATGGAAGCAGCTGACAGTAACATATAACTTCTTGCAACATAATTGTTGCTGGAACTCTGGGAACTATGGACACATTCCGGCACAGTGTATGTGGGGTTTGATTCCCGGGCTATGTTTTGTTTCAAACCCGGAGCTGCGATGCGCTCTGCGTGCCCCCCTCCCCCCTTGAGGATCGGGCGGCAGCTCACAGCGCATTGGCGTCACGCCTTGCTCCTCCATACGATGTCACTAGCTGGCGTTGCGGTGGAGGTACGTTCTCTTTCCACCTAGCCAACCCAGCTGGACGTGGGGACGTCAGTCATGGGCGGGTCTCCACCGCCCAGGCTGTGATCCTGCCTCACGCATTGTCGGCTCCTACGTGACATTGGTGGTCACTGCTGACGCAGGCGGCATGCATATTTAGGCACCTGTTTTTCTCCCTCGGACGCAGCCTTCACTCCCGCACACGTGCAGACGCCACAGCCTTAGAAAGCTCTTGTCCCAAGCACATAAAGGTAACACTTAGTGGTTCCTTGTTTGTAGTACTCTACTTTTTATACTCTTTTGTCAATAACATTGGCTTATCTTAATGGATCTTTTATCCACTTCAGATACACACCCATGATGACTTTGATTTGGTTTCGCCTTTTTTGGAAGTGATGGTCTGTGTTCTGGGGATGATGCCTGTGTATGCCTGTCCTGCGTTGGGTCTTTGGCCGCCTCAGCTCCGGGGGAGAACAAACCTTTTTAGCCCGGTGCCCACCCTTCCATACACCTTAGTTAGGTACATAGTGTAAGTATCCAGAAATCGACTCACTGTCCTTTCTGGTTGCTCTTAGCTCATTGGTTGATGTTTTCATACTTTGTTATTTACAGATATCCCACTGCATCTGCCCCTGAAGAAGTGTTATTCACAGAAACGCGTCGGACAATATGGATGCAGCTACTTTTGTTTTAATAGGATTTCATCCAGATCAATGTTTTTATGAATTTACGAATTTATACGTACCTTCTACATCATGCTGGCATGTACCTCCTGGTTCTGTATATGTACTCCCTCTATGTAATCTGTTAATCTTGATTCATTGCTCAGATGTCATGTTATCTGTTGTATATGCACGTATTTATGCAGGTTTTGTTTGCATGTATGCGCATGCAACCTTTCATGTTTATATTATGTTATGTATTTCTGGATGCCTATGCAATAAATGGACCCTTTTTTTATCTCAACTCCATCCTGCCAACTGCCTTATTTAAAGTCCCAATGTCTCCCCTGTTTATTTCCTGAACCCGGGATGGAGGCACTACCCTGTCCTCATTTAAAGTCCCATATTTTCTTTTTTCGAATATACAAATTATGGTTGAATCTGTCATTAAAGGCTTATGGTGTATGTCGAATGTTCAAAGAAGATTCGACGGAGCAGCTAAACTGTACGACGCCGTATAGTTTACCTGCTCCGTTGAATCTTCTTAGAACTTTCAACAGACACCATAAGCCAAAGTACGTGTGTACTTAGTTCTAGCTATTTTACTGCTCCTCCTCTTTGGTTACAATCAGCCAATAACATTCATTATCATCATTATTTTTATTTATCTTTTCTCCCCTACGTCGAATCTTTTCTCCCCTACGTCGAATCTTTCCTCTCTATGTCGAATCTTTTCTCTCTATGTAGAATAATCTTGGACTAATAGAGTTAAGGTTAGGCACATTCGACCACAGGTTTAATGGACACAGATTGTTATTGTCATCATCATGTCGAATCTCCTATCTATATTAAACTGTTGTAGCAACGAAAACGAAAATAAAGCATTTGTTTATGTCGGATCTTTCGTTTTTTGGATTCTGCACTTTCGTTATCGTTTGTTAAAACGATAACAAACATACCTGAACTTCGGACGAAAATGCATTCGGATGAAAACGAATGCACATGTCTAGTAATTATGGAATGATGAAAGAAATACAATACATTAGCAAACATTAAATACATAGAATGCGATGTTAAAGGATAAAACTTTAATTCTCAATATAGTCCTTCTGCAGGACCTGAATCATGGCAGAACAGGTTTCTGGAATAATGATTCCCAGAGCATGGGAGGAGATTTCAGTCATGAACTTAATATCCTGGAGACTTCTCCCCATCGCCAAGTACTGCAAGGTGGCGATGAGCCTCTGCTCGGGAGTGATGGCTTGCCACATGCAGGTGTCCTGCTTCATAATATAAGTGGACAGCAAAGACGGTGAAAAACAGGGTCCGTCATTCGGAGATAATTCCTGAAATCATCAGGATTATTCTCCTGGATTTCCCGCAGCAAAGGCATGCTGGAGCAACCAATTCTTCGTACATGAATTCCTCCTTGCCCTGTTCATGGACTGGACTTGGGTCAAAGCAGGAACTCCAACACCAAGCCCAAGCACAGCACGAACTCTACGATGAGTACATACCCGCAACATGGCTTGAAAATGTTTGGCTGGTCAGAATTCATCCTTTGGAAAAAAATACACGGTTTTGTTGTATCCAGGCCTTTCTTAAAGCAATCTACTGAGCTGGCCAGAACCACCTCTGGCGGGAGTCTATTCCACATTTTCACTGCTCTTACTGTAAAAAAACCTTTCCGTATTTGGAGATGAAATCTCTTTTCCTCTAGACGTAAAGAGTGCCCCCTTGTCCTCTGTGTTGACCGTAAAGAGAATAACTCAACACCAAGTTCACTATATATATTTGAACATGTTGATCATATCCCCCCTTATTCTCCTCTTCTCAAGAGTGAATAAGTTCAGTTCCTCTAATCTTTCCTCAATGCCTCTTATCAGTTTGGTTGCCTTTCTCTGCACTTTCTCCAGTTCCCGATATCCTTTTTGAGAACTGGTGCCCAAAACTGAAGTGCATATTCCAGATGAGGTCTTACTAATGATTTGAACAGGGGCAAAATTACATCTCTCTCTCTGGAGTCCATACCTCTCTTAATAAAAGAAAGGACTTTGCTCGCTTTGGAAACCGCAGCTTGGCATTGCATGCTATTATTGAGCTTATGATCTACCAAAACCCCCAGATCCTTCTCCACTACGGATTCCCCCAGTTTTACTCCCCCTAGCATGTATGATGCATGCATATTATTAGCCCCCAAGTGCATAACTTTACATTTCTCAACATTAAACCTCATCTGCCACATAGTCGCCCAATTAGACAGTCGGCTTGTAAATTGGAGACATCCTGTAAGGACGTTATTCCACTGGCATAGCTTGGTGTCATCTGCAAAGACAGAAATGTTACTTTTGATCCCAGAACTGATATCATTTATAAAGATAATAAAAAGTAAGGGTCCCAGCGCTGAACCTTGGGGTACATCACTGATAACCTTAGACCATTCAGAGTAAGAATCATTAACCACTACTCTTTGAATTCTGTCTTTTATCCAGTTCTCTATCCATTTACAAACTGATATTTCCAAGCCTGTAGACTTTACCTTACACATGAGCCGTGTGTGCAGAACTATATCGAAAGATTTTGCAAAATCCAAGTATACCACGTCCACAGCCACCCCTCTGTCCAAGGTTTTACTTACCTCTTCATAAAAAAAAATCAGGTTTGTCTGACAACTTCTGTCTTTCATGAATCTATGCTGCCTGTTGCTTAAATTTTTTTTTTTTTCAGCAAGAACTCGTCTATGTAGTCTTTTATTAAACTCTCCAGTATATTCCCGACTATAGAAGTTAAACTTTAGTTGCTTGGTAAAGACTTTGATCCCTTTGCTCAATTGTAAACCATTTAGTCTCCATGGGGCAGGCCCCCTGTGACATATCAATGACTCGCATACCTTTCAGAGCAGTAAATGATCCGAGCAGGCCACGTCCACTATTTTACTATTTTACTAGACTGGAAAAGAGGTAAAGCAGTCAGAGTCATAAAGAATGATGTCTTGTGGTAGTCCATCAGCCTGGGGTTCTGTCAAGACCCTATGGGCGCTATCCAACTCCAACCTCTGAGGAGGAATGTCCGGTATGAGATGCGACATTAATTTTTTGATTATAGTCCATGAAAGTTTCTGGAATCCCACGCACCCTAAAATTGTAATAGTGAGACCGGTTTTCCAGATCATCAATCTTGTTTAGAGCTTCATCTAACTGTTTGTGCAGATCTTCAATACAGTTAGTGTTTTGGTTGGTTCTATTAATGGTTTCACCAAGCGTAGATTCAAGGGTCCCTATACGGGAGCCCAATTCCTGGAGCTTATGTTTTAGTTCAGAGGTAATGAATTTGCTTGCCTTTTCTAGGTCTTGGTCTAGCAGTGCAGAGAATCTCGCCAAAATGATAAGATCCTCCGAACACTCTAATGGTGGTGCGACCCGGGCGTTATGTGTGCAGGGCTGTCCTCCATGCTCCCCTGACTGAATACAATGTCACAAAGCACCTTATCAAGTTCAGACTGTTGTGAAGAGAATACTGTATATCACTCTCTGGGGATAAAGCTTAGTACACACAAGATTATTGGATGAATGATCATCCATTTTTTTTTTTGGATGCTAATCTCCATATCGAAAACAAATAGGTTACTAAAGTATGAAAACTCTCCTATGACTGAATAAAAATTCGGAAGTGGTGTAATGTGTTTTATTTAATGTGTGTGTATTTTTGGATGAAAACTGTAGTGATTAAATGAAAATCATACGAGTGGTATCATATGAGAATATTTTTCATGTTTGTCCCTTCGGAATATTTTAGATGACAGCTGTGTACTACAATTTAGATTATCGTACGATTGCGTCAAAAAGGGGAACTTTTTGTACAGTATTCTGATCGTGTGTGCAGGGCTTTAGGTTGCAGCCTGAGAAATGTTGTCAGCTGGCTCACCTGCTTGGGTGTGTTGGCGATTGTCTGAAGGCTGTGACTGTGGATCAGGCTGGGGCCGCTTTAGACATGGTGGTGCAGGGTAGGCAGGCAGGATCGCTGGCTGCCAGGTCGAGAGGGATTGGGCCAGCGGGGAGCGGAGCTAGAGCCTCACACATCTTCAGCCATGCGCATCCATCCTACATTGTTTTTCTTAATTGTTTTTAAATAAGCAAAGGTGGACCATTTGGGTAACATTAGCTTGTCTAGCAGCCCTCCAAAGATCCTGATGGGACCAAAAATAATCTCCTATTGAGTTCAATGCAACTCAAATTCAAAATTCAAACTCTTAGATAGGGATGGGTGAATGGTTCGGCCCGAGCATAAGTTTGCTCCGAACTTTCATTGTTCGGTCGTTCGGCGAACAGATGAACAAACGGGTCATTCGACCGTTTGTTCACCCCCCAAACTGACCACAATGCATTGCAGCACTGAACAGTGCATTGCATGCCCTGATTGGATGAAGCAGTGAAAGCTTCAGTCAATCAGGGCACAGAGCACTGTCAGAGTCATGATTGGACACTATCAGCATGACTTTATCCAATCATGGCTCATTCCCGCCCCACAGTATGAAAGTATTCTTTTAATGGCAGCCATTTTGTGATCAATGTGATTTTGGCATTGAGAGAGATAGAACAGGACTCTACTTTTCTATTTTGCTTCAATTGTCAGTGTAGAATGTTAGTTTAGTGTCAGTCTAGGGATAGTGTGAGTATAGTGAGGAGGACCATCAGTAGGGTAGCTCAGATAGTTTCACTGTAGTGTAGCGAGACCGTGTCATTCATACATATATTAGTGTAGAGTAGGAACAGCTCATCTAGTTTCAGTGTAGTGTAGTGAGACCGTGTCAGTAATCTTTACATTAGTGTATAGCTAGAGTAGGGATAATTCAGATAGTGTCAGTGTAGTAACAGTTGAACACCGTCTATTTGATTGTGTTACTGCCAGTTTAACGCCATTTACCTCTGTGTGCTTTACTGCCAGTTTAACGTCATATACTTCTGTGTGCTTTACTGCCAGTTTAATGCCATATCGTTTTGCGTGCGTTACTGCCAGTTTAATGCCATATGGTTCTGTGTGCATTACTGCCAGTTTACACCATATCGTTTTGTGTGCATTACTGCCAGTTTACCGCCATATTGTTTTGTGTGCATTACTGCCAGTTTAACGTCATATAGTTTTGTGCGTTACTGCCAAATTAACGCCATTTACTTCTGTGTGCTTTACTGCCAGTTTAACGCCATATCGTTTTGTGTGCGTTACTGCCAGTTTAACACCATATCGTTTTGTGTGTGTTATTGCCAGTTTAACATAATTTTCTTCTGCGTGCGTTACTGCCAGTTTAACACCATATAGTTTTGTGTACGTTACTGCCAGTTTAAAGCCATATAGTTCTGTGTGCCTTACTGCCAGTTTAACACCATATTGTTTTGCGTAAGTTACTGCCAGTTTAACGCCATATAATTCTGTGTGCGTTACTGACAGTTTAACACCATATAGTTTTGTGTGCGTTACTGCCAGTTTAACACCATGTCGTTTTGTATGCGCTACTGCCAGTTTAACGCCATTTACTTCTGTGTGCATTACTGCCAGTTTAACGCTATATCGTTCTGTGTACGTTACTGCCAGTTTAATGCCATATAGTTCTGTGTGCGTTACTGCTAGTTTAACGCCATTTACTCCTGTGTGTTTTACTGCCAGTTTAACGTCCATTTCGTTTCATGTGCGTTACTGCCAGTTTAACGCCATATAGTTTTGTGTGCGTTACTGCCAGTTTAATGCCATATCATTATGTATGCTTTACCGCCAGTTTAATGCCATATCGTTATTCATGCGTTACTGCCAGTTTAGCGGCATGTAGTTCTGTGTGCGTTACTGCCAGTTTAACGCCATATCGTTCTGTGTGCGTTACTGCCAGTTTAATGCCATATAGTTCTGCGTGTGTGTTACTGCCAGTTTAATGCCATATCATTTTGAATGCATTACTGCCAGTTTAACACCATATAGTTCTGTGCGTCACTGTACATTTAGCGCATTATATTGCAATATATTATAGTATATCGTTGGAGTGTGTCTGTGTAGTGTGAGTACTCAAATCAAAGTTCACCAAACACCTCTTTACATTGATTAAAGTGCATCTATGTACAGATTCCAACTTCTTCTTTACATTTGCTTCTAAGGACCACCCCCTCCCTCCCAATAATGACTGGAAGGACAATAAGGAGAGGCAGACGTTCCCCTGGCACTGTAAGGGGGTCAGAAACAAATGTGTCCACAGGCAAAAGTGGACGTGGTGGTCAGTCCTCAGGCAGGGCATCATTTCCTCTGTTTAGTGAGTTTGCCTTGCTATCCAGCTACAGCATGTAGAGAAGGTGGTGGACTGGCTTACTAAACCTTCCTCATCTTCCTCGTCCTCTGTCACGCAAGCAGAGACAAGTGTGAAGTCCCTTGCAGTTGTCAGAGTGGATAAACCTGCCTCCTTGTCCACATCTATTCCTGCCATAGCCCCAACATCAGCCATTGAGGAGTCAGCTGAGCGTCAGCCACTTGCACCTTGATGATGCCCAGCCATTACTGGATTCAGATGTTAGTTCTGAGGTTGAGGTTGAGGATGACAGGAACATGAGCCTAGAGAGAGGGAGGAACACTGGTAGACAAATTGGCATTCTTGTTCTCCAAGCCGCAGCGTATTGCCAAGTTGTCTCCAGTGGTAATGATGAAGATGGAGGAGATGGAAATAGAGATGATGATGATAATGATGAGGTCACTGATGCAACTTGGGTGCAGGATAGAGCAGAGGAGGAAATTGGAGGTTAGGCAGCACAACCCCAAGGAGGCCGACATCAAGAAAGAGTAGAAAGCAGGCACACTATTCCATCACATTCTGCAGCTGTTATCTCCTGGCTCGCTCCCCAAAGCTCAGCTGTCTGGGACTTTTTTAGCACATTGCACTGTTGCTATCTGCAAACTGTATCCCAGGCACATCCAACATGGCAAAAACACCAACCGTTTGGGTACCACATGCTTAACAAGGCTTTTAATGTCCAACTACTCAGCCTGTTGGCAAGAGCATCTAAAAGCTATGCAAAAGGGGCACAAATCTGTCCCTCCTCCTCCTCCTTACCAAATTCAGTCTGCTCCTGTGATACCGAGTCATTACCTCTCAGCAGCCTCCACTGACAGGGATGATGGTATAGCACAGAGTGTCATAGGTCCTAGCAGCACATCTGCTAGCAGCACACCACCAGCTGTAGACTGCAGCTGGCAAATTTCTCATCTGATGCAGCCTGAAAAAATACAGTATCTGCCACCCAGATGCCCAGCGTCTGAATGCAAGCTTGTCAAAGCTGTTGGCTCTCCAACTTTTGCCTTTCAGCCTGTGGATTCTGCCCCCTTCTGTGAATTTGCACAATGTGCTGTACCACAATAGCAGGTTCCCAGTCTCTACTACTTTTCACGTAAGGCCGTTCCATCTCTCTACCATCATGCGGAAGGGAATATTCTGGCATTGTTGGGCAAGGCAGTCAGCCGTAAATTCTACCTTACTGCTGGCATGCAGTCCAGCAAGCATGGGCAGGGACAAAATATTTTGTTCACAGCACATTGGGTAATGCTGTTTGCAACGCGAAAGGATGCAGGACAGGGCTTGGTGCTGCAGCTTGTTGTGCCCCCATGTCTCCATACAGCTGGTGGTGATGATGCCAGACCTGTGAGCTCTAACCCCTCCTCCACCACCTCCATGCCCTCCTCTGCAGAATTGTCTTATGAACATCAGGCACCCACTAAGCATTCAAAGGGCTATTCTCAGAGTCAGGCTAAAAGGTACCATGCAGTGCTTCAGCTGGTGTTTTTAGGGGACAGAAACCACACCGGTGCAGAGATTCTTGCAGCTCTGCAGGGACAGGCCCAGAGGTGGTTCCCACCACGCCAGCTGGAGCCACTAATGGTGGTGTCCGATTATGGCTCAAACCTCCTGTCCGCCCTTAGACAGGGAAAGTTGACTGGCACATGTCCTCAATTTCGTGGTGCAGCATTTCCTAAGTGCATACCCAGGGTTGCAAGATGTACTAAAGCAGGCCAGAAGAGTCTGTAGCTATTTCAGGCGGTCATACACATCCAGTGCTCGGTTGGCTGATATTCAGCAGGAATTCCACCTGCCCGTAAACTGCCTGATTTGTGACAGGCCCACCAGGTGGAACTCAACTTTGGGAATGCTGCAGCAGCTATATATGCAGCAGAGGGCCTTCAACGAGTACCTCTGCCAGTACGGCACAACGACAAGCTCAGGCTGCCCCATGCTTTTTTCCCCATGCCAATGGCTGTTCATTAAGGATGCATGCACTATATTGTCATCATTTGAGGAGGCCACAAGGATGGTGAGCAGTGACAGTGCATGCATCAGTGACACTATCCCTGTTATGTCTGCGTAGCATTATGGACAGGGTGGCATTATGGACAGGGCACTGGAGGCAGAGCAGCAGGAGGAAGAGGAGGACTTCCTTTCCTCTCAAGGCCCACTTTATAAACACCAGGTCACAGAACACACAGGAGGAGAGAGGGGAGGAGGATGAGGAGGAGGATTCTGGCACTTTCATAGGCTTCGAATAAGAGGAAGACATGCGTCAATCTGTAAGCAATAGCTTTCCAACCCTAGGACCCTTGTGAGTAGTACGTGGCTGGGAGGAGGAAGTTCCAGATGCTGTCATCCTGAGTGACCCCGAGGAGTCTGCTTCTCAAGCCTCAGCAAATTTGAGGCGCATTGGGCAACCTCATGCTTCAAAGCCTGCCAAAGGACCCAATAATACGTGGCATAAGGGAGAAGGATGATTACTGGTTGGCAACCCTCCTTGACCACAGTTATAAAGGGCAGGTCTCAGAACTCATCCCGTCCCCAGAGAGAGTGCAGAAGATAAAATCTCTTGAGGACACGTTAAAGAGGATTTTATTGAATGTTTTTCCTGACTCCAGTAGGTTACAGTGTCGTGGAAAACGTAGTTTTGAGTCTTCTGTTGGTCAAGAGAGGAGTGTTGGAGTAGGCCTCTGCCTACGTGAGGCATTTCAGAATTTTTTTAGTCCTCGCCACCCAGGGTTGTCAGCTTCCACATCCCATCGGCAGCGTCTGCATCACATGATGGACGATTACCTCGGGGCCAAAACAGAGATGGAGACCTTTCCGGCTGACGATCAACTGACTTACTAGGTCATGAGAATACATCACTGGCCAGAACTTGCCCAGTATGCTATTGAGTTGTTGGGCTGCCCTGCATCCAGAATGGGCATTCAGTGCTGCAGGCGGTTTAGTTACTGATCACATTACACATCTGTCCACAGACTTCGTGGACCGTTTGACTTTTATAAAAATGAATCAGTCCTGGATTACCAGCTATGAAGCCCCTGATGCTGATGTCACTGATTAAGTCTTTTTGGGATATGGAATCTCTGCAGAACTTCGAGGCTACCTAGCTTTGAGGGTGTTCAATCATTTCATCTGGAAGAATGCTTTTGGTATAGGTTTCATGGGCACAATTAACACCCAAAGACCATTTTTTCAGCACCTGTTTGACAGGTGCATATCATTGCCTATGATTTTTTTACAGCAAGGCTAATTCTTGCTTTCATCAAGAGTACCTCTAAAGGATTCAGTAAAAGCCAAGTGATAAAGGGTAGTGGACATACACAGGGATTAAGACGAATCTCCCAATCCCTAAATATAAACAATTAGGAATCTTTTTCTTAGAACAAGAAATATGGGCTTTTTGTAGGGAGAATTAACGTCTGTTCACAGTAGGTACTAATACATCAAGTGTTAAAAAATTGGATTTTTATTTAATGGAGAAAAGGAAAACAACAACAGAATATACATGAAAATTGTCAATACAATAGACATCAAATAAGACCATCCAGTAATGTGTTCAAATTATATTCATGCCTGTCAGCCAACATGTTTCGCAAACGACAAGTTGCTTCATCAGGGCATAGATCGGCATCATTAGTTCATTTAAACTACAAGAACAATAGATAGGTATATCATGGTTAGAAATGTATGGTGGTCATATACATACAGGTGTCATAAGGAACATATAACAATTAGTCTAAACATTTTGACTGGTAGTCTCACCTACTGGTATAAGTCTGAGATTAAAAGCATACTCCCCCGTTGCCAGGCATTGTCTGTTCTGCCAGCTGGTGCAAATACTCCAGGGGTGCCAGATCCCACCGGATATTGCCGATAGAGGAACTGGACCGCACAGTTGCAAGACAAGAATCTAATAAAATATATAAAATCAAAAATATCGATACAAAGTTGCTTATTCAAGCTAAAGCAATGCTATATATATAGTTTATTCAAACGAATAATAAACACGACATTCGGTTAGTATCGCTTGGCAACTATATAATGCAAACGGGTAAAATAGGTGCATGATCTTACATACCAAGACATAAGTCTTTGAACGTGTAATTACATATCAAGACATAAGTCTTTAAACGTGTGATTAGCAATATATTCCAAGTACTACAAATAAAATATACTGCTTTTTAGTGGTTGTACATATATATCCTTAATCACATAATCCCGACATGGCATAACCTCTAACGGAGAACTAGAGAGAGGGGTTACTTAAGTGTTGGAGTATTAACTGATAAATATAGGGGTTAAGGCTGTATAGGAGTAACACACTTGCAAAGAAATACATAGATTTCATATGCACCCGACCGGAGCCAGCAGCTCTATGATCTAGCATGGTTAGTCCATGTCAGGAAGAGTGAATCTATTTCCAAACAAAACAAAATGAAATGAAACAGATAAAGCCACCCCTCTCCTACATAGATGCAATCCTTCCCGGGACATTTGAAAGGAAGAAAATGCATAAAAGTACAAATATCGAATAGAATAGATGTCTTTCCTAGTGGTCATAAAGACCAGATATTGGGATTAATACCTGCAATATGCTCTAGAGACGTGATTCCTGAGTCACAAAGTGTCTTCCTGTCAGCAAGGATGGGTCTGGCCCGACTGCGTCTAAGGGCACAGCGGCCGCTCCATCCTTTATACGGTCCCACCGGAAGTAAACAGGCCAGTGACGGCCTCCGGCATCACTTCCGGTCCGGACGTCCCCGCACATAATGCGCGCGCATCACGCCAAGCGGAAGTGAGTCACCGCTCCTGGCGGATGCGCGCGCATTGCCCACAAAACCTACAGGAGTGAGGGCAGAGGGGGGCGGACACAAAGAAAGATTCCGCCCCAATGCGCCGGGACGTCCGAGTCCCCCTATCTAACGCAAAAGCAACAGCAAGGCACCTGACTAGTCCAGCAAGGAGGAAGCTTCGTTTTTCATTAGTCCCGCAAATGACTAAGTATACATACATATTAAAACCAAAATGATTGGGTAGTGAAAAATAGAAAAATAAAGATAAAAATACATCATTCATATCTTAATGGTAAGGATAACCCATAAGAAATACAATGGGGCATTCACCCATGCAGGGATCTTTTCCCCTCCAGACCAAACAGGTATGCATGGGTGTGCCTAACACAGTGAATAAATAATATAATATTTTTATTTACGGCAAACAATTTGTTTGATATTGTGCAGAAGAGGAAAAGGAAAAAAGGTATCCCCTAGTAAATAAACCATATGTCTGGGTCATCCCTAGAGGGTTGAAGGGGGGGAGAGGAAAGAGAGGGCAGGGGGGGGGGAGGGGCGGGGGAGAGACGGGAAAAGACATAGGGCATATAGCACATGTGGAAAATAAGAACAAAGGGAGATTAGGAGGATCACAGCTGAAGCCCATATCTAAATATTACAGAAATGGTTTATAAGAGAGTGCTGTATTGAGGCCAGGCGGATAGGTAGCCTGTTAGTCAAAAATCCATCTTGCCCCCCTCTGAAGTATCCGTTTGTCTACATTTCCTCCCCTCTCAAAGTCAGATATGACCTCTAGAGCAAAGAAGGAAACATAGCTAGGGTCAAAACTATGATGAAGGCCAATGTGCTTGCAAATAGGGGTATAAAGGCAGTCCGGCATCCAGGTAATACAGATGATCCTGGATCCTCTTAGCGAAAGGGCGTTTTGTTTTGCCAATGTAGAAGTCTCCACAACGGCATGTAGCAAGATAAACAATGCCCGTTGTGGAGCAGTCCGCATAGCCTTTTAACCTATGAAAACCTCCCCTTGGGAGGGGGCACCCTATGCCTTCACTGATCCACGGGCAAAATTCGCAATGTCCACATTTGAAGGTACCATTTCCGCCCTCTGCTCCCAATAGGGGTGTTACAGATTGAAGGTGACTATGCACTAACGTATCCCGAATAGACTTTGATTTTCTATATGTAATCTGCGGTACGTTAGCTACGTATTTTGAGACTATCGGGTCTTCAGATAAGAAATGCCAGTTTTCACTAATAAGATTCCGGATCGTCTGTTGATGGATCGTGAAAGTAGTGATAAGTTTTGTAGTAGATTGGGAATCACATACATTAGGTTTGAACAGGAGAGTCTCACGTAAATTTGATTTGGCCCGTTTGTAGGCCCTTTTAAGAATTTTCTTACTGTAGCCCCTATCAAGTAACCTCCTAAAAAGGGCTTTCGCTTCTCTCTCAAAGTCTTCATTTTTTGCACAATTCCTGCGCAACCGCAGGTATTGGCTATAGGGTATACTACGTACGAGCGTGCGGGGATGAGAGCTGGAGAAATGCAATATGGTATTCCCCGCCGTCTCCTTCCTATATAATGTGCTGAATACAGAGCCATCTTCTTGCAGGACAAGGCGCAGATCCAAAAAAGGAATGGAATGGGCATCTGATTGGATCGTAAACTTCAAATTGAAGATATTTTGGGACAAAAACTCCATAAAATCTGACAGCAGACCAACTGAACCTGTCCAAATGAGGAGGACATCGTCGATGTACCTCCGCCAAAGAAGAATGTGGCGGAGATACATCGAGGCCTCCTCACTGGAAAAGAGAGTGCGTTCCCATCCCCCCAGGTACAGGTTGGCGTACGATGGGGCACAAGAAGTCCCCATCGCTACCCCCTGCACCTGGAGGTAGGTAACGCCATTGAACAGAAAAAGATTGTTGGTTAAAATATGTTCCAATAAGAGAATGATGAATTGGCCTAGTTCCCAACTGTTGGTGTCTCTTTCTTTCAAAAAATCAGAAATTACCTCTATACCTTTGTTGTGTGGGATGCTAGAGTAGAGCGCCTCTATGTCAATAGCTGCCAGAATTGCTCCTTTAGGAATAGTAAGTCCTTCCAGGATTTTGAGGAGGTCTAATGTATCTTTAAGGTATGAAGGCAAGCTAATGACATGTGGGCGTAGATATGCATCAACGTATTGACTAGCGGTCTGGGTACCTCTAAAGGATTACGGTGGGAAGGCGCCCTCGACAACCAAAGAGTAATTTTTCTGCACCTGTTTGACAGGTGCATTTCATTGCAATTTTTTACAGCAAGGCCAATTCTTGCTTTCATCAAGAGTACCTCTATAGGGTTAAGGTGGGAGGGTGCCACCGACACCCAAGGACAAATTTTTCTGCACCTGTTTAACAGGTGCATATCATTGCAATTTTTTACAGCAAGGCCAATTCTTGCTTTCATCAAGATTACCTCCATAGGGTTATGGTGGGAAGGCGCCACTGACACCCAAAGACCAATTTTGTACGCACACCCTACTTCTATCCAAAGTCAAAGTGACACAAGAATATATACAAAAAATCTCTAATCTTGTTCCCAGTGCACTACATTGTGGCCTCATCATACACACTGGCTCCACAGATGTTGCTGAGCAAAATAAAGGCAGCTTGTAAGGAAAATGTCATTTTTTTGGCTTTATAAATGCAATTATTGCTGCAGCAGATTCTAGACATGGTACAGATCTGCCACTTTACAGGTAGATGAAGGGGACCCCCCAGGCACTATATTGTAATGATTTTTCCATTTTCTATGCTTTCACTTTAAAAATCCAAAAATAATTTTTCAATTTTCATTTTCATTTAAAAATTACGTTTTTCACCAACTTTTATTTAGTGATACTTGTCCCCCAGGGTAGGACCTTTTGGGTTCGTTAAACCATTTATTTGGGTTCGTTATTCGGGTCAGAACTTTCACGGTGTTCAAAAGTCCTGGTGCAAACTGAACAGGGGTCCGTTCGGTCCATCCCCACTCTTATGCCCCGTACACATGATCGGACTTTCCAACAACAAAACCGTGGAATTTTACACTATCGACTATATATTTTATCACTATATATTACCGGATTTATTGGCATATAACACATACTTTTTCCCCCTGAAAATGGGGGGAGAATCATGTGTGCGTGTTATACACCGATATTGTACTTGGCTGCCTCAGAGCGCTGCCACGTTACACAAAGCCGGGATCTCCTGTGTACTCTGCACTCGCAGTCACACAGTCCCTCCTGGACAGTCTCTCCTGGACTGGCTCTTAGGATAGACATCACATGTCCTGGCATTGGACCGGTGTTCTGTCTATCATAAGAGCTGGCCAAGGAGGTGGGACTGTGTGTGACTGTGAATGCAGAGTAAACAGGAGATCCCTCTGTGTAATCTGGCACAGATTAGGCTGCAATGATGGGCAATGGCAAGGCTGCATATGGGCACAGATCAGGCTGCAATGATGGGCAATGGTGAGGCTGCATATGGGCACATATCAGGCTGCAATGATGGGCAATGGTGAGGCTGCATATGGGCACAGATCAGGCTGCATTAATGGGCAATGGTGAGGCTGCATATGGGCACAGATCAGGTTTCAATGATGGGCAACAGGGAGGCTACATATAGGCACAGATCAGGCTGCATTGATAAGCAACGGTGCTGCTGCATATGGTGGGCACAGATCAGTCTGCAATGATGGGCAATGGTGAGGCTGCAAATGGGCACAGATTAGGCTGCAATGATGAGCACTGGTGAGGCTGTGGATGGGCACTGATAAGGCTGCATTGATGGGCACTGACCCTTATTTTGCTTCAAGGTTCTTTATTTTAAAATTAAGTTTTTTCCTGAAACTTCCCTCAAAAAATTAAGGCACGTGTTATACGCCTATGCGTGTTATATGCCGATAAATACGGGTATATTATATATCACACTATATTTTACGCCATCCAAAATAAATAAAAATAAAGTTTTGCCTATAGTTTGACTTTTAGTCAGGTTTTAGCATTAGTATCCACTTTTATTTGGTTGCATGTGTAGGGACCTTGCGCTATGCAATAATCTAATAGCCTACATTTAGTGCTGCTGCGCTGCAGTTACCGAGTTCTCCTTAAGCTCAGTGCTATTGTTTGCTTCTTCCTGCTGTTAGGGAGTGTCCCTGGCAGGAAGATCCAATAACCTGAGTTATCATTATTTATATCTTTCTGGCTAACTAATGCTAATGGAGTTTATAATATTTACCAGGCTTGCTGCCCGTTGAGGGTGTGTAGCTACAGAGAGGCCCAAGCCTGGGACCTGAAGCTTTTTGCTATGCTGATGGATAGTATATCTAGGGAGAGTGGAGTAGGATGGTGATTACCTGGATTAGAGTACCAGGGGTGAAACTTCATCTTCTGAAGAGTGCTTCTTCATCTGAATAGTACAGAGTGCCAGTCTGGATTAAATGTCCTTTTCCTGTATTAACTGTGAGTGGTGATTCAGAGTCTGCATTTTGGTCTTTTTTGCATCATGTGACCTAATCTCTTTTTCCTTTGGTTTATTGGTCCTAAAAATAAACTCTGTTAAGCTGTATTACAGTGAATGGCACTCATTTTTTTCAACTCCACAAAGATTCAAGAGTTCCACTCTGAAGCGAAATTCTAGCCCACTGAGCCATCTAGGGACAAGAGGGTGCTACAAAAGTTTTAACCATATGGTCCTTTTCTAACAAAAATAGACTGAATAGAGAACATGGAATATGAAAACAAGCATATGACTGGTCACTATGTGAATCAACTTAGCTTTCCTTTTCTTCAGGTCTACTCTTGACACAGCATCCTGATAATTTCATCACATCTTGAGTTATGTCACTGATTTCATGGGTAACAGTAATGCCGCGTACACAAGACTGGTTTTGCCGTCGGAATAAACTCTGAAGGTTTCTCTGATGGAACTCTGACAGAGTTCTTTTCAAGCGGTCTTGCCTACACACGGTCAAACCAAAGTCCCACCAAAGTCTGACCGTCCATAACGCAGTGACGTACAGCACGTACGACAGGACTAGAAAAAGAAAGTTCAATAGCCAGTAGCCAATAGCTTCCATCTCGTACTTGCTTTAGAGCATGTGTCGTTTTTGGTCCATCGGAACAGGATACATACGAATGGTTTTCCCGATAGGAATTGGTTCCATCGGAAATATTTAGAACGTGTTCTAGTTCTAGGTCCGTCGGAATTTTCGAAAAAGAAAAGTCTGATGAGGCACACACACGATCGGAATAGATGATGTAAAGCTTCCGTCTGACTTTTTCTGTCGGACATTCCGCTCGTGTGTATGCGGCTTAACAGTAGAATCAGCAATTTTGCTTTAGATATACAGATGCTTAATTTATGACCGAGACAAACAAAAAAAATGATGTGTTTTGTGTACATCCATAATTAACTAGCAGTGTTTAACTAGCCTTCTAGAACCATGTTCTTGATGTTTATACTCATTCTATTAAATTACAGGTATTTTTGTCTACTCCAGTTCCACTACTGTTTACACTTTCTAGTTGAAGAAAAAAACCTGTTTCTGTCAGATTTTATTTTTGTTTCAATATTTTTATTAAGAATTTCAGCGTACAAGAAACGAGATATAAAGCAAGATACATAAGTACGGTCACATAATAGTTTAAGTGCATCCACAATAATGAAAGCAATAGTGGTAGTAAGCATCAATTTGGGCATGTCAATGTATCTAGACTTAAAGTTTCATGAGGGTCGAGCCCAATGAATTTTATGGTTAGACATAAGACCTAAAAGATACTCTAGACAGAGTATTTGGGGAGGCTGCTCATGCCACCAATGCATCCATTCACCCCTGTTGGGATCATACTGTGAATGTGTAGAGGTGGTCGCAGCCAGGTGTAGTTAATTAAGTTTACCGGCTCTCTGGGTAGTGTATTCGGATTGCTCTATGTCTCTGGTAGTATCTGTGTATCATACTAGTGTTCTGGGGGGAGTTCCTGGGGAGAATCCCTTATTCGTATATTGGATGAAAGTAGAGTGTACTTTGTGGTATAGTTCAACCTATTATTGAGGAACCTTAGTTTCTGTATTTGGGGATGGGAGGGTATGGGTAGGGTGGGAAACAGGGTAGGGGTGGCAAAACACAGTTAATTGTTGTTGCACTTAGTCATGTTATTCTTTGTAGGTGCTCCTAGGTCAAGCTATAGGGTCATTTCTGAGAGGTTGAGGAATTCTGCTGATTCCGTAACGTGAGTCCAGCAGGCCCATGTTTTGCTAAACTTCATTGGGGTATCTCTAACCTGTTGGATTAGGTCTTCCATCTCCGCTATCGTTCCTATACGCTTGTTCGATTCTGTGATAGTAGGAGGGGAACTATCTTTCCAGTGTAAGGGAATACACATTTTGGCTGCGTTGATAATGTGTAGTGTGAGGGATCTTTTGTAGGCCGATTGGGGTAAGGATGTATGGTGAAATAGATATTGGGCTAGTGTGTAGTCTGGGGTGTAAGTTGTTATCAGAGAAATCAAACAGTGTATTTCCATCCAGTAAGGTTGTATCAGTGGGCATTCCCACCATATATGACGCAGTGTTCCACGGGTCGTGTTGCATCTCCAACATAGTGGAGAGATATTGGGATGGTAGCTATGGATTTTATCTGGGGTCCTGTACCATTTCGAGTAGATTTTGAACCCGTTTTCCTGTGTTGAGACGTTCATGGACCCTTTGTGTATATGGGAGAGTGCTCGCTCCCAATCTTCCTTCGAGATATCTGTTGCTAATTCCCTTTCCCGTTGTTTACTGGCTATGTTGTCTTTGGGGTTGCTATCCATGAACAACCAATTTGAGAGTGGTTTGGAGCTATTTAGGAAATGTCTGATCTGTAGGTACTTGTAAAAGGGGATTGTTTGGTCCGGGTAGCGGGTTGTGAGGGCTTGAAGATTTAGGAGCTTCCCCTTATCAAAGAATGTGTGTCAGCCCTCATGATTCTGCTGTTTGTGGGCCATGTGTAGTGGGTTCTGTGAGCCCCGGTGGGAAATCAGGGTTCCTGTCTATGGGGGTCAGCAGTCCGGGTGAAGAGGCAAGGTTTAGCTTTTTGCATACTACCTGAAAATTGTGCAGTATAGGGCCAATTAGAGGGTGGGTAGCAATTTCCTTAGGGATCAAGATCTGTCTGAGGTGGATAGGCAATTGGGAGAACAAGTCCTTGAGTTTGATACAATCTTTGATCTTTGTGTGGAGATGCCAGTCTACCACTCTGGTCAACTGACAAGACCAGTAGTACTTAGATATGTCCAAGAGTCCAATTCCTCCCTTCAGTTTGGGTAGTACTACCCTATCCAAACCTTTTTGAGGGTATTTGGATGACCATATGAAGTTTAAGCATATTTTCTTGCTGCTCTTCCAAACCAGGAGAAGGTGCCCTGCTCCCATTTGTGGAGATCTTGCTTGATGGTTTAAAGGATAGGGACGAAATTTTTGGAGTATGGGTCTTGTAATTTTGCTGGGAGCTGGATTCCTAGATATGTGATGGTGTGGGAATCCCAGCCAAAGGGGAAATTAGCTTGGCATTGTGTTAACACAGCCATGGGTAGGAATATGTTAAAAGCTCTGGATTTCCCAAAGTGTATTTGGAGATTGTAGAGTGAGTTGAATAGGGAAAAATCTTTTAGTAAATTGGGAATTGTGGTAATGGGGTCTGTGAGAAACAGTAGGATGTCATCCGCGTAGGCAGGTAATTTGTATTATTTTCCTCATATTCCTACCCCCTAAATACCCGGGTTGGCTCTGAATCTGCGAAGTAGGGGTTCTAGTGTTAGTAGGAATATGAGTGGGGATAAGGGACATCCCTGGCGTGTGCCGTTAGATATGGAGAAGGGGGCCGACAAGTGACCATTGACTTTAATTCTTGCAGTTGGGAAGGAGTAAAGGGCAAGGACATACTGAAGCATGTGGTCTCTGAATCCCAACGTTTGCCTCACATCCGGGGATAAATCCTACTTGGTCCAATGAAACCAGTGAGGGGAGTAGAGGGAGTATTCTATTTGCAAGTATTTTAGCGTAAAGATTCACGTCAATGTTTAGAAGTGAAATGGGCCTGTAATTTGATACGATATTATTATCTTTTCCTGGTTTCAGTATCATGGATATGTTTGCTTTAAGGAGGTCATTGTTATAGGGCGTACACACGGTCGGACTTTGTTCGGACATTCTGACAACAAAATCCTAGGATTTTTTCCGACGGATGTTGGCTCAAACTTGTTTTGCCTACACACGGTCGCACAAAGTTGTCGGAATTTCCGATCGCCAACCACGCGGTCACGTACACCACGTACGACAAGACTAGAAAAGGCTGGTTCAGAACCAAGCGCGGCACCCTTTGGGCTCCTTTTGCTAATCTCGTGTTAGTAAAAGTTTGGTGAGAGACGATTCGCGCTTTTTCAGACTCGTGGCTTTCAGATCGTTTTCTGCCGTTCAGTTTGTGCTTGTGGGTTTGTATCTGCTCTTCAGTGCGTGCAGCAAGTTCCGCGTGACTTTAGGTAGTCATTGTATTCTTGTTCGTTCGTTACTGTTTTTCAGGTCGCTCTTCACAGGCCTTGCTGTTCTTCAGTGCGTTCTGTTACTCCGTTCTGAGCAGCCGACCGGTTTCTAGCCATGTTTCGTATGCGTACTCCTCGTAGAGTTCGTGCTGTGCGGGGGCTTGGTGTTGGGGTCCTGACCTTGACACAAGTCCAGTCCATGAACAGGGTGGGGAGAAGTTCATGGACCAAGAATTGGTTGCTTCAGCGTGACCAGTTCTCTCATATGCCTTTGCTCCGTGAGATCTGTGAGAATAATCCTGATGATTTCAGGAACTTTTTCAGGATGACGGACCCCGTATTTCACCGTTTGTTGGCTTCGCTGACCCCCTATATTAGCCAGCAGGATACCTGCATGAGGCAAGCCATCACTCCGGAGCAGAGGTTGGTCGCTACCTTGCGGTATTTGGCCACAGGGAGAAGTCTGCAGGACTTGAAGTTCTTGACAGACATCTCCCCCCAGGCTCTGGGTATCATTATCCCAGAGACCTGTTCTGCCATCATACAGGTCCTGCAGAAGGAGTATATGAAGGTAAGATTTTTATCCTTTTATATCACATTTTATTGTATTGAATGTTTGCTAATATATTGTATTTCTTTCCTTATTCCCTAATTACCATGATTGTAATATGCTGTGAATGTCCCCTTTGTCCTCATGCATGCTGGATTTTTATGTAATTATTATTTTAGGTCCTTCATACATATTTGCCCTTCAATAACCTCCCCAGCATGGTGTCTCCTGGCCCTATATTCACCTCATGTAGTCACTTAACAATGTATTTTATCAGCTCCATAGTAGTGCTTTACCCCAAACACCCCCTAAAATGTTTGGAAATGTTATTTTTGATTTAAATTCAGGCAGAGTGCCAGAGTTTTTTTTTTTTGGTGGTGTCCCCCAAAATTTTTTAGTAACCCTCCCTCCCCCAACTGCTAAGTCAGCTGATCCCAATTCTCTATGTATCCTCAATCATCTATCTGCTGACATTGCCAAACCCATACACACTATACCCACCTCTTTACTGGTCAGATTTATGGATGAATTACCCAAAGCATGTAGTGCAAGGGTCTGCCTGTATACTTTCCAATGGTACTGTTTAAAGTTTTTGTATCCTATTATTATCTTGATAGGTAATAGCAGAATGTCCAAATGTCCTCAAATGTGTACAGTGTGTATTTATATCTTTGTATTATGACACTTCTTACCTGTCCAGTGGGCTGCCAATAGTGTAACTAAGGAGGGGCTGTTCCAAGTAATACCCATTATTTGGGCATTCATCTCTCACTGAAGAGGATTACCTGTCCAAGATTTCCACACACCCCATAATGTTAGAAATGGCCCATGAGAGGGGGGAGGGGGAATACGATAGGTGTACCTTATACTTTGGTGTTGTTAAATTCCCCTTAATAAATGCTATCTGGAGGTTGCCCCATAATGTTTGTGTCTAATCTGCTTGCCATGTTTCAGAATAAAAATAGTAATGTTTATTTTTTTTTGTTTCCTTCCACGCCACAGGAATGGCAGACTGTGGCCTCCCACTTTGCCGAGCGGTAGGACTTTCCTAACTGCGGAGGGGCAATTGATGGGAAACACGTCCACATTGTCCCACCACCCAACTCGGGGTCATACTATTATAATTACAAGGGGTTTAATAGTATAGTGATGTTGGCGGTAGTGTCGGCTAATTACGACTTCTTGTATGTGGACGTGGGGAAGAATGGCCGGATGTCCGATGGTGGAGTCATCGCCCAGACGGAGTTCTACAGGCGTCTCCAGAATGGCAGCTTGGACTTGCCAGCTCCAGAGGACAATGTGGAAGGACTCCCATTTGTGTTCGTTGCTGATGAAGCATTTGCGCTGGGGGACCACCTGATGCGGCCATTCCCAATGAGGACCCTCACCCCGGAACAGAGGGTTTTTAATTACCGGCTGGCCAGAGCCCGAAGAGTGGTGGAGAACACATTTGGAATCCTGGCCAGCCGGTTCCGCCTATTTCTGACACCTATCCATATGGCGGAGTATAAACTGAACCATATAATACTTGCGTGCTGTGTTCTCCATAACTTTTTATGGAAACATTTGGCCAACTATGCTGGCTCAGTTGGGCCTGAGGCCGGAATCCTACATCAAACCACACTGACGGCGCTTGAAAGTGGCCGTCCTGGCTTGCCCTCCCTGAGTGCCCGTGATGTCCGGTTATGCTACCTGGAGTTCTTTGCGGGTAGGGGGGCTATTAATATGCCAGACAATATGTGAAGCCTTTTTATAATAAAAAAAAATAAAAATTCTTTGTGGACATTTACTGCTTGTGTTTGTTTTAGCTGACCCTGACATAAATGTTTTGAGTGCAGAAAATGTCGTGATTGGGTAACCTTATACAAAGCACTGTTGGCTGGTATTTCCTAAATGCAAAAATACATTTCACTACAAGTGCACTTGCAACTGCACTTGTAGTGCAAAGAGGATTTGCCCTTAGGAAATAACCCCATTTTGCATAAAACAGCTATTACATCACCCCAAAAGTGTTGTAGTGTTGAGACAATAATCCACACATTCTTGAGTAAGCCACTTTTTTATACCTGCACAATCTCATGTGCATTTACCAAAGGTTTTTAAAACAAACCAACATGTTTGTTGTATAACAATTTTTGCAGTAGCATTAGCAAAATTCGAAATGTCCATTTCAGATAAAACAGGCCTGTGTAAAACCAACAAGAAAGCCAAAAAACTTGAACTTACAAAGTTCACATTAGGTAAAACCTGAAGGCTATATCAGACATCAGTATTTAGGAACTGGGTTTGATATAGCGTTCAGATGGGGGGAAATCACCCCTGGAAAAGCCAAATTTGGAAGATGCACACAAATTTCACAATGTCAACATGTGCTATCTGCCATCAGGGGGATCAAGGGACATGTTTTGGGGGAGCAAGCCCTTCCTCAATGCGATTTCATAATTGAGGAAGGGGTTGCACCCCCAAAACGCATCCATTGATCTCCCGTGATGGCAGATAGCACATGTTGGCACACTGTGTGCATCCTCCAAATTTGGCTTTTCAAAACATTGCAAAAAAATTTAAAAGATTGGACCACAATCCAAAAAGTGATTTTGTGGGGTTTTAAATTCGACCCAAAACATCAATGATATTATTTTTAATAATAACATCAGTGAATTATTGCTATGATGTTTTGCAGTTCGGCATTACACCCCATGATCTCCCCGATCAGGATCTGGGCACTTTCTGAAGTAAAGCGTTCTCTATCCCTCACATCACGATCACCTAAAAAGAGAGAAAGAAAAAAAAAAACAGGTCTCAAAAATCTGCCACCATCCATCTCCTTTACCTGAGCCTGTGGTCGCAGACACTCACCTGTTGTGGTGCCAATCTCCACCACATCTTCTTCTTCCTCCTGCTCAGCTTGGGTTTGGGGTATTTCACCTTCTTCCAGAGGTGAGGGGTCTCTGGTCTCCTCGGATGAGGGCTGTCCTCCGAGTCTTTTCTCCCCTATGTAAAACAAAAATGGTATAATTAGCACACAGATATTTGATGGCAGAACTAGAAATAGGAAACATTGCTTGGAAGTGGGGTACAATTGTCTATTTTAGCCGAGTTCAAAGATGTCTTTTTTTTATTGCCCTTTGTCAAGCTGCAATACTTTACCTGTTTAGTACAAGCTTCACAGATGTAGCCCCCCCTATAGTATACACTGGAGCACTTGTGTGGCCCCCCTAATAAAAATGGTGTTCTGGGGTCCCACACTAGTGCTCCAGTGTCCAAATGTGAAAACAGCTGCTCAGTGTCCTCTCCTTACACACAATCTAGTTGGCATTTCATTCTAGTAACAAACCCATCTACACAAACAAATATTTGGCATCCAAGTAGGCCCCAAAAAAATGTGGGAAAATGCATATGGCCTAAACAATGGTGTTCTAGAGGCCAAAAGAAAAATGTTTGATACGAACGAATAATGGGCCCATGAACATTAAAGTTGCCCTTTTAAACGTTACAATTAATAAAAGCACATGGAGCAGCACGAACGTAATAAAGACAGAAAGAATAGGAACACAGCACAACTACTTACTTTTTTGCAGCACTCTCCGGATCTTTCGGTATTGCTCTGGCTCTCTTAACTTCAGGTCTGACCACCGCCTCCTGAGCTGATCTTTCGATCTTCGTACCCTTAAATTCCTGTGAAGGCTTTTGATCACTTTCGCCATGATCTTGGCCTTTCTGATGTTGGGGTTGGGGTAAGGCCCATACTTCCTGTCATAGTCGGACTTCCTCATGATGTCGACCATCTCCAACATCTCCCCAAAGGACATATTTGTGGCCTTAAAACGTCTCCTTCTGGATCGGGACGTGTCCGGATCCAGGCTTTCCTCCTCCTCCTCCTCGTTGCTATAATTAGCACACACCTGCTCTAACTCCGCCATCATGCTCTTCACCCACTGCACCGAACGAAAAGGGGCGGGGAATAAACTAGAAAGAACGTCAGGGGCGGAGTTACACGCATGCGCAGTGTGTATAAAGCGTAACACGCGTGCGTATTACGTACGATCTGTGAGCGGAGGAAGGAGCATTGGACGCGCCGATCGTAAGAACGAAGGTAAGAGACAAACTTGTGCCTATACTGCTTCTACATTGAGGCCTATATTGTAACAAGATTAGGAGAGTTTTGTCTGACATTAGGCTTTGTCTTGTGTTGTGTCTTGCAGTGAACATGGATATGCTACTCAAAGATAATGACTTCATGTCAGTATTCCTAGAGATGCTAAGGGAGCTGCCCTGTCTGTGGGAGATTAACCACCCCCATTTCAAGAACCAAGCAAAGAGGAAGGCAGCACTGGAGCAATTGTGTGAAATTGTGAAGCAGGTGATCCCCACGGCAGACATCACCTATTTAAAGATATTAATTGGTTGCCTGAGGAGCACATATCTAAGGGAGTGCAAGAAAGTCCTGGATTCACAGAGATCCGGAGCAGCAGATGACATCTATGTCCCCAGGATGTTGTACTACGACAGGCTGCACTTTCTGGCAGGCCAGACTGAACCCAGGCCATCCCTCTCCAGTCTTCCTTCCACGCTTCCTTCCCCCCCCGCTGAGGCTTCTGACGCCCAACCTGGGCCTTCCAGGCCACATGTGAAGGAGCCCAGATTGAGCCAGGTATAGCATTCCTCTAAAGATTTCTGCTTGTCCAATCAATGATGTTAACTAGATGTTAGTTGGGAGTACTAATTTAGGATTGTGATTGATGAAGCAACAACTAAAACCATGTCCCTTTTTCATACACAGGGAAGTCTCAGCCAGGAGGTGGCCGGGCCGAGCCGGCTGGCTGATCTGCAGGTCCCTCCACCCCCCCTGAAAAGAGAAAGTGGCAGTAGGAGGAGTGCCCTAGAGGAGGCTGCTATAGGATTCTTTTGGAGGGCTACAGAGGTCCTGGGAGCACCCCACACCATGGAGGAGAACATTGCTGCCTTCATTGCATATAAAATGCAGAGGATGGAGGAGGGCCAACAAGTCATGTGTGAGGCCCTCATATTGGAGGCTCTTGAGAAAGGTATGAGGGGCCAAATGACACCTCAGACACACCTTTGGGATGGTCCTCCTCCTCCTCCTGCAGGTCCTCCTCCTCCTCCTCCCTCTCCTCCAGGTCCCCCCAGTCCTCCTCCAGGTTCTCCAAGTCCTCCTCCTCCTCCAGGTCCTACTCCTCCTCCTGCCACATCTCCAACTGCACAGCCACAGCCCGGAAGGAAGCGTGGAAGGAAGACCAGACAGTGATTGCCCTGGGTTCAGTCTGGTCGGCCAAAAGATGCAGCCTCTTGTGGTACCACAGCCTGGGGACACAGATGTCATCTTCTGCTATCCGGATCTCTGCGAATTCTGGACCAGACTGCCCTCCCTTACATATGGACTCCTCAGGCCACCAATTTTGATGTTGAAGAATTGATGTCTGCCGTGGGGTTCCCAGGCTTCGCTAATTTCTCCTGTTGATCCAGTGTTGCCTTCCTCTTTGTTTGGTTCTGATCCCTTAATAAAGGAATTTTTGTTTTGAATTATACTCTCCTATGTGTTTTACTTCAAAAAGGACAGTTTGTTTGTGAGGGTTCAGGTACATTTCAAATATACAATGTGAAATGAACAAGGGACACCAACACCAAACAATCTCCTGGAGATTAAATAATACAAGATATCAATGGTGTTGGGGTAACTTGACACACAAAACACACACAAAAATATTATGGAGTAAAAATAAAAATAACATTTAACAAAGATCAGCCTTGGAAAAAATCCAAACATTAAAGAAAAAAAAAGGCTGAAAAAAAAAAAAATAATATAAAAAACTGTCAGATGTGACAACTAATAACAATATATTCAGGGAATCCCACTAAAAAAACACAAATAAAACTTTGTGAGAAGTGTGTGTGAATATGAGCAGCAAAACTACTTAATTCTTGTCACATTATAAAGAAGAAGAGAGTGCGCTGTATTAAACCATTTTTAACATTGCAGCGTGACGAAAGTGCTGTATCCATTGCGAACGCTAAGTTTACCAGAATGAGCTGTCCCGTCTCGGAATTTCTTCTGAGCATGCGTGGCACTTTGTGCTTCGGAACAGGCCACACATGGTCGGAATTGACGCGATCGGATTTTGTTGTCGGAAAATTTTATCTCCTGCTGTCCAACTTTGTGCGTTGGAAAATCCGATGGAAAATGTCCGATGGAGCCCACACACGGAATTTCCGACAACACGCTCCGATCAGACATTTTCCATTGGAAAATCCGACCGTGTGTACGGGGCATTAGTGTGGGATGAGGAGGCTATCAAGTTAAACGGTTTTAGGAAGTATGGGAGTGTTGCGTCCAAGAAAGATTTGTAGTAGCCAACAGTCAAGCCGTCTGGACCAGGGCTCTTGCCTGTGTTAAGCTGTTTTAGGGCCTCAGAGGTTTCTTCCATACAGAATGGTCTGTCTAGTGCTTCTGCTTCCGAAGGCGTGATAGGATTGGGGCTGTATTGATTGAGGAAGTTAGTGATCCTCTCTTTTCTGTCTGTGACCCCTTCAGGTGAGTTGAGTGCAGTTAGGTAGTATAATTTTGTGTAGAATTTTTTTAATTGGTCCGCAATGCCCTCTGACATGGCAATTGTGTTACCCGAGGAATCTGTGATAGAATGTATTGTTGATGCCACTTTTTTTTTTGGAGGGCTTTTGCAAGCAATTTCCCAGATTTGTTGCCAAAATCATAAAATAATCGCAGCGTCATAGCGAATTTGCTTCTTATTTTTTTCCCCAATTCCTCCTGGCTTGTAATAGTTCGGATAGTATGTGTGCCGCCAACGACAGTTTATGTTGTTTTTCATGAGAGTAAATGCGTTCTGATAATTCTGCTATGCGTGATTGTCTGAGTTTCTTCCTTTAGCGGCTAGAGATGATAAGTTCCCCTCTGATGACACATTTGTATGCAGCCCAGAGCGTCATTGGGGTTATCTCCTCGGATTCATTCTCTCAAAAATATTGGGATAATCGTGAGATAAGCAGCTGTACAGCTTTAGGGTCGCTCAGGAGGGAATCAAGTCTCCAGATTGTTGAACGTTTAGGCCCTGTCAGGAAGGCTATGGTCATTGTGATGGGATTATGATCTGAGAGAAGCATAGGTTCTATATAAACATAAGTACCTCTAAGACTCACATTGGTTGTAGCGTTAGGCCGTTTTTCCCTGTAACCTGCAGTTAGGTAGGGGGGCCTAAGTGGTATTATGTTATGCCCCCCTACAGTGTATGGTGTTTCCACCCATGTGGTGGATGTGTCAGGTTTCCCTTCCTCTTATTCTGCTCCTATGAGGAGCTTTAGGTATCACTAGGTAGAATAAGTTCACTATCCATAGAATGTTCAGGCATGATAGGCGTGTGGGGAGGGGGAGACCTTCTCTATCCAGTGTTAGGTGTACCGTAATCCATGTCCTTGTGCCTGCTAGTGTCTGCATTTAGGATTACCCGGGTTTCCTTGTACTCCTGAGGGCGGTATCTAGTGACTGTTGTTGGGGTCAGTAACCTGACCTATGGATGGTGAGTGTTTCCCCTTATCCTTTAGTAGTTACCTCATGGGTGGGACATTTCCTCCCCCTTCCCCTCAGGTCGCGTGTCAGAGAGCACTGCAGTTTCTGTGGGCGACACAACCCGATTAAACCTCTTGTGCGGATGTATATAAATGGAGCATCTATCTGTAGTCCTGACTGGAGTAATGACTCCCTCTTATGCAGAAAGATGTAACATTGTGTGATTCACATTTGTTTCTTTAGAACTACACCGTAATGTATGCTGGAGCCTCTGCGCTTTTTTGGAAAATGACCTTTGTACTCTATTAGCTTGGGGGAGTGGAATGTGGGAAAGATAATGATCGAGTCCCCATGAGGGGTGAAGAATTCATGGGTCTATCTCACTGTGAGCATTGAGAGGCCCCAGCATACATCACCCCACAGAATCACATTATATTACCTGCCTGACACATTTTATGTTTTGGACCAGAGTAACTGGAAGGTAGTCCCTAGTAGCGTATAGAGGTTACTCACGCTCCTTACGAAAGTTCTCTCCTTGTTTGGGAGGGAGGGCCCATTGCATAGTTCAGCGAGTGCCCTGCTTAGAGCATGGGGACCGTAGGCGTAAAGGTGCCAGAATGCATCGTTACGGTCGTCGGCCAAACTCTTACTTAACCTTGGTGGGGTATGGCCTTTATAGCCAAGAGTCTAATTAAATAAAATGGGGCTGCAATAGGGTTCATAGAGATTAGCAGGTTTAGTCCATGTGAGTTAGAATCACTTGCAGCAGTATGGGTGGCATCGGGTCATCTGTGTCCTTTATCGGGCTGCAGGTTAAGGAACGTAAATCACTCAAAGAAACAAAGAAAAAATGTTGGTAAAACTTATCTTCACTGAGCTGTGCTTGTCGCAGCCAATCTTTTCTGCCTCAGTTGTCACGCCGAGCCCTTCGCGGATGCGGTGATTTGGTGGGGCTGGAGCCATGTTGGGAGCCTCTGGATGTTATCTGAGGTCTGCTATCGGATGGAGAATGTCATCTGCTGAACCGGTTTCTTGGGCATCCATGGGTTCTTCACGATGTGTGTCTCATCTTGAGAGGGATCGGCGGAATTCAGCGTAACAATTAGGGACGTCTATCACCAGGATATCCAGGGTGTTACAAAAAAGTTGAAGATCTTCTGGTACCTTTAGTAGTGCCGTGCGGCCTTGTGTGAAAGTGGAGAGACAGAAGGGAAACTTCCACCTGTAGTGTATGCCCTTGGAACGCAGGGTGTCTAGCAGGGGTTTCAAATCTCTGTGGTGTTGTAGGGTGATGCTGATGCTGGAGAGATCCTCGTAAATATGTATATCTGTGCCTCCATGAGAAAGCTGTATTCTATTCCTAGCTTTCCTAAGTATCTCTTCTTTTAGTTTATAGTTCACTGGGCAGCCGATTATATCCCTGAAGGGATCTGTTTCTCTCTCTTTAGGCCGGAGTGCACCGTGGATCCACTCCATATCCACAGCTGTCTGTGCAAGCCTTTCCAGCAGATCATTGAAAAGGCCTGTCACTATAGCAGTGAGTTGCTCCGTGTCCACGGATTCCGGCAGTCCGCAGATTCTCAAATTGTGGCGTCTGCCTCTGTTATCTAGATCCTCCATATGGCGTTGGAGGTCTCTCAGATGTAGGGTATGGGAGTCTACCTTTTGGGTCACTTGGCGGAGGACCATGTCATGTTGTGCCGCCATTTTCTCCACCTCATGGACCCTGTCAGCAATGGCTTGTATGTCCAGACTCAAGTCGAATATGGCTGCTGACAATGTGTCCTTAATGTCGGCTGCAATGGTGCACAAGTCCTGGAGGCTGGGATGCTGTGGTGGGTGATTGCTTTTCTCCCCCATCACCATCGTAGCATGTGAGAGCTGTATTCCAGTCAGTGGCGGGGTTGCAGCTTGTGACTGACTGTGGCGGGAAGCTGCCATGTTGCTCCTCTGGGTCTGAAATATCTCTGGTATATTTTGGCTCAATCCCCCTTGTTGTTTGTGGGGAGAGCGTGAGCGGGTAGCAGAGGAGTTCTCGAATGCCGTGCCCATTCTTGTGTAGTGCGCCTCCTGTGTGGCTCTATTGACCCGTGGCGGCAGGAGCTCTGGTCTCAAGCGGCCATATTCCAGCGAGGTCAAACCACGCCCCCCGTTTCTGTCAGATTTATATTTCACATTACAAGCATTATGAAACTTGACCAGAGGAGCTATAACACTAGATGTAAAATTCAGAATTCTGATACTCATTCAATGTACAGCAACGAAGACTGGAGAGACTAAAGTGGTAAATTATAAGTAATGTTTATCCTACTTATTTCTGTTCCGTCTTCACATCTTAAAATGCTGCAAACCACTCATTGGGACCTATGTCTCTCCTTCTCTTATGAAGGCTGTGAAAGCATGCTAAGCAGTCATATCCCCTCACCGCTGAAGCTTCTTTAGCAAACTCCTTCCTATTTGTGCCTGCTATACAGGATAGTTTAATGTCCTATTATTGGAAAGATAAGGTTTTGTTTCACTTAGACCATTTGGTGGATGCTAGAACCAGAATATTACGATCCTTCCAGGACCTGCAGGAAGATTATGCAATCTTCCTAGAGAGGCTTCCTTCAGTTATTTACAAATTTGCCACTATGTACAATCTTTTACAAAATCTGTTCAATTCCCCAAATTAATGGGGTGTGAAAGAATCTGCATGGTGGGTCCATTCTCCAAAGGTCTAGGTCTCCCCTTCTGCCCAAGACCCAACCCGACCTGCATATATGAAAAAGCTCAATTTTCACATTGTATAAGGAAAAACAGTATAAAATCCTCTTTTACTGGTACCAAACCCTAGAACTTCTCCACTCCATATACCCATCTTCCAATAGGTGCTGCTGGCAATGCAATAAGGAGTTTTACCACATTTAAGGAACATTTACCACATTTACTGGCCCTGTCCAGTCCTCATGCCTTATTGGCAGACCATTCACACACTTCCTCAATGTTCTCCAAAACTTCCAAAAAACTGGTAGCCCATGTGCTGACTGTGGAATGGTACTTTAAGGTGAAAAAAGAGGAGCTGTCCTCTTAGAACAAGCTACATACAAGGATCCAGGATGTAAAGGGGATGGAATACCTTACAGCCTCCCTACAGCTTTTAAACAAACACAATCATGTCTGGGAACCATGGGATCTTCCTGGAGGCTCCATTCACTTGACTACCACTCCCCCCCCCATATTTAGTACAGACTTTGCTGGGGGCACATGGTGGGGTCCAACCTTGTGGTGCATTGGTGGTTAGGTGCTCTATTTCTTTCTCTGATTCCCCTCTCTTTTTTTCTGCAGTTTCTCTGTGTTTTTTTTTCTTTTATTATTACTACCGGTACAGGGCTTGTCTTTGTGGAGCAGAATACCTGTTGATAGCCATTTACAGTACCTGTATAATGACTTGTGCTATCCTATCACTTGTCTCCAGATTTGCAGCTACTTTTAGCTATCTGTTACCAATCTGCCATTTTATTAAATGATCTATGCCTGATTCTGCTGTTATGCCACTTTTTGGAGCCTTATGTCTTACAACCCATATATTTGTGCTGCCCTATATATTCCTTGTATAAAAATGAATACAATTGTCAGTTTAAAAAAAAAAGTAATTTTTATTTTAATAATGGGGAAACTGTACTAGTAAGCAGGTAACGTCATACACAGAACACCTTAGGCTCAAATCAGAGAAGGAACACACCAGCGACAGGTATTTTCAGATGGGTCCAACAAGGCTGGAAAAATATAGGCACCTGGCTAATTTATAGAGCATTATCTGTGTGTTAAAACTTTGTGAACTGAGCCTTTTGTATCCAAAATTATAATAATAAACTTGCTGAAATTTTGGAAAAACAAACCAGTAATGACCACTGACTAGAACGGTGGGTAATCAAGTAGTAACCTTGCCTATTACCCTGAAGACTTTGAATCCTACCTTTCAGAGTCACGATACCTAATCCATCTCAGCTCCCGTCCCAATACTCCCGCCCATACAGCCTAGTTTGATACCAACCTGTTGGCCATACTTAAACCCCAAGAGCGATTTGTATCGGTCATTATTTGGTCTGGATTGCTGTGTACCAAGAAAACCTTAAACACCTGTTGCTTACATAAAATTGTACATTATTATTATTTATGTATTCATTCCTTTTTCATTCATATAATACTGTCTAAATCCATTGCTTTACAGAAGGCATACAGTAGACATACTGTATATACATTTACAATACAAATTTCAATATAACAAAAAAGGTATGAGGTACTGACCCTATACGGCTTTTAATCTACTGTTTATAACTGACTTAAAAAGATAAAAGCAAGTATTTCAAACAGTCGTCATATATTTGCAGTCATGTACTATGTGACATAACCATGGCGATAAGCTGACTTGGTCCACTCAGGGTGTGCTCTCTCTTGCAGCTGTAAATCTTCATGGCCTATTTGATCCTTGACCTTTTTCTTCATAATCCGTATAGCCTTACTTCAAGCTCAGGCAAGGCTAAACTCATTTGCTGTATCGGCTTTTAACAACCATGTTGGTATGTTGTACGAGATGTGTTGATAGCTGCAAAGGTCACTGATGTTAAATCATTTTTTCTATCCAGATTAATCCCTGGTATATTAATATGTAGCCTTAAAATTGCTGTCCAGAGAAATTTTAGTCATTGGAACACAAACTGCACAACATGTCAGCTTGGCATGGGTGAAGCACAGAATGCACTTATGAGATGCTTTTGGTTCAGTGCCTTGCACTTTTCCTGAGGACATCACACTTCATGGAGAATTAATGGCCAAGTGTTGAAATCAAAAGTGAGATGCCATTCATAGACTGAGGGAGAGCAGCCTCCTGCACTTTCCCTTTTGTTCCCCCTCTAAGGTTCACATCAAGCTTGGGATCACTTTGCAGACGGCCATGTAATAAACTCTATTAAAGTACTTTTGGATTGGGTGCTCTTCATTTTCCCAGGCAGCTGGGGAGCCTGGCTGCAGATGTAATCTGAACAGGACAGACAGCGTCCACTTTATTTCATACCAACTTTGCCGACGTATCCCTTTCAGGACTTGAATGAGGCTGTGTAATCAAGCTACTTAATATTCTAAATTTTCTCTGGAATTTTTGGTTAAGAAAAGACACACACTTTAACCCTCTGTATAACTATTTAAACAGCATGCATTGAATTTTCTGCCTTTGACCTTTGTCAGGGGGTAACATTTGAATATAGTGTAGTAGCAGTGGTGGTAGTAATAGTACTAAAATTATATGCATTCCATTTAATAAAACTGTTGAGAAATTGGTATTCAATATGAGATATTGGCTTGAATTTAATATCAATTATTTATTGTTTTACTCCTTTTTTATTTTTTAAACATGCCAGTCACATACACGTAATCCAGAAGAAAAATCAGATATCAGTGCAAAATACCATGCAATCTTGTTAATAAAGTAGATGTTAGCAACTAGTGAACAGTAGGTGATGGCTGTGGTTACTTATGTATTTTCCAATGCTATAGCCTTATTAAATACATTTTCTATTACTAATAAATTGGTTAAGATGTGACTAGAATGAACTAATGCTATCCCAGACAAATACATTGTCCCAGACAAATAAATTGAATTGTTTGCAATACAAACACTATATCTAATTTGATACATTTTCTCAGTATTTCTATATTGGTTTGCAAGACTTCTATAATAATAATACAGAAAGGTTTAACAATTTGAGGAGCTAGTAAGGGGTTACTCTACCCACAACTGCTGTTGTTGGAATGAGTGAAACTTTGCAGTCATTCACCTTCTTATTACAATCTCTGGCATTACAAAGGCAAGAATACCATTCTGTTTCTACCTTATCCTGTTCCCATGACAGTCAATTTAAAGCAGGGCTCCATCCAAAAGGGGAAGATCCGCTTGTCTGCCTCCTTCCCCCTCTGTTGCCACATTTGGCACCTTTTGGGGGGAATGGGTATCTGGTTTTGGAAGTTCGGCCCCCTCTTTCCCCTGCTGCAGCCCATTTACAAAGTGCAGCGCGCTTCATGCATGAGCAGTAGAAAACCGGCTGTGAAGCTGCAAGGCTTCACTTCCAGTTTCCCTTAGTCAAGATGGTGGCGCTAGCACCCGATAGCCAATTGAAGAATTGGCTCGGGTGAGGACACCGCTGGATGCCTGGAAAGGTAAGTGCCCTAATATTAAAAGTCAGCAGCTACAGTATTTGTAGCTGCTGACCTTAATTTTTTTTGGGGGAAGCTCCTCTTTAAAGTATATGTAAACCCAATCAATCCAATATATTTTCAGCTTTAACATGTTAATGTAAATTTAATCTGCAGTTTAAGAAAAATAAGACCTAGTAATTCTGCCATGAAGGTCCTTGTCCAGGCACTTTCTGCTAGAGGGTAAAAACAGTCTGTCCATTTCTCTTAATTATACTTCTCTGTCTTTTCTTCTCCTTGTCTAAGCTGTCGGAGTCTACTACAAGGCATGTTCTACTGTTGGTATTATCAGGAAACTTTACCTGGGAAGCACCATACAGCTGTCGCTGGAGTGCATGCATGTACATAGAAAATGGCTGTAAACAGCCTTTAGGAGCAATACCAAGATACAACAAAGGATAATAGAAGGGTGTAAACAGAATTTAATTAAGAAAAAAATCATAACAGGGTGGTTGTTGATTATGCACAGTGATTTAGCAAGCTATACTGTATGTCATTCATTTAGGGTTTATGTTTACTTTAAAGAAGATCTTTACCCTAGAAAGAAAAAAAATAATTGATCAGCTACAAACACTGTAGCTGCCGACTTTTAATAAATGGACACTGACCTGTGTAGGGATCCAGCGCCATCCTCACCTGGGCCAGTTTTTCCTTCGGGTCCCCAGCACTGGCATATTTACTGTGGGAAGCAGGCTGTGACTTCTTGCTGCTTCACAGCTGGCTTTCCACTGTGCATGCATGAGCCACACTGCACTTTGTTAATGGTCCCGCAGCCTCAGGGGACCTGTGAAGTATCTCAGAATGTTGCAGACAAAGAGGGAGGGAGCCATACTCTGCACACTGCTATACACCCTTTTCAGCAAACTATGCAATGAAAAACAGGAGTATTTAGTTTACACATATTGCAATACATGTTTAAGCTGGCCAACTGCATCGAATGCAAATGCTATGGTGGACACAATGCCAACATAGGGCATACAGACACAAGGTGGGGGAGAGTGACTAGGTTCAGGTCTGTTCACTGACCTGCATTGCAACAGAGACAAGATATACCTGTGCTCAAATCCCAATAGCTTGGACATGTCCAAGCTATTGGGATATGAGCACAGGTATATCTGGTCTCTATACTTCTGCTCAGGTCACCTAGACAATCTGTCCATAAAGCCAAAACCAGTAAGGATGAACTGAACTCCCCCGGTTTGGTTTGCACCAGAACATCTGAACAGGCAAAGAATTTGGCAGAATACATGAACACCATTAAAGTCTATAGGACACGAACATGAAAAATCAAAAGTGCTAATTTTAAAGGCTTATCTGCAAGTTATTATCATAAAAAGTGTTTGGGGACCCGGGTGCTGCCCCAGGGGACATGTATCAATGCAAAAAAAAGTTTTAAAAACAGCCATTTTTTTGGGAGCAGTGATTTTTTTAATGCTTAAAGTGAAACAATAAAAATAAAATATTCCTTTAAATATCATGGCATAGGGGTCCCCCAAAATCCATACCAGACCCTTATCCGAGCATACAACCTGGCAGGCTGCAGGAAAAGAGGGGGGACAAGAGAGCACCCTCCCTCCTGAGCTGTACCAGGCCACATGCCCTCAGAATGGGGGGGGTGCTTTGGGGTCTGACCCCAAAGCACCTTGTCCCCATGTTAATGGGGACAAGGGCCTCATCCCCACAACGGGGGGGCTTATCGGAATCTGGAAGCCCACTTTACCAAGGGGACACCCAGATCCCAGCCTCTCCCCATGTGAATTGGTAACGGGGTACATTGTACCCCTACCATTTCACAAACAAAAGTGTCAAAAATGGTAAAAAAGACAAGAGACAGCTTGGGACAAGTCCTTTATTAAAAATTTAAAAAAAAAAACACAACACCTCCGCCTCCATGGGAGGCTCCCGCCGAGTGATGCTTTCCATTGGTGACAGCTGTTGTTATAAAGATGAAGGTGGGGCCACCCGGTGACGTAAATGGGTGACCATGCCCCCTCTGATGTCATGGGTGCTTCCCCATGGCTTCCCCGTGGTGTCAGAGGGGGAGGCCTGGATCTGGGTGCCCCCTTGTTAAAGGGGGCTTCCAGATTCTAATAATCCCCCTGCCCGCATACCCCCACAATCACTGGGCAAGGGTTGTGGGGATGAGGCCCTTGTCACCATCAACATGGGGACAAGGTGCTTTGGGGTGAGACCCCAAAGCACCCTACCCACCCTGCCCATGTTGAGGGCATGTGGCCTGGTACAGTTCAGGAGGGGGGCGCTCTCTTGTCCCCCCTCCTGTGGCCTGCCAGGTTGCATGCTCAGATAAGTGTCTAGTATGGATTTTGGGGGGACCCTTACGCCTTTTTTTTATTTTGGAGCAGGGTTCCGCTTAAAATCCATACCAGACCTGAAGGGTCTGGTATGGATTTTGGGGGGATCCCTATGCAATTTTTTTTAAATTTGGCGCAGGGTTCCCCTTAATTTCCATAGCAGACCTGAAGGGCCTGGTATGGATTTTGGGGGGACCCCCACGCAATATTAAAAAAAAAATTAATATCCATACCAGACCCAAAAGGCCTGGTAATGGACTGGGGGAGGGAACCCATGCCCTTTTTTTCAATGAGTTTTATCTATATTGCCGAGACCAAACAATTCATTACAGCCGCAATCAGTTTTAAATTACTTTTTTCCTTTAGAAATGTCATTTTGCTATGGTGCGGTTCTAAACACGGGAAAAATGTACCACTTTACAGGCATACTATAGACACCCCCACGGGCATGATATTTAAAGGAATATTTCAATTTTATTGTTTCATTGTAAGCATTAAAAAAATCACTGCTCCTGGAAAAAACGTCCGTTTTTAAAAATCTTTTTTGCATTGATTCATGTCCCCTGGGGCAGGACCCAGGTCCCCAAACAACTTTTTATGACAATAGCTTGCATATAAGCCTTTAAAATGAGCACTGTTGTTTTTTCATGTTAATGTCCCATAGACTTTAAACGGTGTTCTGGCGGCTTTCAAATTTGCCCCGAACACCGCATATTGTTCGGTGTTCGCCCGAACATCCAAACAACCAAAGTTTGACCAGAACTTATGCTCGGGCTGAACCGTTCGCCCATCCCTAAAAACCAGGTCCCCATTCACCCCCCCCTTTTGGTTGAAGTTTTACTTAAAGTTCCAAGGTAGTGAAAAAAAAGGCATCTTCAGTTTTAGTCAGATTAACAGATATTTGATATACGCATAAAGTAAAGGTTTAAAAAGTTTAACAGTTATTAAATATAAAGCAAAGGGACAGAGTAAAGGCTTTTGGCAAAACTTAACCAAATAATTAAAAGCAAAAAATAAAGAAGAAAGGGGTTGCAAAGATAACTTAGCTACCTGAAATAATATCTTACTGTTACTTTGTAGTAATAATAGTTGACATGACTGTGTGTCAGGTCTTTAAAGTTTAAATAAACAAAGTCTCCTTGTATCTTGAATTATACTTTTTTAATTTCTAAAAACAGATTTATTTGTGGGAAACCTTTGTTATGTACACTAACAGAGATTGAAGATTGGGCCTCTAAGGTCAGTGTGTCCTTGACTGGTCATGTACAAACTCAAATCTTATAATGCTTAATGAATAGGCTCCTATAAGACTAGCCTTCTGTTGTTCATAAAGATTGTAATGTATTATCTGCTGTAAATGCCAGGTAACTTTAGTGAGCACAATCAGCCTCAATATCGAAGAACATGTAAGAACAGACAAGCAGCATCTTTAAGGTCATTGCAAATATTGTGTTACTTTTTACGAAACCTAACCTCAGTCCTTTCAGATGGGTGGTCTATTTAACCATCCTTGGGATTTGGTTTGTTGTATAATGTTTTATGAAGCTATTGAATGTAATCCACTTATCTGCTGGCAAAGATCTTTTCACATGATGATAATGTATTTCTCAACTATGCAGGTATTTGAAGGAAACACTTGATAAAGTAAACTTGCAGTGTGTAAGTATAAAATATGATACCCAGGGGATATTAGTGCAACATTGTTATTAAAACATTACATTTCAATATGTTGATGAGCAGTACTAAAGCCGTGTCCAAATAGTTAAGGAAAAGACAAGATCACTAATTCCAGCTTGGTTCAAATGCAAAAATTGAATTGCCCAGCAGCTCTTTAAAATAAAATAGCAGCTATCGCTGCTATGCTCCCACTATCTCTGATGCTGTCCCCGCAAACCCACTGACCCAACCCTGCTACATTTCTGGGTTGGAGTGATGTTTAACTTCACTCAACCTAAGCCTTGTGGGAACAAGGCATGTAGTCTTTTTTTTTACTTGTCAGGGGTGCTGCAATAAAAGGCAGCAGTAAAAGGGGCTGCACTAACAAGACACATGGTAGCACCACTAGTTCCAGTAGTGTTTCCCATTCTGCAATGCATCCTTCCAACTATTAGAAGAATTATTTGTTCCATGAAGGATATGTAGTGTCCCTTCCCATATCTACTAGACAAAGTAAAATAAAAAATTGCAGTGCCGAATCAAATCATAAATGTATGTTCAATATTTATATCACCATTAGTATAAGTATTCAACCATTCATCAAAATAAATATGTGAAAACGTCCACTAGAATAGACCTATAACAGTCCATAAATATGTCCACAAAATATCTTCCATCCCTCAGAGGCCCCTGAGGATGTATGTTGGCATGAAACGCATTGGGTGGAGCTATATGCATGACGTCATGCCACTACATTGGTTTCCTAAATGGCGGCTGTTGATGTAAGTGTCTGGCAGCTTTACTTTGTAATTAGACAAGCACAATCAACACTTACAAGCACAATGGAAGACAAATAGTCCATAAAAAGTTCAATAACAGATGATAGGCTGGAACAGTTAATTGTAGTGCACACTCCAGCAGCTCCTGGCCATCTGGGAAATCTCCAATGCACATGTAAAAGGAACACAGCAGGGAGTAATGTGGAGTAATAACACAAATCTTTATTCAATAGCACACTTACATGGAAGTATCCTGTGAACTGCTCAAATTGTGGAAGCAGAATGCAGAAACAGCTATCAGCAGTCTGGATGGACCGGCAGAGGCATAGGCAGGGACACACTTCAAGATGGAGGATTAGCGGCATCTCACAGCCCTCTCTAACACCACTATTCAGGAGAAACTGACAGATAGGAAGGGGAGCCCACAACATGTTTCTGAGGGCCTGTCTCTTTTTCAAGGCCCACAGTTGGTCCGCCACCTCATTATTTAGCCCTTGTAAAGCCCTGAAAGAAGGAATGCTTACATATGACCAAGATCATCTTCTTGCAGCAAGTCAGTGAATTTGTGATCCAAAAAATTCCACCAAAACCTTATTTATAGACAGGATCAGCAGAAGAGGAGGAGGAAGAAGACAGGAGCAGTAGCAGATAACTGACTTCTCTACACCTGGGGAGAGCAAGAAGAGCAGGGCTGTGTCAGCATGTCAACTCTGACATAAAAAAAGAATGCCAGCATGCCTTGTCTCTAGATGGAGTAGTCTGACCTACATTTTTTCCTTTTTTACCTTTATACCTGCAACACATGCTGCACCACATGCAGAACTCCTGCCATTAAAATTTGGGCCTGTCTGACATTTTTAATAAAGCAGATTGGATAAATTTAAAGCATAACTCCACTTTAGTTCAGAAAAATCAATCCCCTCTGGGTGACAAATGTACATTGTAAGGATTTTAACAAACTTTGTAGCAGAGTCCTAGCATTTTCTGTTCTGAAGAAAAAACTGTTTCACCACTTCACAGGGGCAGCACAGTGGTGTAGTGGTTAGCACTTTTGCCTAGCAGCAATAGGGTCACTGGTTCAAATCCCGACCACGATACGATCTGCCTGGAGTTTGCATGTTCTCCCTGTGCCTGCATGGGTTTCTTCCGGGTACTCTGTTTTCTTCCCACACTCCAAAGACATGCTGGTAGGTTAATTAGATCCTGTCAAAAAATTGGCCAAATACGTGTATGTGTTTGCTAGCATGTCAGGACCCCATGGGGCAAAGGACCGTGCTATACCGCAGATGGACACCAGCAGCAAAAAGTGCCCTGAGGCAATTTAGTTTGCATAGGTAGCGCTATACAAGTCACTCATTCATTCATTCACTTCCTTTTCAAACCAATTTAAAAAAAATACATCTTTAGATTGAAATGGAAAGGTAATTTTAATAACCTTTAAGTATATGTGAACCCTCATCTTGTAAAATAACCCAAAGAAGTTTAAAATAAAAATGAAAGGCAAAATGTTTGTGTATACATATAATAAAACATTATAAATGCCTTTTTTTTCTTTTTTAGAAGTGATTGCATACCCTCTGTTCTCAACTGCATAAGGAGCTCAGAGAGCTAGGGGAGGAGAAGCAGCAGCACACTGGTCTTCCCAGCGAATGACTTGCAGGGGGGTGTCACCACAAGTCTAATCATTGAAGGAGGACAGGCTGAGTTCCTAGCATGGCCAGAGAACTGACCACACTGTGCTCTTATGCCTAATGTAGTCAGTTTTTAATAGGAAAGTAGAGGGACTGGCAGGAACAGCAGGTATTTCACACAAAGAAAGCAATGCAAATAGAACACAATACTGTACTGATACTTTTTACACTAGGCACATATCATGAATATGACATATTGGGTAACTTATTCTCAAAATTACAAAATGGCTTGTGTAGCAATTTTATATGCTATATTATTTTTTACTAAAGTGGAGTTCTCCTTTAATAGAATCTATGGCAATAAGAGGAATAAATATGTGGAACTTTCATTCATGTCACATTACTGCACAAGTATGTGGTGACATGCTGCAAACAATGGGCAGCTTTGCCTGTGTTAGCAACAAATGTATGCTGCTCACACCAAAATAAAAAAGAAAGTTCTAGGAAAAAAAAATAAAATAAACCTCCCCAAAAAGTATACACTAAAAAACTAAACTAAAAAAAGTGTAAAAAGGTACAGCAGCTAAACATCAATTATATCTACTCTGACACACCCAAAAAGATAGTCCTAAATAGGGTTGTTGGTAAACTCAGCGGAGGGTACACAAGAATATGCAGCCCTGCACACTGTATTCCACAGTAATTTAGTGCAATATAGCACAGCATAGTACTGTACCTAACTCCCCTTACAAAGACTGTCATCTTTCCCTGAACTACTCCAGCACAAACTGACAAACTGCTGCTGTAAACTCATATGTTTATAGTGAGGGGGGCTGGCACATAAGAAAGCCCCCTTATAGGCCCCTCTAAGCCATCTGACCTTGAGATTATTATTATTATACAGGATTTATATAGTGCCAACAGTTTACGATGGATCAAAGTTCAGCAGGGACTGGCCAAATTTCAACCCATCTATGGCCATTTCAGTTCATGAGAAGTGGATCTAATGATCCACTTCTCGTGAATGGGAATGTTGGAAAAGTTTTGTTCGATTAGCACTGCAGTCAAACAGCTGCCGACCTGATTGGTGTGTTCTGACAGGGCAGGGCTCCCCGCTGTCAGAATACAACAGCTCAGCAGGGAGGATTCTCTCGTCCACCTTAAATTTGTGGATGGGGAAAAGTTTCCATCTATGGCTAGCCTAAGTTCAAAGACCATGCAGTGCATTAGAATTACAAAATGTTCTTTTTTTAACAATTAAGACAATGCAATGTGATACTGGGAAAAAAGAAACTCAAAGGCTATACTATTAAACTGTTTGCCACTGGCCAGTTTACATGAAGTTGAGGGTTTTAGCTGTATTTTTTCAGATTCAATTTTCCTATAGCTGTCAGATCTTCCAACAACAAATTCAGGCCTCTTGCCACCTAATAGAAAACAGGTGTAACAAATGAAACTACCTTATAAAGCCTTTTTTTAAGCTAAAATTAATTGGGTTGAGGTGCTGCATTTTAAGGAATGTTGTTTGCTTTGGTAAATGTCCCCCATGGAAATGCCCAACACTCCATGTCTTTTTAACAATAGCTTGCCCATTAGTCTTGAAAATTGCCAGGATTTAGTATCAAGATTTGCACCTATAGACTTCTATAAGATTTGCTGCTAAGTTTGGGTTTCATTAATTTCAAACACGATTCCATAAAAGCTTCTGTTAATCAAACATGAGCAGATTTGCACATCCATAGCAACAACTATAACTGTCTATGCTGGTTCCTATATGTGTTAGTAAAACATTTTTTTGTGAGGCTTAGTGATTTGCAATTAATCCATCTCTTACTACTGTATACATTTACAATACAATGCATACAAAATCAAAGGACAAGTTCACCTTTAGTAGCTTGTTACATGTTACACTAATATTCAGGATGTAACATGCTACTAAAGTGCCTACCCACACCCTGCCCTTCCGATCCCTCATTGTGACAGTGGGTGGAGGATCCTCTCCCTGCACCCGCTGTCACAAATCACTCTGCCCACACAGCCACGTCATTTACCCACATCAATCTGTGAATGCATGAACTATAAGTTCCGTCCACCACTGTGACAGATGGCTTGTAGTTCTCAATTAACTGCGAGGATGCTGGAGAGCTCTCTCATAGTTTACTAATGCATATTTTTTATTTGAAAAAACTGTGCATTTATTTTTTTTTAAAAATTACTTATCCTTTACGTTTATTTTAAAAGAGAAATATATTTGAATTTTTTTGGCACTGAGCTGATTTCTACTTTTTTTCTTTTAGATATAGGGAGGAAGATGCAGATGAAATGAGTGGACAGATCAATAACATTAAAGTTTGGACCTTTTCTTTAAAGTCTACTTCTTGGGCACGTGTCTAAAAATGTTCTTTCTATTCAAGACCTCAACTGGTTTTTAATTAGCATTAACTAAAAATAGAAGCAAAATCTTTCCCATTAGGAAGCTCAGCTCAAGTAAAATGTCATTCTTTGTCCTGTGGTCACTAGAAATAATAATAATACTTTATATCAACAGATGGTAAGAAGAAAAGTAGTTGCACTAAGCCACTCAGAGCTTCCTCTAATGGTTAATCTAAAATTCACCATATTTTAACATATGTAAAAAAAGTATGGAAGAGCAATGATTTAAAAATGTAAAACATAGCATGTAAAAGAGACTCATAAAATATAATATATATATTATAACATAGTATATAAAAAAAACTCTGCAATAACAATGTTAACTATGTGCTCACTGAAATACACTATAGTTTTACTTTAACCATATATCATCCTGTTCCTTAATTACTTTCATGGAAAGTGAATGAATTAACTGGCCAGTTAATCCTGGTATTTTTCCACAATTCAGTTCTCATCCTCTGATTGGCTAACCTGTTCATTCATTTATTAGAAAATGTTGCGGGTTGCAATACCTTGGAAAAAACGACGAAAGTGACAAAAATGATTTATGTCGCTACAGTAGTGTGTACTGCAGTGTGGTGCTGATGTACTGAGCTTGATGATAAGTGACAATAAGAAGCATTGTGACTTCAGATGAAGGTTCTGGTGAACATATGCTCCTGTAATGCTATTAAATTGGGATTGTGGGAAAGGGCAAGAGAGGATAAGATGGCTTGAAAGGCAGAATGGGGGAATCCACTGGATATCACGATAATGTAAAAAGTCACTAGACATTTTGAAGCTGACTACCAAGAGTATAAGCAAGTCAACTCAATTCTGTTGAATTAATATGTTTATCTATTTTGCTAGGCCCTAAAAGTGACCCTGCCTAACACTTTTCGAATTTACTTGGAGAAATAAGAATAGGTAAAGTTGAACTAAATACACAATAGAAATACATGCATAAATGTTTTTCCAGCACACTTACCAGCTAGTTAGAAAAAATAAAAAATACATTGTATAACAATTTGCACTAAAAACCTTGTTATTTGCTTCCAGCTTGTGGGTGGCAAATCACAGCCAGAACCAGTTACTCAAATAACTTTCCTGATAGGTCCATAATAGGAGCTGTCTATTGATTGGTGTTACATACCACCTTGGTACCAACTTATAGAGGTTTAAATTATTGTAAAGGAGCATACAGGAGGGTACACATGCCTAGTGCATTACTGAAGGTGTATTGTATAAAACAAAACATACAGCCAAATGGATACTCACAAAAATAAATGTATATGGGTGTTGTGGGACACTAAATCCTAATACCATGTCCGAGCACACCATAATGCTGCACTGGCAATTTAACATGTTTTGGGGGCGCACCCCTTTTTCAGAGCTCAGAGCTCTGAGATATTGACTTCTGTCAGTGTCACCAGACATACACTGGTCAGCTGCAGCTGCTCACCAATGACATTTTTTTAACATGTCTGTCAGGGAAGGCTTGCCCATAGCACAAATTAAGTTTCCATTCACACACATATGCGCATGCGCAGAGTAGCAATGGATATGCATAGATGCACTGGACTGGACACAGTGCATCACTGCTTGCCAGAAGGGCTCTGTAATTGGCCCTTATTATCACATGATTGCTCACCTCCTGGTTGGGAAATCCTGAGGACCTCGACCTGGTACTAAAATGCAGAAACCCCTCTCCACCATCATGAGCTCTGGGAAACTGGCTCTGGGAAACTTTTTTTTTTTTTCACCACATCAGTGGCTCCTCAGTCAGGCTGCATGTACCTTGCTGTCACGTTTAACCAGAATGGTGAGTCACAATAAGGGAGGGTTTCAGATATATATTCCCTCTGGTGTTCCTGATGGAATTAACATGGCATTGTGCAATAGAACAGACACTGGAGGAACAGCAGCACGAGGGAGAAGCGGACTTCCTTGTGTCACTGGGCTTGCTTTATCCTGACTCCATTCCTGATAGATAGCACCAGTCACCACAGAAGCATGAGAAGGATGGTTGATGTGCTGGTGGTGAGGAGGAAGTGTAAAACCCTGGGAAGGCTTCCATGGTTACATTTTACCCCTTCCAAACAGCAGGAGTTTTACATGTTTGGGGGCAATAGTGGTGGACACTATTGTCATCAGAGACACTGAGGGCTAGGGTTCCTCTGCCAGAAATTGGGGCAGATGGGTTCATTCATGCTTCAGTACCTATGCAAGATCCCCATGCCCCCCTTTTATGAGAGGAACTGTTATTGGGTGGCCTCCCATTTGGATCCACAATATAAGGAGAATATTTCAGAGCTCATCCTGCCATCACAAAGGGTCCAAAAAATGTGCCTCTGCGAGAGGGGCTGCAGAGGAACCTCTTAAGTGCTTTACCATAGAGTGTCAGGATCTGGTTTGAGTACACAATGGTACGTAGATACCATTTTTGTATTCAATTGACAGTTTTCAACAGTCCATTGTTTCTACAGCTACAGTAAACAGGTATGTTTTCTGTTGTTTGGTAACTATGGTAAACAGCCTGACACATAAAAGGGGTGAGTGGACACACACACACACTATCTTGCTGTAACATCTGACGCCACTCATGATAGAAGGAACTTGCCTGATGCTCCAGGAGAATCGTTGCCAATGGAGATCACGAACATACAGTAACAGAAGATAAGTAACTTTTAAGTGCATTTGTATTATTATAGACCATAGGCTGTTCAGTTTGCTAGGCATTTTGCTTGTTATAGATATCTGTCAGTCTTGTATTGTATTCCTAATATTGTAATAGTTTTTGTATGTACAGCATCTTTGTATAGTGAAGCACATTTACACACTGCAGAGATCTCAGCTTCCTTGCTTATACCACAGAGTAACCTTGCTAGATAGATGCAAGCAAAACAACTGCCCTGCAGCCAGTGTTTTTTTTAAATGGGCAGTTGGCACAGTGGGTGACGATAGAAAAAAGAATCCACCTGTCACCTGTTGACTGGCTCACCTTTACAAAAATGAATTTGTTGCAAAAGAACAAACTACTCCAGTGCTCAAAAGGACAATCACCAGACTGGGACGATGTGTGGGGGGTCAAGGTTTCCACGGTGCAGCCCTTCCTCAGAGGGGGAAATCCAACCATAGACTGCAAAAGAATAAACGGGGCCCAAGATGTATTAAAGGAAACCAAATAGCCAATGCTCACAAAGGACAGAAGTAGCTTGCATAAGAAAAAACTCCAAAGGTTGACCAGTGTGGCAACAAGTGACCAATCTGTAGTGATGTCGGCAAGCTGATGTGTTTCAGGTTCGCATCCCCTTTCTCAGAGCTCAAGCCAACTAATTTTTGCCTCCTAATAAATGTAACAGGCACAGAATATAGCTCCACCCCCCAATGATACGGGGGATGTCGCAGCATCTGACTGGGTCAAAAAGTCATCATATTAATCATATAGAATGTATTAAAAAATATATTGGGAAGAGGGGGGCTTATTCCAGAAAGAAAAAAAAATAAAACTTTTTTTAATTATATTATTGTAATGGATTAAAAATGAAAAGTTATAAATTATAAGTATATCTCTGTGTAGTTCACCACAGAGAGCACAAGCTTGCAGTCCTGGATGAATGTGAAAAATGCTTCCAGCAGGCAGCTTCCTATATATACTATGAGTCTCCCTCTCCATATAATATGCTAAGTCTTCAGCCTGTATGGCGGCAATGGCTGCTGGTAAGCACGCCGCTCTGGCGTGCACTTCATTCATCAGGAAGAGCGGCACTTCCAAAATTTGGCAGAAAGTGACACTGGATCATGACACCACCAGGTGAAACCATGCACTCCACCCCTCAGTGCAAGCTGTCTGAGCCAGAAAACTGGCAATAAATACAAAATAACAACAAATGGAGACAAGAAGATGTAGAGGAAACAATAAATAGACGATAAACCACTGTACTTCGGCTTCCCATTTACAAAAAAAGAAGGGAACGATTAATTTATAAGTTACAACCAACACTAATTTGCCTTAGTGAAAAATTATATATTTATTTTTTTTAAATTGTAAATAATGATAAAAACTATATAATGATCCATCTGTTGCCAGGTGTCCAGTCCAATATATGATAAAAACAAACATTTTATTTTCATGTCTAAAGAAAATAACAAGGAATATAAAGAAAAGAACATATGCATATAGTATCTCACAAAAGTGAGTACACCTCACACATTTTTGTAACTATTTTATTATATCTTTTCATGTGACAACACTGAAGAAATTATACTTTGCTACAAAGTAGTGAGTGTACAGCTTGTATAACAGTGTAAATTTGTTGTCCCCTCAAAATAATTCAACACACAGCCATTCATGTCTAAACCACTGGCAACAAAAGTGAGCAAACCATTTGAAAATGGTTTGAAAACCATTTATCATTTTCCTTCTACCTCAAAATTATGTTCTACTTTGTGTTGGTCTATCACATAAAATACAATACAATATTTATGTTTTTGGTTGTAAAATGACAAAATGTGGAAAACTTCAAGGGGTATGAATACTTTTTCAAGTATATATATATATATATATATATATATATATATATATATATATACACATATACACATATACATGCACACGGTAAACAGGAGGTAGACACAATTACCCCAAGTAACCATACTTCTAATGTGCATAATACATATAATAAAAAAATGTATAATAAAAATAATGCAATTATGAAAATAATTGTTCCTATTAAAAATGCATATAGAAATGAGACTCACATTTGAAATCAATATGTTTGGAAGGGACCTAAAGAGAACCACAAAAAAAACACATAAAATATTATGCAGGCCGTCTTCAAATTTCTGAGACAGCCCAATATATTTATTTATTTTTATTTTTTATTTATTTTTATTTCCATATCAAATAAAGAAACATAATTAGTCAAAATGTAACCAAATTGACCCCAGTCTTGATATAAGGGGCCGTAACAAGATATTCAGAATATTTTGTTTGTCCCTTTTTTGTTCATCCACATTTGACCTGAACCAGAGCTACAAAATGAACATGGGTATGTGGACATAGTGATATAAAAATCAAATTATCCCAGATGAGACTGGAATGAAATTATGGAAAGACAAAGGATAATACTGCATCAGTACATTAATATCTAGTCCCTCCCTCAAGTCAGTGACATCACAAGGGGTGGTGCCACCAGATGGCCCCACCCCTTACCTATTTAAGGACTGTCAGACAGTGGAGCAGTCGGCGGTTAGGCTTCGATGTGGGCAGAGCTTTTTTTTTTCTTTTTTCGGGTCCGGTGGTGTGGCGGGCATTGTGATTGAAGATGGATCTACATCAGGGGACATTGTGGGTTTTTTTTATAATAAAGGAATTGTCAAAAATTGTGCTTTTTTTTTCTTTTTGACACTTTTTTTCTTTCTTATTTCTTTTTGACACTTTTTTGGTGAATGAGTAGGGGTACAATGTACCCCTACTCATTCACATGGGGGAGGGGCCGGGATCTGGGGGTCCCCTTGTTTCAGATTCCAATAAGCCCCCTGCCTGCAGACCCCCACAACCACAGCCAAGGGTTGTGGGGAAGAGGACCTCGTCCTCATGAACATGGGGACAAGGTCTGGGAAGGTAGGTTGAGTGACCTTATTTGATCCAGCACCTCATCCCTATTGAATAGATAAGAGCAATAACAGGGAGATTGGGATTATAGCGGTGCCTAAAACATACATAAGAAGATACATAAATATACTAAAATATAATCTTTATTACATAGAAACAATACAGGTGGGGTTCATTAAAATTGTTAGCAGAGCATATTTACAAATTGTTTTGCTGGTCATTAATATCCATATACATGAGGTCATCAGTGATGGATGTCATATCCTTACATGTTTCACCAACAATGGCTTCTTCAGGGGAATTTTGCAGACCACCAGTTTCCATGGAGCTCTAGTAACAATAAATTCATATACAGGTTAACATTCATTCTTATAAATACAATCATACATGAAAATATCATATATCATGGTTCAACATGTCCCCTCTCCCACCAAACTCACCATGGGAGCCTCAGGGAACACACACCAGGCCAATCCACAGATTACGGAGGGGGAGTTCTGTGTGACCACAGGGGATATATGGGGACCAGGCTACTAAAGGGCAGACAAGCAGAAAAATAATAATAATTCCATTCTTGGACACAAGACCTTATGTCCAATTTGTGGGCTAACAAAGCCTCCACTATACTTTCAAAACTCTGCTATAGATAAATATTCATGCAGGGGCACCAGGTAATGAATGCAGTCATAATGTATGATACCGTCACATATGGACCACTGTCAAAAAGGAATAAGGAATAATTCAATGGTAATATAGTCGCCAATATTGCAACAACACATGCAGACATGTGCACAAAGCCCTCCAATATTGCAGTCATCCTCAGATATAACAAATTCCTCAAACACAGGTAGGCCTACCCATAAAGAGCAGGTCTTACATGAATAGTCAAACATAAATCCATTCATCATTCCACATAATCCTATGATAGCCCCAAACAGTCCACCACTAGAGCAGATAAGGCATTTGGGGGTAGGGATGGAAACACAAACTACAAAGCTGCGCACCAATTGCATCAATCAGCCAAAGCTCAGCCATACCTTACAAAAACAGTCCATAATTACCTTATGCTAAACAGCATACAATAGCAGTGGTCTCCCCTGCCCTCCGGCTGATAGTGTGCTGGAGGGTAGGGGCAACCACTGACATCACCGACTGAGCGCGGACAGGATGTGGCCACTGCGCATGTGCTAACACACGCCCTCCATTCATCTACAATTCCAGGTGGCAGGAGGGAACAGTCATGTGACACAGAGGCACCACGTGATGTGATGGCGTCATTCCAGGGGGAGCTGGCGGAGCCAGACCTTCGTATCCACACAGCAAGGAACACTGGAATAGGCAGAGCAGGACCAGTACAGAGGCACTGGAGGCTGAGATGGCACATCGCTGACACAGAGCGAGCAGCCAGAGTGGGCATCTGCCAAATGAATTGGACAGAGGCCCCGGGCATCCATACAGAGGCCCCGGGCGTCCATGTGGTCACATGCACAGCCCACCACCCATCGAGGTGGGCAACCCAGAGTGATTCCCATGCTTCTTAAATGGTAGAGGGAGGGAGGAGAAAAAGCAAAGACTGTGTATATGCACTCATATACTAGTGAACCTTCCAGTGAGTGCACAACATCAATGAGAACTATGATATAGAAGAACACAACCTGCAATTTGACAAAGATACAAAAGCTTATTTAAAGTATATATCAATAAGTACTTATTCCATCAGTAAGAGCAGTTTACAATCTTCAGTTGTGTCAAACAATAAATGGCATAATGTGTGATGTCTAAATACTTAATTTCATCTTAAACAGTAACATTAATCACCTAGGCAAAATAAATGGAAAGGTACTGGTATATACCAGATAAAGAGGAGGGAGAGAGATACATAGGATTATTCATATAATCAGTACCTATACATCAGACATCTGGGTCAGATGCATATGATCAAAAAGACAATACGTAAAAGGATCCAATCCGTACTCATAAAAAAGATTTAAAAAGTATATATTCATTTAATCCTGGATAAGTGGTGGCATCCAAATTAGAGATCCCTCGGGTTTCTAGTTGTAACAGAGTACAATCAATACTGCCACCCCTCGCATGTGTGGATAAATGTTCAAGAGCCATGAACTTAATCATGTTGATGTCAAAGGTATGTTCCAACCCCACATATTGACTAATGGCAGTATTAATGAGACGTTAAGAGATTGGAGTTGTATGATCTTTTATACATTTGAAAAATGGACGTTTAGTCTTACCTACATAAAAACATCCACATAGACATTTGGCTAAGTAAACCACTCCCGCTGTTTGGCATGTAACTCTATGTGCAATAGTGTGGGTTTGACCATCGGGGGGATGACCTCATGACCATTTAGAACAAAGCGACAAATGTCACATCTCCCACAGGCAAATGTACCCGTGGGGAGTGGATCGTAACGTGCCACAGGGGAGAAGTGGCTTGACCAATTGATCCCTTAGAGATACTGCTCGTCTATACGGGATTTCCAGGTAAAGTTTAACATACTTATTAACAGTAGTGTCTGCCTTAAACAACGGCCAAAATTTGGTTAATAAGTCTCTGAACTGGGTATGTTGTCTTGAGTATTGGGTAATTACTCTCACTGATTGTTCATCACTTCGGGGCTTCTCAGAAAAAAATAGACTCCTTCTTTCTTGCTTTATTGTAAGCCTTTTTTAAAAAGGCATGGCTATACCCCCTACTTTTTAGTCTGGTGTATAATGCTTTAACAGCTCTTTGAATTAACCACTTGTCTACCAGGCACAAACACCCCCTTCCTGCCCAGGCCATTTTTCAGCTTTCAGTGCTGTTGCACTTTGAATGACAATTGCATACCCCACTGTACCCAAACAAATTTTTTATCATTTTCTTCACACAAATAGAGCTTTCTTTTGCTGGTATGTAATCACCGCTGGGTTTTTTATTTTTTACAAAAATAAAGGACCAAAAATTTTGAAAAAAAATAGTTTTACTTTTTTCTGTCAGTAAATTTTGTAACTAAGTAATTTTTTGCCTTCACTGATGCGCGCTGATGAGGCGGCACTGATGGGCACTGATAGGATTAAATGGTGGGCATTGATGAGGTGGCACTTATGGGCACTGATGAGGCGGCACTTATGGGCACTGATGAGGAGGCACTTTTTTGCCACACTTATGAGCACTGATAGGTGGCACTGATATGTGGCATTGGTAAGCACTGATAGGCGGCACTGATGGGCACTGTTAGGTGGCACTGATGGGCACTAATAGGCAGCACTGGTGGGCACTGATAGGCGGCAGTGGTGGGCACTGAGAGGCAGCACTGGTGGGCATGGAAAGGCGACATGGATAGGCGGTACAGATGGGCACTGATGGGCATTGATGGGTGGCACTGATGGGCGACACTGATGGGCATTGATGGACAGCAGTGATGGGCAATGATGGGCAGCACTGATAGGTGGCACTAATTGCCAGCACTAACTGGCATGGCTAATGGGCACTGATTTTTGGCACTTGTGGGCACTGATTGCTGCCACTGGTGGACTCTGATCACTGGCATTGGTGGGCACGGTATGCTGGCATTGGTGGGCATGGTATTTTATTTATTTATGACACTTTATTTATATATTGTATTCAGGGCACTGATGATCAGTGCCCTGATTACTTCCCTAGCTGTCCCCCTGTGAGGAGATGCCGCTGATCAGCTCTCCTCGCCTCACACTCTGTCAGTGTGAGGCGAGGAGAGCTGATTACCGGCATCTCCGTGTTTACATGTGACCGGCTGTGATCGGACACAGCCGATCATATGGTTAAAGAGCCGCGGATGCGGCACTTTACACAGATTGGTGTTGCACCGTGTCCTAGCAACACGGTGCAGCCACGAGCGCAAAAGCGGCCATTCTGTGCCCAGAACAGGAGCTGCACTGCCTCGCCATCATATGACGGTGGGCAGGCAGCAACTGGTTAAAGTGCAAAGTCTTATGTACTGACTATATGGGATGTTTTTAAACAGTGGCTTGGAATGTGCACCAGTGGCATGTAGAATAGTGTTTCCTACGGATGGTTTCCGATACGATGAAGAGCACAAAAATCCCTCCCTGCCAATGCAAGTCTCTAAATTCAGGAAGCAGATTTTATATTGATCACAATCCATTGTAAATTTAAGATTAAAACTGTAAGGAGATATACAGTACTATCCATCAATTGCGAAAGTTCATCCCTAGTACCGGACCAAAATAACAAAACATTGTCAATATATCTATGCCATGAAATGACATGTTGCAAAAGGTTCAAAAGGATCTTTACGTGCAAATAATTTCCTCTCCCATCGCCCAGGTACAGGTTGGCATTCGATGGGACACAGCGTGCACCTGGAGGAAATGGGAGCAGCCAAACATGAAAGTATTGCGCGTAAGGCTGAACTTAAGCAATTCCATAATAAACTGATTGTATCGATATGCTACTTGTCCCCTTTATTTCAGCTGATTTTTTATAATCTCAATTCCCCTAGTGTGTGGAATAGCATTGTAAAGGCTTTCAATGTCTATAGCTAGTTAGCCACAAGTAGGGATGAGCCCGATGTTCGAGTCGAACATAAGCTGCAACTGCTGCCCAGGAGCTCAGTAATCTGTCAGGATGGAGAGTGGGGAGGGGCTGGTAAATGTGTGTTTACCACCCCCTTTTCATTCCAGAATAAACAAAGTGATCAATAGCGATTACTCTCTTAATTCATCACAGACAGAGAGTAAACAGTGTTTACTCTCTGTCTGTCTGTGATTCTGTAATGAGTGACACAAACTTCCATATGTCATTCATCACAGTGCAGTTCAGGATGCAGAGAAAGGGACGGTCTTCAGTTCCTTTTCTCTGTCTCAAAAAAGAGACATTAGGGGTCTGTTTAGACCTATGATGTCTTTCCAATGCTCCCTCCCCCCAAAATTTTTTTACAAATATATTTTTTTAAATTGTACCTGTTAAAAATATAAATAAATACAATTGTAAAAAAAGAATAAAAATAAAAAACATACAATCAGGTCCATAAATATTGGGACATCGACACAATTCTAATCTTTTTGGCTCTGATTTTGCACTGATTACTATATAAATGTCACTGGCAGGGAAGGGGTTAACACTAGGGGGTGATCAAGGGCTTAACTGTGTTTCCTAGGTGTTCACTATGCATGTCTAAATCTACCCTTACTACAGTCAGGTCCATAAATATTGGGACATTGACACAATTCTAATCCTTTTGGCTCTATACACCACCACAATGGATTTGAAATGAAACAAATAAGATGTGCTTTAACTGCAGACTTTCAGCTTTAATTTGAGGGTATTTACATCCAAATCAGGTGAATGGTGTAGGAATTACAACAATTTGCTTATGTGCCTCCCACTTTTTAAGGGACCAAAAGTAATGGGACAATTGGCTGCTCAGCTGTTCCATGACCAGGTGTGTGTTATTCCCTCATTATCCCATTTACAAAGAGCAGATAAAAGGTCCAGAGTTTATTTCAAGTGTGCTATTTGCATTTGGAATCTGTTGCTGTCAACTCTCAATATGAGATCCAAAGAGCTGTCACTATCAGTGAAGCAAGCCATCATTAGGCTGAAAAAACAAAACAAACCCATCAGAGAGATAGCAAAAACATTAGGTGTGGCCAAATCAACTCTTTGGAACATCCTTAAAAAGAAAGAATGCACCGGTGAGCTCAGCAACACCAAAAGTCCTGAAAGACCACGGAAAACAACTGTGGTGGATGAGCAAAGAATTCTTTCCCTGGTGTAGAAAACACACTTGACAACAGTTGGTCAGATCAAGAACACTCTCCAGGAGGTAGGTGTATGTGTGCCAAAGTCAACAATCAAGAGAAGACTTCACCGGAGTGAATACAGAGGGATGTAAATCATTGGTGAGCCTCAAAAACAGGAAGGCCAGATTAGAGCTTGCCAAACAACATCTAAAAAAGCCTTCACAGTTCTGAAACAACATCCTATGGACAGATGAGACCAAGATCAACTTGTACCAGAATGATGGGAAGAGAAAAGTATGGAGGAGGAAAGGAACTGCTCATGATCCAAAGCATACCACCTCATCAGTGAAGCATGGTGGTGGTAGTGTCATGGCGTGGGCATGTATGGCTGCCAACGGAACTGGTTATCTTGTATTTATTGATGATGTGACTGCGGACAAAAGCAGCAGGATGAATTCTGAAGTGTTTTGGGCAATATTATCTGCTCATATTCAGCAAAATGCTTCAGAACTCATTGGACAGTGCTTCACAGTGCAGATGGGCAATGACCCGAAGCATACTGCGAAAGCGACCAAAGAGTTTTTTAAGGGAAAGAAGTGGAATGTTATGCAATGGCCAAGTCAATGACCTGACCTGAATCCGAGTGAGCATGCATTTCACGTGCTGAAGACAAAACTGAAGGGAAAATGCCCCAAGAACAAGCAGGAACTGAAAACAGTTGCAGTAGAGGCCTGGCAGAGGGATAAAACTCTGAAACGCGTCTGGTGATGTCTATGCGTTCCAGACTTCAGGCTGTAATTGACTGCAAAGGATTTGCAACCAAGTATTAAAAAGTGAAAGTTTGATGGATGATTGTTAATCTGTCCCATTACTTTCGGTCCCTTAAAAAGTGGGAGGCACATATACAAACTGTTGTAATTCCGACACCGTTCACCTGATTTGAATGTAAATACCCTCAAATTAAAGCTGAAAGTCTGCAGTTAAAGCACATCTTATTTGTTTCATTTCAAATCCATTGTGGTGGTGTATAGAGCCAAAAGGATTAGAATTGTGTCAATGTCCCAATATTTATGGACCTGACTGTAGTAAGGGTAGATTTAGACATGCATAGTGAACACCTAGGAAACACAGTTAAGCCCTTGATCACCCCCTAGTGTTAACCCCTTCCCTGCCAGTGACATTTATATAGTAATCAGTGCATTTTTATAGCACCGATCGCTGTATAATAAGCCATAAGCTAGTATAACAAGCTAGGACAGTGCAAATACCCTCCAAATGAGCCCTTTTTGGAAAGTAGACATTAAAAGGTATTTAGAAAGAGGTGAGTTTTTTTAAGTTATAATTTTTCCCACAATTCTTTGCAAAATCAAGATTTTTTTTCTTTTTTCACAAAATTGTTATATTAGCAGGTTATTTCTCACACACAGCATATGCATACTACAAATTACACCCCAAAATACATTCTACTACTCCTCCTGAGTATGGCGATACCACATGTGTGAGACTTTTACACATCGTGGCCACATACAGAGGTGCAAAATGCAGGGAGCACCATCAGGCATTCTAGGAGCATAAATTACACATTTTATTTCTTGACTACCTCTTGCACTTTTGAAGACCTTGGAGCACCAGGACAATAAAAATACCCAAAAAATGACCCTATTATGGAAAGAAAATACCCCAACATATAATCTATGAGGCATGAGGAATCTATCGAGTCTTTTGACCATGTGATTTTTTTCTACAAGTTTTTGAAAAATGTGGAAAGAAAATGAAAACGCATTTCTTTTTACACTAAGTTGTCCATTTATACAATATTTCTAACACATAGCATGTACATGGGAAAAATTACACCCCAAAACATTGTCTGCTACTCCTCCTGAGTATGGCGATACCACAGGTGTGAGACTTTTACACAGCCTGTCCACATAGAGAGGCCCAACATGCCGGGAGCACCATCAGGCGTTCTAGGGGCATAAATGTCAAATCTAATTTGACTACTTATTACACTTTGAGGCACTCTAGTGGCATGGATGTGCCATGAATATGGATGGCTGAGTATGGCTTAGTATGGATGGGATGGCTGAGTATGGCTGGGTGGGTATGGATGGGATGGCTGAGTATGGCTGGGTGGGTATGGATGGGATGGCTGGGTATGGCTGAGTATGGATGGGATGGCTGGGTTGGGTATGGCTGAGTAGGGCTGGGTGGGTATGGCTGAGTGTGGATGGGATGGCTTGGTATGGCTGAGCATGGAAGGATGAGTATTGCTGAGTATGGATGGATGGATGAGTATTGCTGATCATGGATGGGTGAGTATTGCTGAGTATGGATGAGTATTGCTAAGCATAGATGGATGGATGAGTATTGCTGAGCATGAATGGATGGATGACTATTGCCAAGTATGAATGGATGAGTATTGTTGAGTATAGATGGATGAGTATTGCTTAGTGTGGATGAGTATTGCTAAGCATGGATGGATGGATGAGTATTGCTGAGCCTTGATGGATGAGTATTGCTGAGCATGGATGGATTTCACAGCAGGGCCCGTTCCAGCTCCCACCAAGTGTCAATGAAGAGTCAATGCACACTAGACTCCCAGAGCTCAATGGAGACTCAAGCCAGATCAGAACTTCCACAAGAAAGGAGAGCTAGTGGGACCTTCTCCCATTGTCTCCATCCAAGTAGAGGGAATCTACACCAAGGCTCTCCTGGATACCTGAGCTCAAGTGACCCTCCTCTACAGAGATTTCTATGACAGGCACCTCAAACACCTGTCATTGCAGAAGTTGGAAGAGCTAGAGATATGGGGCATTGGGACTCAGAACTTTCCCTATGATGGCTATCTACCAGTCAAGCTGACATTCGATCCCTCCGTAGCTGGGAAAACTGAGACATTTGACACTTTGGCAGTGGTCTGTCCTCGCCCACCAGGGGCCAATAAGTGCTCTCTCATCATTGGAACTAATATTGCTCTTGTCAGAAGACTGTTGACACCTCTTGTTCAAGAGCCAGACACTTCAACTGCAAGTGTGCACGCCATGTTGAAACAAGCCTATCAGCATCTGGTACAAGAACAGAAGGCCCCAGCTGAAGGAACGGGAAAGATCTGGCGCTTGGGCCAGAGTGAGAAGGAGTTACAGCCTGGTGAAGTGGCCTGTTTAAGGGCATCTGTCAAATTAAATTGGAAACAACCAGGCCTTGAAGTGGACAGAGACATAGGAGTGAAGATGATTCCCGAAGTGGTTTCAACCAAATCACTGCAAAGAATCAATGCAAGAAGAAGAGGATCTCGGTCAGTGTCCGCAACATAACAGCCTCCCCAGTGAACATGTCGGCTTGGATGTTGCTGGGATAAGTGAATCTGGCTACCCCAGTCTCACCGTCTGATTTGGTGGGGGGAGAAAAGGATGGGATCCCTGTTGAGGAGTTCTACCCAAAGAACACTCCTCTCTCACCCGAATGGAAAGAAAAGAGCCAAGACTCAGCTGCTGAGATGGTAGGCTGCATTTTCGAAGAGTGAATTAGATGTGGGATGTACGAAGAGTGGCAACCACCAGATCCGTCTTCAGGAAGATAAGCCGTTCAGAGAAAGAGTCCGGTGGATTCCTTTAGGAGACTTGAAAGACCTGCATGAACATTTGGCCGAATTAAAGAGAGCAGGTATCATCCGAGAATCCCGAAGTCCATACGCTTCTCCAATAATGGTGTATAAATGTGTATCGACTACAGAAAGCTGAACAGAAGGACCATTCCTGACCAGTACACCACCCCACGGATAGAAGACGCCTTGCAGAGCCTGTCAGGGGGAAAATGGTTCAGCGCACTGAACCTGAAGAGCGGGTACTATCAAATCCCCATGCATCCTGAGGATCAGGAGAAGACCACCTTCATTACCCCGGTGGAGTTCTTTGAATTTGACTGTTTGCCTCAGGGCTTGTCCGGAACCCCAGCCACTTTCCAAAGACTCATGGAGAAGACGGTGGGTGACATGAACCTGATAGAACTGTTGGTGTATCTAGACAACATCATTGTCTTCGGGAAGACCTTAGAGGAGCATGAAGAGCATCAGGAGAAGGTTCTCAAGAGATTCAATGATGAGGTGTTGAAGCTATCTCTGGAGAAGTGCCAGTTTTATCAACCCTCGGTCAACTACCTTGGTCACATCTTGTCTGCCAATAGAGTGGGCACTGACCCCCAGAAGCTGTAAGCTGTCACCTCCTGGCTGAGGCCCACTAATGTGACCAAGCTCAGGTTATTTTTGGGATTCTGTTCCTATTACAGAAGATTCGTATTTTCACTAAAATAGCTTGTCCACTCAATAAGCTACTGAAAAGCGAAAAAGGAAGACGACAACCCAGATCCGACTAAGCCTGTTAGACCAGCTGGAGGGCCCAGAAAACCGAGAAAGTCAGTTCAGGAACAGTGGACTGCCCAATGTGAAGAGGCCTTTAGGCAGCTGAAATGGAGCCTAACAACCGCTCCAGTCCTGGCCTATGCAGATCCAACCAAGCCATATGAACTACACATTGATGCCAGTCAAGATGGGTTAGGTGGGGTGCTGTATCAAGAGCATGACAGCCACCTACGGCCTGTTGCCTATGTGAACCAGAGCTTGGCACCCGCCAAGAACTACCCCATTCACAAACTTGAGTTCCTGACCTTGAAATGGGCAGTTGTGGATAAGCTGAGGGATTACCTGTATGGAGCACAGTTTCTGATCAAGACCGACAATAATCCTCTCACCTACATCCTCACTACCGCCACGGGTCACAGATGGTTGGCTGCCTTATTGGGGTTTACTTTCAGCCTGAATTATCGACTGGGGTTCAGGAACAAAGACGCAGATGCTCTGTCAAGAAGGCACCATTGCTCCAGTAACCCTCCAGAAGAATGGGCCCAGCTGACACCTGAAGGGGTATGACCCTTATGTCAAGGAGTAGAATACCAAGCTGGACGCAGATCCAGGGCTGAAGACATTGGAATGTCAGTTGCTGGTGTACCCAGATGTTATTGCAACATCACCCAAGTCTGGGATGAAGGTCTGCCCAAGCTCTCTAAGAAGGACTTGCGAAGGGACCAGTTGGAAGACCCTCTCTGTAGCTTGGCATTGAAGGCTTTGGAGAGCCAACGTCCTAACCTGCCCCTCACTGACTCCCTGAAGGAAGCACACCTGTTGCACAGAGAATGGGATCGCTTGCAGCTGCACGAGGGGGTCGTCTACCGAAGAGGCCCCTCTGATGATCCTAAAGGAAATGGCAGTTAATTCTACCGGAAAAATATAGGGAGACAGTTTTAACTGCCCTACACGACAACCATGGCCACCTAGGGCCCGAGAGGACTTTCCGCCTGGTGAGGGACCGATTCTACTGGCCCTGCATGCGGGCTGAAGTCGAGGGCTATTACCATTACTGCATCAGATGTATCCAAAGAAAAACTTTGCCTCACTGAACTGCCCCAATGGGTCATCTTAAGAGTCAGGGACCCATAGAGCTGGTGTGCATTGACTTTCTGTGCTTGGAGCCTGATCTGAGTGAACAGGGAAATATCCTAGTAGTGACCTCTTCACTCGGTATGCCCAGGCATTTCCCACAAAGGATCAACAGGCATCCACGGTGGCCAAGATCTTAGTGGAGAAGTTCTTTGTACACTATTGCCTGCCCCAACGTATCCACTCTGATCAAGGGAGAAACTTAGGGAGCAGCCTCATCAAAAGACTTTTAGACCTGTTACGCATTAAGAAGTCCAGAACCACCCCGTACCATCCTCAAGGGGATCCTCAGCCAGAAAGGTTCAACCAAACAATCCTGGATATGCTTGGGACTTTGAATTCAGAACAAAAGCAGCACTAGAGCAAGCATATAGCCGCTATCGTACATGCTTATAACAGCACCACACACTATGCCACAGGATATTTTTCCTATTGTCTGATGCTTGGATGGGAGGCCCGGCTGCCAGTAGACTTGGCCTTTGGCATGTCCTTAGACCATACCTCAACAACCTCCCACAGAGGGTATGTGAACTGCTCATGGAAAAGTCTGAAGACTCCAACATCCTGACAGGCTTCTATGCTTGTGGACGTTGCCCAGCTTGTAAACAAGCTAGGGGGAACATTAAAAAACGGAAAGAATTCATTGCCACAGCAACTAAGAGGACCTACCAGATCAAAGACTTCATTACATGTTCCACGACAGGGGTGGTATACATTATGGAATGCGAATGCGGCTTGCAATACGTGGGGAGAACGTCCCGACCCTTGCATGTCTGCATTGGCGAACACATCACCAATATTAAAAAAGGGTTAGACTCACACAGTGTCTCTAAACATTTCAAATTATGTCATAAACGCAGTCCTGCAAAACTTAAATTTTGGGGAGTAGAAAAGGTTATACCCCATTGGAGAGGAGGTAATTTCATCAGACAATTAAGCCGCCGTGAGTCTTTCTGGGTGTATGAGATGCATGTCGGAGTACCCACAGGGCTTAATGTCGAGTTTGATTTGAACTGCTTCATTTCCGATCGATAATTAGTTATATATGATTGACATGTCTTTTGGTTTTATTATGGGGAGTATAGGACTGTCAATCGTTTATTATAATAAAGGATGATGATTTTATTGTTAAAGGCGGTTGCAGGGAAGTGTCTACCAAGTATATATAATTTTAATAGTTTTATTTTTATGATAACGTTAGAGTATTTTTCTTATTGCCAATTTTCCGAATATTATTTGGTTCGGGATTAATTAAATTTAGCAATACCATTTTTTGACTATTTTTTGACTATTTTTTTATTACGTTCGTTGACAGTGATTCATTTAGTACTGTGACGATAATTTGTTCAGTATCTCAGTGTTATATAGAAAGCATAGGTGCAGTGTTTTTCTTCCCTTGTTTACACTCCCTACTGCTGATGAAATAACATCCCTTAGTTTATTATTGTGGTGATAGTCAGTCCAGCGTCCCAGTGTTATATAGACAATATAGGTGCTTTTTGTTCCTCCTCTGTTTATATTCCCTACTGCTGGCGAAATAACATCACAGCATGTGACCCAGCCCCACCCTATCACAGCGAGTTTTGAATAAAGGAAGATGGTAACCACTGACGCAGTCGGTCACATGAACGGAAGTCGCGTCATCGCGATGACGCGATGGTGCTGCATTTACATACTGAACTACGCCCCTCTCCTAAAGTGTTATCCTATAGGAGGGGATGGAAGCCTCATGTGTACACTCAGGAGGATGGTGCTTGCTTTGGGCAGGAAGTCATGTGATCGGGCGTTGTGAGATCACAACGCTGATCACTATGGCAACCGGCAATAGCTTAGAGCTCTACACACTTCCTATTCCTGAGAGGTGTGTTCCGATTGGACGGCCACCACTCGGGACTTAATTAACAACAGATGACCAAATGAGGGGGTTTATATAAATTACTGACTAGACCTGGGGGACCCTAAGACCGCTGAGGAAGTCCTACAGGACGATACACGTGGGGATTGGTTTTATCCCGGTTTAGACGTCGCTGCAGCCGCCTTATCATTGTCATCTGTAATTAACATGCTCCTTCATGCCTAGCACTGGTCATAGTGCTATATATGTGAGTACCTGTCTTTTTAATAAAAGAAATCACTTTTTAAGCTATACAAAGAGCACTATGTATCTTCTTAGTTTATTCCATGCAAACTTGGAAGAAAATTGTTGAGCCCTATTTAAGAGAGTTCCAGCTTTCCAGTCAAGTTACCACCCTGACCACATACAAGTGGTGAAAGCGTATATGACCTTCCTGTTAGTTCAGGGGTCCCTTCAACAAGGTGAGCGGTTTGACTGGCAAAAGGGGCAGCACAGTTTGAAGATCACTTTGGATTTGCATGAAGCACCCTGCATCACCATTGTTATTTATTGGTCTTTTCCATCTATGGACATTTCTAATGATTGATTGCGTTATTTAGCGCTGCACTATATGATTTCATCTGCATTACTAGAAAGGATTTATATACTTGCCTTTAGTGTTCAGCAGCTCGGTTTGTGTTTTGATGGTTTTTGCGCTGACTGTTTGTCTTTTTGAAAGTCTGAAGACCGCCTATGACAGACAAAGCCCAAGCTGCCTCAGATGCCTGAGGACAGAAGAACAAAAGAAACTTTGACCTCAGGGTACAGGTGAAGGACTTGCAACCAGGGGACAGAGTGCTGCTGAGGAATCTGGGTGTCCCTGGAAAGCACAAGTTGGCTGACCGCTGGAAGTCGCAGGCCTATGTCATTTACAAGCAGCTGCCATAACCCCCAGTGTATCAAATCCGGCCAGGAGGGGAGCACAGGTCTGTTATAGACTTGGCACCGCAACCATCTATTGCCTCTGTCAGAAGCAGTTCATTTACCACCACAGCAAGATTCACAGTCCACACCCACAGCCTCTCAGAGATCCCAATCAGTGACTAAATCTCAGTCCCTATCGTCTTGCTGTAGACGTTGAGGACATGAAGATGAAAAGATGAATTGAAGAGGAAGCTGAGGCTGATATGCAGGAAGAAGGAAAAGCTGTGGATGAAACAGATACCAGTGTGCCTGTAACTCCAGAGCCTAAAGAACAGAGAGAGTGAAGAGCTATTCACCCACCTAAGAGACTGACCTATGATACTCTGGGTGAAAGCTTTGAGGAAGCTGTTTTCACTAAAAGAGGTGCCTGGTTCTTCCACCATACATTTAGTGGAGGACAACCCAAACTCACCCCCTGGCACATCTAGCTGGGCCATTCCAATTCAGATGGCCTATCGGCAGGACAACCTTCCTTCCTATGCTCATTGGTGGGAGGTTCCTCTGTCAGGTTCTTATGCAAATGCAAACTGCTTATTTTCCTGTGTACACTAACTTGCTTTTCACTTTGCGTGTATATACAAAGCATGTAAAAAGTCAAAGACTCGTTACCTCCTTTGGAGGACCAAAGCTTCTTTGGTGGGGGGAGTGTGTAGCGGGTGTTGCAGCCAAAGACTTATATTAACACAGATGGACTGCATGTACATTAACACAGATGATTGAATGTACACAGGCTTTCCAGCCTGAAAGAGGGAAGAGAGCTAGCTATCATGTCTGCATGGGCTTTTTCACCTCCCCTCCTTCTTCCCGTTTTCACTGACTGAGTAAGGTTAAGTGAGCTGACACACACACAGAGCTGTGCATTCAGCAGCCTCTCTTGTGCCCCTTTTGGCCGGATGAAGAAAACCAAATAAAGGCACAGTTACAACAGCCAATGGGAGAAACTGTACTGAACTGCAGGGAGAGCTGCAATGGATTCTTGGACATGCAGTTCCCACACAAAATGGCCCCATAGACTGGTATACAGGGAAAAATACAAATCCCAGCAGGCTTTGCTGACAGGAAAGATAAAAGACTCCATTTTGTGTCCTGAGGTAAAAGTCAGCCAATGAGGGAGTGAGAGAGACACAGACGTGATATAAGGGGCTGCTGTTACCCATGGAGGGGATCCATCCAGCCACAGTTACAGAGGCCGGTGTGTTGATCCTGCCATAGCTCCAGAGGTCAATGTGCTGATACTGCCACGGTTCCAGGAGTTGGAAAATGACAGACATCCCACCTGAGAGGGATCCCGGACATATCTGCAGGTGTTCCTGAGGGCGTGGGCCGATCCGGGTACAAGATGACCAGTCGGGCCTTTTGAGGAACTTGTCGCTTGATCCTTTGGACGCAGGATGGGTGAGCGGGCATTTGCCCATCTTTAAAGACACGGTAGTCAGGCAACATTGCCTCACCAGTGCCCACATTTGTAGGAACACTTGCACCCTGCTAAACAGTCACTACATTCCACTTTGCCTATCAGGATACTGCTAGCATCCTACATCTCATTTTTGCCGACCAGGATACTTTCAAGTACCCTTTGTTTATCCTGCTCAACAGTACACCAAGTGCACCAATGCCCAAATAGCTGAAGATTCTAAATATCTCCATTATGAGGACCCTTTCTGTAACTTCTTCAGTATCAGTAATTTAGTGATCCCAGTGACTACCTTTAAAGGGGAACTCTCAAGTTAAATGTTAATGTGATAATGTCAAGCGGAACGGGTAGAGATCAGTTTTCAGAAAGCACTAAAGAGTTTTTTGTACCAACATCCCTAAAGATAATAGAACAAAAGTATGTAGAATGTGGGACTTTAGAGGTACACCCGATGTATGAAAAACACTATTAAATAAAATTATGTAAATATTTACTGAAGACAATTTAAAAAGACAAAGGAAAGTGAAAACAGTTTACATTCACAGTCAAAGGTGAACATCCATTACCAAATATTGACAAATGAAGGAAAAAACTGTAATCACATAGATCTAAACGTAGCCACGTCCACAAATTTCAACATGTTTTGCCAGGAAGGCTTCATCAGGAAAAAGGACGAGGATATTTGATTATTCAATAACAATACACATGATATAATCAAACCTTGGATGTATAAAAAAGAAACAAAGAATAAATAATTATATAGGAAATATTTGAAATGACACATAGCATTTGTATTTATACATATTAGTAGCTCTATAGCTTGCACAACCATGACTTTATCATCCGTCAAGAAAAAACAAAAAAACCAAAAAAAAACCCCAATCCCAACCCAATCCCAACCTTACTCCCACCGCCTCCAAGGTCCCCAAACACCACCCCTACGTCAACTCCATACCTCAATATGAGTTCCAGCGAGACCGCAGGGTCTGGGGTGTCGGGAAAGAGGGGAGGAGGGGAGGGAGAACCCTCAAATTTCCATGGGGTCTGCGCATTCAAATTTTCCCAAATATAAAGAAGGTTGAACCAAATGTGAAAAAACATGAGAAGAAAACTTAGTCATGTTCCCTGCAAATGATGCAAATACTTAGTGACCAGTATAAAACGGATATTGGGGAATTAGACAAGGAGATTCTAAAATGGCAGGAGGATCACGGCCATTTAGTTTCTCATAATTGTTTTCTTGGAAAAGATAAGACATTGAAAGAACACTTAACAAAATATGCCACTAGCCTGATTAAAACCAAAGAAAACAAATTTATGAGAGATAAAAAAAAAGCGTACGATCAGGATCAAGCATATAAGTGGAACCAACAGGGTCATCACCCCCGCCGCAGGGCCACTTATGGTCGTGCTCCCCCGCCTAGTAATTTGGACTATGGTCTATGTCCTCAGCCTCTTATGTCCCGATTGCTACACATCTGAGTGACTCCATCGGAGCCTAAAGAAAAAGAAAAAAAGATAGCAAAACAAGCTCACAAGAACGCCCCAGGTCAACTTATGCTCAAAATAAGGATAAGAAAACACGGCTACAACGCCCACGTGGTGGTATGACCCCGAGTATTTCAAGGCATGGCAATATACAAAACCATTCACTTGTGACACTAACTACTCCAGCAGTGAACCTCAATCCGGTTTCAATACCGGTGGGTCCTATGTCCTAACAAACGTCAGAACAACATCTACCTACGACCACCCTCCCTACAGATTCCTGGATAGCACCCATATTTAGTTCCAACATCTTGGATTCTAGGCGTACTTCCCTACCTACACCTACCCCTATACAAACAACGAGTCAACCTTTAAAGTAGAAGGTCCCGGTTCCATCTCTTATGGAAACCGGGACAAGTTTGACATTATAAATTTGTCCTCACATCCTTTGACAGAAGATGAGGCTACTTTATTGGAGCTAGGTCTCACGTTCTGTCCGGATGAGGAGGCCAACAAATTCTAATTGATCAAGGATCTGCACCTTTTTGCCAGACGCCTTATGTATAAAGTTTTATATGATAAAGACCCAAATAATGTGGAAACATCAAGCCCACATAACTCTAATTTGGGAGGTGTAACTTTTGAGGACCTACGAGCCCTTCAGGACTTAATGGACTTGTGGGATGAGAGCAACCCGGAGGAGGTGGGTTGGACCTTCAATCCATCTGGACCGGATGCTACCCAATCTGGTGACCAGGCGGCTGGCCCACCCAGTAATCCTCCCCACTCCTTCAATCCCTCTCTCATACCCCCTGCTGGGGTTACTTTCGGTATACCAAAGTCATATAAACCTAAATCCAAGTCCTTCCCTGTTTTACAGGGAAACTCCAACATATGGGCCTTTGTGCTCCAGGTCACTAAAGAGTAGGGATGAGCTTCGAGTTTGAGTCAAACTCATGTTCGACTCGAACATTGGCTGTTCGCAAGTTCGCCGAACAGCGAACAATTTGGGGTGTTCGCGGCAAATTCAAATGCAGCAGAACACCCTTTAAAAGTCTATGGGAGAAATCAGTGCTAATTTTAAAGGCTTATATGCAAGTTATTGTCATAAAAAGTGTTTGGGGACCCGGGTCCTGCCCCAGGGGACAAGGATCAATGCAAAAAACGTTTTAAAAACGGCCGTTTTTTCAGGAGCAGTGTTTTAATAATGCTTAAAGTCAAACAATAAAAGTGTAATATCCCTTTAAATTTCGTAGCTGGGGGGTGTCTATAGTATAATCTCAACCGTTGGTAATGTGAGTTCTAAAACTGCCCTCCTACCTCACTTACCACCACTGCGCCTTAGATTTAAAACCAGATTAATTCTAGAGCTGCCACTTTAAAGAATCAGGATACTGTACATAGTGTCTCTCTGTGTGATAATAGGTAACCTTATAGCACAAAGCAAAACACAGTGGCGCTAATGTAAATGAACCTATGAAATATCCAAAATTAAACCAAATGATATACACAGCAAATATATATATCACATAAATGAATGCCCACCCAGTGACAAGTGATAAACATATATAGACATAAATAATCCTGAAGACCACTAATAGACCAGCAATAGTCCTTTCACTGTAGACTTTCTTTTCTTTTTCTTTTCTTCAACTTCCACCACACCCAAGTGTTTGGTGATCCCACTCCCTATGGTAATCCACTTACCGACTCCTAATGCCCACACTCTCGTGTTAGGGCTCACATGCTTGTAGACCACATCACACGGGTCACATCGGCAGATCACAATAACAGAATCGTGTGCAGGGATCGTTCCATATGTGAAATATAAAAATACTCCAATAGTGCAAAAACGTTTGAAAATTAATTTAAAAACACTTCAAAATCTTTAGTATAAAACTCACATGTAACAAGTGTCTTCAAAGCACAGCAACAGACGTATACAGATCAGCCACTATATGAGTTGTGGTCACGGCGGACCCGAGTTGTGCAGGTGTCAGGTATCTCCCTCACCTACTCCCCGGCGCCTCCCCGCTCTATCGATGTTGACTAGTTCTGTCACTTCCTCATACGATGCGGCAGCGTCACTCGTCATTGGTGGGATACCCGTGTTTAGAACAGTCTGACAGCAAAATGACATTTCGAAGGAAAAAAACCCATTTAAAACTACTCGCGGCTATTGCATTGCCGACAATACACATAGAAGTTCATTGATAAAAACGGCATGGGAATTCCCCACAGGGGAACCCCGAACCAAAATTTAAAAAAAAATGACGTGGGAGTCCCCCTAAATTCCATACCAGGCCCTTCAGGTCTGGTATGGATATTAAGGGGAACCCCGGCCAAAATTTAAAAAAAAATGACGTGGGGTTCCCCCTAAATTCCATACCAGATTTTAAGGGGAACCCCACGCCAAAAAAAAAAAAAAAACGGCGTGGGGTCCCCATACCAGACCCTTATCCGAGCATGCAACCTGGCAGGCCGCAGGAAAAGAGGGGGAGACGAGAGTGTGCCCCCCCTCCTGAACCGTACCAGGCCACATGTCCTCAACATTGGGAGGGTGCTTTGGGGTAGCCCCCCAAAACACCTTGTCCCCATGTTGATGAGGACAAGGGCCTCATCCCCACAACCCTGGCCGGTGGTTGTGGGGGTCTGCGGGCGGGGGGCTTATCGGAATCTGGAAGCCCCCTTTAACAAGGGGACCCCCAGATCCCAGCCCCCCCTGTGTGAAATGGTAAGGGGGTACTTACCCCTACCATTTCACTAAAAAACTGTCAAAAATGTTAAAAATGACAAGAGACAGTTTTTGACAATTCCTTTATTTAAATGCTTCTTCTTTCTTCTATCTTCCTTCATCTTCTGGTTGTTCTGGTTCTTCCTCCGGCGTTCTCGTCCATTATCTCCTCCACGCGTCTTCTATCTTCTTCTCCTCGGGCTGCTCCACACCCATGGCATGGGGGGAGGCTCCCGCTCTTCTCTTCTTCTTTTCTTCTTCTCTTCATCATTTTCTTCTCCGGGCTGCTCTGCACCCATGCTGGCATGGAGGGAGGCTCCCGCTGTGTGACGGTGTCTCCTCGTCTGACGGTTCTTAAATAACGGGGGGCAGGGCCACCCGGTGACCCCGCCCCCCTCTGACACCCCAAAGCACCCTCCCAATGTTGAGGGCATGTGGCCTGGTACGGTTCAGGAGGGGGGGCACATTCTCGTCTCCCCCTTTTTTCCTGTGGCCTGCCAGGTTGCGTGCTCGGATAAGGGTCTGGTATGGATTTTTGGGGGGACCCCACGCCATTTTTTTTTTTTGGGCGCGGGGTTCCCCTTAAAATCTGGTATGGAATTTAGGGGGAACCCCACGTCATTTTTTAAAAAATTTTGGCCGGGGTTCCCCTTAATATTCATACCAGACCTGAAGGGCCTGGTATGGAATTTAGGGGGACTCCCAAGTCATTTTTTTTTTAAATCTTGGTTCGGGGTTCCCCTGTGGGGAATTCCCATGCCGTTTTTATCAATGAAATTCTATGTGTATTGTCGGCAATGCAATAGCCGCAAGTAGTTTTCAATGGGTTTTTTCCTTCGAAATGTCATTTTGCTGTCAGACTGTTCTAAACACGGGAAACATGCGTCCCTTTACAGGCACACTATAGACACCCCCCAGCTAGGAAATTTAAAGGGATATTACACTTTTATTGTTTGACTTTAAGCATTATTAAAATCGCTGCTCCTGAAAAAACGGACGTTTTTAAAACTTTTTTTGCATTGATACATGTCCCCTCAGGCAGGACCCGGGTCCCCAAACACTTTTTTATGACAATAACTTGCATATAAGCCTTTAAAATTAGCACTTTTGATTATTCATGTTCGTGTCCAATAGACCCCAACGGTGTTCGAACAAACTTTTTTCCTGTTCGCATGTTCTGGTGCGAACCGAACAGGGGGGTGTTCGGCTCATCCCTACTAAAGAAATTGAATCTAATAATTGGCAAACTGGACCCCCAGGTAATTTACCCAAACATCTGAAAAAGGCACTTTATTACGATATTTTTATTAGATCTCAAGTCACAAAGCCATCCGATAAGGGTGGCAATCTTGTCTTAAGGGACATAAAACAATACGAACAAATGTGTTTTGACATTGTGCATAATACCAATTGGTATAGACCAGTTCCGAGATCTCATGTAAATTACTATATGAAGCTTTAAAGATATTCTTGCCAAGGCATACTATAGGGGTGTTATAGACTCAAAATACACCCAAATTCTTGGACTCTACCAATCCGGTCACTCCAACGTTCTACGCATTACCCAAAGTGCATAAAAACTTACAGAACCCCCCAGGTCGACTAATAATTTCGGGCTGTGGGTCATTGACTGAGAAAGCCAGTCAACTAGTGGACGAGTATCTATACCCCCATGTAAAGGGGTTGTTTTCATTTGTCAAGGACACTATTGACTTATTGAAAACATTGGATGGGTTACAGCTACCTCAAGGATGTTGGCTAGTCCTGATCGACATAGAGGCCCTGTACAACTCCATACCCCATACCAGAGGTGTGGAAGTTGTGCGAGAATTTTTGAACGAACGAGATCTTGATTCATGGAAGTACAACAAATTTGTCATTGAAATACTTAACTTTATACTTACACACAATATCTTCATGTTCAAAGGTTCCCACTACCTCCAGGTGCAGGGCGTAGCTATGGGGGCGAAATGTGCCCCCTCCTACGTGAACCTGTACCTGGGGGGGTGGGAACGAGACCTCTTCTTTGATGAATCCAAATCAGAGTTTGTTGGCCAGATTGTATCATGGAATCGATACATAGATGATGTGTTTATGGTGTGGGCAGGATCAAGAGAACATCTACTAGAATTCCTTGATGCTTTACAAGTAAACACATTCAATCTAAAGTTTACATATACATTCGATCAGTCAAGAATTACCTTCTTAGATGTAGAGATTTTCATCAATGAAACGGGAACACTTTGTTTCACATGATATAGAAAACCCTCAGCAGGAAACAGCTTACTGCATGCTAATAGCTCGCACCCCGAAAAGCTGATTAAAAGCATCCCTTACAGTCAGTTTTTGAGACTGAAACGTAACTGTACACTAAATACAGACTTTCAAAAGGAGGCAAATTTGTTACATGATCGCCTCCTAGCTAGGGGCTACAGTAGAACTTGTTTGAAAAAAGCCTTTAATAGAGTGAAAAACCAAAATAGACAACTATTACTGTATAAGCCCAGACGAGACAAAGCACCGACATCGACACGGGTGATCACAAAATTTAATAGACAACATGCCAAAGTTTGACATATCTATAATAATGGTACTTATTGGCAGCTGACCAAAAGATCTCTAAGTTTGTCAAACCCCACCCAGGGATCACCTTCAAACGTTCTCGTTCTTTGAGAGACACTCTAGTGAGTAGCCATCATAGCAATCAGACCTTTTCAAAATCTAAGCCACCGGGTACCTACCTATGTGGTAGGTGCAATTATTGTCCCTTTATTTTAGAAGGGAAAAATGTTACTCTCCCCAACAACAACATTTGGACTCCTAAACACAGAACCAATTGCCAATCAGTTGGTTCTGTGTACCTAATGAACTGTCGTTGTGGGGCATTTTATGTGGGAAAAACAAAGCGCCCACTATTCTGCAGAATCAGGGACCATGTGTCCCTGATTTCCAAACATAAGATGGAAACACCAATAAGTCGTCATATGGGGCTATACCATCATTTTGATCTGAAAGTTATTGGCTTTTTTAGTCTTGAACATGTTCCCAAACACGAACGGGGTGGGGATATTGATAATAAGCTCCTTAAATTGGAGACGAGGTGGATCTATTCTCTACAGGCCACTCGGTCCCCTGGCCTCAATGAGGGGATTAGTTATAAGCCTTTTTTGTGAATTATATCCCTCATCTAGACATGCTCATTTTTGTCCTGTTGAGATGATGTTCCCTAAATATGGATATCTATTTGGGTATACTGACCACAGGTTTGATTTCTTTTTACCATCTATCCTTTCATTTTTGAGTTACTCATCACCTTTGAATATTATGTGACCTTCGAGTGTATATTATACCATGATCAGTTCTTGATGGGTTGTTCTGCCTAAGGTTGCCTTTTGTTATTTAGAATTTTGATTTAGAATAGGGAAAGTAATGTACACTGAGTTAGTTGTGATATTTTATACATCTTTAAAATCATCTATATACAGATATAAACAATATGTGGAACATTGAAAATTAAATATTCTGATGCATAGTCATGACCATATCTAAGTCCCCCTTTTTTTTCTTGACGGATGATATAGTCATGGTTGTGCAAGCTATAGAGCTACTAATATGTATAAAATACAAATGCTATGTGTCATTTCAAATATTTCCTCTATAATTATTTATTCTTTGTTTCTTTTTTATACATCCAAGGTTGATCATATCATGTGTATTGTTATTGAATAATCAAATATCCTCGTCCTTTTTCCTGATGAAGCCTTCCTGGCGAAACATGTTGAAATTTGTGGACGTGGCTACGTTTAGATCTATGTGATTACAGTTTTTTCCTTCATTTGTCAATATTTGGTAATGGATGTTCACCTTTGACTGTGAATGTAAACTGTTTTCACTTTCCTTTGTCTTTTTAAATTGTCTTCAATAAATATTTACATAATTTTATTTAATAGTGTTTTTCATACATCGGGTGTACCTCTTAAGTCCCACATTCTACATACTTTTGTTCTGTTAATGTGATAAATTACATTTGTGGCCTATTGCCTCACATTGAATTGCCTGGGTCTGTGATTTCAGGATTTGAGGGAAACACACTGAATGTTGTTAAGTCAGATCAGTTCCCCTTAATGCCTGAGTGCATAGGCCACTCTAGACCTATTTAAGTTGTTTGACAGTCTGCATTTTGGGTTTTATTAACACTATTAAAGACCACAGTTTTCCATTTTTGACAACTGAGATATCAGATCACCGTTTGTTTGATTGTGGAAAGTCTCCCAGTAAACAAACTTCCTGTTCACTACATTTGTGTCTGTTTTACTGTGTTTGTAAGTACACTGTTTGCTAGGTGTGCCAGAGGGGCTGAGACAGTTCTTTGGGGTGGAGAGGCAGAGTAACGGACTGAACAAACTTATGCAGCTCCTTTGAGGGTATCGCTACGCGTGGGGGCGTCTGGGATATACCGCTGCTCTGCAGTCAACTTCCTCAGTCAGCATCCCTGCAAGCACCAGGATGGACCCTGTAGATGCGATCCAGTGGTGTGAAAAAGAAGGCACCCACTCAGAGTCGAGTGAGGTGATCAAGTTCCCCTCACACTTTATTTCCGGTGTGCGGGCTAATTTTCAACTATTACTATTAATATCACTTATATTAGATCTACTTGGCGAATTCATTTATCATCCTATTTCCTATCAGGTCCCTTGGTATATCTATTACCATACGAGACAATTAGTATATACCTCAATATATCTTCCCACAAGCGGAAGTTAGTTCATTATTTTGTTGATTTTATTTCATTAAGATATACGTTAGGAGTGATGTATACATTCCCATCAATATATACCTATCAATGTTATTTTATTTCTATTTATTAAATTATGTTTTTGAGGTTAGATAGCTTTGATATTCATTCATCACATGAATCCTCAAGAAAATGGCCAACGGGATGTAAGATATACTACAATAAAATGGCCACAGTAACTTCTCTCACAGCCCTCTACCATTTCAAATTAGTTATTAGATCATCTAGAAAATTGGCGCAATGTTTTGCAGACATTGGCTTCAACAACATGGTGGCAGATAGGCTTCCTGTCCCCAGCAGATAAATACAATCACAGGTTTCCCTGATGAAGTCACATGACTTGACGTAATGCGTAGGGTGTGGCCGGAGTGAACAGAGGACCCTGTTGTTTCAACTTTTGTGCTTTTTAGCTTGTATTGATGAAAGCATCCAATTGTCTTTTAATAAATTGCCTATTTTAAACAAGTTCACACTATGGGAGTCATTCTATATATTTCATTCCTATATGTGGTTTGGAGTCAAGAGCCTTGATCATGGATTCCATACAAAGGAGATACAGAATGGAATACACCAAGGAAGGATCACAAGCCCATTTATCTGTCCCTAAGGCTTTCTATTCACAGTTATGAGGTGAGAGTTCTTGGAGCACTGAGGTGATTGGTAAAAGCACTGTGATCGTTGGAAGTTCAACTAAGAAGGACTTTACACATTTTATTGATTGCTGGGACACTTTGTTAGTTCAGTAAATCATTTGACTTAATTCACTAATGATTTATTATGTATAATAATCATTATTCGTTACCTATCATATTATTTTTAAGGTGTATGAATGATTACACATAGAAGCAATAGAGGAATTGTGCAAGATCACTTTATTATCAACTTTCATTTTGGTGTACTGTGAACACATTAGGTATTGCAGCATTTCCATAATCACTATTTGCTTTAGTCACGTTATTAATTTTGGAGTTATCACATTCATTTAATTTCTTTACCTGGTAGCATAGGGGATCATAAACACATTTACTGGGATTGAGCTCATTATTCCAACCTCTATATTGTTTATGAACAAGTTAAAAAGAATTGGTCCCAGGACAGAGCCCTAGGGCACCCCATGCACAACTCCAGACCATTCAGAAAATATGCCATTAGTCACCACCTTCTGGACCTCCTGTAACCAGTTTCTCTCAAGGAACATACCATGTCATCAATGCCAAAAGACCTTAATTTGGTAATTTGAGAGCTAATGTGTCAAATGCCTTAGCGGAATCCAAATACACTACATTTAAAGGCCTTCCTCTATCCAAATTACAGCTCACCTCGTCATAGAATGTTGAAAGGTTGGTCAGGCAAGAATGGTTCTTCATAAATCCATGTTGGTTACTGCTAATGATGCTATTTTCATCAACAAATTCTCTGTCCCTTATTGTTCTTTTCAATAATTTACATAATACTTATGTTCGGCTGCCTGGTCTGTAGTTATCAAGTATATATCTGAGCCCTTTTTTGAATATTTGGTACCCCAGTTGCTTTTTCCCATTTAGCTGGTACAAAACATTTTTTTACCTTAATGCGTTCCCTGCAGGTAAAAAATGTCCCAGTAGTTGTATCACCTCCCCCACCTCCCTAAGTACTTACCTGGCTCATTCTCTTTCAATCCAGCAATGTGCCTGTCTTCAGCTGCTCTTTCCTCTCTTTGCTATAAAAGGACATTGGCTCATGCTGCTGTCAGTCAAATCCTGTGAGAAGAGAGAAGGAGCATATTTAAAAGCACACAGCCCAGCTCGGGAGTGTGCCCCCATAACACAGAGCTTGCTATGGGGGCACACACAGAGAATGAGGAGCAGAGAATGCTGGTGTGGGACTCCAGAAGAGGCAGTACGGGGTCGCGCTGTGAAATATTATTGCACAGAGAAGGTAAGTATAACATATGTATTATTTTAGATAAGAAAAATTAACGTTAGAACCACTTTAAAGTTGACTCTTTTAAAATTTAGTGTTCTTGTCCTACCCTTGTGTGTCCTTTTCCTACAATTTATTGCAAATGTATATAATCTGTGATCACAGTTATCTAAATTATTCCATAGATACATCTGCAATCAGCTCTGTGCTATTTGTAATTAGTAGGTCCAATGGAGCAATACCTCTAGTTGGGCTTCCACCATTTAATAAAAGAAATTGTCCTGCCTTACATTCAATAAATGACCAGCATTAGCTGAGTGAGCAGTTCCGTCTGCCCAATCAATTTTAGGATAGTTGAAGTCCCCTGGCATCTCTAACTATGAAAGTAGATGGGTCTTCTCCTCCACCTTAATGTTAGGGTGACTATAGCATACACCAACAATTAATTTGCTGCTTGTTTTACCCCTTTGAAACTCCAGCCACAAAGACTCCACCTCCTCACCACCCCTCTTTATCAATGTCATGCTTCATATTAATTATGAAATCATTCTTCACATAAAAGTTTGCAATTAGAGAATTTTGCGATAAGTTGGCTAAACATTTCTGTAAATCAAATCTGGAAATATTTACTCATCAACATTACTCTTTCAGTACATTGATGAGGTTAATTCAGAGACCTCTTTTTCTTCAGCTTTTCATTCACATCTTGGGGAGTTGTTTTTACTTTGCAGACTCACTTCTTGGCTCCTGGCAACAGAATATTCTAATCCAATAGGCTTCACTGTGTATGTTCAGAGCAGTCTCTCTGGAGAAGGCCCAACTCAATAGCACCAGCACAGTGATGTGACATTTTTCATTCTTGGACAGCTCTGAGGTGGTGTTTGCCTTCTCCAATTTCTCACCCACCATGGTTATAGGAGCATCCTATACTGTATGTCTCTACACCTGATACACACACATTCTAACAGACTGAAAGGATGTAAGCTGTAAAAATACTGCTACTATAGTGTATACAATGTTGGCTCCCGTCAAACAAAAGGCTGTGTTAAGACCCAGCCTTGAGCTCATCCCTATTTGAGATGCCATTTTATCTGTACAAGGAATGGATGTACTATTCCTAGGTTATCACTGCTGATAGTGCAAATGGATATATTGGCATTACTACTCTCAATTTGTACAAAGTTGCAGAGTGTTTTAATTTGAATCTGATACCTATGGCTTGGTTAACTGTAGCATACTTTACAGCTGGAAAACCATAAAAAAGTTCCCCATAATACTTTCAAGCTAGTCTAGAATAAAACATTACTAAACAATTTCAACTACTTAGACCAGGGGTAGGATACTGTCATGAAGCTTGGAATGCTGAAGTATTTCCCTTTGATTCTATTACACAGTGGGGGGGATCTGCTGCCCTGTTTTAAGGCTAACCCCCTCCAGATGGCTCCATGGTCTGGAAGGAAGGCATTGTTCTGTGTTTGACTGTTTATGTACTTTAATTACCCCCTGGGGCTTCTGTGTCATTACATATATCAGTCCTCCTATTCAAGCTATCGGACCAATCCCTGCTGACCCTGATTCAAGTCCTCATTTGCATGGACAAGAGGACCTGAGTGAAGACTAGAGTGTACTTTACAATTGACCAATAGGAAAGTTGTTGTTGGGGGCGGGGTGTTCAAACTGCTGTGTATAAAAGTGTGTTGTGTGCATCAATAAAAGTGAGATTCCTGTTTGAACTTACATACAGCCTGCCTGGTGTTTGTTCTGAGCTATCACAACTGGATTCGAACGGCACATAGCTGTAGTTCGATTCATGGAGCATCGGATGACCGAACCATCAGACGTTGCGATCTGCAATCTGATTCTATAGCCACAGAGGAGTGTCGGGAGAGTGGAATTGAGTGAGCAGAGGCTCATTACATTGGTTGGCAGCCGTGGGATTTGCTCTCCAGTTACTGGGACAATCCAAACCACCACAGTGAATGACCAGCTATGCAGCCTGCAGGAGACCCACGCTGAAAGACTTACTTGAGAGCCGTGGAGGGACTGGTGGGATCGTGGTTCCTTGCTGTGAACACATCCAAACCATCACCTGGATCCAAGGTCCGGATAGCAGGAGAGGAGAGGTAGAGAAAGAGGAATTCACAAGGAGGTTGCGAGAGATGCAGATACAGCACAGAGGACCAGTATCACAGCAGGTTTGATTCTATCCGCTGTGAACTCTGGAAGGAAGCGCTAGCCCGTGAGCAGCGACACCAGGAAAAAGTTCTCCCCTCCATCCATGTAAGGTACTGGTCAGAGTATGAAGTACGAATGCTGTTATTGGGGGAACAACCGAACCAGGAGTGGACAGCTGAGTTATGCAGGCTGATCCGGGCAGAAATGCGGTTGGACGAGAGCTACAGAGCCCTTCAGTGGTGTGTAGCCCAAGTGTGCCCTTGGACAGCCGATGACAGCCCCACGGAAGGCTTTGACTATGATGGCCTGGGATTGTTGTACTGGAGGCTGTCCAGGGACCCTGACTTTGGGAGTGATGAAGAGTGGTGTTTGGAGGAAATAATGGAGCACAGAGAGCGAAGACTGAATGTCTCAGAAGTGCACTGGGCACAGGAAGATTTGGAGTTTCTAGCCGTTCAAGAATGGGAGCTGAAGATCGCCTACAGACAGCTGCTAGACTCTGCTCAGCAGCAGGGTGGGGCTTCCTTTGCCTAGGACTATCAGGAAATACCAGTTGACAACTCTGAAATCCTGGCGGAAGAGTCGATAATGTGGCAGAGTAACAGTGTGCTTTGCCAACCTGCCCCCGCAGCTATGGACGCGGAGGTCTTATGGCGGATAGAGCAAGTGCTGACTGACCTTGATGAACCTGTTTCTGCACTGGATGATCTTGGATGGAGGAATGTGCCTGTCCAGCAGAATGCCAGAGAATCAGCAGTGGAAAATGTGGAGATCGCTATCCCCAAAGCTGAAGTGCTGACAACAGGGCAGAGCTCTGCTAACCTCTGCCCAGCACTAATAGCATCTTCTGGGTTCCACGGACAGGAGATGGTGAACCTTTATCCCCAGACATCAGTTGCAGAGACAGGAGATTTGATAGACTTGTCTGCTGAGGAAGAACAACCTGGTGAGCCTCCAGCAGAAGAAGAGCTGTTATTAGGGCCAAACTTCTCTGTACTCTGCCCAGCACCAACAGCAGTATCTGTGGAGTCACAAGAAACTTCCCCAGCTGAAGCGCTGGTCACTGGACAGAGGTTTCAAGACCTCTGCCCCACATCTGTGGCAGTTCCGGAGGCTCAGGGTGAGAAGGAGGTGGTCACTTCCCAGCAGCAGATCAGGATACAGGGGGAGAAGAGAGAGGAGGTATTCGTCGTCCCTCCCCAACAGTTGGCCAGGGTGGAGGAAGCGGTCTTTCCTCCCTAGCAAAGATCCGTGCACCTGGGAGACAGTACCACAGACATATCGTCCCAACATCCAGATGAGGGAATGGAAAAGGAAGCAGCCGGCTCACCTCCCCAATGGCAATTACACAATTTGGGAGTGGAGGAAGCCAGCTTCCTGCCCCAACGGTTAGCCAGAGCGGAGGATGTGGAGTCCCCAGCAGAAGGGCTGGCAACCGGGCAGAGTGCTGCTGGCCTCTGCCTCAACTAACAGAAGAGAGAGTTCCTGTGGTAGTGGATGGGACTTTGGTCTCCACTGACACAACCCCAGAAAATAGTGTGACACTGAGACAGGAGGATGTCAGCCATGCTTTGCAAGCACTGTGGGATTTTCACCTACTAAAAGTGGATGGGACTTCAGTCCCCACTTGTATATTCCAGGAATGCTGGGCAGTCGGCCCAGATCCCCAACAGCATGACGGAGTGAGCCCAGTCACCTTGTCTTCTCTCCAGCGGCTGAAAGGACTCCAGGGAGAAGGGCCAGTCTAGGCCTGTCCCCAGTAGCGGGCATGTTCTCTGAGAGAGGCAGAGGTTGGTTGGGTAAGTAATGCTCTGTATGGAACAATTTGTTTGGGGTACTGTGTGGGTACAGGCATTAGGGGACTGGAACTATGGACTAACTTCGGAGTAAATCCGTGTGGGGTCTCCTCTTGTGTTAGTCATCTGCCGACAACGGAGAAATGTGACAGACTGAGCCAGGACAGAGGCTTTTGGAGGGGACTGAATGCTAGCCTCTTGCCGACCGATCGTGGGCCCTGGTATTTGGGGGAACAGTGCTCTTTGTGAGCTGTATGCCTGAGGACCCTTGAGGTGGTGTTACTTTGGATTCAGGTCCATATCCCCCAAGAGACACAGACTCTGGGAAATTGTATTCGCCATATTACAGTGTGACCAATTCATACTGTTGGAACCTTAAGACTACTTTTCCAACATCCTCGAGTTGAACCGTTTGGGTGGCTGTGACTGTGGACTGTTTTCTAGGGGGGAGTATTGTCATGAAGCTTGGAATACTGAAGTATTTCCTTTTGATTCTATTACACAGTGGGGGGGATCTGCTGCCCTGTTTTAAGGCTAACCCCCTCCAGACGGCTCCATGGTCTGGAAGGAAGGCATTGTTCTATGTTTGACTGTTTGTTTATGTACTTTAATTACCCCTGGGGCTTCGCTGTGTCATTACACATATCAGTCCTCCTATTCAAGCTATCAGACCAATCTCTGCTGACCCTGTTTCAAGTCCTCATTTGCATGGACAAGAGGACCTGAGTAAAGACTAGAGTGTACTTTACAATTGACCAATAGGAAAGTGGTTTTTGGGGGCGGGGTGTTCAAACTGCTGTGTATAAAAGTGTGTTGTGTGCATCAATAAAAGTGAGATTCCTGTTTGAACTTACATACAGCCTGCCTGGTGTTTGTTCTGAGCTATCACAACTGGATTCGAACGGCACATAGCTGTAGTGCAATTGTAGAGCATCGGATGACCGAACCATCAGACGTTGCAATCTGCAATCTGATTCTATAGCTGCAGAGGAGTGTCGGGAGAGTGGAATCGAGCGAGCAGGGGCTTGTTACAGCTACCTTAAAGAGGTGAAGATCTACCTGAATAACTGATAAGGTCAGGGATTTAATTTAGAGTTCTCACTCAATATAATGCCTACGTGTAAATCTGTTATGAATGTAACTTTTTGGCTGTTGAACTCGATTGAAGCTGCTTTTGTTTTCTTGTAACTATATTGCCATGGTGTTGAAGCTTGTGTTCGTAGCCCAGGTGACTCCTGTTGTTGTTTACCCTTGCCCTTTGTGGGGGGTTGTGCTAATGCTATTGTTTGTATAATTGCCTATAAAAGGCCTTTGAAAGAGTAAAAGGCAGCAGTCCTTTATGCTGAGAACTGTGATACAGACATACCTGACTCCGTGTCATCTTTCTTATAGAAGCAATAATTTGGCAAAGCAATAAAAACTTAAGCAACTTGTTTAAAAGTTAAACCTAACATTTTGGTGCCCGAAGAACAGGGACCCACCAAGTTGCTACAAGAGGTGGCTGAGCTACGCTGACGGAACGAAAGGACAGGCATTCCGGGAACCACAGATCAAAAAACCTGGCCAGGTAAGAAAAAGCTTTATTTTTCTTATATTCTGTGCTCCCCTGATTTGTGCCTATCCGTTCTGTCAGTTACGGTTCTCCTGGTTTTAAAACACCAGCTTTTGTAGTGGTGAGTCTAGAATTACTGCATATTTTAGTTTATATTGCTGGAATTATTTGTTTGTTTTGTTGTCTGTGTCTGTCTTGTCTGTCTTGTTGAGAAAGTGAATGAGCCTTGTCAAGGATGATATGAGTTAGAAGGGGATTGCCGAACTAAGCAACGGAATGCGCCTTACCTCACATGATTGGGAACTTGAGGGCTTGTGAGCTTGGGGGTCTGACGCTTATGCTTAACCTCACATCTAACTCATAAACCATAGACGGGTTGAGAGTATAAGCCCTGTCTGCTCCATAAAGCAGGGATAAGAGTGTATGAGAGGGATTCCCAGATACGGGGAGGGAATAAGATCTCCAAAAGTCCGGAGATCTAGTCGGATACCTGGCCACTTAAAGGAATGCTTGTATATGTTGTAGCCTCATTTTTGTATATGTTGTAGCCGCATTCTGGTTTGTTATTGGGCTAGCATATAAAGTAATTATTTGTTATTGGGCTAGCATATAAAGTAATTCGATTTCAGAAATCTCATTCCGGAAGAGGTTTCTAGTATTCTAGCACCCTAGGAGGAAGGCAACGAGGAACTAGTGTAACTTAGCTGGTTTGTTATTGGGCTAGCATATAAAGTAATTATTCATTCTTGTATATGTTGTAGCCGCATTATATTGTACACTAAGTGTCCCACACGCTACCTAGGCAGGACTGTTAGAATGGGCCAGAGGTAAACAAAACCCCGTCAGGGAATTGTGACGCACTATACGGTGCCACAGATAATTAAGAACATTTATGGGAAAACCGAAGCACAGGACTTAAAGGATGTCCTTCGTAAATTTAAGGTGAAAGGAGCAGCGGGCTTAGACCCGGATGTATGGAGTGAAATAAAAAGGGACAGACAAGGAGAGGTGTTAGAGAAGCAATGGATGCGTCAGGTTCAATGCTTAATTAAGGTTTCAAATAGAGAAAAAGAAGAGGGGTGGAAACATAATCCAGATTGTGATGGTTGGGATATGAAAGACAGAAGAACAAAAAATGTTGAAATTTTAAATAATCTTAGTTCAACCATCCCACCCCCATATACTGACATAGAACGTAAACCACACAAGATATATCCTGTACTTAAGGGTAGAGAATGGGTTTTTTCAGGTTTGTGGAGTACAAAAACCTCATCCAGAAACTGTAGCTCCCGTACGCACTGATACACGCATTGTTCAGGTAAACAATACAGAATTTGGACAAGCAGCCCATCCAAATGCCCCACCTACTGTCACTCGTAGAATGCAAATAAGGACTTGGGCACCATGGTCAGCAGACACCCTTATGGCATTAATACAGAGCGCCCCAGACCCGGTAGCAAAGCCAGCTGCTTTTTGTAGATTTGTGACACAGTTAATGAATACACATGAAGCAACCTGGCAGGATGGGGAGGATTTATGCAGACATAAAATGACTCTGACCCTGTTTAACCAGTTTTTGACTGACCTGCAGACCGAGCTGAGGGGGATGGCAATTTAGAGACAGGACACGTCAGACACATAGACTCAAGGGCCCCTTTAATTGCTAGATTAGAAGCTTTCTGTCAGGCAAAACAACAAGAGGGGGGGTCAATATCACCCATGAAACAAATGCCAGGACAGACTGTATCAGACTTTTACTTATCTATCGAAAGTATGATGGCAGATGAGGGAATGGATTTAGAGCTGCCAGTCACGATCTGAGCCTTCAATAGACAGTTTATGGAAGAATTAATTCCACAGATAAGTGAAAGACTGAAAGCTTGCACACCACCCTTAATTTGTTGCGATTTTTTTGGCAGAAAAAGGTTGCAAGGTTAATAAGAAAAAGTTACAAGTGTGTCAGGAAAAAGTTATTTTGGGACATTGTATATCACAGGGTACGAGACATCTCACTGAGGAGAGGGTTCAAGTGATAAAGGGAATGTTACCCCCACGGAATTTCAAACAATTGCGTATGTTTTTAGGTATCGTGTCATATTGTAGACAGTGGATACCACATGCTAGCGCTTTGATGCAGCCATTATACGATTGTTTGAAAATTGTACCGTATATGCTTACAGAAGTAGCTTATGAGTCGTTTATCACTTTGAAAAAGTTGTTGATTTCTGCCCCGGCTATTGGTATACCAGATTACACCAAGATATTTAATCTGTACATTGCTGAGATCACTGGACATGCCACAGGTGTTCTGACACAGGCACATGTAAAACAAAGACCAGTCGCTTACTTTTCAGCAGCATTAGATCCAGTATCTAGAGGTTCACCGTCCTGTGTACGGGCGGTAGCTGCAGTGTCAATTATCATAGATAAGTCATCAGAGATTGTTCTAGACAATCCAGTTGTAGTGCATACCACACATGACATACATGCAATCTTGTCTCAGGTACAGCCCAAACACATTTCAATGGCTAGGCAATTAAGGTTACAGTGTACTTTACTCTTACCTCCAAATGTCACTTTTCAGCGCTGTACAACCTTAAATTTGGCCACCTTTTTGCCTCTTCAGTCACCAGATTTGGCAAGGGGGAATGATAGTGCTAATAGTACTAGTGAGAAAAGAAATGAGGACACTGACACTCTTTTGTTTAAAGAAGTAGATCAGCACGATTGTTTCCTCTTGCCAAATCTGTCTCCTGAATAACCCAGGACAAAAAGTGAAAACTCCACGAAAACACCAGGTCCGGGCCCAATACCCCTTCCAGAGACTGCAAATTGATTACATACAAATGCCTAAGAGTGGCCCCTTTGAATTTGTCCTCGTGTGTATTGATTTATTCTCAGGTTGGCCCGAAAGTTATCCAGTAAAAATCGGCTACAGCTAAAGCCACAGCTAAGAAACTGATCACTGAGTTAATACCTAGGTTTGGTCTTCCTGAAACCATAGAATCAGATAGGGGGACACACTTTACAGGAGAAATCATGCAGAATGTGATGACCATGTTAGGGGTTCAACAAAGTTTTCACACCCCTTACCACCCACAGAGTTCAGGATCAGTGGAGAGAGTAAATGGGACAATAAAGCTAAAAATACAAAAAGCCATGCAAGAGTTAAACAAGCCTTGGCCAGAATGCCTGCCTCTGGCTTTATTCTCTATAAGGTACACTCCAACAGGAAAAACAGGATTATCCCCATACGAAATACTTTTTGGGAATGCACCTAGATTAGGTTTATACTTTCCACAGAGTATGCAATTCCAATGTGATAGTTTGACTGCATATGTGATACAATTACAACAATGTCTAACTAAGATCCACAAAAGTGTGTATTCTTCTCTTCCAGACCCTAATTCAATAACAGGTACACATACGCTGCTACCAGGGGATTATGTATATGTAAAGAAAAACACCAGAAAGACATTGGAACCCAGGTTTGAAGGTCCTTACCAAGTACTCTTGACCACAGCCACCTCAGTAAAGCTGGAAGGAAAACCTACCTGGATACACGCATCACATTGCAAGAAACAACCCGAGAAAACAACATGATGAAATATCTACTTACATATTTTTTGTTGAAGATTGTTGTATTACAAATATATGCATGGACTCCTGGTATTAATGTACTTGAAGTAGAGGAAACAATGACTTTCGAATGGAGCATAGATGACCCTAAAGTGGCAAATGTATCAGGATATGAGATAAATAAGGATTACACTGTGGGTAATTATACTGTTGAAAGACATAGGCGACCGTTCCATGTAGATGTAGGTATAGCATGGATACAGGCAGACCCCCTCTCAGAAGTAACTGTAACTTTCCAGTGGAACGATAATATGGGTTTCCCCTTTAACAATAGTAAGAACCATAGGTGTCATAAAATATCCCTTTCACAGACATGGAAACAAGCCCGGGAACGGGTAGTGGGACAAATGTACCAAATATTAACAGTCATGGCAGAAGGAGGGAATATAACCGAAGGGATGTTTAATCTGACAGATATTACCGTTAATAAATACAGTACTTTCCTCTGTGCATCTTGGTGGAGGGAAGAGAGAGTTGATGGGTGGTACTGGATGGCACAGACCTATGGGTTTCACATACAAATGGAGGAAGAAGTAACGCCAACAATTGAATCTTCCATATTAACACCCGTACCAAACACTTGCATAAATGTATCAACATCACAACAGAAAACAAAAATAAAATTCAATATCACCTTTCCCCCGATACAGGAGTGTAGGTATAAACGAGAATGGTACGACACACTATTGGGACTGACAGGTACAGGGATGGGAATTTTAAACTTGGTCGAGATAGAAGAAATGAACAACAGATGGAAGCATGCAGGGGGACACATAGCTGACAGCTTGACTATCACAAGCAAATGGTTACCCACCACTTTTGAAACCCAATTGCAAGAAATACCCCTATTACAATTTTTGGGAGGGTTAATAAATCACACGATAGGAGCAGAGCTCCAGCTGTGGAATCAAAATCAACAGTTTGTAAATTTCACACAGTGCTCTTTTAACCTCTTATCCTATCATATACAAATAAATAGGGCCAGGACTGGACTACAGTTGGGAAATTATCATACCTGGATGAAATATTTTAAGGGTTTAACTGACGATGGTGTATGGTTCCAAGTAAAAGGGGATAAGATAGAATGTGAGGAGAAATGGTGTGTAGGAAGGTTCGAAGCATACCGGGTAGCAGATGTAATGGAAATGTGTAAAATAGTGGTCATGCCACTAGTAATTAAAGACGAGTTTTGGTATCCAGAAATATATGGGAAATATGTAGATAAAGGAAACAGAACCCATGATTTAACTCTATGTGAAGGAACCAATAAGGGAATGGTATGTGGCAGAAGTTCCCCAGTATATGAACCTTGCTTGTTAAAATACCAAACTAGCATATGCAAAATGCAAAGAACACCGATAAATGTGAACAATAGATTCATAGAAATAGGACCCCAGCATATTTGTATCATTACTAATGATAACCGCACCATGTCAGCATTAAATAAATCGGCGCCGTTTGCGGGATGTATAAAAAAGATTAAAATATTACAATGGGGTAACGACACCTATCTTTTTGAACCAGACGCCGATAAGATATTCTCTTCAGTCCATGAGGTACATAATCTCACTGACACTACACCCTTTATCATTTCTTTAGACCCACTAAAACAGGTTTTGGAACAATCAGAGTTGTTAAGACAACACATAGAAACACTAGAACATACCCTACAAAATAACCTTGTATCTGCAATAATTGACAAAGGTAGACTAGTGCATCTTTCCTCACAGATACAACAGGATACTGCACCACATTGGTGGGATATATTTAGTGGAATGTCTTCTACAGCAACCAATACCTTTCACTGGTTGTTAAGTCCAATGGTAATTATTATTCTAATATTAATATCACTTACAATCACGAATATATGTGTATACAGGAAAATAAATAGGAAAATTAGGAGAATAGACAGGGCATACCGATAAATGTGTATTGACATCACCCTACTCCTACAAAACTCCTCTTCTTGAATTTTAAGATGTTGGTAATACCTAGGGGGATGGGTTCTACCCCTCTGACAACTTGCGGTCAGGGAAAGGACTCTGGGGAAAAACTGACTAGAACTTATTCATGAGGACCCAGGGGGAAGGAGAGGATGATGTCAAAGGGGGAAATTGATAAGGTCAGGGATTTAATTTAGAGTTCTCACTTAATATAATGCCTACGTGTAAATCTGTTATGAATGTAACTTTTTGGCTGTTGAACTCGATTGAAGCTGCTTTTGTTTTCTTGTAACTATATTGCCATGGTGTTGAAGCTTGTGTTCGTAGCCCAGGTGACTCCTGTTGTTGTTTACCCTTGCCCTTTGTGGGGGGTTGTGCTAATGCTATTGTTTGTATAATTGCCTATAAAAGGCCTTTGAAAGAGTAAAAGGCAGCAGTCCTTTATGCTGAGAACTGTGATACAGACATACCTGACTCTGTGTCATCTTTCTTATAGAAGCAATAATTTGGCAAAGCAATATAAACTTAAGCAACTTGTTTAAAAGTTGAACCTAACAATAACACAGGAGAAGTCAAAGATCACTGGGCACAGTGTCGCCTCCCGACCTGATTTAAATCTCTAATTGCCATACTACCTTTTCGCAATCACGTGCATTGCATGGCAATCATGGGTTTAAATCAAGTGGTGAAAGAGGCAACATATCTCCTCCTCACCACCTGTCAAACACACTTGGATCCCTTTCAGATGAGCATCAGTGCCTGCTGTACTTGTGAATAAGCCCTTAGTTAAATTTGGCAATGGTACCCTCAGGGCTCATTCATGGGTAAAGTTGGGGGTGGTAAAACCCTACAGTTTTACCACCCAAATCCCTACACCTTTAGCTCCTGAGGCAGCAGCAAAAGGTGTATACATGCCTCAGTGGGAATTAACCCCCCGGTTGCTTTTAGTGGGTGCTACCATCTGTCAATCATGACCCAACTGCATGCTTCTGCGGGGTCCAAGAGGTTAAAGCAGGTGGTGAGAAAGCAACACAATGCTGCCTGCTTTAACCCCTTGTTTGCTGTACTGCACAAGGTTGCAGGGCACATGCAGAGTGGCCTCATTCACTTGAATGGGTCATGCTTGGCAGGTGCTATACTCACCAACCATGACAGGGCGTATAACTCCTGCTGTGGCTGCCACAGGTGTACACCCCTAGCCACTGTAGCTAAAAGGGGCGTGGTTGGGGCAGGGGTGATAAAAACACATCTTAACTATGGGGTTTTACCACCCCCCAAACTGCAAATGTAAATTAACCCTTACTGTTCTGAGTCCCCTATGAGGCTGCTTTCACACTGATCTGCTGCAGTTTACCTGCACCGTGTGTGACAAGAGCCAGCACGCAGAGGAGGCATTGGCTTATTGGCTCTGGTGAAAGCATAAAAATGAAAAATTCCTTTCAATATAGTGCGGGGGGAGGGGGTCCCCTTAGTTTACCTATAAAGTGGCACATCTGTACTGTGTATAGAAGCTGCTGCAGCAATAATTGCATTTATAAAGCCAAAAAAAAAAATATATTTTCTCTGCAAGCTTCCTTTATTTTGTATGCAACGGCTTGGGAAGCCATTTTTTGGAAAAATTCTAGCGTCTCTTCCACAGACTTTGGATAGAAGTAGGGATGGGCTATCTGTTCGAGTCGAACATGAGTTCGACTCGAACATTGGCTGTTCGCCAAACAGCGAACAATTTGGGGTGTTCACGGCAAATTCGAAAAGCCGCGGAACACCCTTTAAAATCCTATGGGAGAAATCTAAAGTGCTAATTTTAAAGGTTAATATGCAAGTTATTGTCATAAAAAGTGTTTGGGGACCTGGGTCCTGCCCCAGGGGACATGTATCAATGCAAAAAAAGTTTTAAAAACGTCTGTTTTTTTCGGGAGAAGTGATTTAACTCCGTGCAAAAAAAAAACCCTTCAGGTCCAGTATGGATTTTAAGGGGAACTCCACGCCAAAATTTTTTAAAAAATGGCGTGGGGTTCCCCCAAAAATTCACACCATACCCTTATCTGAGCAGGTGGCAGGAAAAGAGGGGGGGACGAGAGAGTGCCCCCCCTCCTGAACCGTACCAGGCCACAGGCCCTCAACATGGGGAGGATGTCCCCATGTTGATGGAGACAAGGGCCTCACCCCACAACCCTTGCCCAGTGGTTGTGGGGGTCTGCGGGCGGGGAGCTTATCAGAATCTGGAAGCCCCCTTAAACAAAGGGGACACCCAGATCCTGCCCCCCTATGTGAATTGGTAAGGATTACATTGTACTCCTACCATTTCACAAAAAGAAAGTGTCAAAATGTTAAAAAACCACAGGAGACAAGCTTGGGACAAGTCCTTTATTAAAAATAAATAAAAAAGAGATTCCAGCGATGTAATTGAATATAAATCCATGCTCCTACTCCAGTTCTCGATCTCCTGCGATGGATGATCTCCAGCGACTCGCCAGGAACACGCACAGGATCCTGCCTCCACCGGAGGCACCCAGCCAGTGACGTAGCGCTAGCTTGACAGCTGTTATGTAGCTGAGAGTAGGCAATCCTGCATTGCATCAGAGGGGGGCGGGGTCACCCGTACAAGTCGCTGGGAAACCCCTGCTTTTACCCTTGTCAGAGGGGGGCGGGGTCATGTGACGGGTGGCCCCGCCCTCAGCTACATAAGAACTGTCAAGCAGGATCCTGTGCGTGTTCCTTGCTGGGGTCGCTGGATATCATCCATCATTGGAGATCGAGAATTGGATTACATCGCTGGAGTAGGAGCATGGATTTATTGGATTACATTGCTGGAATCTCTTTTTAATTTTTTTATTTTTAATAAAGGACATGTCCCAAGCTGTCTCCTGTGGTTTTTTAACATTTTGACATTATCTTTTTGTGAAATGGTAGGGGTACCCCTTACCAATTCACATGGGGGGGGCGGGATCTGGATGTCCCCTTTGTTAAAGGGGGCTTTCAGATTCTGATAAGCCCCCCACCCGCAGACCCCCACAAGCACTGGGCAAGGGTTGTGGGGATGAGACCCTTGTTTTTAATTTTTAATCTTGGCACGGAGTTCTCCTTAAAATCCATACCAGACCTGAAGGGTCTGGTATGGATTTTTGGGGGGAACCCTACGGCATTTTTTTTAAATTTTGGCGTCGAGTTCCCCTTTATATCAATACCAGACCTGAAGGGCCTGGTAATGGAATTTTGGGGGACCCCCACGCATTTTTTGAAAAAAATTTTCAATGACTTTCAATGACTTTTATGTGTATTGTCGGGACCAACAATTCATTAATAGCCGGCACTAGCACTAGCACTTTTAAATGATTTTTTTTCCTTTAGAAATGTAATTTTGCTCTAGGACTGTTATAAACATGGGAAACATGCGCTACTTTACAGACATACTATAGACACCCCCCAGGTACGAAATTTAAAGGAATATTTCACTTTTATTGTTTCACTTTAAGCATTATTAAAATCACTGCTCCCCGAAAAACGGACGTTTTTAAAACTTTTTTTGCATTGATACATGTCCCCTGGGGCAGGAACCAGGTCACCAAACACTTTTTATGACAATAACTTGCATATTAACCTTTAAAATTAGCACTTTTGATTTTTCATGTTCGTGTCCCATAGACTTAAACGGTATTCGCATGTTCAAACAAATTTTTTGCCTGTTCGCATTTTCTTGATACGAACCGAACAGGGGGGTGTTCAGCCCATCCCTAGATAGAAGTAACAGGTGCAGAAAAATTGGTCTTTTATTGTCAGTGGCGCCTTCACACCTTAACCCTATAAGAGTTACACTTGATGAAAGCAAGAATTGGCCTTGCTGTCAAAAATTGAAAGGATATGCACCTGTCAAACAGGTGTGGAAAGATTGGTCTTTGGGTGTTGGTGGCACCTTCACACTGTAACCCTACAAGAGGTACTCTTGATGAAAGCAAGAATTGGTCTTGCTGCCAAAAATTGCAATGATATGCACCTGTCAAACAGGTGTGGAAAAATGTATCTTTGGGTGTCGGTGGCGCCTTCAGAGATTCCAAATCCCAAAAACACTTAATCAGTGACATCGGCATCAGGGGCTACATAGCTGCTGGTAATCCAGGACTGATTCATTTTGACAAATGTCAGATGGTCCACGGAGTCTGTGGACAGATGTGTTCTATTATCAGAAATAAAACCTCCAGCAACACTAAATGCCCATTCGGAAAGCACGCTGGATGCAGGTCAACCCAGCAGCTCAATTGCATACTGGGCAAGTTCTGGCCAGATGTCTATTCTCATGACCCAGAAAGCCAGTGGATCATCGATTGGAAAGCTCTCCATCTTTTTTTTCGCCCATAGATAATCATCCACAATGTGATACTGATGCTGCTGATGGGATGTGGAAGCTGACAGCCCTGGGCGGCAAGGACTTAAACAGCTTAAACAGCAGCAACTGACAAGTTTTATGCTGAAAAGTACTGTTTAAATAAACTATAAAAATTGCTGTAGACCAGAGTGCAGTGACCCTTTTTAATTTCTGATTGATTTGACGGAGTGCAACAAGTTGTAACGGCACCCAGAATTTTACTGTAGGGCCTGTGATGAGGCACTCACCTCGAGTGTGATACATACCTTCTTGTGGAGCTCTTCTGGTTTAAATAACACCCAACATTAATCATTCCACACCCTCTGAGCCCAGTTCATTATGGACACCTACTGCAAAGGCCTGGGCTCACAGCACTGCTGCACAGAATTAAATAGAATTGTCCTCGCATTTGAGAGCTTGAGAGCTGTTCTAGGCCTAAGTTAGGACTGCTTACCACTGCAGGGAAGAAGGTGAGGAAAAGGACCTAACACAATATGTCACGCGACTAGAGAAATACATCCAGAAAAAAAAGTATGTATCCTAAATATTTAAAATATAAACACAGAAGGAAGGCAAGTGGGCAGGTTGAAACCTGTGGGATAAAGTTTGTGTTCAGTATAGAGTTGGGCTTTAACCGGTTCCCGGCCGGCTCACGCAGATATACTGCAGCAGAATGGCTCCCCTGGGCAAAATACCATATGGGTACGTCCATTCCTTTAGCAGCCACCAGAAGGCACGCGAATGCCGCAGGAGTCATGCGCCCACTGCACGGCGGGGGACCTGATGCATGTGGGCGGCGGGCATGATCGCCGCCAGAAACGCACGATCGCGTGCACGAGCGCCAGCATGGAGATTTGTGTGTGTAAACACACAAATCCCTATGCTGTCAGGGAAGAGAAGCCATACTATGTAGGAAAAATGATATGTCTCCTCTCTTAGTCAATCCTATCCCCCCACCCACAGTTAGTACACACTGAGGGAACACACAATAAACCCCTTGCATTTTTATAGCACTGATCGCTGTATAAATGCCAATGGTCCCAAAAAAGTGTCAAAAGTCTCCGATCTGTCTGTCGCAATGTCGCAGTACCACTAAAAATCGCAGATTAATCGTCATTACTAGTAAAAAAATAAAAAAATTGTAAAAATGCCAAAAAAATGCCGTAAATCTTACCCAAAGTTTGTAGGCACTATAACTTTTGCGCAAACCAATCAATATAGGCTTATTGCGATTTTTTTACCAAAAATATGTAGAAGAATATATATTGGCCTAAACTGATGAAGAAATTTGTTTTTTTTTTTAATTTGGGGGATATTTATTATAGCAAAAAGTAAAATATATATTTTTTTTCAAAATTGTCGCTCTTTTTTTGTTTATAACGCAAAAAATAAAATCCGTAGAAGTGAGGAAATACATCCAAAAGAAAGCTCTATTTGTGGGAAAAAAAAGGACGCAAATTTTGTTTGGGTACAGCGTCAAATGACCACACAATTGTAAGTTAAAGTGACGCAGTGCCAAATTGTAAAAAGTGCTCTGGTCAGGAAGGGGGTAAAATCTTCCGGGGCTGAAGTGGTTAATGCGAGTCCAAATGATCTAAATAGAAATTTAAATACAACCTTTTAAATTCTTTTAAAATGCTGTATAAATGCTTATCATCAGTAAAGCACAAACACAAAGTAATAGACTGCACAGTTTATAATAAATCAAAGCTGAAATAATCCTATCAGAAATAGATGCTGTTGTGATGTCTTTTGTCGCTGTTACTTTTCAAGGTTCAAAACAAGGAAAACTCCCACTGCTTCATGGACACTATACTTTTTCCTCCTGGTTCAAATATACTCAGATTTGCCAGAGAAATTGGATTTAAAAATTCATTAGTGAACATAAACCAAACATTAGAAATATGATGACACTACAAATGGTATTGTGCACAGAAATGGTTAGCTTTATTATGTTAAAGTAAACTGTTAAGTGTAAATTTTAGGTTCAAATAATGGTTAGTGGAGTTTAATTTAAAAGGAAATATTTTATTTATATGCAACCATTTCTTTTGCATCTTGAATAGGTTACATAGTTTCTCTTTTGTATAAACTTTGGGACAGTCACATTAATGAACATCCAGTCCTTGGTAATTAATAACAAGGCTGCAGACCTTTTCCTAGTACGAAAATTAGAATTTTGCCCTTCTTCAGAGCCTCAACTGGGTCAGGACGTTCTCAGAATTTACATTTCAATTAAAAGAGCAAACAATAATAACGCATTATGCCAGCAGAGAGCCGTTCCTCCTAAGGGAAGTAAACTGATATTCACTTTGCAAATGAAAAGTCTCTTCATGTGAGGAGGGCCACACATCAGGTGGAACTTATTGCCTGCTTGGATTTGAAGTCCTTTAAGTAAGTGGATGGCTCTGCTGCAAGGTGTCGTATTAACACAAGGCACGCATCTGGCCTCGGGGTAAAGCTCAGCCAAAAGTGAACCTGTGTGTAGCTGTGTATGTTGCTGGATTAAAGAAAACAAGCTTTTTCTCTACCAAATGAATTATGTGGTGAGGATAACTGCTGCTTGTAATACTGTATACAAGCAAACACTGTTGTGTTTGTGAACTTTTCTGCCAAGTACTTGGATTAGTTTACAACAAGCACCATTTTCTGTGAATTAAGCCATCTATTTAGTGATCTAATGCTCTCAATGTACTTAGGAAATGCATTTCTTTCATGAAACGGCAAGTCCACTAAAAAAAGGATAATTTAGTTAGTTTTTAAAGGGTGACTCACCTACTAGCTTTTTAGCTCCCTTGTGCACCCAGTCTACAAGATCTGTTTACTGCAGTTCAAAATCATGTCCACCTATTGTAATCTGTATGAATGTGTTAGCAGTCCCTGTATTTTTGAGAGCCCATTTACATCTGTGTGGTGCATTAACACACACAAATTAACACGTTAACATGCATTGGGTTAAGGCAACCCATTCAAAATGAATGGGTTGTCAATGCACCCTAATGTGCTTAAACCACACATGACACTAGTGTGCACTGCAACGTGTTGAAGTGTGCTAAAACGCACACGTTCGTGTATTGACTTAATACATTGAGGTGCAGTTGAAAATGAATGGCACCACAGCACAGAAAGGCAGAAGTGTAAGTGTAAGTGTAAGGCCTTACATTTGTATTAAAAGAAGCAAAAGCAGTGAGATCAAGATTGTTTTTTTGCATTGCCAACATGGGTCGTGGCCTTGGATGTCAGGGTTGGCAGTGTTGGGCAGACAATTTGTGTAAACTTTTCAGTTACACAAAGGCCCTCTAGAACCTAGAGGCTCCTATATTATGTCATTAAGCAAGTGCCCCTTTCCCCATACCATTGCCATGATCCTGGTTTATTATGCCCAAGTGTTATCAGACAGAAAGAACCATCTTCAGTGTTGCCTTTCTGGCACTTAATGCTTCTATTGTTTTATCTTGAAACAATTTACACTGGAACTAAAGAGGATGTTTGACCCCAGTTGCAATTAAAGTATTGCAAAGGCTGCTCATCACCTGCATTTATATACATTCAGTAAATTAGGAAGTGGTTAAATACAGGGTCAAAGAATTGCTTTTGCACGCAGGCCCTTTGATCTGGTTACTGTGAAATTAAGCATAGCCAGTAGACTGGGGTAATTTAAAGGGGCACAGAACAGTTGGCTTTTGGAGCAGAAAATATAAAACCAACCCTGAGTAAGACTTTTTGCTAGAGTAAGAATAGTAAGGTATCATGGTGCTGACTCTATATCCCATTTTTGGAGTCCTAGATTTATAAGGGGCAGGGGCGGATCCAGGGGGGGGGCAATTGCCCCCCCCCCCAAAAAAAGTTGCACTGACAATCTCCCATCATGTCATTGCTGCCTCTGCCCGCAGCCCGAGTCTCTCTCTCACATCAGCCGATCAGCGGCAACGAGAGAGAGGCCCGTCTAATGTAGTTGCGGCCGTACTGACTGACTAGGAGGAGGGGTGGGTGGAGCCTCTTCCCTGCACTCGTTGCTAACGCTGGGGCCGCCCGGCGTCTAGCAAGGAGTGACGTCAGAGTCACGTTGGCAGTGGCGTTTCTGGGGTATGGCAGCCATGGGCGCCATGGGAGCATGGCAAAAAGCCACCCCCGCACGAAAAAACCTTCACCTGTCCTCCCGCGGCCACCTCCCGCAACCATGTAGCTTCCGGCACCGCGGCCGGCCTGCAGGAGCACGGCGCCGGCACAGCAATTGTTTCTTGGCCTGGGGAGGCGAGTGACAGGCACCTCCATTATGGATTGCGGCCGATGACTGGCCAGACCGGATCCGCGTAGGTAGGGTAACAGTGTCCCTCTGCGCGGAATCATCTTATCCACGGAGGAGCGGGGAATGTGGCATGAGGAGAAGGAATGGTTGAGGGCAGGTTGGAAAACCCCCAGCAGCAGCACCAAGGATACCAGCGTTAGTGTTGGCTCCAGTGACTGGGTAGGCAGCAGGGAGATTACATTATCTCTCTGCTGCCTGACTCTGGGACACAGCAAGAGACAACCAAACCACCTTAGCAGGCAAGTGGCAATCCGCAAGGTGTGGCAGGTGACGTGGCAAGTGGCAATCCGCAAGGTGTGGCAGGTGACCTGGCAAGTGGCAATCCGCAAGGTGTGGCAGGTGACGTGGCAGGTGAAGTGGCAATCCACAAGGTGTGGCAGGTGACGTGGCAATCTGCAAGGTGTGGCAGGTGACGTGGCAAGTGGAAATCCGCATCTGGTGGCAGGCAAGGTGTGGCAGGTGACGTGGCAGGAGAAGTGGCAATCCACAAGGTGTGGCAGGTGACGTGGCAATCCGCAAGGTGTAGCAGGTAACGTGGCAAGTGACAAACTCAGGTCTCCCACTGATTCTGCATTATGGTGAGTTGAACTATTTCATTTTATATTACAATGTAATTATAGAAAAAATGTGCTTCAATCATCCTGACACTGGTGCCGGGATGATTGAAGCACAAACACCAGCCGTTTCCCCGATAAATTGCCCACAAAGAAAACAGATTTTCTGGCAGTGCCCCTCCCGAGACTAGACTCTGGATCCGCCCCTGATAAGGGGTCGGTAAGTGATTTAGCTTTCCAAGGCGAGTTCACAATCTAATTATCAATGTTGCGTGTACAGCACTTTTTAAGAAGGAAATTGCATATGTAAACATTTAAAGCCAAACAGCAAATGCACATTATTGCTTATTTGTGTACATTAACATTCAATTTGTTTTGTGCTGCAAAAAAGCAGTGCTTAAAGTCGTTGTAAACCCTGTTACACCACTTGTAGCTACAGGTAAGCCTATAATAAGGCTTAACTGTAGGTACTGTAAATATCTCCTAAACCGTGCAGGTAAGCTTACATATACGCTTGTGCCAACGTCATCGGCGCATGCACACTGAAGAAACGGCTCCTGCGCGCATGCGCGTGAGTGAAGTAATTGCAGCTCTGGCCAATCACAGCGCCGGACCCCGCGAACCTGGAAATAACTCCAGAAGACATGTCGCTGGTCACAGCTGTGTATGGGGAGCGCAGCAACAGCTTTGTTCTAAGGTATTTTATAATGAGCTAGTATGCAATGCATACTAGCTCATTATGCCTTTGTCTTGCAGTTTTTTTTTTTTTTTTATTATTTGGGTTTACAACCACTTTAAATGCTATTCATTTGGGGATTTTTACTTTTGCAAATAGCAAACTGAACATTTTGAGCCTACCAGATTTCATGTGAAGTTGTCTGACGTGATCAATATTACCCCAAACCTCTAGAGATTGTTCCACAGTTGTACCAAAATAATGTCTATATTTGGCCAGTTAAAGACATGGATATGCTGTAATAAATAATAAATGATAACAATGTGAAGACAAAAAAAAATATTTATTTGAAATATCCAGTTATTTAATAAAATCTCAAGGATTGAAAATAAGACTTGCTTGCATTAAGGAACACAGTTTCATGACTTATATTCTCAAATGTTCTCTAATTAATCTTTTAGGAGAACATACATATATATTATATGCAACTGAAGCCAGGGAGTGTTTATAACTACTGTACATACTATATCTATTAAGAAGTAAAAGCACAAAAATAATGCATAGTCATGGGATGAAGGGGACTTACTATTATGCCCCGTACACACGGTCGGATTTTCCGATGGAAAATGTCCGATCGGAGCGTGTTGTAGGAAATTCCGACTGTGTGTGGGCTCCATCGGACATTTTCCATCGGATTTTCCGACACACAAAGTTGGAGAGCAGGAGATAACATTTTCCGACAACAAAATCGGTTGTCGGAAATTCCGATCGTGTGTACACAAATCCGACGGACAAAGTGCCACGCATGCTTAGAATAAATAAAGAGATGAAAGCTATTGGCCACTGCCCCGTTTATAGTCCCGACGTACATGTTTTACGTTACCGCGTTTAAAACGATCGAATTTTCCGACAACTTTGTGTGACTGTGTGTATGCAAGACAAGTTTGAGCCAACATCCGTCGGAAAAAATCCTAGGATTTTGTTGTCGGAATGTCCGAACAAAGTCTGACCGTGTGTACGGGGCATTAGAGTGAGGGGTCTTGGCATGTATTGTATCTAACTGCTAATGACAGAAGAGTGACAGATCCACTAGGTACTAGAGAAAATACAAGTTCCACAACGTGTACTAACTCAGAGAGACCTACAGGTCACTTTCCAACTGATGGAGTCATTTTACCAAACATAAACTACTTTTCAGTATCTCAGAGTCAATATCAGAGGTGTAAGGTTCACTGTAACATAAAATCTCTGTTTGATTTAAACAGTCAGACCTAAGGGGGCATTTTGTTTATTTATCCACCACTAAATTTCTCCTTACCTGATGGCTGCATGGTACAGCAATGATCATTTCTCTTTCAAATGTTACTAATATAAATGTAAAAATATTTGCACAGGAATTTAGAATATTTGTCTGTATGTCCATGACACAAAAAATAACCAGTCTATTTAAAATATGAAAACCAATGTTCTCCTTAGAACACAAAATTTCATAAAAAAGAGCATTTCTTTAACTAGCACTGTAGTGAGTTTTTGATGATACTTCATTACTATGTAAACCCAACATTTCATATTCCTAATATGCGCCTGCTGTACCATGTACTTGTATGAAAAAGTATCCTTTGTATTATTACTTTTGAGTGAAATACCTAGTGTTCCTGCTAGTTCCTCTGCTTTCCTATCAAAAATTGACCACACTAGGCATGATAGCACAGAGTGGTCAGTTTTTGTAGCTGTGCTGACAACCCCCCTCTTGCACAGCCATTTACTGAAACTGTGTTGCTTTTTCTCTTGCCCCAGCTCTCTAAGCTCCATATGGGGCCGAGAACAGAGATTATGTGATCACTGTATAAAAAAGATAAAAGAGGGGGAAAAAGGATATTTATAATGTTTTCCTATGTGTACACTAGGGATGGGCTGAGTGACGCCCTGTTCGGTTTGCACCAGAACTTTTGAACATTGCAAAAGTTCGGAACAGAATATCAAGCCCCATTGAAGTCTATAGGACCCGAACTAGAGAAATAAAAAGTGCCCATTTTGAAGGCTTATGTGCAAGTAATTTGGCATACAATGGTTATAGGGGTCCAGGTTCTGCCCTGGGGGACATGTATCAATGAAAAAAAGTTTGTAAAAAAACATAATTTTTAAATGAGCAGTGATTTATTGATGCTTAAAGTAAAAGCATAAAAATGAAAAATTCCTTTCAATATAGTACCTGGGGGGCACATATGTACTGTGTACAGAAGCTTCTGCAGCAATAATTGAATTTATAAAGCCAAAAAAAAATTAATTTTCCCTGCAAGCTTTCTTTATTTTGTAACGGCTTGGGGAGCCAGTCTGTATGATGAGGCCACAATGTACTGCAATGGGAACAAGATTAAAGGTTTTTTTGAATAAATTCTGGTGTCTTTCACAGACATTGGATAGAAGTAACGAGTGTGGAAAAAATTGGTCTTTGGGTGTTGGTGGAGCCTTCACACCATAACCCTATAAGAGGTACTTTTGATGAAAGCAAGAATTGGCCTTGCTGTCAAAAATGTAAATGATGAGGGGGCAGAGCTAGCGGCAGACATGTAAGCAGCGCTGAGAGAGAGCTCTGGGTGGGACGAATTCCCCTAGGTCATTCTGAGTGTCAGACCACCCTGAAGTGGACGGAATGGTGGGAGATGGTTAAATACAGGCCAGCACCCATGGATTTGGCCACAAATCATTTGTCATGCTTTGCATGGGAATCCCAAGTTGGCGGCCACCATGAGGATACGAACTGGGGCCCAGACAACACACAGCAGTGCAGAGAGACACAATCCTCCACTACCTCCAGCAAGGTAAGGCCACAGCCCCGCAGGTCCAGAGGTCTGAAAAGGGGTCTGTCTTGAAAAGGTTCACCCGTTGGTGGCGCTGTCGGTCTCTTGGATCGCAGTACCAGTGTCCACCAGCAGGTGTCTTCCAACACCCAGGACCTGTAATAAGAGGACTCACCTGCTGGTGGCACTGTTGCATCCTTGGGCCGTAGTACCGGTGTTCACCAGTGGGTGTATTCTGACAGTGTGGAGCAGACAGCACCTTCTGCGCCCAGGTGTAACGTGAGGTCAATTACTGCAGTCTGATAAATACCCGGCAAGCCTCACATGCTTGCCTTGGTGTCTTTCTCCCTGGGCCCTGACCTCGCTACCTGTATCCTGACCTCGAGCCTGTTTCTGTCCTGATCTGATCCGATCCCTATCCCCAGCCCATCCTGTACTTGTCCCTCCTGTTTCCTGATTCCGTTGGATCCCTGCCCTGCACCCTATCCATCCATCCTCTCCCTGTCCTGTTGGTTTCCTGTCCTTACCCATCTGATGACCTCCCTGTGTATAACCTCGGCCTGGCTTTGTTTACGATTCCGGTATCTCCATTTGTATATACTATTTGTTGTTTGTGGGTCTGTGGTTGTTTTTTGCACTGTTTATATTTCACTTACTTGTCACCTATTTAATAAACACCATAATTTTTCACTTACATGCGTTTCTGGTTTCCTCTGTGCAGTCCACACAGTCTGGTCTACTAAATTCTCTGACAGGGCCTCTCATTAGACAGACTGCCCTATGCAGAGCCAGGGGATCCAGCGCTAGCAGAAGGAGAAGGGGAACCATTCCTGAAACAAATAATGGAGGCCATATTCACATGCCAAACCACCCTGATGGCACATATTGACGGCATGAGGGCAGAAATGTCATTTATTAAGCAATATGTGCAAAATATCAGAGAGAAAGCCACAGAAGCTGAAAATAGAATCAGTGACCTGGAGGATGTTGTCCGTCCATTAGAAAGCACAGCACAAACTCTGCAAAGTGAAATTACTGCCCACACTGATAAATTGGGGGACACGGAGGACTGCCAAAGAAGAAACAATATCCGCTTTGTGGGGTTCCCAGAGAAAGCAGAGGGTAAACAGCCTGAGGACTTTTTGGAACTTTGGCTGCAGGACAATATGGTGGATACCACATTTTCACATTTATTTTCCATAGAATGGGCCCATAGAATACCATCTAAACCTCCCCCACCCGGTGCACATCCACACCCCATTATAGCACGTATACTACATTTCAGAGACCGCAAAAACATCCTGCGTGCGGCACACTCCCTGGGTGACCTGCAGTATAAAGGAAATTGCATTTCAATATACCCTGACTTCTCGGCAGCTATGCAGAGACAAAGGACCAGTTTTGTTCATGTGAAGAAAAGGATGTGGGACTTACAATTGGCATATAGCATGTTATACCCTGTAAAATTGAGAGTGGTGGATAGGGATAAAGTTTTCTTCTTTAACTCCCCCCCACTGGAAGTGTCACAATGGTTAGACACTAGGGGGTGCAATAGCCCTCCAGCACATGGAAAAAGAATCTGAACTTCATTTAGCCCACTACTGATGAGACAAGCCATTCATGCACTCTCTGCCTGTATGGAAGTGTAGCTTCATTTTTTTTCTTTGACACTACAAATTTTGTGCGAAGTCCCACACTGACGGGTAAGCCGACTAGAAAAATGACTCCTACAATCCTACTGAACACTTGCGTTGTGACTTCTCTTTTTCAGCTCCCAGCTAGACTAATTATACGTCTATAGACTGACTTACATTTGTTTTCATTCTTATTTTTTTATCATTGACTTTTCTTCTGCAGTCCAGTTCAGGTCTTTGCACTACATTCTTTTGTTATATCCCCCAGGATCCTTTTGTTTTTTTTGGGGTTTTTTTTTATCTCCTGGGGATACCTTAAGGAAGAACTGACTTCAGTACTAGACGTTACTGAGCTCCTTTCAGAGGCTCTACACACCAGTGGGTTTCTACTGGTGGGGTACGAAAGACCTCTGACCTCAGAGGTCATTTATTGTTGCAGTTATGGGATATGGGCACACAACATGTTGGGGTTGTGTGCAGGGAGGGAAGGGGTGTTATGCTTTATTGGTTAGTGCTGTGTGCTGCTGTTTCTCTCTGTTTTTATCCCCACAGATCAGATGAGCTGACCAAAGACTGGTTAGCTGCTGCTCTACCGGGGAACGGGTACTGGTTTCTATCTTATCTAAATGGCGGGTAAGATAAGTGTACTGTCCTGGAATGTACGTGGTATGAACTCGAAGGTAAAGAGACCCTTGTGTTTGATTTTATAAAGAGGTATAAACCCCATATTATCCTGCTGCAGGAGACACACCTACAAGGTTCTAAAGTTATGGCATTAAAAAAGCCAATGTTATGAGAGTTATACATGCTGAATATTCCACATATTCATGAGGGGTTACTATTTTGGTTACTAAAAAGACAGCAGCACATAGTATACAGGTCAAATCAGACCCCGATGGTAGATATGCTATACTAGTATGTCAAATGTTTAACGTATATTTAACACTGGTCTGTGTATATATTCCACCTCCATTCTCTTTCCAAATATTAGAAAACATTCTAAAAGAAGCTGTGCTGATCGCACAGGGCCCACTGTTGTTGATGGGCGATTTTAATGCGGTGTCAGATGGGGCTCTGGACAGGCATGGGTGTACCACACCCTCTCGTCATGGCTGGAAAGCTATGCCCTTACTGATGTGTGGCGTCAAAATAATCCCAGAGTCAGAGCATGCTCCTGTCACTCGGGGACTCAGGACACTGACCAGAATTGACATGCTGCTATCCTCCATAGATGGTTTGCCGATTATATCAGGGGTCAGGAATCTTCCCAGAGCCCTATCAGATCATTCTGGAGGTCATATTCAATTGGAATGTCCCCACCGGGAGAAGACAATGGCGTATGGAAATGCAATGGCTACAAGAGGAATATGTGACACTGAAATGCAAATCAGCTATCAGTCATTATTGGAGAGAGAATGGCACCAAAACCACGATACACAATCAATGGGAAGCCTTTAAAGCCACTATGAGGGGAGTGATAACTAAAGAGACAAGGAATTTCTCCAAGGCCTTAAACTCTGACATGAAGCATGTAGAACTTAATGCTGCTGCTGAACAGAAATATATACAAGACCCATCACCTAATACCTGGGGCAGCAGAGTGGTGTAGTGGGTAGCACTCTCGCCTAGCAGTAAAAAGGGTCACTGGTTCAAATCCCAACCACGACACTACCTGCCTGGGGTTTGCATGTTCTCCCTGTGCCTGCGTGGGTTTCCTCTGGGTACTCCGGTTTCCTCCCACACTCCAAAGACATGCTGGTAGGTTAATTGGCTTCTGTTCAAAAATTGGCCCTAGTATATGAATGTGAGTTGGGGACCTTGGATTGTGGGCTCCTTGAGGGTAGGGACCAATGTGGGTGTACGATGTATGTGTGGAGTGCTCCGTGAATTGGCAGCGCTATATGGGTACCTTAAATAAAATAGGTATGATTGTAGATACGCACCCACACTCACTCAGGTTGAACTGGATGGACTGGTGTCTTTATTCAACCTTACTAACTATGTAACTATGTACCTATCAATCTTGGCAGGACCTGATGAGACAGTTTAGGATACTTCTAACTGAACAAAATACAAAGAAACAACTACAGCAAACCAGATCCCTTTTTGAATTTGGTGACAAAAGTGGCTGCTTACTAGCATTTCTAGCGAAACCTATATATGCTCCAACCTCTGTACTACAACTTAGACACACAAGGGGAGACTTGGTGAAAGACTCTCAAGATATTCTAAATACATATTTGGAGTTCTATGAAAACCTCTATCAGTCCCAGTCCAGATGTACAGATCAGGAGCGGTCCTCCTATTTGGAGACCCTGAATCTCCCTTCTCTGGACTCGGAAAGATAGAGCCACTTTGGAGCACCCCATTTCACAAGAAGAACTATATAATGCCATCTCCTCCTTTAAACTGGGTAATTTGAATGGATTGGATGGTTGCCCAGCAGAATGGTACCAACTACTTGATCAATTTACGGTAATTCTTAAATTGATCAACTCAGATCAGACAGGATTTATACCGGGCCGTTGTACCCAAATGAACCTCAGGAGACTCTATGTAAACTTACAAATTTCACATATGAATACAGGCAAAAGAGTGATAGCATCACTAGATACATAAAAAAGCATTTGACTCGGTCGAATGGGACTATCTCTTCTCCCTACTTGTTAACCTGGGCTTTGGACTCAAATTTGCAACCTGGGTTAAGCTACTTTACAAAGACCCCTGAGCAAGTATTAGAGTGAATGGGCTCATATCGAATACTTTTAAGATCGGTAGGGGGATGAGACAGGGATGTCCCCTGTCTCCTCTCCTATTTGCGCTAGCCATAGAACCCCTGGCAGCTAAAATTAGAACTCAGGATTAGGGATGAGCAGAACACCCTCCGGTTCGGTTCGCACCAGAACCTGAGAACGGACCGAAAATTTGCACGAACGTTAGAACCCAATTGAAGTCTATGGGACTCTAACGTTCAAAATCAAAAGTGCTAATTTTAAAGGCTAATTTGCATGGTATTGTCCTAAAAAGGGTTTGGGGACCCGGGTCCTGCCCCAGGGTACATGTAGCAATGCAAAAAAAGTTTTAAAAATGGCCGTTTTTTCGGGAGCAGTAATTTTAATGATGCTTAAAGTAAAAAAAAAGTGAAATATTCCTTTAAATATCGTACCTGGGGGGTGTCTATACTATGTCTGTAAAGTGGCGCGTGTTTCCCGTGCTTAGAACAGTCCCTGCACCAAATGAAATTTTTAAAGGAATAAAAGTCATTTAAAACTGCTTGCGGCTTTAATGTAATGTCGGGTCCCGACAATATGGATGAAAATCAGTGAGACAAATGGCATGGGTACCCCCCCAATCCATTACCAGGCCCTTTGGGTCTTGTATGGATTTTAAGGGGAACCCCACACCCAAATAAAAAAAAGGAAAGGCGTGGGGCCCCCAGGCCCTATATACTCTGAACAGCAGTATACAGGCGGCACAAACAAGACAGGGACTGTAGGTTTGTTGTTAAGTAGAATCTGTTTGTAATTTAGAACGGGTACATTTTTAAAGTGTAGCTCCAGCCAAAAAAATCTATTTTTAATAGGGAAGTGTTATCACCCCTGTGACATTTGTTTTGCTGTCTGTGCTCCTCTTCAGAAGATTCCAACTCACTTTCTGTCACAATGGCAAATGTTTTTAGAAAATTTGTGGGTTTTAGTGAAACAAGGATTGGTGATAAAGCATCAGTGGAAAGGAAAAATGTTTTTCCCATATTAACTCTTACAGGAGATAATTTCCCTTCCTAGGGGTAGATTTCATCTCACTTCCTGTTGTCTCCTTCCGTTTGCAAGGAGTCGTTTGTAAGTTGGATGTTTGAAAGTAGGGGCCTGCCCTATATACTCTGCAGAAATTGTGGCCTTAGGTGTTGGTGTTGCCACAACACTGTAAGCCCTCACAGGGCCCTGCTGTGAAATATTTGATCAAATATTGTAATTACATGCACCTGTTGAACAGGGGCAGAAAAATTGGGCCTTTGGTGGTGGTGGTGGTGGTGCTGGTGCCACAACACTGTAAGTCCTCACAGTTACTCTTGGTGGGCGCTGGAATGGCATTAGTGTAAAGGAGAAAAGCTTTTCCCATATTAACTCTTACAGGAGAGAATTTCCCTTCCTAGGGGTAGATTTCGTCTCACTTCCCGTTGTCTCCTTCCGTTTGCAAGTAGGAGTCGTTTGTAAGTTGGATGTTTGAAAGTAGGGGCCTGCCCTATATACTCAGCAGAAATTTGGGCCTTAGGTGTTGTTGTGGCCACAACACTGTAAGCCCTCACAGGGCCCTGCTGTGAAATATTAGATCAAGAATTGTAATTACATGCCCCTGTTAAATGGGCAGAAAAAAATTGGGCCTTTGGTGGTGGTGGTGGTGCTGGTGCCACAACACTAAGTCCTCACAGTTACTCTTGGTGGACGCAGAAATGGGCCCTGCTGTGAAATATTAGATCAAGTATTGAACAGGGACAGAAAAATTGGGCCTTAGGCACTGGTGCTGGTGCCACAACACTGCAACCTCTCACAGATACTCTAGTTGGAGTGCAGGAATGAGCCCTGCTGCAAAGAATTGCATCAAAAATTGTAATTACACGCCCCTGTTAAACAGGGGCTGAAAAATTGGGCCTTAGCCACTAGTGGCGACGCCCAGAAACAAAAATATTCTTACAAGCTATCAGCATGATCATTGAGGAGGAAGAGGATAGTCACTCAGCATAACAGGATAGTCACTCAGCATCAGCATAGGCAGTCTTGAAGGGATCTGACATTTCAAAAAAATGTATTCGGTTACATCAGCATCAGGTGCTTGGTATCTGGTAGTGATCCAAGACTGATTCATTTTTATGAAGGTCAGTCGATCGACCGAGTCGGTGGACAGGTGCACCCTGTGATCAGTTACAAAGCCTCCAGCAGCACTGAATGTGTGTTCCGAAAGAACGCTGGATGCAGGACAGGCCAGTAGCTCAATTGCATACTGTGCAAGCTCTGGCCAGTGATCCATCCTCAAGACCCAGTAACCAAAAGGATTTTCGGTGGGAAAGGTGTCCAAGTCAAATCTTGCCCCTAGGTATTCCTGCACCATGTAAAACAGATGCTGGCGATGGTTGCTTGAACTGATCATACCTAGGGGCTGTTGACTAAAAAATTGTCTGAATGCATCGGTCAGACGGCCACCTTCTCCACTGCTCCTTCTTTGACTGACCGAAGCCTCAGCAACAAGTTGTCCAGGAACAGGAGTTTGTAACCTCCCAGTCTCTGGGAACGCGTTGCACAGACCTGTCTGCAAGGCCTCCCGAAGATGTTTCATCCTCTGCTCCCTCTGCGATGGCAAGATAAGGTCTTTTCAGTTTGCCAGCCAGTAACGACCCCTCTCCTTGATACCACGAATATGAGGATCCTTCTGCAGGCTTTGCAGGATCAGGGAGGCCATGCAGCATAGGTTTGCTGAGGCATTCGGTCCGGAGTCCTCTGGGTCACTAAGGACGACATTATCCGCAGCCACCTCCTCCCAGCCACGTACAAGTCCATGTGTTTCTTGGGACTGTAAATGATCCCTTAAAGACTGCTGCTAATGCTGAGTGCCAGGCTCCACCTCCATGCTGACACAATCCTCCTCCTCCTCTTCCTGTGTGATCGGCGGGCATGCAGGAACACTGTCTGCATAAAGGGGGCCTTGAGAGCTAAGGAAGTCCTCCTCTTCCTGCCTCTGTTTTGCCTCAAATGCCCTGTCCATTATTCCACGCAGCGTGTGCTCCAACAGGTGGACAAGGGGGACAGTGTCACCAAAGGGGGACAGTGTCACTAAAGCATGCACTGTCACTGCTCTCCATCCTCGTGGCCTCCTCAAATGGTGACAGGACAGCACATGCATCCCTGATCATGGCCCACTGGCGTGGGGAAAAAAAGCAAGCTCCCCTGACCCTGTCCTAAAGCCATAGTCGCATAGGTACTCATTGATGGCCCTCTGCTGCATGTGCAGCCGCTGCAACATGGCCAACATTGAGTTCCACCTGGTGGGCATGTCACAGATTAGGCAGTTCTTGGGCAGGTTAAAATCCTTTTTGGAGGTCTGCCAGCCGAGCGCTGGCATTATATGACCGGCGGAAATGCACACAGACTTTCCTGGCCTGCCTCAGGACATCCTGTAAGCCTGGGTACTTGCCCAAGAACCACTGCCCCACCAAGTTAAGGACGTGAGCCAAACAGGGCACATGGGTCAGTTGTCCCTGTCGGAGGGCAGAGAGGAGGTTGGTGCCATTGTCGCAAACCACCATTCCTGGCTTAAGTTGGCGTGGCCTCAACCACCTCTGAACCTGCCCCTGCAGAGCTGACAGAATCTCTGCCCCTGAGTGGCTTCTGTCCCCCAAGCACACCAGCTCAAGCACCACATGGCATCTTTTGGCCTGCCTACTTGCGTAGCCCCTTGAACGGCTATGGAACACCGCTGGTTCCGAGGACAAAGCACAGGAAGAGGCCATGGAGGAAGAAGAAGAGGAGGGGGTAGAGGAGAGAGGTGTGTCAGAATCACCAGTAGTGGCATGTTGGAGGCGTGGTGGCAGAACAACCTCCAACACTACTGCACCTTGTCCTGCATCCTTCCCAGCTGCCAGCAGAGTCACCCAATGGGCCGTGAAACTTAGGTAGCGTCCATATCCATGCCTGCTGGACCATGAGTCAGTGGTAATATGCACCTTACCGCTGACTGCCCTGTCCAGCGAGGCCAAGACGTTGCCTTCCACATGCCGGTAGAGAGCCGGAATCGCCTTCCGTGAGAAAAAGTGGCATTTGGGAACCTGCCACTGAGGAACCGCACATTCCACAAACTCATGGAAAGGGACAGAGTCTACCAACTGAAAAGGTAGCGGTTTAAGTGCTAGCAATTTTGCCAAGCTAGCATTCAACCGCTGGGCATGTGGATGGCTGGGAGCGAACTTCTTTCTGCGGTGCAGCAGCTGGGGCAGGGAAATTTGCCTGGTACAATCTGACGTCGGTGTACCGATAGCAAATTGCCGCAAGTACTTGGCTGTACTAATTCTAATTCTACACCTTCATTCCTCTCAGTGCAGGTCTCAGAGAGAACTGAAAGTATAGTGGGGTTGGAGATCCCAGCTGATGAGCAGCAAGGAGAGGTCCTCTTTGTTCTTTGGTGTGGGTCTTTTTTATGTTTAAACTTTTTATTATTTTAGTGAAAAAGTATACAGGCACGGTATATAAAAAAAAAAAAAAAAAAAAAAGAAGGAAGACCATAACATTTCTTATACATTGACTGTAAGCAGAATGACAAGAAAAAGCATACAAGCTTGAGGTCAAATAGAATCTACAAGACAATCTACTGCGAAACTCTAGGGTTAGACTTGGGAGGCTGCGAACTACTCAGATTGTACGGGAGACTAAGATCCCAATGCCCGAGACGGGGAAACCTATGAAAACAATCCGACTAAAGGCTCTCCACCCCTATGGGATCATACTGTGAAAGCGCCTGTCAGTCAGATTGACTCTCCCTCCCGTTGTGTCCCTGAAGCCTCTCAACACTCCCTTCTAATGACCTACAGGACCCCAAATCCTAGGATCCGGTAGGCAGATTATGAAGTTAGTAGAGGTAGTCTAAACCGAATCTGACTACAGACAACAACAGTGAATTGACTACCTGGTAGAATTCTTCTTGTGTAAGTGGAAAACATGTTAAGGACTGATTAATATAATCCTACATAGGAGACAAGAGAGTCTCTATCAGAGAAAGAGAGAAAGGTGTGAAAAGGGAAAAAGAGGGGGAAGGGGGAGGGCGGTATCACTGTGGGGACTCTCCAGACTCAGGCTCCATAGGCATACCTGGGAACAGAGGTATCTGGCCCATGGTTCCCATATAGCAAAGAAATTACTGCTTTTGTCCTTTAGTTTGGCTACAATTTGTTCCTGTGCCATAATCCAAGAGACCTTCCTCTTAAAACCGAGAATCGAAACTCTAGTTTTTTCCAAGCTTTTGCTATGGTTACTTTAGCCCCTAAGAGGATGAAGAAAATCAACTTCTGTGTAAATTTAGAGAGATCCTTAATCCTCCCATTAAGCAGAGCGATGTTGGGGTCTGGGGTTATTACTATCCGCAAGACGGTACTAATTGTGCAGGACACTTTCTGCCAAAATTATCTAATTGGCGGACAAGACCACCATGTATGTATCATTGAGCCCTGAAGCTCGCATCCCCTGAAGCAAAGAGGGGAGGTCCCCGGGAAAATGACTGACAGGCGAGCTGGAACATGATACCAACGAGTTAAGACTTTGACACTGGCTTCTATCAGGGAAATGTTTAGTATACCTGTAAAAGATCTGAGAAACCCGTTAGACCATTCCTGTGTAGTTCGGGGGCTGTCTGTGTCCTCCTCCCAGGCCCGAGCATAAGCAGGTTTGTCTGAATGAGTTTTCAATGCTGAATAGGTTAGGGATATTCCTCCCCTCTGGACTTCTGTGTTGGAGCACCATTGTTCAAAGGGAGTCAAGGAGGGGCTTTCATGATTACGTGACCAAATTGAGTGTAGAAAGTGGGAAATTTGGGAGAATCTGAACGCCTCTGATTCTGGCATGTCTAAGTCATTTCTACAGTGGGACAGTGTAGAAAGAAAGTGTCCTATTCTATAGAGGCCTTTATCCGTCCACCATTTGAACGCCTTAATGACCATCCCTGGCGGAAAGTCTGCATTGTGAAAAAGATGTGCAAGCGGTCTCAAAGGGGAGATCAGGTTGTGATGCTTGAAAAGACCTGTGCTGAGAGCTATAGAATGTGAGAGGGTAGGTGACAAGATAGCTGGCCTTACCTTAGGATCGCACCAGATAAGGTAATCTATAGTGTTTAGCGGGATGGCCTGACGTTCCATTGATATCCTGCTAGGTTTTGGGCCTTTCGTGAAGACCACTGAGATTTGAGATAATTGGGCAGCCTGAAAGTATCCCCTTGGATCTGACAGTGCAAGCCCACCCTGACTTTTCAGACGGTAGAGAATGCTGGATGGACATCTATAACCTTTATGACCCCAAACGAAGCGGAGAATCTCCGATTGAAATTTGAGGAGGGCTTTTTACTTAATCGGGATAGGCAGGAAGCGAAACAGATATAGGAGGCGCGGGAGGAGAGTCTTCTTTAGCGCAATCCTACCCAGCCAGGACAGACCACATCTAGCCCATCTCTCCAGATCCCATCTGCACTTTCGAAAACATAGGGGGATAATTCGCACTGTAGAGGTTAATTAAATCTGGTGTTATTTTAATACCTAGATAGGGAATCTGTTTGTGCCCATGAGAATTCAAAGTTGGTGGAAAGTTGTGTAATAATATCTTGTGGAACCGAAATGTTTATGGCTATCAATTTAGATAAATTGACCCTAAGGTCAGAGACTGTGCTAAACTTCTGTAGGATTTTGTAAATCACAGGGGTGGACGTGATGGGGGAAGTGATATGGAGGAGGTCGTCCGCGTAAAGCGCACACTTATGCTCCTGATCTCCACAGCGCACACCCTTAACATCTGGGTTATCCCTGATTGCAAATGCCAAGGTCTCAATGGCCATTGCAAACAGGAGAGGGGAAAGTGGACAGCCCTGCCTAGTCCCCCGACCAATTGGAAACTGCTCTGAGTACCTCCCTAAGAGCCGTACCTGGGCCTAGGGGGTAGAGTAAAGGGACTTAAATGTGTTCAGGAAGTAGGGGCCAAACCCCCATCTTTGAAGTAAGTCAGTCATGTAGGCCCAGTGAACAGAGTCAAATGCTTTATGTAAATCGATGGAAAGGAGGAATCCCTTCTGAAGAGGACCACCATCCCACCCAGACCTGAGCAGGGAGATAACGTCTATTGTTCTACGGATTTGGTCCGGTCCCTGTCTCTCTGGGATGAAGCCCACCTGGTCCTTATGAACATAGGTTGAAATAAAGCTCGCTACCCTATTCGCTAAAATCTTCGTGAATATTTTAATATCGTTATTAATAAGCAAAATAGGCCTGTAGTTAACTAGTTCACTAGAGTCTTTCCCAGGCTTCGGGATTACCGTTATAAATGCTGAGTTAAGATCATGTCTCAGGGGGGCTCCATCCCTGAGGGAGTTGAAAAATTTAGTTAGATGAGGGGCCAGGCATGGGGCAAACTTTTTGTAATAGCCCGTAGAAAAACCATCCAGTCCAGGGGCTGAACCCATCTTTAAGGAGCGAATAGTATCTAACACTTCCTCCACGGAAAAAGAGTCTTCCATAAGCTCTCTATGCTCTTTAGACAGTGTAGGTAAAGGAAGGTTGTCTAAGAAGCCGTCACGTTGCGGATGTGAGGGAGGGTCAATGGGTCTGTACAGATGACTGTTTCAAAATCCGTGCAATGTATTGGATCACTGAGGAGTGACTCCTGTAATCTCCATCGAGTAGGTCCCTTTGTGTGACCTACTTTCTGGGCTACCACTGAAACTATTGCGTGGTCTGACAAAGGAGAATCCAAGATCTTTGAGTTTAGGATAAGTGGGATAGTGCGAGAGCGTGAGAAGATGTGGTCTATCCTGGCATATGAGTTGTGGGGGGCGGAAAAATGAGTGTAGTCTTTTTTGTGTGGGTTAGCTTTCCTCCATATATCGATCAGTCCTTCCTCGTACAGGAGAGCTGCAATCTTAGCACTTTGTTTGGATGGACGTTTCGGTCTAGATTTTCCATTTGCTAATCTATCAAGTCCGGAGTCGAAGGTAATATTTGAATCACCTCCCATAAACACAGTACCTTTTAGGTGAATATGAAGTTTTTTGAGCATTGAGTCAAAGAACTGTCTTAGACCCTTATTGGGTGCATAATAGGAAACGAAGGTATAAAGTTTGCCGTCTATATGGCCAGAAACTAGCAGGAAGCACCCTGAGGATCAACTACCGTCTCTTGTTGAGAGACATTTAAATGTTTGGCGAAACAGATCGCCACTCCCCTTGTTTTGTTTTCCGTGGAAGCCAAGAAAAATTGGCGGTAATGTTCATGTATGAATGAGGGTTTATAGCTAGCCGGGAAATGCGTCTCTTGTATCAGAAGGACGTCAGCGTGCATGGATTGATAAGACTGGAATACCTTTCTACGTTTGACTGGAGAGTTGAGGCCTTGTGGGTTGTGTGAAAAAATTCTAAGGGGATGGTGTTGACCTGAGGCGTTAGCCATAGTCCAGAGGGGAGAGAACTATTTGTATGATCTGAGACTTACCTTCTCCTGGGGAATAAAGAGTGATGCGAGGATCAGCATATATGACATATGGAGTACTCCGACCTGGGAAGCAGGACCAGACACCCCCTTTGAGTCCTGAAGAACCTACAACAGAGCATATAAGAGTAGAAGGAGGGGGAGGGGAAAAAGATGAAACGGAGGAGAAAAAGATGGAAAAATGGTGAGCATTTGAATAGAGCCCACCAAAAAACCAAAAACATCACAGTAGATTGAGCAAAAATAAATTGGGGTCCCATACCCCAATCGACCCTAAGGGAAGGAGAGATAGGTCGATCCTTCCCTTGCATCCAGTTGGACCGGAGCAGCCTTGAAACAGGGATGCCACTTAGATCCCAAGGGACCCGAAAGATCTCCTGGGATCTAGGATCAGCGCACTGGGTCCACCACAGCCCCAGCCCCTCTAAACATATTGACTGAAGACATCAATTGAGTCCATCATAAACATATGACAGAGCGTTCAAAATATGTAGTTACCCTGAAAAACTTATGAGTTATAACAAGAATACAATTAAACACTTTGAATCGAGGCCACCCAGGTCCCCCCTCACAAGTGACGGGAACCTAGGCCTCCCCAAGCCCATCCAAGCTCGAAAGTGGGTATGTCTACCCGGGAGCCCCTTTCTCCAAAGCCCCTGGGCCAAAAAAACCCAAAATGCCCCAGGAGCTCCGGCGGGTAAAAACAGTAAGAAAAAAAAAAAAAATAAATCAGGCACCAGCAGGTGGCAAGGAAGCTAACTAGGAGTATCTCCTACACCATCAAGGTAGTATGAAAATACCAAAGCCCGGGGTGGGGGAACTTTGCCCACTGCCGGGTGGTGCCTGGTTAGGGAACTGTTGCCCCCGTGTAACCTAGGTCGGTGACCAGAGTGCAAAAAAAAGGAAAATAAATTTCCACTTCTCCTATTCCCAGAGGGACATGCCAGGTGGCTATACCTTCACTAGGTAAACTGAGAAAACTAAAAGTCCACCCCCAATAGAGCACCTGGAGTGAACCAGTAAAAAAAAAAAACAGGGGTGAATCTCACCCGAAATCCCCATAGGCCAGAGATAGCCACCAACCGACCAAGATTGAGTCCCGAACCGCTATCAATTAGTTATGAGTCACGTGGGGAGATTTTCCTTCGTTCTCTTGGAGCTTTGTTTCAGCCAGGAGGGTTGAAGAGGACTTGCCGCAGGAGGTCTCTTGGTAGAGGAAGGAGTCCCTTTGCTTGTATGAGACGAGGAAGGATTCTGAGGGATAAGGCCTAATTGCAGGAGTAGATGTTCACCCTCTGCAAATGTGGAAAAGCTGCAACTTCTGCTTTTATATGTAAAGTTTAATCGAGGAAACGACCACCTGTAAGGAATGTCTTTCTCTTGCAGCAGCAGTAGCAATGGTTTAAGGGTTCTCCTCTTTTGGACCGTGTAAGGGGACAGGTCCACAAAAATCTGTATTTTATGTCCGTGTAAAGATAAGTCCTTCAAATATCTGGCTTTCCGCATAAACTCCTCCTTCACGGCATAAAAATGAGGCTTAACAATTACATTCCTTGGGAGGCCATCTTTGCGTGGGGGTGGTAGCGCTCTGTGAGCCCTATCCAGCTCCAGTCGATATTCAGAGATGCCCAGGATGAGATCTTTGATAAGGTCTCTGACCGCAGACTGTACCTCTTTCTCAGATTCCGTGAGACCCTGTACCCTGAAGTTGTACCATCTTGATCTGTTTTCGAGATCGTCAATCTTTGCAAAGGCCGTCTCGAGTTGATCCTGCATTTCTTAAATTTGCGCCGTTTTCTGGTTGATGCGGGCCCCCGCTTGGTCAGCTTTTTGTTCAATAAAGTCCAATCTGAGACCAAACTGCTGCATGTCCGCATGAATGGAGGATGTGATTTGAGCTGCGTTCTGGGCTAGGCTTTTTGAAAGCATATGAGCAAAAGCTTCCATCATGGAGGGGATATCAGTGGGGGTGGGGGAAGCCTTGTGTGCTTCACTGACCGACAACAGCAGGCCTGTCTGTGGATCCATCATGGGGGTAGATGGTAAGCTGGTTTGCAGGCTTAATAGGAGGGATTCGGTGGAGGCTGGTGAATGGTCCTGGGGCTGTGGGCCATACACAGTACCTGGAGAATGTGGGAAGAGGTGATCCTGGTCAGCTATGGAGTCCTCTGCTGTATCAGCCATGCTGCGGCTTGGATGATCATCTTGGCTTAACTGATCGGTCCGCTTGCGGCCGTCATCTGGCCTGTGAGGTTCCTTCTGGCAGTGCCCGAGGACATAGGAGGCTTCCCGGGGCCGGGGGTTTCCCCCACCCTGCAATGCTGATGAATTGAACGAGTGAGCGCTCTGTCAGCTCACGAGGAACGGAGAAGGCTGTGGTGGAGCGGAGCTTCAGATGCTGGTGGCCATCTTGGAAGCTGCCGCGCATACGCCTAGCATTATGTGGTGTGGGTCTTTTAGGTACGCTTGCCAACGAACTGCAAGGCAGGTCAACATATGTCTGGTCAAGCATGTGGTGCCCAAGCGGGAGATGTTTTGGCCACGCGAGATACGCTTGAGACATATGTTGCAAATAGCAGCGGTGGCATCTGATGCACTCATCTCAAAAAAGGCCCACACCAAAGAACTTTTGGAATAACGTGCAGAGACAGCAGCACCCTGCACATGCAGAGCTCTGCAGTGTGATGCAGTCAGTGTGCTGCCCTTAGGCTGGCCCCTGGAGGGCATCCTGCCTTGTTGGTGATGTGCCTCCTCCTCCTCCTCTCTCCTATCAGGCACCCACGTAGAGTTAGTGACCTCATCATCCCTTCCCTCCTCATCACTGGAGCAAACCTGGCAGTATGCTGCAGCAGGGGGAACATGACTGCCAGATTGCTGTCATTCTTGGGCACCCCCTCCGTCTGGGCTTACGTTACTCCCTTCCTCTAGCTGAGTTCCATCATCGGAGCATTCAAAATGCAGGGCATCCTCCTGGAGCATGTACCCAACACTGTGGTCAAACAGTTCGGGGGACTCCTCAGGAATACATGGTGGGGCTAGGGAAGGAGTCACTGATGCTACTGAGTCGAGGGAAGAGGCCGCGTTGGTAGCTGCTTTGCCAGACACAGTACCCTGGGCCTGGGTAAAAGCAGATGAGGAGGATGAGGACTGCTTGGTCATCCACTCGACCAAATCTTCCGCATGTTGTGGCTCAATATGGCCAGCTGCCAAAAAAAAGGCCAAGCATGTCCCACGGCCACGTGCTGATGAGGATGCACCGTGTGCACGACCAGCACTGTTGCTTCGAGACACAGAGCCTGCTTGCCCTCTTTTATTGGCTTGTGACTGTCTGCCTCTCCTTGTTGGCCTTCCAGACATACTATTGGCCTGCAGTGAGATGTAACTGCACAAAACTGGGATGTATATATATATACCGATTATACTGCAGCTAGCAAAATCAACTGCCTGCCTGTAGTATTATTAGTATGAGAACACCTGCACCTGGCTTCAGGTATCTATACTGTAGGTGCAACTGTGCAGGGTACACAGTACAGTAACTGGAAATACATCAAGAGCCTACACAAGCACCTGGCTTCAGGTAGCTATACTGTAGGTGCAACTGTGCAGGGTACACAGTACAGTAACTGGAAATACGTTGAAGACCCCTTAGTGTCGAAACCGGTCGGGCTAGCATTTCTTGTATCCCACATTGCTTTTATTTAATTTTTACTTGTTCCTGTGATCACTTTTATTGATTGGTATTTACCATCTGAACTTTTATTCTTAATAAACCTCATTGGTTTTTGACCTGCACCATTGGAGTCCTTCTCCTTCCTTCGAGCCCTCACGGAACATCGTTAAAGACAGCTATTTAACAGGGGAGTACTTGGAGCCTTCACGGTCCAGGAGCTGAGGATACCACCTTGAACGGGTTCTTCCATCTGTGTCCAGTATCTGAGCGACATCTGATGAATACAACAACATCTGATATACATAATATAAGATCCCAAGCCTGTCTGATGCCTCTGTCGTACGGCATTTGGGGTCCATCACAGCTGGTAAGAGTACCCATTTATATCTTGAGTTCCGCTGTTGTTGACTACAGACAAGCCTTACACTGATTATCTCACGATTGGGATTACTCTCACCAGAGGAATACATCATTTAAGATTTTCTGTGGACAATCTTTCTCACACACCCACTGGGTTATATTCAGCATAGGCAATTTATATATTTTTTTGGTTTCTTTTTAGATGTGTTATTTATTCTCCATTTTTTGTAATTTATTTTCACTTTTTAGTAGCGCTACACTATTATTATATTATTCACTTTGAACTTTGTATGTTTGAGTGTTAGCAGATTGTGTTCTAATTTAGCGCAGTCTTTTTCCCCACCTCCACCACCATATATATATACATACACACATACACACACACACACACACACACACAAGACTATCTATCTATTTATTAAATACACTGCAGCTAACTGAATCACCTGCCTGCCTGAAGTATATTAGAAACAGTACACTAGGAACGGACTGCAGTCAGATCTAGCTAAACTGGAAACAGATAGATATATATAGATATAGATATAGATATATATGAGACTGACTGTATATATATATATATATATATATATATATATATATATATATATATATATATATATATATATATATTAAATACACTGCAGCTAACTGAATAATCTGCCTGCTCAATCTAAATGACTCTCTCTCCGTCCCTGCCGGAAACGTCACACTACATGAGGCCGATGTGCAGGCGGCCTTATATAGTGTGGGGCATGAACTTAGTCCACCTGAGCCATGATTGCCATGCAAAAGGCACCCTTTGGACAATTATGGCTCTCTTAGCTGAGGGTGCTGTGATTGGCCAAAGCATGCATGTCATGGTGCATGCTCTGGCCAATCATCATACAGCAATGCACTGCACTATGGGCAGTTACACGCTGCTCAAATTTGGCGCGAACGGCCCATAATGTTCGGTTTTCGGCGAACGGGTGAACAGTCAATGTTCGAGTCGAACTCATGTTCGACCCGAACAGAAAGCTCATCCCTATTGTAAGCCTAAATGGCAATAATATACTGACATTCGCAACTAAGACTACTCCCTGTTCTATACTATGTATGTACATTTGGCAAATAAAAAGCTTATTTAAAAAAAAAAAAAATCATAGGCAGGCATAAATTTTAAAAAAAATGTAAATGATATGCACCTGTCAAACAGGTGCGAAAAAATTGGAGTCGGAGTGGGAGGGAAAGAAAAGAAAGGGAAGGGGGGTTGGGGAAAAAGAGAGAGGAAAGCAAAAAAATCAAAAAAGAAAAAAAAAGAGAAGGGGATCTTTCCTTTAAGAATCAAAATGGGACGATAAATAGGCCATGGACAATAGATGTCCCAAAATGCAAAAGCCCAAAATTGAAGAGTGGATACAACCACATCTTAACCTTTACTGCATCTTGTTAAGTGAATACAACTGTAGAAAGCTCTATCTGAAAACCAATAAAGAACTTATCAGACCACTATAATTATAGAGGATGAGGGGTGAAGTGTGGATAAAAGAAGTGTGTTCCCTGTGGAAAAATTCTCACCTGTATTCTCAGTTCACCTGATACATATGCTTCCACCATCGTGTCTTCAGACAAATAACCAGCCATATTCAAACAGCCATGGGTGGGGATATATAGTGTATATATGTGAAGGAGTCTGTATCAATTAAAGGAGGGAGGTGGAGAAATCCCTAAGTCCGCCCCTATCGCCTGGATCACAAGATCAGAAGGACCATGTGGAATCCAGAGGGATGGGAGCCGGCTCATCTGCTCATATGATATGTGTAGCAAAATACTTCTATTTTAATAATTTAATCAGTATAAACTTTATTTATGTATTTATTTTTACATCCAAAGCTAAATAGGCCTGTGGTTTGGCCTATTTGGGCTACAAGAAATTGTAGAAACACTACTTCATCTGTATGTAGCATGCTACTGCTATTTAAATTTGAAAAATAAAAAAAATACCAACTTTAAATGTTTTGGCACTCCAAAACTAAATGGGAATGTGGCTTTGGCAATGAGACCTACGATAAGTTGTATAAATACTACATATGCATTGTGTAGCTTTTACTTCTGTTGTTTTCAGAAAAATTCAAATTTGAAATTGTTTGGTCCTCCTCAAAACTTTCATAGGTTTCAGGAAAACATGGTTGCAGATTAAACTAGAAAAGGAAATGTTATTACCGTTTATTTACAACCTGGTGTATGCTGCAATTTATGAAAGCAGAGTTTGCAGTAAAGCAGGCCTTTTACTCAAATTAAGGTCCACTTATTTCCTTTACAAACCCCCACCCCATGGCAAAATATTAAAGGTCAACTTCATGCAAAAAAAGCAGCAGAACAGGGATCAAATGCTCCAAGCATGGTCTAGGGGTTGAGCAATAATCTGTAGCCCTACAATTTGCTCCAGCAGCCTTCCTCTATGCTGTGCAACTTGCCTCCTGCAGCTTCTTCTGTAAGGCACCCTGGCTGGTGTTCACACATTGGCATCATCACATGCAATAGAGGGCGAATAGTCCTGCATTGTATATGAGGACAGTGAGGGCCCACCCACAATCTGGAACACATGGGAGTAGTGAAAAGAACAGGCATCTGGGGTGCAAATACAAAAAGTAAAAAAATCAGGCGCATGGAGTATATACTGACAAAAGTATGCAGCAGTAGCTGCTCGGGTGGTGATGTTAGTCTCTGATGCATGGACACAAGTTTGTGATGCACTGTGGGGCTGCTATCAGAGTTGAACCAGATCTGCAAACAAACACAAGAAACAAGAGGGGGGGGGGGGGGTTTGTGCCACCTAGGTGCAGTATTACAGGGGTTTTATTAAAACAAGTGTTTAAAAACACTTACAAGAAGTAAGATATAAAAAGGCTTATCGTAAATTGGCTCCTCCGTCAGAGGGTCCTGAGTCCTTACTCCTACATGGTTCGTTGGGTACAGGTTCCCTGGAAAGCACAATGGAGATGGAAGAAAATTCCTATGGTATGTAGGAAGCCCATGCAAAACCAGCCTTGAACGATCAGGCGAACGTGACGTCATCAGGAGGGGATCGAGTGGCTGGAATACTGGATAGCCTATCCAGCCATTCAATCCCGTCCTGGTGACATCACCTCTGCCCGAGCCTCCACCCATAGGAACTTTCACTCATCTCCACTGCTTTCCAGGGAACCTGTACCCAGTGGACCATGCAGGAGTAAGGACTCAGGACCCTCTGGTGGAGGAGCCATTTTACGATAAGCCTTTTTATATCTTACTTCTTGTACGTTTTTTTTAAACCCTTGTTTTAATAAAACCCCTGTGATACTGCACTTAGGTGGCGCTTCCACCCTTTTGTTTTTTGTATCTGGGGGTGTATAGAATAAGGTAAGTAAGTATTACAGCCTTCACCTCTACTACTTGGACTTAATGAACATTTAGTCACATCAGTGCATGGGGATTTTTTCTAGGAGTTCGGCTTTAACACGAAAAGGAGAAAAAAGTTGATAAACTGAGAGGGGGGTGACGCAAAGCTTCTTCCAATGAGATCCTGGGAAATGCAGAGTTGTCCAAATTTAGCAGAATGACATCTAGCAGTGTGCAGAATTTTTTAGAGATTTTTGGATTTGGGCTACTTTGGGCATTCTTGGGATCTCACTAAAAGATGCCTGACATCCTCACCTAAACAAGGACCTTTCTCTACAGTGTTCTTTTTTTCATTTATTGCAGAGTTTATGCATAGGGGGCAAGGTAAATGAGTGAATCTTGCATTTTTAGGGAAAGATTAATTTTAAAAAGAACAAAAACACATCACATGTTATCCTAGGCAATACCTAAAGGGTTAATAGCCGACTAACGTCTGATACTAGCTTTTTTGGTTTTGCTCAAAACTAAATTCACCCCATGTGCTCCCACTGGAGATATCCTGGGGCACTGAACATATTTATTTAATAATAAGTTTAATACGTAGTTCACTTATGTTTTCAAATACGCAGGCAAAATATCTGACATTCACAAAAATTACATATTCATTTATTCTGAAGATTTAAAACCTCTTTTCTAATCCAGGAGGTCTGAGCACAGTAATGAAATGCACTCAGCTTTTTGTGACTCATTGAAATGAATGGTTTATCTGATAACACAACATGAAGTGTAACAGAAACTCAAAAATTACAATACCATATTCCGTATGTGTTCTAGCAGCCAAGGTTGTCAAGGTGTTGCATTACCACACATAAAGCTAACAGTTTAGTAATAGCTTGTGCTGTTTTTATTATTTCCTTTTTAAATTCAGATAAAAATTTTTCACTGATTGCTTGATTTACGGGATGTTTCTTTAATCCTCCCAAAAAAAATCAATTGGCTCAGCTAAATAAAATTTTGAACAACAATATTTAATCTAATTGCCTTAAGCCTGGCACATGTATTAATACAGACAATTCACACTTTAGAATTATAACCAGGATTTTAACTTACATCTTGCAAACAGAGAAGGCTCTCTGATTAGGTAAGTTCGGCAGTCGCCTAAGGCCTCGCACTCACAGGGGCCTCGCGACCGCCTAATTGAAGAGCCGCCTCTGCTGACAATGCCAATGCTGCCTGCGAGCTCCATGGCCAGGCAGTGGCGAGAGAGAATGAAGCCGTAGCTATGTCTTGGGGAGGAGGCGGGGCCAACGCTGTGTTGCCCTGGGGAGGAGAAGGGGAGGAGACTCATGCAGGCTGCTGGATTCTTGCTGCTCCGGAGATCCGGAGACCCCCACTGGATGCTCCCGCCCGCAATCACCGCCCACTGGAGTGCTGAACTGTGCAATCCCCGCACACCCAGAGGAGGCATCTGGCATCTGGTATGCAGTGGCAAGGAGGGGAGGAGGAGGGTCCCGCAGAGGAGGCTTTACCAGCGCTGTATGGAGCCGATGGAAGGGGAGGTAAGAAAGAAGAGGTGTCGGGGCCAGCCCTCTCTGGGGCTGTCAATCAGTGCGGGGGGATCTGGAGCTCCAGTTGCAGGGAGAGGCACAGCTAGAATGCCATATACAAGTATAGGTGCAACAGCCAGAGTTCATATAGTTCCCAATGCAAATCTGCTGATAATGAATGAATTACTGTAGCTAGATGAAAATCAAGTGACAATAGAGTCCATATAATATGAGCAGTAGATAAGTTGATATGAAAAAAGGGAGAAAAAAACATCCAAAAAAGGAGACATACAGGGCTGCCATCAATATAAGGAAGAAACCATAATCCTGGAAGCTGCAAAAAAACACAGGTGGAGGGGGGGCGTGGCCTGGACGGGAATCGAGATGGCTGCTTGAACAGACAGCTCCCGCACAAAGAGGACGACAAATGCCTAATTTGGGTCTCTGGAGGCACATACCCACGATGGGAGAGTCTAACAGGAGCACCTCGACACCCCGCACACAAAAGGAGCCCGGTACACAGATCAGCGGTAATATCCCGGAGATCTTCCGGACCTGACAAACCACGCAACTCGAGGTATCGCAGGCCTCACAGGCCTCACAGACCTCGCAGGCCTCGTCCCCGGACTCAATTAGGAGCAGCGCGGACCCACTCATGGAAGACAACGGCTCCGGCGCTCCTCTTCCAAGCCTCCTTGACCTCCAAAGAGACCTCCAGAGGGTCGCCCTGGACATCAAACACACCATAATGTCGGCAATCTCAGATCTAGAGGCAGACATACACTCGATGAACCACCGAATCTCGGATGTAGAGGAAAACGCTCGAACACAAGCTACAGCAATTAGGCAAGTACAAAAGACATACGATATGCACCTGCCACATTTGTTTGAGCTCCATAGGCAAGTAGAGGACTTAGACAACAGGGGCCGCAGGCATAATGTGAGGGTCAGGGGGGGGGTCCCGGAGGGAGTTGACTAGGCCGCACTGCAGCACACAGTATGCTCCATCTTTAATGATTTGCTTGGCCATCTGGCAGACTCCCCCATAGAGATGGAATGCATACACCGTGCATTAAGGCCCCCTCCCCAAGACTCTGAACCACCCAGGGACATTGTGTGTTGCATTGTCAACTTTCCCCTCAAGGAGGAGATTCTCAAAAAAGCAAGAGATAGAGGCCGCATACTGTTTAATAGCACAGAGGAGAAACTGTTTCAGGACTTATCTCAAATTACATTACAGAACAGATGCACCCTGCGCCCCCTGCTGCAAAGCTTGTGTACACATAACATCCAATATAGATGGAAGTTTCCGTGTTGTCTCTCAGCATCCACCAGGGGTCGCACAGCTCTTCTTCGAACCCCGGAAGATTTACCCACTTTCTGCGAACAACTGGACATACCCCTGATGGACCTTCCTGAGTGGTACTCCTATTTTCCTACGGAACCATGGAAACCAGTCTCACACAACTCCTCTCCCAAAGCTCAATGACAATGCTCCAGACGTCGCAGACTGGACCCCACATCACCCGGAGCGCGCCCTTCTCACCGAGACTTGCCTGCTCGCAGCCCAGGACCGGCAGACACTCCTCGTCGGAACTACCCGATGGCATAACATAATCCTGGATCTTTTCATTCTGCCTTCACGCAGCAAACACTAACTCTTACTCCCTTCTAGCTTATCGCATCTCCCTCTCCCCCGAGTTTTTTGTTTTCTTTTTCTCTTTTCTTCTTTTTTAGTTGGCGTAGAAACAACAGACCTCAAAAGATAGTACATCTCACAAGAATCCCTATTGGAGGTTCCATTTCCAGATATGGGTCTTGTGCTCCGGAATCTTGAAGAAATTTCAACACCCCACAGGGACTTTGTGAGTAAAGATAGAACGTAAGATAGATGGACTGATAACCCATCCACTCCTGCCTCAGACATTGTTGCTACTCACACGCCTATTTGTTAAAGAAACATACCTACCTGAACAAGACGAGCTCTATCGCCAAGAGTATAACGCTAAATTTCTCGTCTCTCCTGAACCACTTTAGCTGATATTTGTACCTTACGGGTAAATTACGGGAGTCTGGATTGATAGAAGTCTAGCTATGAGTCAATCTGGTAAATATGCATTCAAACCACCATTGGAGGTTGTCCTGTTGTGCTCCCATGTTCCCCTCGTGTGAGGGGAGGATGGGAGCGCTGTGATCCCCTTTTCTGCATGTGCCATCTAAGTGTGCGGATTCCTCTACCCTCGAACAATATCTCACACACCGTTCTTAGCCTCTAAACCATCAATAAGCTTTCCATAATACCACCTCTACCCACAAAGAAGATGAGGAACCTGAAACATTACACCTAATCAGCAGTAAAAAAACCTTCTAGCACTAACCAACCCCCCAGCGCTTTAACACTCACACTTACTCATTGAGCCATGAGTGATGATCCAGACTCCCATGCTAGCCAGCCTGACCTCTGTATGAAGAGGCAGGAGAGTAAGATAAAGTAAGATATAGAGGGATATGCTTCTAAAAGTTTCATTGTCTTTACTATTAACAACATGCTCAATGTTATATGACTGAAATAGAGTGTTGTTTAGGTCTTCTCTTAACCGTTACTTGTTAAACATTTCAATGTTCATGGTCCTATCTCGTCGAAAGGTGTTCAAGTGTAACGTCATTAACGTCATAAACGATGTATGGTTCATCGAAAATGATTAATGCACGTGAGCAAAATAGCACCAGTAGGACCCCACACGTCCCGCATTTAGATCTCCCAAAATGCAGCTTTTCGCACACCTCTTCATACCCTGAACTGCTAATTTATATCTTTGTTCGTCCTCCGCAGTGCTACAGCACTCACTCCCTCCCCAGTTCGCAAACCCCAAATAGCTGTCCATACGGACTAGAGCTACTAATCCGGGCTTTTTTCTATAGGTGGATAGGCACGCCTACGACCACCTCCGGTAACGACTTATATACGTACCCAGTTGAATTTCTGAGGTACTTTCCCCAATAACCACTAAGCTAATCTTATCTACCCCCCCCCTTTTTTTTTCTCTCTCGAAATCTTCCCATCCCCCTTGTCCTACACCCTCTTTATTCATATCTAACTTTCCTTTCCCTTTTCACATCTCTTCTGTATCAAATCTCTCTCGCAGGTGGGGGCCGCTCCTCTCTCCCCCTCCCCAGTCCCCACATACACACGAAACCATCCTGTAAAACACATAAGGGACACAGAACTAATTAAATACACGTAACATTTCCCACAATCCTATAAATCCTCACAATGCCGAAAGAAGCAACCACTACTCAACAACTCTCGTTAAAATGCCTGTCACTTAATGTAAAAGGCCTAAATATCCCAGAAAAGAGGTCGCAAGTCCTCTCAGCATTAATTAAACACAAAGCTCACTTCCTCTTGCTACAGGAAACACACTTTTGCATGAAGAATACCCCCAAATTAACAAATCACATCTATAAGCATATATATACACTCCACTAGGGATGAGCTTCGAGTTCGAGTCGAACTCATGTTCTACTCGAACATTGGCTGTTCGCAAGTTCGCCGAACAGCGAACAATTTGGGGTGTTCGCGGCAAATTCGAATGCCGCGGAACACCCTTTAAAAGTCTATGGGAGAAATCAAAAGTGCTAATTTTAAAGGCTTATATGCAAGTTATTGTCATAAAAAGTGTTTGGGGACCCGGGTCCTGCCCCAGGGGACATGGATCAATGCAAAAAAAAGTTTTAAAAACGGACGTTTTTTCAGGAGCAGTGATTTTATTAATGTCTTTATTAATGTATTAAAGTCAAACAATAAAAGTGTAATATCCCTTTAAATTTCGTACCTGGGGGGGTGTCTATAGTATGCCTGTAAAGGGGCGCATGTTTCCTGTGTTTAGAACAGTCTGACAGCAAAATGACATTTGGAAGGAAAAAACTCATTTAAAACTACCCGCGGCTATTGCATTGCCGACAATACACATAGAAGTTCATTGATAAAAACGGCATGGGAATTCCCCACAGGGCAACCCCGAACCAAAATAAAAAAAAAAAGATGTGGGGGTCCCCCTAAATTCCATACAAGGCCCTTCAGGTCTGGTATGGATATTAAGGGGAACCCCAGCCAAAATTTTAAAAAAAAATTGACGTGGGGTTCCCCCTAAATTCCATACCAGACCCTTCAGGTCTGGTATGGATTTTAAGGGGAACCCCGCGCCAAAAAAAAAAAAAAAAAAAAACAGTGTGGGGTCCCCCCAAAAATCCATACCAGACCCTTATCCGAGCACGCAACCTGGCAGGCCGCAGGAAAAGAGGGGGGATGAGAGTGCGGCCCCCCCCCTCCTGAACCGTACCAGGCCACATGCCCTCAACATTGGGAGGGTGCTTCGGGGTAGCCCCCCAAAACACCTTGTCCCCATGTTGATGAAGACAAGGGCCTCATCCCCACAACCCTGGCCGGTGGTTGTGGGGGTCTGCGGGCGGGGGGCTTATCGGAATCTGGAAGCCCCCTTTAACAAGGGGACCCCCAGATCCCGGCCCCCCCCCTGTGTGAAATGGTAAGGGGGTACTTACCCCTACCATTTCACTAAAAAACTGTCAAAAATGTTAAAAATGACAAGAGACAGTTTTTGACAATTCCTTTATTTAAATGCTTCTTCTTTCTTCCTTCATCTTCTTCTTCTTCTGGTTCTTCTGGCTCTTCTGGTTCTTCCTCCGGCGTTCTCGTCCAGCATCTCCTCCGTGGCGTCTTCTATCTTCTTCTCCTCGGGCCGCTCCGCACCCATGGCATGGGGGGGAGGCTCCCGCTCTTCTCTTCATCTTCTTCTCTTCTTCATCTTCTTCTTCATCTTCTTCTTCTTCCTTCTTCTCTTCTTCATTTCTTCTCCGGGCCGCTCCACAGCCATGCTGGCATGGTGGGAGGCTCCCGCTGTGTGACGGCGTCTCTTCGTCTGACGGTTCTTAAATAACGGGTGGCCCCGCCCCCCGTTATTTAAGAACCGTCAGACGAAGAGACGCCGTCACACAGCGGGAGCCTCCCACCATGCCAGCATGGCTGCGGAGCGGCCCGGAGAAGAAATGAAGAAGAGAAGAAGGAAGAAGAGAAGAAGAAGATGAAGAAGAAGATGAAGAAGAGAAGAAGATGAAGAGAAGAGCGGGAGCCTCCCCCCCATGCCATGGGTGCGGAGCGGCCCGAGGAGAAGAAGATAGAAGACACCGCGGAGGAGATGCTGGATGAGAACGCCAGAGGAAGAACCAGAAGAGCCAGAAAAACCAGAAGAAGAAGAAGAAGATAAAGGAAGAAAGAAGAAGCATTTAAATAAAGGAATTGTCAAAAACTGTCTCTTGTCATTTTTAACATTTTTGACAGTTTTTTAGTGAAATGGTAGGGGTAAGTACCCCCTTACCATTTCACACAGGGGGGGGGGCCGGGATCTGGGGGTCCCCTTGTTAAAGGGGGCTTCCAGATTCCGATAAGCCCCCCGTCCGCAGACCCCCACAACCACCAGCCAGGGTTGTGGGGATGAGGCCCTTGTCTTCATCAACATGGGGACAAGGTGTTTTGGGGGGCTACCCCAAAGCACCCTCCCAATGTTGAGGGCATGTGGCCTGGTATGGTTCAGGAGGGGGGGGGGCGCACTCTCGTCCCCCCCTCTTTTCCTGCAGCCTGCCAGGTTGCGTGCTCGGATAAGGGTCTGGTATGGATTTTTAGGGGGACCCCACGCCGTTTTTTTTTTTTTTTTTGGCGCGGGGTTCCCCTTAAAATCCATACCAGACCTGAAGGGTCTGGTATGGAATTTAGGGGGAACCCCACGTCAATTTTTTTTAAAAATTTTGGCTGGGGTTCCCCTTAATATCCATACCAGACCTGAAGGGCCTTGTATGGAATTTAGGGGGACTCCCACATCATTTTTTTTTTTTAATTTTGGTTCGGGGTTTCCCTGTGGGGAATTCCCATGCCGTTTTTATCAATGAACTTCTATGTGTATTGTTGGCAATGCAATAGCCGCGGTAGTTTTAAATGTGTTTTTTCCTTCAAAATGTCATTTTGCTGTCAGACTGTTCTAAACACGGGAAACATGCGCCCCTTTACAGGCATACTATAGACACCCCCCAGGTATGAAATTTAAAGGGATATTACACTTTTATTGTTTGACTTTAAGCATTATTAAAATCACTGCTCCTGAAAAAACGGCCGTTTTTAAAACTTTTTTTTGCATTGATTCATGTCCCCTGGGGCAGGACCCAGGTCCCCAAACACTTTTATTGACAATAACTTGCATATTAGCCTTTAAAATTAGCACTTTTGATTATTCATGTTCGTGTCCCATAGACTTTAACGGTGTTCGCGTGTTCGAACGAATTTTTTTCCTGTTCGCATGTTCTGGTGCGAACCGAACAGGGGGGTGTTCGGCTCATCCCTACACTCCACTCTATGAACCCTACCTCTAAAACACAAGGAGTCTCCATACTTATTTCCAAACACGCTGACTTTCAACTATCGGACTCACTGGTTGATCAGGAAGGTAGATACATTTTTGTTAAAGGCACATACGCATATAAACCAATCACGATAGCAAATGTGTACTGCCCGAACGAACACCAAGTAACCTTCTTTAGGCAAATTTGTGATCTTCTTTCTACCTTTCAAGAGGGTATAGTAATACTTGGCGGAGACTTTAATGTCCCACTAAACCCGACATTGAACTCCTCTACAGGGACCTCTGCACTCCTCTATCGTGCACTATGGCAAATTAAATTTCAACTACAAAGTTTAACTCTCCATGACACATGGCGTACCATGTTCCCGACAGACAAAGACTACACATTCTTTCTCCCCCCCGCATCAAAAGTACTCGAGAACTGATTATATATTTCTATCCCAGACAGACTTATCATTTCTCTCACAAGCCACAATAGAACCTATGTTTCTGTCAGATCACCACCCCATTACGATAACTTTAACATTTCCAGAATACAATAACAGAACTAAGACTTGGAGGTTGAACCCTTCCCTCCTTAAAGATCCTGACGTACTAAGACAATTAAACACCCGACTTAAACTGTACTTTCAAGAAAATTCTTCCCCAGCCATATCTCCTATCACACTTTTGGAAGCACACAAGTGCGTCATTAGGGGGAAACTCATAGCCCTAGCAACGAATGCTAAAAAAAGACATCAGGCCCAGATTGCTTTACTCATCAAAACTATCAATAGACTTGAAACGACACACAAGCAATCTACCTTACAATCCACACTACAGGACCTCTACTTGCATGATCCACCTTAATGGAGGAATTGGGAAAACGCACAAGATGACAATACATCCTCAAACAGAAAGTGTTCTACGAACACGGTAACAAGAGTGGGAGATTGCTTGCTCGCACGATACAGGCAGCCAAAACCTCATCTATAATTCACCATTTGGGCACTGATCAAGGCACACTTTTCTCCAAAAATGAAGACATAGCTGCCCACTTTGAAAAATTCTACTCTAAACTTTACAATCTGCCTTGCCACAACACAGGACTATCTAAAACACCAGACCGTCAATCCCAAATACGCGACTTCTTAGCTCAATATTGCCCTAAACCAATTACTTCACAACAAGCTGAAGCCCTAGAATGCCCATTGACCACTGAGGAGCTGAGTCTAGCTATAAAGCAAATGGAAGTGAGAAAGAGCCCAGGCCCGGATGGACTACCACTAATCTATTACAAAAGCTTCTCAGAAACACTGACCTCAAATGCTCACAGCCTTTAATTCCCTATCGAACCCACTCACTCCATTGGGCAATATGCTAGAGGCTCACATAGCAGTCATACCGAAAGCAGACAAAGATCCCTCCCAAGTGTCCAACTATAGACCCATCTCACTACTTAATGTAGATATTAAATTATATGCAAAGATGATAGCAAACAGACTATTACCCCTAATCCCTGGCCTTGTTTCAGCGGACCAAGTGGGCCTTATCCCGGGTAGGGAGGCCAGGGATAATATCATACGCACCTTGAACATTCACCACTGGCTCACTTCCTCAGACACTAAGGGATTCCTGTTGTCACTCGACGCCGAAAAGGCATTTGACAGGGTAGCCTGGGATTATATGCGGGAAGTGTTAAAGGGCATTGGCCTACTACCACACATGTTTGCACACATTAACGCCCTTTATGACAATCCCTCAGCAAGGGTTAAAGCAAATGGCCTCCTGTCAAACACCTTCCCAATAAGTAAGGGAACCCGCCAAGGATGCCCATTGTCCCCCCTAATCTTCGTCCTGACCCTAGAACCCCTTCTAAATAGACTACACGCCAATACAGATATTCAAGGTATATCTATCAACCAGAGGGAATTCAAGGTAGCTGCTTTCTAGGCGACTCATAGACCTTTATGACCATGACTTCTTATACACCCTATCAAAAATTCAGACAGATTTAAAAAACTGGTCCACTCTCAATGTCTCATGGTTTGGGCGCTCCGCCTTAATAAAAATGATTATCCTTCCTCTCCTTCACCTAATGCAGACCATTCCAATCCACTTGCCCCCTTCCTATCTATCATATAAAAAAACTTGTACAACCTTCATCTGGAAAAACAATCCCCCACAAATTAAATATACACAATTGACATGTGACAAGCCCAAGGGTGGGATTGCCCTCCCAGACCTTCATAAGTACTATCTGGCCTGCCATCTAACTAGAGTAGTAGACTGAAGAACCAATAAAATAGGGAAGCCCTGGGTCGTATTAGAGAGCTCCTTCATACATAAGCCACTACACAACCTTCCCTGGCTCCCACCAAAACACTGGCCCCAACTCGTTAAGACACATCCACTTATTTACCCTTCACTACTTGCTTTTACTTTGGCTGTAGCCTCCTTTCATATATCCTCACAACCAGGGCCTCTGACTCCCCTTAGGGGGAACCCAGATTTCCCCCCGGGGGAGTCGATTGCATTTTTAAAACAAGAATGGCCACACGACGATATCCAAAAACGCCACTTTTTCCACGAAGGTCGGTTACGATCCTATGAACTAAGATCCACATCCCACACAAAGGATTTTCCTTTTTGGTCGTATAGACAGTTGAGACACTTCTTCACCTACTCAGACTCCAATGACCTATGGTCAAGACAACTTACACCATTTGAAACTCTATGCTCTCAGAACACACCACAAAGACACCTAATATCTATCATTTACTCTCTTCTACAAGAAAAACGTCTTCCCTCACAGACAGAAACCATACGATTATCCTGGGGTAAAGATTTGCGCATAACCTTTACCAAAGATGAATAGGAAACCATTCATGTACATGCACATAAAGGTTCATTAAACATAGCTATACAAGAAAATGGCTACAAAATAATCACAAAATGGTACAGAACACCGACTCGCCTTCACAAATTCTCACCCTCAATCCCAAACACCTGCTGGAGGTGTAATAAAGAGGAAGGATCCATGATCCACATCTGGTGGGAGTGTCTAGTGCTTCAACCATTCTGGACAGAGGTACATGACATAACAAAACGGGTCACTACCTACATTCTGGATTTCAATCCAGCTCAATATCTCCTCCATCATACAACCTTGCCTAAATGATCCTACCATAAATCACTGGCCATGCACCAGGTTAATGTGGCCAGATTATGCATACCTGTACACTGGCGATCAACCAACCCCCCGACTATCAGGGAATGGCTGACGAGGATTGCTAAGATAGAGGAGATGGAAGAATTGATCTATATCTCACAAGATCGCATACAGAAATTCACCATGGTCTGGGCATGTTGGACACATTTTAAGAGTACAGAATGTTACAAGTCATACTTCCTGATGTGATACCCCCCCCCCCCCCCGAATGACAGGGGAACTACCTGGTCACTCTTTCTGATTGAAACTGGGTGATCTGAGACGAGGAGTGGCCCTCTACTCCCTTTACTCCCGCGCCCCCTACCTACCTCCCTTTTCTCTCCTCTTCTCTCCCCCCTCTTTCCCCGCTGCCTCTTTTTATACTCACCCCCCCGCCTTCTGTATCCCTCTAATATACCCACTTCACCTGAGCTCCCTCTCTCATCTATTCGCACTGACACCAGCACTGAGATAGAGAGCACTGACACCAGCATGAGATTGCGAGCACTGACACCAGCATGAGATTGCAAGCACTGACACCAGCATGAGACTGCGAGCACTGACACCAGCACCGAGATAGCGAGCACTGACACCAGCACCGAGATAGCGAGCACTGACACCAGCACCGAGATAGCGAGCACTGACACCAGCACCGAGATAGCGAGCACTGACACCAGCACCGAGATAGCGAGCACTGACACCAGCACCGAGATAGCGAGCACTGACACCAGCACCGAGATAGCGAGCACTGACACCAGCACCGAGATAGCGAGCACTGACACCAGCACCGAGATAGAGAGCACTGACACCAGCATTGACATAGAGAGCACTGACACCAGCACTAAGATAGAGGACATGGACACCAGCACTTTAAGGGTTAGTTTACACTTGCTTCAACAAGGCTTCGGACATGCTTTGTTAAAGCTCTCTGAATGCCAGTCAAAGCTTCTGTCACTAAATAAAATGGTTAGCTTACAGTCCTGTTTACACCTGCTTTTGTTTGGTGCTTCGATGAGTCTTCGATGAGGCTTCGGCGGGGCTTCGATGAGGCTTTGGTGGAGCTTCAATGGGGTTTGATGGGGCTTCAGTGAGCCTTTGGTGGGGCTTCTGTGAGGCTTTATGGGGCTTCGGTGGGGCTTCAGTGGGGCTTCAAGCGAGCTTTGCCATAGACTTCTATGGAGGCTTTGAAGATGCTTTCAAGCACCACTAAAGCTACATGGGGTATCATTTTTGAAGCAAAGCAAAGCAGATGTAAACAGAACTGGGGGGGCGTGGCTTGGCGCGCGATGAGGAAGGCAGCAGACTAGTGGAGCTCCGCTAAGCCCTCGGCTCCTATAGCACCTACGACACCGACGATAGCAGCGAAGATGAGCAGACTAACACGCCACAACTCTAGCAACCACCCCCGCCGCTCGGCCACTCTGTCCGGCTCGAGAAACATCCCGGACATCTTTAAAACTCAGCCCCAGAGAAGCAAGGCCCAGTCCAAGATGGCGCAGCCTCGTGGTGAAGAGGAGTTCAGTGAGGACTCACAGTACGCTGACGAGGATGAGGTAGGAGACACCCTAACTCCGGAGCTACCCCTCACACTTACTGCCATGCGGAAAATTGCTGCAGACATTAAAGGCACACTATTCTCCGCCATAACAGAACTTAAAGCAGATGTGTTATCACTATCAGGGAAAATGGAGGGGGTTGAGATGGCGGGCCAAAGGAGGGACAAGGCGATTACACGCCTAGACAAAATCGCTAACTCTCACACAGCGCGACTCATAGAAATGAATCGTCAGCTGGAAGATCTTGATAACAGAGGGAGAAGGCACAACATTCGGGTGCGAGGGGTCCCCGAATCGGTTGAACCTGGCAATATCACCTCCGCCCTGCAATATGTGTTCAATGAACTACTAGAGCGCCAAACAGATACTCCTATTGACTTTGACAGAGCACATAGAGCCTTGAGAGCCAGACCGGCGGACACTGCGCCTCCACGGGACATAATATGTTGTTTACCCAACTTTAAATTGAAAGAGGACATCATGGCCAAAGCCAGGCGTAATGAACACATCACTTTCAATGATACAGAAATCTCCATTTATCAGGACTTATCCCCAATTACTCTTAACAGAAGAGCTCTACGCCCTCTGCTGGAGGTACTGCGCAAACAAGGCATTCCCTACAGATGGAAGTTTCCTTTTGCTCTAAATGCTACCTTCCAAGGCAAACAAATGTTCCTACGCACACCCATGGAACTCCCAGATTTCTGTAGGGACCTACAGATACCACCCATGGATCTACCGGAATGGTACGGAGAATTCTGCACACCCCCAACTATACAAGAAGCACATCCTTCACCCCAATCAACACCGGTCAAACCACCCTACAAGAAGGGGAAGTTCCAGAAGCATAACACACCAGGCACCAGCTCCACTAAAAAACATGCTAACGAAGCAAGGGCTCTACTGCCTGAATCTGATCCGGATTGAAGGAGGAAACTATAAGCAATGTCGGTCCCTGACTGTTAGATAGTGTGTTTCAAGATCTACAATCAAGGTTTTTTTTTTCTTTTTTTTTCACCGTTGTTAAATGTGAATTGGGGAAGGTCCAGCCCTTGCCTTTCCCTTTGCTGTTTCTCCCTGTTTCTGTTTTACAGGCCTTGCATTTTTGATTTTTGTTTTCGTTAAAGGTTCCTTTTGGATAAGTGAGAATGCCAGCAGCAGCACCATACTCGGTCACAATCTGTCCTGAAGGCAGGTAAAAATTATTGATTGTGTTTTAAAAAGCAAAACCAGGTGAAACTGTCCCTATAGCCAGATCGTGAGCAGAGCTTAAACATTCAATAGTACTTTATTTACTCTAGCTCATAACTGGCGGACATACCTGAAAACGGGATGTGACCTTCCATCCACGGTTCTGCCAAGGACTTCTAGATCATTAATGGAACTGTGACATAGATGACAGGGGAGGATTCCTATAAACTGCTGGTCGATGCAATATAGGCGTGTTTCATATCTTTTTGCTTGAAGCATATCCATTAGACTGAAGGTGTTCTCAGTTCAGGATTAACATCTCTTAAAGATGTCGGTTGTTGTTATTCAAGTTAAGATTTGTCTTTAGAAATATTATAGGAGCTCGAAGGAGGAGGAGTTATCTAAATTGAGTGACATACTCTTACTAAATTCTAAAGTAGTCTACGATAATATCTGCAGATACTACTCGGGACGTACCCTCCACCTCCCCCACAGTGGGAGCCAACGGCGGACATATTGGTGACGCTCTACCCAGGTGGGATCTCACCGGTGTGCCTGCTCAGGCCCCAATCTGAACACACCACTCTAGGGGCTTACTTAGAGGTTAATTAACACTAAAACAGGTCCCACTCTACTTCTGTCGAGAGTGAGATCCAATACCTTCTTTCACCCTATCTCCTTCTCTTTTTCTTTGTCCTAGCTTTTTTTTTTTCTTTTTTCCTTCCTAATTGTTTTCTACGAGTCATACGATTTTGATTTAGAAGACTTTTCTTTTATTTATTTATTTATTTATTTTTTTCTTATATGTGATTGAACAGCTTTAGCTTATTGTGTCATTTAAGCTAACTTCTGCTACCATGGTCTACTCCACAATGGGCAAAAGCCCTACAGTAATATCGCATAACGTAAGAGGGCTTAATACACCACAAAAACGCACACAATTGATGAGGCTCCTGGGGAAGAAGAAACCGGCCTTTGTTTTTTTCCAAGAGACCCATTTCAAAGCAAATGCCATACCTAAACTAACTGACAGGTACTTTACTAAGGCCTATCACGCAGCAAACACAGATTCCAAAACGAAAGGTGTCTCCATTTTAATTGGGAAAAACGCAGGTTTTGAACTATCTCAACAATTAGCGGACCCTGGAGGCCGGTTCCTTCTTCTTAAGGGATCAATTGGGAAGAGACCAGTCACGCTAGCTAATGTATATTTTCCGAACACAGCTCACGTTACTTTTTGCCAAAAACTGATAGACGTGCTCACGGAGTTTGCTTCTGGATGTATAATACTGGGAGGGGATTTCAATGTTCCACTGGAACCTCTCCAAGATACCTCTAATGGTAAATCCTCCCTAACGTACCGTGCCCTCAAAAAGATCAGAGTTTTACTCAATAAACGAAATCTAAAAGACACGTGGCGCATAGCACACCCTCATGACAGAGACTTTACCTATTTTTCCCCATTGCACAACAAGTACTCCCGCATAGATTTTATGTTCATAACACAAAGAGATCTGAGTTTACTGCAGGAAGCACATATAGGAACACGGACAATTTCAGACCACGCTCCAACATCCATAACTTTGCTACTCCATACTGCACCTAAAAGCCAAGGCGGTTGGAGACTAAACTCAACTCTGCTTACAGACCCTGTAACCTTAGAACCAGTGACGGAGGCCATAAAAACATATTTTAAAGAAAATTCAACAGAAGAGGTACCACATATCATGATCTGGGAGGCACATAAATGTGTATTAAGAGGCAAACTCATTAGTCTAGCCTCAATTAAAAAAAAAAACAAAGCAAAAGAATTAAAAGCTGCACTAGACAAAGTACAAAAATTGGAAACCCAGCATAAAAGATCATTGGCAGTGAGCACAGCCAATGAGCTTTTAATAGCACAAAAGGAGGTCCAAGAAAAATTAGAATTACAGGCCAAACGAATATTATTTTTTCGAAGAGGCTTTTTCTATGAACATGGTAACAAAAGCGGCAAGTTCTTGGCAAGGGCCCTGAGAGATATTAGATCTGCCACTACTATCACGAGTATAAAGAACAAGAAAGATAAACTGTTACATGACACAGATAGGATCGCGGCAGAGTTCCATGAGTTCTATTCAAAGCTATACAACCTCCCAGCTTCACACAGACCTGAGGCAATGGAGGGTTCGAGAAAACAGATTATAGCACAATACCTAACCCAAAGTGGTATCCCACACATTACGGAGCTAGATGCTCTGGAAATAGACAAGCCAATAGAGCAAGTGGAGCTCATGCAAGTGATCAAATCTTTAAAAACGGGGAAAAGTCCAGGCCCAGACGGCTACACAGCTATTTATTATAAGACCTTTGCCCACCTTCTAACAAAGCCCCTATTACAGGCTTTAAACTCTCTCTCATCAACCCAAAACTTGCCACCCTCATTCAATACAGCACACATAACAGTCATCCCCAAACCTGGCAAGGACCCCAATCTATGCTCGAGCTACAGACCAATTTCGTTACTCAACTTAGACATGAAACTATTATCCAAGATTATAGCTACTAGAATTAGTAGCATATTGCAGGATATTGTGGGACCTGAACAGGCAGGGTTCATGCAGGGAAGGGAGACTCGTGATAATGTGATAACTGCTCTAAATCTCATTCACTCGCTTAGAAAGACTAAAACAGAGGGCCTTCTCCTGTCTACGGACGCGGAGAAGGCCTTCGATAGAGTGGAATGGGACTACATGTTTGCGGTCTGCGAACATGTGGGTCTCAAGACAAATATACTACAATGGATCTCGGCGCTGTATCAAAATCCGACGGCAAGGATAAAAATTAATGGATCACTATCAGAACCAGTAAAAATCCATAATGGCACGAGGCAGGGATGCCCCCTGTCTCCAATTTTATTTATCCTAACCCTAGAACCCTATATCCGTACGATAAAAGGAAACACATCTATCAAAGGCTTGAATATGGGTAAGACTTGCCATAAAATTACGGCATATGCAGACGACCTGTTGTTTGTGATCACACAACCACACACGTCGCTTCCCAACCTGATAAAAGAACTCCGTTTATTTAGATACATATCCAACTTTAAAATTAACTATGAAAAATCTGAAGCCCTTAATATCTCTTTAACGCCACAACAATTAGCAGCTACTAAATCAAACTGCCCCTTCAAATGGGTAAACTCTAAACTAAAATATCTGGGGATATGGCTCACTCCTGATTTAAAAGACATTTATACCCAAAATTTCCTCCCATTTCTAAATACTCTGCAACAGGATCTCCAACAATGGAATTCTAAGCCATTCTCATGGTTTGGGAGGGCGGCAGCAATAAAAATGACGGTCCTTCCCAGAGCTTTATACCTGTTCCACACGCTCCCCATCTTAATACCTAAACAGTTCTTCTTCTCATTACAGGCAACTCTTATGCCGCGTACACACGGTCGGACTTTTCGTCTACAAAAGTCCAACGGACGCTGATGGACTAAAGCTGGCTGGTAATCCGATCGTGTGTGGGCTTCTTCGGACTTTCAACGTACTTTTTTAGCCTCAAATCCGACGTACTTTAGATTTGAAACATGCTTCAAATCTTTACGTCGTAACTACGACGGACCCCGAAGTCCGCTCGTCTGTATGCTAGTCCTACGGACAAAAAAACGACGTATGCTCATAAGCAAAAACTAAACGGAAGCACTCGGTCTAGTAAAACTAGTGTTCGTATTGTAGGTAGCACATTCATCACGCTGCAAAATCTGTGATCGTTGAATGCAGCGCATTTTATTTCTTCTTTACGAATGCTCTAAAGAACGAAGGTGTTTTGCTGTTCATAATCAGAGTTCTCCCAAACTGATTTCTGAATTCTTTTTCTCTTTGATCTCATGAATGATATAGTATGCTTTTTATAAACAATGTTTCCATACTAATAATACTTTTTCCCTTATTTTTTTTATTTTTTTTTTAGGTTTGTAAAGTTACCACAAAGAACCCATTATTCTTTTTTATGTTTTTTCTAGTGATTATTTTTTAATTTTTAGATAAAGTTAACCCAAAGCACCGTTTTTGTTTATGTATATTTTTTTTTTTCAAGACTTACCACTTGAACATTCTTAACATTAGTAATGTATTTTTGGTGTGTTTTTTTAAAACTCAATGAGATTGTTGTCCCTTGTTAATTTAACATTGTGTGTAAAATCAATGATTTAAAAGAAAACACATAAAGTCTTTTGCTAAACTCAAAAAAGATCCATTTATTCATGGTCAAAATAAAATAAAGAGGAAGTCAACACTGGAAAAAGTCGGTGTACAAGAAAATTGGGATCTTGAGGAGTCCATATAAGAGGGAGCACAATCTGGTCCAAGAATCCCAGAGATCAACAGCACCAGCAGATGATCTAGATGTCCCCAGACTGTGGTCCTACAACAGCCTGCGTCTTCTGTCAGACCAGACTGAACCCAGGTCATCACTTTCTTCTCTTCCCTGCAGCCTTTCCTCCACGCTGCCCTGCAGCCTTCCCTGCAGCCTTCCCTGTAGCCTTTTGAGGCTGTGGCTCAGGTGTTTCAGTTGTGGCAGGAGGAGGAGGAGGAGGAGGAGGAGGAGGAGGAGGAGGAGGAGGAGGGGGGGCTGCCTCATGTAGTTGGGTGTTTTTGGTTAGCGTGCCCTGCAGCCCCTTATGGATTGTTTCCCCAAATAGGCGCTCACAAATGAGGCGCTGCTCCCAATCCATCTGAAGAAGCCTGCTGGCTAAGTAGCAGCCATAGGCTTCTTCCGCTTCGGGGGGGCTTGTTAAAAAACGGGTGGCCTGTTGCATGAGGCGCAGGGATGCGTCCTGTGTGACCATCCCCTTCCTGGCCCTTTTTTTGGGAAGGTGGAGGGGAGGCACTTGGGATTGGGTGAGGCTCCTACTGGGCCCAGCCACCTCACTTGGCCCAGCCACCTCACTTGGCCCAGCCACCTCACTGGGAGCAGCCACCTCCTGCCTGACACTGGGCCCAGCCTCCTCCAGGATGATGGTGAATCCGGCCTCCTCCAGGCTGTCCATGGGCCCGGTCTCCTCCTGCCTGCCACTTTCCCCACATTCCTCCTGGATGGACTCATCCTGTGTATAAAAAAAGGACAATAGTTTTAGTTTCTTTTTTTGGGTTCATCAATGACACACAGTTTGCTTCTCATGACTAGCAAATTCAATGTGAATACATCTCTTTAATAAAAGAGTCTAATCAGACACCCTAATTATTTCAAGCAGGTGCCAAACATATTTAGTCACTACTATCATTTGATATGTATACACAATTTTGAGTGCTAAATTATTTGAGACAATTATAACATCCAGTTAACATCATTAATATTAGTACAGTAAATATTTGTTAAAATAATTTACCTGACTCCAGATGGTCATATCCGGTTCATCCAGGATGGAAGACCCAGCTTGCTCCTCATCAGCCTCTGCTGGGGTGGAGGGAAGGGTGGAGGGAAGGGTGGAGGGAAGGGTTGAAAGTGATGCCCTGGCTTCATTCTGGTCATCAAGAAAACGGAGTTGATTGTAGTACCACAGCCTGGGTACATAAACATCATCTGCTGATGCTCCTGATCTCCTTGATTCCTGGATCTTCCTATGCTCCCTTTTATACATGTTCCTCAAGACCCCAATTTTCTTGAGCACTGTCTCCATTGTTGCTCCCGGGATGGTCTCCTGGACAAAGGACAGAAGTCTCTCCAGCGTTGACTTCCTCACATGCTTGGCATAATACTGAGGGTGTTTCACCTCCCACAAATTCCTCATCTCTCGATACTTTGAAATAAAAGAAGTCAGGAACTCTGGATCCTTCAATAGGGGATTCATTATATCTGGAAAAGAGAAAGTCACAAGACCAAAAAAACTTATTATATGTTTCTGCTAACCCCTCATCATCTTCTCCCTATGTAGGCCTCATCAATCTATCAAGCCATATAGGCCGCTTGCTACAAAGTCATGACCATAAACCCCCCCCCCAAAAAATTATATATATCTCAAATTACCTTCGTTTTGGAACGTCCTGGTCCACTATCACCTACGCACAGAACGTACGTACGACACGCGCGAAAGGCCCTCCTTTATACACTACGCATGTGTGAAACTCCGCCTGCGTCGCCCGCCCCTGACGTTCGAAATGAACTCATGTTCTCCGCCCCTTTTTTGTTACGGCGCGTAGTGGAGTTAAAGAATGGCGGAGACACCTGAAATGTTGACGACCTCAGGTAGTGGAGACAGCCCGGAGGCTGGAACGTCTGGAACGTCAACCAAATCTATGAGGCCTAGATTTAAGGCCTCTAATATGAGTTTCAAAGAGATGGTGGAGATGGTGGCCATTCTTCACAAAGACGACTATGATGGCAATTATGGGCCGTACGCACAGCCAAATTTGCGCAAGGCCAAAATAATGGCGAAGGTCGTGGAGACTTTGCAGGCATCATTTGGGGTCCAGCGCTCCAAAGATCAATTGCGCAAAAGATGGTCTGACCTGAAACTCAGGGAGCCGGATCAATACCGACGTATCCGGAAAGTTCTTAAAAAAAGTAAGTACTTGTCGTGTTTTTCTCTTGTGTTTATTACCTTGTATACTGCTCCATGTGCTTTTCCTTCCTATACGATTTTTGTTCATCGTTTTAAACGATCTTTTAATAAACCTCGTTACATATCCATATCTATCTATCTAATATATATATATATATATATATATATATATATATATATATATATATATATATATATATATATATATATATATATATATATATATATATATATATATATATATATATATATATATATATATATATATATATATATATATATATATATATATATATATATATATATATATATATATATATATATATATATATATATAAATATATATAAAAATATATATATAAATATATATAAAAATATATATATATATATATATATATATATATATATATATATATATATATATATATATATATATATATATATATATATATATATATATATATATATATATATATATATATATATATATATATATATATAAATATATATATATATATATATATAAATATATATATATAAATATATATATATAAATATATATATAAATATAGAAATATAAATATATATATAAATATAGAAATATATATATAAATATAGATATATATAGATAGATATATATATATATATATATATAGATATATAGATATTGATCTATATATATATATATATATAGATATATAGATATATATATATAGATATATAGATATATATATCTATATATATATATCTATATCTATATATATATATATATATCTATATCTATATATCTATATCTATATATATATATATCTATTTGAAGTTCTCTTAATTTTTTGGATTTACATTTAGTTAGATATTTAGAGATTTTGTTCCAGATATAGAGAGAGATCAAAAGATTATTAACTATATTTTGAGATATTGATATCTATCTATCTATCCGGTATGTCTTTATAATTTTAAATATTGAACTAAAATAGGAACTCTACACAAACCACTTCACTACAAATGTGGGAAAATTATTATGTCCTAAAATATCTGTGTGCTAATTAGATTACTAATTTTTGGTTTCACATAGGGGAAAAATCACTCAGCCAACCAAAAGAACACAGTCCACCCCAAGCAAAACAGGATTGGGCAATCAGCCCAAGTCCCATTGAGGATGTGGAGGAAGGAGAGGTGGGCGACATGGGCACCCCACCAGGTGAGTGTCTGACACACCAGCTTACGTTAATCTATGCATGGCTGCCTTTTGTTTAATTGAATTTGGCTACTCTATTTTAGGGGATCTGGTTGTGCTTCATTCAAGCAACAGTGACACCCCCGAGGATGTGGAGGAATTAGGCTACATGGCCACCCCACCAGGTCAGTGTCTGAGACAACAGCTTTATTTCTGGTAAGGTAAACTATGTATGTGTGCATATTTCTAAAGACATTTTTTGGTTTCATTCCACTTTAGGAACAACAAGAAGTGACTATTTCACCTCTGAAAGTGCCCAACGTCTAATTGGTCAAATAATGGCCTGGAATCAAGACATGGATCAAATGCGTAATCGGCTGGATCGTATGCAGCAGGAAATGAAGGACATGATTGATGTTTTGGGTCGAATCTAAATGCCCTTTTTTAAACCCCAAAACATCAATCATGTCCTTCATTTCCTGTTTTGCTGACCCCATTCTGGGCCTTCTCTTTCTTTTTTTGGCATAACATAAATGGCTGTTTAACCTAATGTCAAAAAGGAGGGCTGTCAAAAATCCACAAAAAAATAAAAATGGATTTTCTACAAAACACCAAAAAAAAAAAAAAAAAATTGATTTTAAAAAACACCAAAAAAAAAAAAAAAAAAGTGATTTTAAAAAACCCAAAAAAAAAAATAAAAATTGATTTTAAAACACCAAAAAATCGAATAAATAATTAATGTTAAAAAACCAAAAAAAGTAAAAAAATTGATTTTAAAACACCAAAAAAATAAAAAAATAATTAATGTTAAAAAACCAAAAAAAATTAAAAAATTGATTTTAAAACACCAAAAAATCGAATAAATAATTAATGTTAAAAAACCAAAAAAAGTAAAAAAATTGATTTTAAAACACCAAAAAAAAAAAAAAATAATTAATGTTAAAAAACCAAAAAAAATTAAAAAATTGATTTTAAAACACCAAAAAAATCGAATAAATAAGTAATGTTAAAAAACCAAAAAAAATTAAAAAATTGATTTTAAAAAACAAAAAAAAAAAAAAAAAAAACTTGCTTTTAAAAAAAAACAAAACTTGATTTTCCAAAAAAAAAGCCTGTTTTCGAAAATCCAAAAGCCCAAAATATTTTTTTGTGGATTAGGTAGAAATATTTAAATATAATTATATTTTGCTACATCATTAAGATACCATTATATTTTTGTCTATGAACATTTTATACTAAATGCAGAACTGAATGCATAACAACCATTAATAAAAACATCTCCTTTTATAGGATTTTAACAAATGTGTGGTTTGTTATTTCAAGGCTCAGTATCAGTTTGGTTATAATTGTCAAAAAGTTGTTTACAGTGGCAATGGAGCTTATTTAGACATTTTTAAAATTCTAATACAGTTGGCACTACAACTGCTCGACCATAACCTAGGAGACAGCCCAAAAGAAAGGCAAGCAATAAATATAATGCCAGATTTCAGCAATATTTTTTTTCTTGTCAAAAAATTATATATCCTGGCCCATTGCAATGGCCCCCCTACCCATAAAATAATCAACATATTGCTGTCTAACCTGACGGGAACTTTGGGGGGCCAAGCCAGTACGGACAGTATCCAGGCCTGTAAGGTTGGCTTCTATTTGTCCGGCCTCAGGCCCAACTGTGCCTATATAATTGGCAGAATGCTTATTTAAAAAGTTGTGCAGAATGCAGCATGATAAAATTATAAAATTAAGTTTGTATTCCGCCAAATTAATGGCTGTTTGAAACAGGCGGAACCGGCTGGCCAGAATTCCAAACGCATTCTCAACCACTCTTCTAGCTCTGGCCAGCCGGTAATTAAAAACCCTCCTCTCCGGGGTGAGGGTTCTTTGGGGGAATGGCCTCATGAGGTGCTTGCTCAGAGCGAAGGCTTCATCGGCAATGAAGACAAAGGGGAGTCCTTCCACGTTATCCTCATCAGGTGGCAATCCCAGGCCACCACTCTGGAGACGCTGGCAGAACTCCGTCTGGGCAAATACTCCTCCATCCGACATCCGGCCATTCTTCCCCACGTCCACATATAACAAATCATAGTGTGCCGACACCACCGCCATTAAAACAATACTGTGGAACCCCTTATAATTAAAATAATATGACCCCGAATGGGGTGGTGGCACAATGTGGACATGTTTCCCATCTATAGCCCCTCCACAATTGGGAAAGTCCCAACGGCTGGCAAAATGGGATGCCACAGTCTGCCATTCCTGTGGCGTTGAAGGAAACTGGGGAATCAAACAAGAAAACCAAAATCAATTAATTTGGAAGCTAACATTGCAAGAAAATTAGACAATTAAAAACATTATTCCCCAGCATCAGTATAACATTCAATAATTTAATTCTTCTGGAATAACTAATATGGAAAAAGGCACACTTATCAGATTGCTCACCCCCTCTGATAGAACATTGATTACATTTTAGGGGGTTGTGAAATCCCAAAAAAAATTACTTTAACAACACGCAGGAATTTAGGGATAACAAAGGCTACAAGACTGCAGTTGTCGCACTCTGCAGGTGCAGTTGCTAACCAGCTTACAGTAAATGAGGTAATGTCAAAAGGCATTCATGTTGCAAAGAGTACACAATCACATGCAAGGGCAATTAATGAAAACACTTTGAGGCTTGCATATGATTTGATGATGGAAATCAGCAGAGCTTCTGCTCATTTACTAAAGCACTGGAACAAATGCACTTGTAGAGTGCACATGCATTTTGCAAAGTGCAACATAGATTTGCTTTAGACAAATCAACACCACAGAACATTCAAGCAAATTTTAACGAGGGTGGGGGTGGGGGGGTTGTGAAATCTAGCTAATTGCTAATTAGCAGCACACTATTTGGAGTGAGTTCAGGTGGGGGGGGGTTGTGAAATCTAGCTAATTGCTAATTAGCAGCACACTATTTGGAGTGAGTTCAGGTGGGGGGGGGGGGTTGTGAAATCTAGCTAATTGCTAATTAGCAGCACACTATTTGGAGTGAGTTCAGGTGGGGGGGGGGGTTGTGAAATCTAGCTAATTGCTAATTATAAGCACACTAAATACACTCCAACAAAATACATTCAAAATGAGTAGACTAGGTGGATATGTTCCCATCACTTCATGCTGGGAAGGTTATTGAAGGAAACTATACATGCATGACAAAAAATAACAGGAAAAAATCCCAGCATGTGTGAGGATAAAAAGGGGACATTCACACTATATTGCAATGATGGGAAGTAGTGTTTGAAGCAAGAAATACATTACATTATCAAAGATTACATAAAAGAACATGTGATGCTAATAAAATAAAAATAGCTTACCTTAATATAGTCCTTCTGCAGGACCTGTATGATGGCAGAACAGGTCTCTGGGATAATGATCCCCAGAGCCTGGGGGGAGATGCCTGTCGAGAACTTAAGGTCCTGCAGGCTTCTCCCTGTGGCCAAATACCGCAAGGTAGCAACCAGCCTCTGCTCCGGAGTGATGGCTTGCCTCATGCAGGTATCCTGCCTGCTGATATAGGGGGTCAGCAAAGCCACCAAACGATCAAAAACGGGGTCCGTCATCCGGAGAAAGTTCCTGAAATCCTCAGGATTATTCTCACGGATCTCACGGAGCAAAGGCATGTGACAGAACTGGTCACGCTGAAGCAACCAATTCTTGGTCCATGAACTCCTCCTCGCCCTGTTCATGGACTGGTCTTGGGCTGAAGAATAAACTACAGCACCAAGCACATACAATGCACGAGCTCTACGACGAGTACGTACAGGTAACATGGCTTCAAAACGGTCGGCTGGTCAGAACGCACTAAACAGAACGCACTGAAGAACAGCAAGGCCTGTGAAGAACGACCTGAAAATCAGGAACGAGCGGCCAATAAAACAAAGATTTCTCAATGCCAACTGACCAAACGCACTGAAAAGCAGATACAAACCTCACAAGCACAGACTGAACAACAGTTAAAACGAACTGAAAAATACGAGTCTCACAAGCGCGAATCGTCTCTCACCAAACTTCTACTAACACGAGATAAACACGAGATTAGCAGAAGGAGCCCAAAGGGTGTCGTACGGGCTATTGAACTTCCGTTTTATAGTCTCGTCCGACTTGGTGTACGTCACAGCGTACTAAGCTGGCGTACTTTTGTGTGGTCGTGTGTGGGCAAGTCCGTTCGTAAGAAAGTCTGCCCCAAGTCCGCCGAAGGTACGCCGGAAGTATGTCGGACAGGCTGTCCGACTTTTGTAGCTGCAAAGTCCGACCGTGTGTACGCGGCATTAGAGAGTTCATCTGGGCAGGGAAGAAACCGCGCATTAGTATGCATACATTGATGAGGACGAAAGCAGAGGGAGGTATTAACTTACCACACTTTAAGCTCTACTATTATGCGACACATTTGACCCGCATTTTGGACTGGAATTGTCACACCCGTTCCAAGGTGTGGGTCAACCTAGAAAGCCTAAACACAGAGACACCACTAAGGTTTCTGCCATGGGTGAACAAAGAAGCGCGTACAACTGAAGTAGGAGAACACCCCACGATAGGGCCAACTTTAAAGATTTTTCAGATAGTCTCACAGCTTTACAACCTTGCGTCCTCCCCAGGACCTCTAACCCCACTGATTAAGAATAGAGAGTTTGCTCTAGGACATACGACAAAGTCTTTCCCTCATAGGGATGACAAAACTCCACTGACAGTAGCACATTGCCTTGAAAATGGCAGACTAAAAACTTTTACCAAACTACAGACGGAATTACAGGCCAAACACTTCACTCACTGGCAATATAGACAACTACATGACTATATTCTCTGCCCCGCGAACAAGGAAAAATTCTTGAGAGAACAAACAAGCTTCGAAAAAGTTTGCTTAGCAGGAGAACAAGTACACAAAGCTACCTCTTTAATTTACAGATGGCTACGGCCTAGTCAGGACAACCATCAGAGTAAACACAAACTAGAATGGGAGACTGCGCTGCAAAAATGTTTCACTGACACACAATGGAACAATGCTTGTATTCTGGCTCACAAATGCTCAATTAGCACCAGTAATCAAGAAACATCATACAAAATCTTGACAAATTGGTACTTCACTCCGGCCAAACTGCATTCTTGGTTCCCGGAGATATCCGAGAACTGTTGGAGATGTGGCTCTGCAAAGGGTGACATGCTACATATATGGTGGCACTGTCCGTTAATACGTGCATTCTGGGACTCCGTTTGTGCAAAGATACAAGCAATAACTGAAACCGGCATAGCTCTTTCACCTGAATGCTGCCTGTTACACATCTCAAACTACTCGCTAAGTAGATACAAAAAGTCAGTAGTACGACACATGCTGAACGCAGCAAAAACCATAATACCTAGACACTGGAAAACAACACACTCACCCACGCTAGAAGAATGGCTCCTAGAGGTAGATTCAATATACAGAATGGAAGAAACGGTAGCCATGTCCACTGAAAGGACAGACAAATTTCATAATTTATGGAGAGCTTGGTTCATATTCAAATACTCAAAAGACTTTACTGGAACGCAGGTTGATTGAATGATTATTTTTCCTGTAGATCATATTATCTAAAACACCAGACTGAGATGGCAGAGCTTAAGTCGTCCCGAGCAGCATAGAGCGGGACTACTCTTTTCCCACACACTCTTTTCATCCCTGTCTTTCACATATTTTCCCTCCTCTTTACTCTTCTTTATCTTTATTATTGTCTACTATACAGTGTTATAATCTTAAAGTGAGTTGAGATACTCACAAACAATATCTAAGAACTATCAACAGAAATTGTACAACTAGATTCAAGATATGATCTCCACAACTCTGTAATGTGCTATAAAGTGATTGCTATCTGTGATTGTATCATACACAACTCTGTTATACTGCAATATTATTTTTGCTAAATAAAGCTTTTTTTGGAAAAAAAAAAAGATGTAAACAGAACTGTAAGCTAACCATTTTATGTAGTGACAGGAGCTTTGATTGGCGTTCAGAGAGCTTTAACAAAGCCTGTCTGAAGCCTTGTTTTGAAGCAAGTGTAAACTAGCCCGTAATGTGTGTTGAAGCCAAAGCAAGTGTAAATGAGCCCTAAAGCTCTTAATATATGCAATTTATACAGTAATTTTTTTTATCACTTGAATTATTTTTCCCATTATGGGCCTGAGTGGGGCCTCATGTCTAGGTTTTGCCTAAGGCCTCACAAAGCCTAGAGCCGCCGCTGCTTGAAAATGTATGTTAACCCTAATAATTAACCTCTCTTATATGCTCCTTATGGTTGATAAATATACCATACCTTTTGATTTTGGCAGAAATGTTGTAAACGTCCTGAGCTCTCTGCCTCTGTTGATTGTTATCAGTTATCATTGTTCCCAGCTCTCTGCTGACTATAGAACAACTCCCTTCTGTACAATGAAAATGAGGACTAAGTGTTGTCACCCTAGGACATGTAGATCACCAAGTGAAACTAAAGAAAAAAAAAGCTTAAAACCCAATTTGTCTTTGGATCTCTAGGGCATTAAAGGGTTTGTAAAGGCAAAAGGTATTTTATCTTAATGCACTGTATGCATTAAGATAAAAAGCCTTCTGTGTGCAGCAGCCGCCGCCCAACAGCCCCCCTAACACTTACCTGGGGTCCCTCTTTGTCCAGTGATGTCCACGAGTGTCTCAGCCATCTGAGATTCTCCTTCCTAAATGGCACAGCAGTAATGCCATTGGCTCCCACTGCTGTCAATCGAAGTCAGCTAGCCAATCAGGAGAGAGAGGGGGCAGGGCTGGGTCAGGGTTCCGTGTCTGAATGGACACAGGGAGTTGTGACTCAGCTAGGGTGCCCCCATAGCAAGCTGCTTGCTGTGGGGGCACTCAACAGGAGGGAGCGGCCAGGACCACAGAAGAGGGACCTGAGAAGAGGAGGATCTGGGCTGCTCTGTGCAAATCCACTGCGCAGAGCAGGTAAGTATAACATGTTTGCTATTTTTAGAGGAAAAAAAACAATCCTTTACAATCACTTTAAGGTTCTTCCCCAGCCCTGGGATCACTGCAGAGTGTTACAGAGAATGGCAACATGTCATTATATTGCGTGGATCTCTGTAGTGTTTAGGATCCACCCAGTGCCAGACTTCGTTAAAAATATAGAATTTTTTTTTTACTGCAGCAGGGGTGCTCTGATTAGGCAAGAGGGACAAACAGGAAAGTGAGTTAGGTATTAAAAAATAAAAGAAGCCACTATATCTAAGGATTCGTAAGCTGCAAGATATAACATTTTTGTGCATATTTTTATGCAGCGTACAAATACATATTTCTTCATTTTGTATATACATAAATATATGTTACCACCAACTACGAGGATTCCAAGACAAACTAGCCAAGTCAAAACTCTAGTTTTTGTGTTCTTGGTAAATGGGGCCCTAGAATAGTCTGTGCCATAAAAGAGAAAGGTGTTCAAATGTCTTGTGGTGTATTCCAGTTCCCCTTACCATTTATAGTGCAGCTAAAATAAAAAACTGAAAATTCAGCAAAAGAGACATAATTTACAGTCATCAGGACATGTCCCTTGTGCTAAGACTCTTCTTTTTCGATGAAATCCTCCTCTTTCCATGCCCCACCACCCCAGCAACCATAATTTTCTGGTGCAGGGGGTTAGTAGAACTATGGGGCTATCTCAGGATTTATTCAAGAGAGCCTGACTATGCCTGCCCTTTCCGCTCTGCTACTGCATTAATAGAAACCGTTCTAAAGCTTCAATGAAGGAAAAGTGATCAACGAATAGAGAACGGGCAAATGATTGTTAGGTCCACCTCCTCCATTTATAAATCCTGTTTCACTCATAGAAGTTGTAGTATGGTTTCTATAAATGGAGCAGCTGGGCAGAAAAGACACACATAGTCTGGCTCATTTGATGAGAGCCTGTGACAGCTTCTTAGCTCTATTAACCACTTCAACGCTGGAAGATTAGGGCAGCAGGGGTTGGGGGGCACGTACGGAGAAGGATTTCACCTAAAAGGAATGGCATCAACACAAGGGGACTTGTGCTTTCTTGTGCTGTTTCACATAGGCTTTAACACAGTCGTGCATAACATCAAGATTTAGGAGTTAAGTTTCGATTTGTAGACAAATGGAAAGCTAAAAGAGGGGAGAAAATAACTTATTTTGAAATGTTACCATATAAAAATACAGGAAATGGCCATGTAAAAAAATAAGATTGATTAACAATTTATTTATAGATACTAAACAAAAACCACTGTGTTTTTTATAAGCCAGATATAGCAGTTTATAAGTTTATTGTCAATGGTTGCTTTAAAAACAAAGTACCATGGTATGGAGTATATACTTTAACCTAAATAATACGTGAAACAAACATATAAAGTATGATTTCTTAAATTATTTAATTAGATAAGAGCTGTACATGGATATAGGTAAACATCATTTTAATGTTGAGGAATGCCACTAGTTTAGAAAGAAAAAAAAAAGCTATTTAATAATGAATAATGATTGGGTTTCCTTAATTATTATGAGCCTTAGTGTTATACTAGATTCCCAGCTTTTCTGCTGGTAATAGCTTATAGAACCTGGAACAGTTTTCAAAAGCATTAGCATTGTTTTGTTATCTGCCACAAGCTTGCAAAATATAAATAGATTATCAGCTTCTCTAATAAGAAAAATAATGGTGCTAACAGGAGCTGAAAAAAATTCACAAATAAAAGTGATCTACCGTTAACCTAAAAGTTTCAATACTTACAAATTGCCAGCTACTCTGCCCAGTAAAAAAAATAGCTATAATACCTTAGCATGCAGAACAATGGCATCAGTGTCCACGCTATCCTCCTCCTAACCAGCACTTGCAATTTTGTACTTCCTTTAAGATTTAGCTTAGCATTAGGGATGAGCTGAGTTTCTAAGTCTGCTACAAAGACTCTTAGAAATACACAGTATATGTACAGTTACATAGTTCCCAGATGTGTATAGGTTTATATTTATTTTAAGTTCTTTGCTGTGTTCTATTTTTGTGTACGGTATTTATAATTATGTTTAATTAGTATGTAGCACTGTGGTCCTGCAAGATATGACATTTCGTTCTACCATATGTCCTCACGTATAGTAGAATGACAATAAGGCTTGACTTGATTAAGTCATTAGCAACTCAAGAGAATGGTGAACAAATTTTACCACTTGTGTCTACAGCAACAGATTGCCAACAATGCACTCCTTAGCCTTTGAACTGTGATCAAGTGAATTATAAGGGCCAATCATGAGGGTTTTTCTATGTGCCACCTCCTTCCTAAAAAAAGTAATGGTTTCCAGCAGCTTTTTGTCAATGTGTATTAGAGAAAACATGAAGCAGTTAGTAGATCACAGCAGGGCCGGTGCTACCACTTGGCAAACTAGGCAGCCGCCTAGGGCGCACTGCTGCCTAGGGCACCTGGCCACTGGTGTTCCTACTCTCTTCTCTCTGCAGAAAGCAACCAAGTCTCAGCATCAGCAGGCAGGCGTGGCTCCATTCGCACATAGTGTCAGAGGTGCAGCAGTGGTGGAGGACTGTGTCTGTGTCCAGAATCCTGAATGAATGTAAGCAAGCAAACGTTCATTGATGGGCACTGGTAGGCTGCATTGATGGGCGCTGGTGAGGCTGCATTTGATGGGCACTACATTAAAAAGGCGGGGTAAACATGGGCATGGCAAAGGGGATGGAGTTAGAGGTGGAGCTGGGGGGGGGCGGCAAAATTAGGTTTCGCCTAGGGTGTCAAAAATCCTTACACCAGACCTGGATCACAGAGTGTTTGCAGGAAGAGCTACAATGTAAATGTTGCTCCTGGTGATTGTTGAAAACTACCAGCTTTACAGTGAGTCAAACACACTCACTGTGTGCTTGACAGTACTGAAGTATATAGGGATAGAAAACATCCCTATACAGTGCTGCTGAAAAGTCCTATGTTCACAGTCAGTGTGTGCTGGGGACACTTGGAGTAGATAGGGAGAGGTCATACTGTGTTTACAGGGAGTAGGGATGAGCTGAACACCCCCCGGTTCGGTTCGCACCAGAACCTGCGAACAGACCGAAAATTTGCACGAACGTTAGAACCCCATTGACGTCTATGGGACTCGAACGTTCAAAATCAAAAGTGCTCATTTTAAAGGCTAATTTGCATGATATTGTCCTAAAAAGGGTTTGGGGACCCGGGTCCTACCCCAGGGGACATGTATCAATGCAAAAAAAACTTTTAAAAATGGCCGTTTTTGCGGGAGCAGTGATTTTAATGATGCTTAAAGTAAAAAAAAAAAAAGTGAAATATTGCTTTAAATATCGTACCTGGGGGGTGTCTATAGTATGCCTGTAAAGTGACGCGTGTTTCCCATGTTTAGAACAGTCCCTGCACCAAATGTCATTTTTAAAGGAAAAAATCTCATTTAAAACTGCTTGCGGGTTTAATGTAATGTCAGGTCCTGGTAATATGGATGAAAATCAGTGAGACAAATGGCATGGGTACCCCCCAGTCCATTACCAGGCCCTTTGGGTCTTGTATGGATATTAAGGGGAACCCCGCACCCAAATTAAAATAAGGAAAGGTGTGGGGCCACCAGGCCCTATATACTCTGAACAGCAGTATACAGGCGGTGCAAACAAGACAGGGACTGTAGGTTTGTTGTTAAGTAGAATCTGTTTGTAATTTTGAACGGGTACATTTTTAACGTGTTTAGCTCCAGCCAAAAAATCTTTTTTAAGCTTTTTGGAAAACATAGGGTAGGGTTATCACCCCTGTGACATTTGTTTTGCTGTCTTTCCTCCTCTTCAAAAGATTTCACCTCACTTTTTGTCCCAATGACAAATGTTTTTTGAAAATTTGGGTTTTTTTGTGGAACAAGGATTGGAAAGCATCAGTGGAAAGGAGAAATGTTTTTCCCATATTAATTCTTACAGGAGAGAATTTCCCTTCCTAGGGGTAGATTTCATCTCACTTCCTGTTGTCTCCTTCCGTTTGCAAGTAGGAGTCGTTTGTAAGTTAGATGTTTGAAAGTAGGGGCCTGCCCTATATACTCAGCAGAAATTTGGGCCTTAGGTGTTGATGTATCCACAACACTGTAAGCCCTCACAGGGCCCTGCTGTGAAATATTAGATCAAGAATTGTAATTACATGCCCCTGTTGAACAGGGGCAGAAAAACTGGGCCTTTGGTGGTGGTGCTGGTGCCACAACACTGTAAATCCTCACTCGCTGTAAGTCCTCACAGAACGCTGGATGCAGGACAGGCCAGTAGTTCAATTGCATACTGTGCAAGCTCTGGCCAGTGATCCATCCTCAAGACCCAGTAACCCAGAGGATTTTCGGTGGGAAAGGTGTCCAAGTCTGATCTTGCCCCTAGGTATTCCTGCACCATGTAAAACAGATGCTGGCGATGGTTGCTGGAACCGATCATACCTTGGGGCTGCGGACCAAAAAATTGTCTGAACGCATCGGTCAGACAGCCACCTTCTCCACCACTCCTTGTTTGACTGACCAAAGCCTCAGCAACACGTTGTCCAGAAACAGGAGTTTGTAACCTCCCAGTCTCTGGGAACGCGTTGCACAGACCTTTCTGCAAGGCCTCCCGAAGATGTTTCATCCTCTGCTCCCTCTGCGATGGCAAGATACGGACCGCAACCTTACCCTTGTAACGTGGATCAAGGAGGGTTGCCAGCCAGTATTGGTCCTTCTCTTTGATACCACGAATACGAGGATCCTTACGCAGGCTTTGCAGGATCAGGGAGGCCATGCAGCGTAGGTTTGCTGAGGCATTCGGTCCGGAGTCCTCTGGGTCACTAAGGACAACATGGTCCGCAGCCACCTCCTCCCAGCCACGTACAAGTCCATGTGTTTCTTGGGACTGATCCCTTAAAGACTGCTGCTGATGCTGAGTGCCAGGATCCACCTCCATACTGACACAATCTTCCTCCTCCTCCTCCTCCTCCTCCTCCTCTTCCTGTGTGATCGGCGGGCACGCAGGAACACTGTCTCAATAAAGGGGGCCTTGAGAGGTAAGGAAGTCCTCCTCTTCCTGCCTCTGTTCTGCCTCAAGTGCCCTGTCCATTATACCATGCAGCGTGTGCTCGAACAGGTGGACAAGGGGGACAGTTTCACTGATGCATGCACTGTCACTGCTCACCATCCTCGTGGCCTCCTCAAATGGTGACAGGACAGTGCATGTATCCCTGATCATGGCCCACTGACGTGGGAAAAAAAAAAAAACAAGCTCCCCTGACCCTGTCCTGGTGCCATAGTCGCACAGGTACTCATTGATGGCCCTCTGCTGCGTGTGCAGCCGCTGCAGCATGGCCAACGTTGAGTTCCACCTGGTGGGCATGTCACAGATTAGGCGGTTCTTGGGCAGGTTAAACTCCTTTTGGAGGTCCGTCAGCCGAGCACTGACATTATATGACCGGCGGAAATGCACACAGACTTTCCTGGCCTGCCTCAGGACATCCTGTAAGCCCGGGTACCTGCCCAAGAACCGCTGCACCACCAAGTTAAGGACGTGAACCAAACAGGGCACATGGGTCATTTGTCCCTGTCGGAGGGCAGAGAGGAGGTTGGTGCCATTGTCGCAAACCACCATTCCTGCCTTAAGTTGGCATGGCGTCAACCACCTCTGAACCTGCCCCTGCAGAGCTGACAGAACCTCTGCCCCAGTGTGGCTCCTGTCCCCCAAGCACACCAGCTCAAGCACCGCATGGCATCTTTTGGCCTGCGTACTTGCGTAGCCCCTTGAACGGCTACGGAGCACCGCTGGTTTCGAGGACAAAGCACAGGAAGAGGCCATGGAGGAAGAAGAAGAGGAGGGGCTGGAGGAGAGAGGTGTGTCACAATCATTAGCATTTTGGAGGCGTGGTGGTGGAACAACCTCCGACACTACCTTGTCCTGCATCCTTCCCAGCTGCCAGCAGAGTCACCCAATGCACCGTGAAACTTAGGTAACGTCCCTGTCCATGCCTGCTTGACCATGAGTCAGAGGTAATATGCACCTTACCGCTGACCGCCCTGTCCAGCGAGGCATGGACATTGCCTTCCACATGCCGGTAGAGAGCTGGAATCGCCTTCCATTAGAAAAAGTGGCGTTTGGGTACCTGCCACTGAGGAACCGCACATTCCACAAACTCACGGAAGGGGGCAGAGTCTACCAACCGAAAAGGCAGCAGTTGAAGTGCTAGCAATTTTGCCAAGCTAGCATTCAACCTCTGGGCATGTGGATTGCTGGGAGCAAACTTCTTTCGGTGGTGCAGCAGCTGAGGCAGTGAAATTTGCCTGGTGCAATCTGATGTCGGTGTACCAAAAGCAGATTGCCCACAAGTACTTGGCTGTGACACACCTAATTCTACACCTTCATTCCTTCATGCAGGTCTCAGAGAGGACTGAAGGTATAGTGGGGTTGGAGATCTCAGCTGATGAGGAGCAAGGAGAGGTCCTCTTTGCTCTTTGGTGTGGGTCTTTTAGATACGCTTGCCAACGAACTGCATGGCAGGTCAACATATGTCTGGTCAAGCATGTGGTACCCAAGCGGGAGATGTTTTGGCCATGCGAGATACGCTTGAGACATATGTTGCAAATAGCAGCGGTGCGATCTGATGCACTCGTCTCAAAAAAGGCCCACACCAAAGAACTTTTTGAATAACGCGCAGAGACTGCAGCGCCCTGCACATGTGGAGCTTTGGGGTGTGATGCAGTCAATGTGCTGCCCTTAGGCTGGCCCCTGGAGGGCATCCTGCCTCGTTGGTGATGTGCCACCTCCTCCTACTCCTCCTCCTCTCTCCTATCAGGCACCCACGTTAAGTCAGTGACCTCATCATCCCCTCCCTCCTCATCACTGGAGCAAACCTGGCAGTATGCTGCAGCAGGGGGAGCATGACTGCCAGATTGCTGTCCTTCTTGGGCACCCCCTCTGTCCGTGCTCATGTTACTGCCTTCATCGAGCTCAGTATCATCATCAGAGCCTTCCAAAGGCTGGGCATCCTCCTGGAGCATGTACAAAACACTGTGGTCAAACAGTTCGAGTGACTCCTCAGGAGGACATGGTGGGGCTAGGGAAGGAGTCACTGATGACATTGAGCCGAGGGAAGAGGCCGCTGCTTTGCCAGACAAAGTACCCTGGGCATGGGTGAGAGAGGATGAGGAGGATGAGGACGGCTTGGTCATCCACTCGACCAAGTCTTCCGCATGTTGCGGCTCAACACGGCCAGCTGCCGAAAAAAAGGCCAAGCGTGTCCCACGGCCACGTGCTGATGAGGATGCACCGTCTCCACGACCAGCACTAGACACAGAGCCTGCTTGCCCTCTCTTATTGGCTTGTGACTGTCTGCCTCTCCTTCTTGGCCTTCCAGACATACTAATGGCCTGTAGCTGCACTAAGCTGGGATATAGATATATATGTACTGATACTGCAGCTAGCAAAATCAACTGCCTGCCTGTAGTATGAGAACACCACCAACCTTCTACAGGTAGCTTTAGCTGAACACTGTGCAGAGCTCGCAAAAAAATAACTTGTAGGTTTAGCTGAACACTGTAAGGTGGACGCACTGCACTAACTTGTAGCTTTAGATGAACACTGTGCAGAGGTCTCACTACACCAACTTGTAGGTTTAGATGAACACTGTGAGCAGGATGCACAGCACTAACTTGTAGTTTCAGCTGAACACTGTGAGCAGGACGCACCGCACTAACTTGTAGGTTTAGCTGAACACTGAGCAGGACGCACTGCACTAACTGTAAATAGTCTAGCTGCCTGACTGTGGTACTAATAGGATCAAAAGAACACCAGCAATTTTCTTCAGGTAGCTGTAAATACTGTAACAAGACAAGCCTGCCTGTCAGTAAGAAGATAACAGGAACGGATCTAGCTGAACACTGTGAGCAGGACGCACTGCACTAACTTGTAGCTTTAGATGAACACTGTGCAGAGGTCTCACTACACTAACTTGTAGGTTTAGCTGAACACTGTGAGCAGGACGCACCCCACTAACTTGTAGGTTTAGCTGAACACTGTGAGGTGGACGCACCCCACTAACTTGTAGTTTTAGCTGAACACTGTGAGCAGGACGCACTGCACTAACTAAATATTCTAGATGCCTGACTGTGGTACTAATAGGATCAAAAGAACACCAGTAATTTTCTTCAGGTAGCTGTATATACTGTAACAAGACAAGCCTGCCTGTCAGTAGGAAGATAACAGGAACGGATCTAGCTGAACACTGTGAGCAGGACGCACCGCACTAACTTGTAGATTTAGCTGAACACTGTGAGCAGGACATACCCCACTAACTTGTAGGTTTAGCTGAACACTGTGAGCAGGACGCACCCCACTAACTTGTAGTTTTAGCTGAACACTGTGAGCAGGACGCACTGCACTAACTGTAAATAGTCTAGCTGCCTGACTGTGGTACTAATAGGATCAAAAGAACACCAGTAATTTTCTTCAGGTAGCTGTATGTACTGTAATAAGACAAGCCTGCCTGTCAGTAGGAAGATAACAGGAACGGATCTAGCTGAACACTGTGAGCAGGACGCACCGCACTAACTTGTAGGTTTAGCTGAACACTGTGAGCAGGTTGCACCCCACTAACTTGTAGTTTTAGCTGAACACTATGAGCAGGACGCACTGCACTAACTGTAAACTGTTACGGCTCTCTGTTCAGACGGCGCTGTGATTGGCCAAGCAAGCGGGTCATAGTGCATGCTTGGCCAATCATCAGCCAGCAATGCACTGCGATGCCGCAGTGAGTTATGGGCCGTGACGCGCCACACAAATTTGGCGCGAACGGCCCATATCGTTCGCAATTCGGCGAACGGGCGAACAGACGATGTTCGAGTCGAACATGGGTTCGACTCGAACAAAAAGCTCATCCCTAACAGGGAGAGATATTTTATGTGTGTGCCAGCAACAACTTCAGTTACATTTTGGCTGTTGTTTTATCAGTGTTTTTTTTTTTAACATCATGTTTGTTGTATACTTTCAATTATTTTTAAGGGGGGTGGGGTTTAGTGTTTTGCAAAGTTATCAAATACTCTGCACTACAATATTTTGCTGACTGTTTTCAATGAAGTAAATACATTCTAATTTTTTTTTTTTAATTAACCACTTGCTTACTGGGCACTTAAACCCCCTTCCTGCCCAGATCATTTTTTTGCTTTCAGCGCTGTCACACTCTGAATGACAATTGCCGCATGCAACCCTGTACCCAAATTTAATTTTTATCATTTTTTTCACACAAATAGAGCTTTCTTTTGGTGGTATTTAATCACTACTGGGTTTTTATTTTTTACTAAAAAAATTTATAAAAAAAAAAAAATGCTCATAGTTTTTTTTATAAGATTTTGAAAACAGGTCATTTTTCTCCTTCATTAATGTGTGCTAATGAGGCTGCACTGATAAGCACTTATGGGCACTGATAGGCTGCACCGATGAGCACTGATAAGGCGGCACTGATGGGCACTGATAAGGCGGCACTGATAAGGCGGCACTAATAGGTGGCACTAATAGGTGGCACTAATAGGTGGCTTTGAGGGGCACTGATGGGCAGCACTGAATGGCACTGATAAGTGGCCCTGATAAACAGCACTGATAGGTGGCACTGATGGGCACTGGTAGGCGACCCTGATAGACAGCACTGATCGGTGGCACTGATGGGCATTGTTAGGCAGCAATGGTAAGCATTGATAGATGGTACTGTGGGTACTGGTAGGTGGCACTGTGGGCACTGGTAGGTAGCACTGGTGGGCACAGATGAGGCAGCTGCGGCTCTCTGTGTGAGGGACCGATGTTCCTCTGACAGAAGCCGGTGATCGGCTTTTTTTTCCCCGCATGCTGACAGTGTGAGGGGAAAGAAAATACCGATTACAGATCTTCTGTTTACATCACGTGATTAACTGTCATTGGCTGACAGCTGATCACGTGGTAAGGGTCCGAAATCAGCTCCTTACTCCGATCTGTGATCAGCTGAGTCCCATAGACTCGGGGATCACAGAATACGCTGCACGCAGCCCATGGGGACGCACTGACAGTGTAACAGCTGTGGGTCCTGTTAAGTAAAAGTGCTTAAATACTGTGCATGTAATCACTGCAACACTTGGGTTTTTTTTCAGTAAAATAAATACATTCGGATATTAAAAGTGAAGTGCAGGATTTGAACAAAATAAACAATCTTATTGACCTATGTAGATGCAGCATTGATACAATGATGCATCTGTCCCCCACCGCCTCTACACCGAGAACTGAGTGATCAAAGACCACTGATTACTCAGTTTTTGGTTCTGCTCTGAGCACAGAGCCCAGCTCTGTGCTCTGCCCCTCCAGAGCTCACTGGAGTGCTGGACTGTGAAGTGGGCAGGAGTAAAAATTGGGTGAAATGTGCAGCGCTTATGTGATCATATAAACCATAACAAATAATATGAGTACAGAAAACGTGAATAATAAATGATGTGCTCAAAAATACTCCAAGTATGTGATGTCTATAAACAGAGGAACTTGGACGTGTGATGTCCAAAAAAGAAAAAAGTCAGTGACAAGCTTCAGTCATGTGTGATGATAATCCTCAACCACATGTGGATATAATATAGTGACAGTCTTTAACTTCAAATATGTATGATGTAATAACAGTATGGTTTCCACCTCATCCCTTTAAACCCGAACACATATGAATTACACAGGTTCTGTGGCTGATTAAGGTGGTAATTAAACTCACTTGGTGCCTTATCTGCATTTAATTAGCCTCAGAACCTGTGTAATTCAAAGGTGTTCGGGTTTAAAGGGATGAGGTGGCAACTCTAAATAACATGTAATAAACAATATGTCTAAAAATCATAAAATGTGCATATCAAGTCCTTGATTTGTTATACTTATTGAGGCAGCGCTAAGTGTCCGATGTTATAAAACACTATATATAGAACAAATGTTTGAAGAGACAGGAAAGTTCAAAATTGAAGATGCAGTCTGTGGATGTGAAGGTAAACGTAGAAATCCTTTCACCAATAGCGATCACCGCGTGAGGGGGTCACCCCCCGTGAGATTGCACTCACCACAATATCAGTAACCACAGGCCTTTGAATAATGATCTTTAAGTCTTTGCCGTCTCCTTAGTTCAACCACCAGGTGGTGCAAGACCCTCTCGGTATGTATAACATGGGGAGAAAATGAAATGCCATATAGCGTAATATTGCTTAAGACCGTTTATTAAACAATACACAAAATCACATTCCCCATTTAAAATATGCGTACCAGATATATATAAAAATGAGCATTGAAAAGTGCACTGTGCCTGTATTAGCGTCCCCCGGGAGGAGTTCCTGGATGCGAGCTGTACACGGCTAATCCGTTCGCTTCCTGGTTACCTTCCGTGGAGCGCAAACGTCACTTCCGGTTGATTACGACCCTTAATAAGTATAACAAATCAAGGACTTGATACGCACATTTTATGATTTTTAGACTTATTGTTTATTACATGTTTAAATTTTAAGGCAGCCGCTTGGGTCTGCTGCATCTGATTGCGGAGTGATTCTGAGGCGCAGATTGATGTGAGGCAGAGGCAAGTTTTTTTCATTGTCCACACATTTCACAGTTTGGTAACTCTAAATAACAGTTAATAGTAGGTCCACCACCAAAGACACCAGAAGCTGCTTACCAGAGGGATTGAACTCAAATAGGTGTACACCTAGTGAGTCAATCAAGCTTTGTGGTATAATATACCAAGGGGATCAGATGCTCTATCCAGATATGACCTCCAGATGGACCTCCGAACAAGTGTAAGGTATGGATGGACTCAGTAGATATAGGCAGTCAGCCCCATCATTAAGAGGAAGGCATATAGTGTAACTCCATATGGAAATTTTAATGCATAAAAAGCAAAGGAAATACACTCACGTGTTTAGCAGTAAAATCAAGCGCTTGTATAAAAGAAGACAGTGGTCTCAGCATATCCTTCCGACGCATTTCGACTTAGAAGTCATCATCTGGGGTGCTGGACCACTGTACTGGCTGAGTATTTATAGGTACTGGTTACCCCCATAACAAGTGGCAGCTCCGTCTGATTGAAAGTGCAAATTATGGAGATTACTTCCTGGTTCCTCCAAAATGGCACCCGGGCTTCTATTCCAAGCCTCGTTTTCATATGTAGAGGGGGATTACTTCCTGGTTCTGCCAAAATGGCGCCCGGACAAGAGTTCCAAGCCTCATTTTAACATGTGAAAGAGGATGTGACATCATGTGGAACTGTGACTGGTTTAAACAGCCAAAAACATGGCACCGCTATTTTCGGGGACATATAGGGGCAGATGTGGCTTGAAACGGCACAATGTCTGGTGTATATAACCTACAACATGGCGCAGTTTGTCATAAGGACATGTATATTAATACACTAAGTCACAAGGTATCACCCTTCTGGCAGCAAAAATAAAAAACAATATAATACATCCAAACATTGCTCTAGCCTGAACATGGGCAGTGGCGTAGTAGCCAGCACTCCCACCCAGCAGCAAAAGGGTTGCAGGTTCGAATCCCGAGATTCCATGATGGGGTAAAAAATAAATAAATAAATAAATAAAAATTATGTAATATATATAAAAAATATATGATACTAAGGTGTGACAAATGATGGCACCCCTCAGAAAGGACACGTTATTGGTTGGATCGAGCTGATATTTGTGATAGGGACCAAACCAGTATATATTCAAATAAGAAATCCAAAATACATTTCTAAAATATATGTTATAAGAATTTAATAAAAAATACCCTCATAAAAACATTTAAAAATACTTATAAAAAAAAAAAAAAAAAAACTCTCATATAAGATATTCTAATAGGTACCAACTGGACCCTAAAGTACCAGAAATAGAGAAAAGGCATCATGCTTGGTTGATAAAAGTATTGATGTCCCAGTCTATGTTCAACCCAAAAGGGGAGTAGGTCTGCAATTGGTGGATCCAATAAGTCTCCAAACGAGAGACTCCCCTTGTCTTAGCTCCTCCCCTCCAAGGAGGTGTATATTTATCTATGACAAGAAATTGAGAACCAGTAGGGTCTCGTCTGTGATGCTCTCTATAATGTCGAGGCACATTATGTTTGATGTCACCACTTTTTAATTTAGTGATATGTTAGCTGACTCTAACAGAGAAAGCTCGAATTGTACGGCCCACATACTGCTTCCCACAGGGAGAGGTAATCAGATAAACGACATGTGTGGTAGCACAAGTGCAGAATGTTTTAATGGGATATGTACAGTTTCTAGTGTTTGATTTAAACTCGAGGCTTTTACATCTACCACAGGAATTGTATTAACATACAGTGCATTTTTTGCAGGGAAAATAACCCACTAAGTTGTGAAAAAAAGAAGGTCGTATGGGGGGATTTATGATATTAGGTGCAATTTTTCCCTGCAAAGAAGGCACACCTCTAAAGATGACCTTAGGTTGTTCTGGGAGTATTTCCTTTAAAACACGGTCATTCCTAAGTATAACCCAATGTCTGTAAATGATGTTTTTGATTTCTCTGTGTTGGACCGAAAAAGTGGTGCGCATAGAGCATTTAAAGGAGCTTTCTTGTTCACGAGGAGGTTTTGGTGTCAGCAAAGAATTTCTATCAATTGCAGCCACTCTATTTATTTCTGAGGTTAATGATGTTGGGTCGTACCCCTTTTCTATGAATCTGTCCCTCAGTGTTGATGCTTGAATGAAATAGTTGTTTACATCTGTGCAATTCCTGCGCAGGAATTGCACAGCGCGGTATATATTTGTTTATAATTTAAAGTGGGCAGGAGTGGCTGACTCAAGCACTCAGTAGCATGTTAAGAGGCTAAGCCTGGCAGTCAAGAATCTGGGTGGATGCAACTTTGTCGGGATCACCGAAGAACATAGACCAGCTCTGTGATGTCATGATGTAATGTAAGGCCATACTGTTCCTTAATTGTGTGGTATAAAAGCTGGCTGGTGTATGTCCAGTTCAAAATGTGGCCTAGTAAAAGTGCATAAATGCTGAGCATGTACTTCCTACAATATTCTGATGGCTTTCTTATTGAAAAAAAACCCATTCTAATCCTGATTTTTATGATAAGCTGGCTACTGGGTCCTATTTAAAATGTAGCCTAGTACATCATGTGCATGTAGGCACTACAATATTTTGATGACTTTGTTCAGTGTAATACATACATTCTAATGTAGATTATTGGATTAAAAGTTGGCAAGTGTCTTTCTTGTTCAAAATGGGCCTGATACAAGTGCCTAAATATTGTGCATGCAGTAACTATTATGCCGCGAACACACACACATGATCGGAATTTTGGGCGGAAAAAGGTATGATGGCTTTTCCGACAGGATTCCGCTCAAGCTTGCCTTGCATACACACGGTCACACAAAAGTTCTCTGAACTTTCGATCGTCAAGAATGCGGTGACGTACAACACTACGACGAGCCGAGAAAATGAAGTTCATTGCTTCCGAGCATGCGGCGCATTGTTTCCGAGCATACCTGATTTTTCGTGCGTTCGAATTGCATACAGACGAATGCATTTTTCAATAGGAACTTTTTCCGACCGAAAAATAGAGAACCTGCTCTCAATCTTTTGCTGGCTGGAATTCTGCCAGCAAAAGTCTGATGGAGCATACACATGGTCACATTTTCCGACCAAAACCTCTCATCAGAGTTTTCCTGGCGGCATTTCCGATTGTGTGTACGAGACATTATAGTCTGGTGGCTTTTTCAGTAACATGACTGCACACTAATGTTGATTGTTTCATTGAAAACTGGCTGCTTTATTATTATAATTTGTTTTGCTTGGAGTCAAAATAATATTTTGGTGCCTTCTTTCAGTGAAGCAAATGCACTCTAATGCTATTTTTTTATTAAAAGCTTACAGGTCTGTGTCCTGTTAAAAATGCAACTTAGTACAAGTGCTTAAGAATTGTGCATATAGTCACTACAATAGTCTCCTGGGATTTTTCATTGAAATAAATACACTATTATGTTAATTTTTTTATTAAAACCTGAACTTGTTTAAAATGCACCCTAGTACAAGTGCTTAAATACCGTGCATGTAGTCCTACAATCTTTGGTAAAAGACAAAAGGACTGTTTTGCAGCACTAAGATGGACCGGTCCAGGTATATAATATGAAGGCAAGTGCATTTAAAAATCTCTAAAGTCCAATGAAATCCAATTTTCACAAAATGCTTGACTCAGTGGCAGCCAATTCAACAAGAGTTATGCCGCGTACACACGATCGGAATTTTGGTCGGAAAAATCTATGATGGTTTTTTTTCGACGGGATTCCGCTCAAGCTTGTCTTGCATACACAGGGTCACACCAAATTCCGACCGTCAAGAACACGGTGACGTACAACACATACGACGGCACTAGAAAAAGGAAGTTCAATAGCCATTGCACCACCCTTTGGGCTCCTTCTGCTAATCTCGTGTTTATCTCGTGTTAGTAGAAGTTTGGTGAGAGACGATTCGCGCTTTTCTGACTCATATATGTTTTTCAGTGTGTTCTTGTCTGCTCATTTTCAGCTCGCTCTTCACAGGCCCTGCTGTTCTTCAGTGCATTCTGTTAGTTCGTTCTGACCAGCCGACCGTTTTGAAGCCATGTTGCAGGTACGTACTCATCGTAGAGTTTGTGCTATGCGGGGGCTTGGTGTTGGGGTTCTTGCTTTGACCCAAGCCCAGTCCATGAACAGGGTTGGGAGGAGTTCATGGACCAACAATTGGTTACTCCAGCATGACATATTCTCTCACATGCCTTTGCTGAGTGAGATCCAAGAGAATAACCCTGATGATTTCAGGAATTTTCTCCGGATGATGGACCCCGTTTTTCACCATTTGTTGTCTTTGCTGTCCCCTTATATTAACAGGCAGCACACCTGCATGCGGCAAGCCATCACTCCGGAGCAGAGGCTAGTCACCACGTTGCGGTACTTGGCGATGGGGGGAAAACTACAGGACCTCAAGTTCTCTACAGGCATCTCCCCCCAGGCTCTGGGGATCATTATTCCAGAGACCTGTTCTGCCATTAATCGGGTCCTGCAGAAGGACTATATTAGGGTAAGTTTTCTCCTTTAACATCACACTCTATGTATTTAATGTTTGCTAATGTATTGTATTTCTTTCATCATTCCCTAATTACCATGATTGTAATATGCTTTGAATATCCCCTTTGTGCCCATGTATGCTGTAAGCTTTTAATGCTCCTTTTTTGTCCATGCATATTTGCCTTCACTGACCTCCCCAGCATGCTATCCTGGGCCCATACACACCTAGTCTAGTCACTTAACAATGTATTTTGTCAGCTCCATTGTAGTGCTTTACCCTAAACACCCCCTAAAATGTGTACAAATGTTTTTTTGTGTCCTTAAATTCAGGCAGAGTGCCAGAGGCTTTTTTTTTGGCTCCCTCCCCCTCCCCTAAAATGTTTACAATGGGCCATTAAAGGGGGTGAGGAATCTGATGAGTGGACCTTATACTTTTGTCTTTAAATACTCCTTAAAATAAATGTTATACTGATGTTGGCCAAGAATGTTTGTGTCTAATCTGCTTGCAATGTTATGTGCAAAAGTACAATTTTTTTTAATGTTTTGACTACACTTTCCTTCAATGCCATAGGAATGGTGACTTTTCCAACTGCGGAGGGGCAATCGATGGGAAGCATGTCCACATCATCCCACCACCCCACTCGGGGTATACTATTTTAATTATAAGGGGTTTCATAGTATTGTGTTAATGGCGATGGTGTCAGTGACATATGAGTTTTTATATGTGGACGTGGGGAAGAATGGCCGGATGTCGAATGGTGGAGTCTTTCCCCAGAACGAGTTCTACCAACGTCTCCAGAGTGGTGGCTTGGGATTGCCACCTGTGGAAGAGAACGTCGAAGGACTCCCATTCGTTTTTATCGCTGGTGAAGCATTTGGTCTGAGTGATCATGATCACCTGATGAGGCCATTCCCCCAGAGGACCCTCACCCTGGAGAAGAGGGATTTTAATTACCGGCTGACCAGAGCCAGAAGAGTCGTGGAGAATGCCTTTGGGATAATGGCCAGCCAGTTCCGCCTATTTCTAACGGCAATAAATATGGCGGAGTACAAACATAACTATATTGTTTATCATGCTGCATACTGCACAACTTTTTAAAGCAAAATGTTCCACATTATGTTGTCTCAGTTGGGCCTGAGGCTGGACTTCATGAAACGACAATGACAGCCCTGGAAGCTGGCTGTTCTGGCTTGCCACCCCAAAGCACCAGTGAAGTGCGTCAAAAATATGTGGATTATTATTTTTTCACATTCATTTTTATTGCGAATTTTCAAGAAAAATACAGAGTGTACAGCATGTAAAAGAAACAACAACGGAGAAATATTCCCCAGGAACAAAGTAACCATATGTATCAGGTGACAAAAACAGTAAGATTCAATATATACAGATAACAATACCCGTTAGAGAGACAATATTGGCGTATGTTGTGGAGGGTTAAATTGGAAATGTATTCCAGGTGGAATGACATGAAATAACATACAGTAAAAAGATGTAATAGGTAGACAAAGGAAAATGAAATATGCTGGCATAGCACAATATCGAAATTAAATTAAATAAAATGTAAATTAAAATAGAATTAAATAGATTTAGACTAGAGTTAGGAATGGAGTTAAAATTAGAGATGGACATTTTTGAATTGTCAAGCACTTAGAGAATATCAGCTGATGCTATGGTAGTAATCAGAAGGATTTAGATCGGAGTACATACACCTTCAAGTTAATGAGATCTTGCCCTCCAAATCCTCCACCGATCGTCACAGATTCTCCTTGAGCAAAGTCTGTTAGCCAGTAATGATTCATAGATGTGGTGAGTTTGTATGATGGCAATTGTATCAGATACGTTTGGCACCACATTTGACTTCCAGTTTTTAGTTATAAGTGATCTTGCTGCTAGGAAAATATGTGTGACGACCATTCGGAAGTGCAAAGGAAAAGTCTCAATGCCCAGGTTTAACAGCACTAATCCAGGGTTCGGGGGGATAAGAATACCAGTGATGGAGGAAATTAAGCGGAAAATACTATGCCAAAAGCTGATTGCAGGATCAAAAATATGTTTAATATTATCCACGTCTTCACAACCCCTCCAGCACAAATAGGAGTTAGTTTGGGAGAATTTAGACATCCTATATGGTGTGAGATACCATCTTAGGGCTATTTTTTGAGACAGTTCCCAATGGTTTACACATTTGGACGCTTTATAAATTGTATTGAGTGCTGTTTGCCATTGTTGTTGAGTAAAGACTTTCCCTAGATCATCTTCCCACTTCTAAAAGGGGGTGGTTTTAGCAAAAATGAGTCTGTGCTGGAAGAGGGTGTAGAAGAGAGGGATACCCTTACTGGATACAGACAGAGTTGTATAGAATTTCCATATTGTATCTTGTAGATATATAAACGTTGAGATTTCACAGAGCTTAAAAAGTGGGAGACTTGGGAGTCTTGGGAGACTTGGGAGACTTGGGAGACTTGGGAGTATTTGTATTCATCACTGGACAGGAGGTTATATTCCTCTTTGAGAGTATTGAAGGCTGTATTGAAGTCCTTAAGGATAATATTAGGGATGGCTTTAGACAATATGTCAATATGGATAGGGATCTCAGTCAGTTTAGTGGCTGGAAACCTAGCTCTATAGTGGTCTCTCCAAGCCATAAGTAAGGCTTGTATAGTTAAAGGGAGATGTCTTAGAGGAAAGAGCTTTCACATATCAAGTAGTAAAAAGGAGAGAAGATCCCCAGTAGGGCTTATAGTTTGCTCGATATTGCGCCAGGAAGTGGTTGATGTGTTTGCAAACCAAGTTTTGAGTTGGGTAAGCAGGGAGGCTCTGAAATAGTCATGTAAATCAGTAAACCCCATACCTCCAGCCGACCTGTGCTTAATTAGGAGGGTTTTGGGCTTTCTGCAGTTCCAGACATGTTTATTAAGGAGAGAATTCAGTGACTTACGTGAATACGTTTCAGGGAAATGGGAAGTGTACAAAATATATATAAGATTTGAGGGAGTAAGAGCATCTTGAATGAGGCCAGGCGACCCGACCAAGTTAATGAAAATTTAGATAGAGTTTTAGTTTCTATGGATAATTTGTTTAACAATGGTAGGTAATTTGCGTCATCCAGTTTGAGTGGGTCTGCTGTTAATTGGAGGCCCAGGTAAGGTATTCTATCACTGCTCCACGAGTAAGGAAAAGATGTTTTCAATCTAGTCTGGAGGTCTGGTGATATACCTATGAGCAGTATGAGTGATTTGGTGTAATTAACTTTATAGTATGATATTTTGCTAAAAATGTCTAGAATATAGTATGCATGGGGTAAAGATTGGGATGGTGAATTTATAAATAAGATAATATCATCCACAAAGAGATTCATTTTGTGGATTTTATCTTGAAGGGAAAAACCTTTGATATTGGGGTGTGATCAAATTTTTTCGGCTAAGGGTTCTATCAGGAGGTTGAAGATTGAGGGAGACAGGGGGCAGCCCTGTCTCATCCCATTGGAAATGAGGAAGGGTCGGGACAATGTGTATATATAATGATGTATAAACTTGTGCAGAGGGTGACGAATAAAGAGCTAGAATTGCAGATAGAATGGGTCCCTTAAAGCCAAATCTACTGAGAGTAAGCTTCATGTACTCCCAATGTATCCTGTCGAATGCCTTCTCCGCATCCAGGGAAAGGAGCAGAGAGGGCATCCGGCAGGTCCTTGCATGTTGAATAATGTTGATAACTCTATGAGTGGCATCTGATGCCTGTCTCCCTGCCGTAAAGCCTGACTGATCTGAGTTGACCAATGTAGGCAAGATATGGAGCAGTCTTTGGGCTAGTATCTTAGCATAGAGCTTCACATCTGTATTAAGCAGTGATATGGGATGGAAGTTGGAGTGGGTATCAGGGCTCTTCCCCGGTTTTGGAATGGTAATGATGTACGCTTTGAGCATCTCAGGTGGGAAAGAGGAGGATGATATAGCCTGAGAGAAGATTGTTTGTAGTGTGGGGGATAAGATAGCTTTGAATGCTTTGTAATAGTCATTAGGAAGCCCATCCGGACCTGGGGATTTGCCCGATGGAAGTGATTGTATTGCTTTTTGGATTTCAGCTTGCAAAATGGGCTCATTGAGGGTCAGTAGTTGTGCTTGTGTTAATGATGGGAGATTGATATCAGCTAGGAAGGATTGAATGGTTTCATCTGTGGGTTGAGGGGTGCTATCATCTTTTTTGATATTATATATGGAGGAGTAATATGTAGCAAAGGCATCCGCAATATCTTTAGGATCAAATATTTTACTCTTATCCGTTGTACGAATTAAATTGGGGATTTTTGTGCAAATTCTATGTTCTTTTAAGCGTCGGGCCAGATATTTACCAGCTTTGTTCCCAGACGAATAATGTTTTAGTTTTAGGGAGTTAATAAACTTATCGTGCTGTTCCAGGAGCAAACGTCTAAGTTCAGAGCGGAGCTTAATCAGTTTGTTTGCTAGGACAGTACTCGGAGTGACCTTGTTTTGAATATCTAGTGATTTTATATCTTTCAGTAGGAGGTCAAGTTTAAGAGTTCTTTGTTTTTTGAGTCTTGAACTGGTTTGTAGTAAGATACCTCTGATAAAGGCCTTATGGGCGCACCACAGTACCATGGGATCAGATACTAAGTCATTGTTTAATGCAAAATATTCTTTTAGTTGGTTAGTTATGGAGGTCACTTGAGTAGGAGTCTGAAACAAACTGGAGTTGGCTCTCCATACATAAGTCATACTAGGAGCATTCTCCTCCACCGCTGTGATAGAGACCGGGGCATGGTCAGACCACGTAATGTCATGGATGGTGGAGGAGGACACTGCCTGTAACAAAGGCTGGTCTACAACAATCATATCAATAAGTGAATATGAGTTGTGCCTGGAGGAGTGAAAAGAGTACTCACGTACATTAGAGTGCTGACATCTCCAGACATCATAGAGATCCTCTGCGTGAAGGGTATATTGTAATGTAGGCAAGGGACGTCTAGATTTGGTGGTAGTGTTCATGGTATAGTCCGTTGTGAGGATAAAGTCTCCACATATGATCAAAGCACCCTTTCTAACCTCAGAGATTTTGTTGAGCAATCTTCTGAGAAATCTCAACTGATGAGAATTGGGTGCATACAAACTGACAATTGTGTAAGTTCTATTATTGAGGTCACCAACTATGACTAGATATCTCCCCTCAGGGTTTGCTATGGTTAGCTTGTGTGTAAAGGCCACACTATCTCTAATAGCGACAATTACTCCTTTTTGTTTTTGTGGGGCAGAGGCTAGGTAAATATGGGAGAAGTTCTTGTGCTTAAAGAGTGGTGGGTCTGAGTTTAAAAACTGTGATTCCTGAACACATAATATGTCAGCATGGAGTTTTTGGGCTTCCTTCCATAGTGAAGACCTCTTTGCTGGGTGGTTTAAATCATGTACATTAAATGAGACTATTTTTAGCACCATTTTTAGAAAACAAAAATGATAAGCGGAGCACCTCCAGGAGGTCTGGTCTTCCCAATTTTGATTGATGAACTGTAGATTTTAGATCTTCTTGAGACTTGTGTAGTACGTTTTTCAGTGAATGGAGGTCCATCTCTAATTGGGAAGGGAGAGTGAAAAGCAAAAGAAAACAAAAGCAATAGTAGTAAAAGCTTGTCAAGTTCCATGGCTTAGGCCAGTCGGGTAAAAAGAGAGATTCAAACGAGAATCTGATGACAGTGATACTGCACATACCTTAGGAAGGGGGAATTGGAGCACTTATTGTTCCATGGTGCCATAGGAATCTAGTAGGTTAGGGTAGAGTTGGTATTCAAGGCGTTCAACTGTTGCGTTTGGAGGCTTTTTTTCTTACGAGACACCACTTGCCAGGCGTCTTGGGTTTCCACTTTGAATTTAAGTGCTGGGGCCTCGCTAGTGTGAGCAGGGAGTATATCCCATGTTCTAAGTAAAGCAAAACCTTCATCTAAGTTGTTGATCACTGATGTTTGATCATCTTTAGTAACTGTCAGTTTGGATGGGTAACCCCAGCGGTAAATCATGGCATGGTTGCGCAGAGCCTTTGTAATAGGTAAGAGGGCCTTGCGTTTCTGCATGGTAAATTGCGAAAGATCCGCAAAGAGTTGAATGGAGGTATATATTTCAGGAGGTTGTTTATTTATACGGAAAGCTGACATGAAATGCTCCTTTACTTGAAAAAATTGCACTCTCATCAAAACGTCTCTAGGGATGTTATCAGAGAGGTGGGATGGCTTTGGCAAGCGATGGATTCTGTCTATCACTAGGTCTGAGATGAACAGATCAGGCAGGAAGGCTCCCATGAGATCCTGGGCATATTGTTGCAGCTGCCCTGGTGGTATAGATTCAAGGATGCCCCGAAGCTTTATATTATTTCTCCTGGACCTGTCTTCAAGGTCCACGACCTTAGCTTTCAGCCAGGCCACTTCATCAGTTTGGTCATTGTGAGCGTTAACAAGAGAGTTGAACATAGCGGCAAACTCCCCCATTTTATGCTCCACATGATCCACACGTTTCCCCAGCTCATTAATGTCAGTCTTAAACCCTCTCATACACTCCATCATATCAGCATGGAGGGAGCTGCGAAGGGAGACAAGCATGTCTTTTAATTCAGTGTCAGAGACAGGCTGGTTATTCGTGGGGAAGGAGTTAATCGCCTCCGCCAACTCCCTGGTGTCATCTAATGGCTCCTGACATGTGCTCACCTTTTCCCTGTACAGGTTCGGTGCCATGCAGGGTTTAGACTTAACTGGGCTGAGAGATAGTGGTGTGGAGGCCTCTGGAGATTGGCGGTGCGAGCGACCCTGTAATCTTGGGTTCGGAGTCGCTGAACCAGATCCGCTGGATGCTGATGGAGAGGCGCCGCCGGCGCCATCTTGACTCAGGCCGCGGGCCGCTTGCAGAAAAAACTGAGGCAGTTTTTGTAGTTGAGACAAACCTTTTCTCTTGCGGGCCATCCCGGTGTTATGTTGGGCACTTGAGATGCACTCTGGAGAGAAAAGGGTCGCGCGGGAACACCTCAGCTCGCTGTGATATCAGATAGTGGCACAGAATTAGCTGTTCAAGCATCCATGCGGTAGCTCAGTAGCCACGCCCGCCCCAATATGTGGACTTTACGGGTAGGGGGCCATTGCTATGCCAGCAAATTAGTAAATATTTTTTAAATTAAAAAAAATATATATCTGATAAAATCTTGATTTTGATTTACTGCTTGTGTTTCTTTTAGCTGTCTCCTAGGTTCTCCTAGTGCACTTGTAGTGCCAAGTGGTTTTTCCATAATTATGAAAATAACATGAAATAACACCCATTGTCATTGTAAAAACTAACCTAATACAAAAACTGGTATTGAGCATTGAAAGAAGCCACACATTGTTGAGTATAAAACCGTTTACTCCGTGCACATTCACATGTGCGTTGTAAAACTTATTTTTTTATAAAATAAAAATCTTGTTTTTTTTAAAGTTTTACCTTGAAATTTATATAAAAGTACATAAACAGGCATGTTTCCAAACACAACTCTGGAACTTACAAAGTTTAACATTGAAAAAATAAAGGCAATATCAGACATTATAGTGTTAAAACTGTGTTGATATTGCCTTCATCAGATGGGGTGATGCCACCCCTGTAAAAGCCAAATTTAGAAGAAGCACACAAATTGTGAGTCAAAATGGGGATTTCCTTTCTGATCCCATGCCTAATGTCAACATGTGCTATCTCCCATCATGGGGGATCGATGGACGTGTTTTGGGGATGCAACCCCTTCCTCTCACCTACTAGAGTTGCGAGGAAGGGGTTGCATCCGCAAAATGCGTACCTTGATATCCCCCCATGGCAGATAGCACATGTTGACGCACTGTGTGCATCTTCCAAATTTGGCTTTTAGAACTGTATTAAAACTTTAGTTAAGTTTTCTTTAAAAAAAAAAAAAAATGTGTAATATTTTTTTGGATTTAGATTCTCCCTAATACATCAATCATGTTCTTCTTTCTTTGTTCAATCTCCTTGGTTTTTTCCTTTATGAAGTCTAAATCCCGACTACAAAACATTATGTCCTGGATTAGACTTGAGTAGATTTTGCTTCCACAACATGCACATCACCTAAAATAAAAAATACACCATGTATTATAAATATACAGGCATACATCTATTACCTGAATCTGTGGTGTCAGACACTGACCTCTTGTGGTGACAATTTCAACCACTTCTTCCACCTCTCCACTCTCCATATCCTGAGGTTGTGGTGTCCTCTGCTCCCCTTCTTCCTGAGGTGGGGGGTTCCTGGTGTCCTCAGATGCCCCGAGTCTTTTCTCCCCTATGAGAATGAAACAAAAGGTATACTTAGCACACAGATATTTGTGGCCAAAATATGAATGTGAAACATTGCTTGGAATTGCAGTTGTCTGTTTGGGCAGAGTTCCAAGTTGAAGACATGATTTATTCCCTTAACAAAGCTGGAATACTTACCTTTTTTGGACAACTTTCACACATGTAAACACCCCTAGTATCCACTGGAGCACCTGTGTGGGACACCCTAAAAAGTATTTTCTGGTGTCCCACACTAGTGCTCCTGAGTCCAGATGTGTAAACAGCTGCTGAGTGTCCTCTCCTTACATTACACTGAATCAAGTTTGCAATACATTCTAGTTATAAACACATCTAGACAATAATGTCCTAAACTTCTTGTAATACAAATTACCATGACCAAATGTAGTTAACCCTGTGTCTGCCAAAAACATTGTATTTAGTTGGCAAACGAACAATGTGTACTGCGACCGATTACTGTGCCCACGAACATGAAAGTAGCCATTTTTAACTGTAAACAGTAAAGAAAAGCACATGGAGCAGCATGCAAGTAAAAATAATAATAGGAACACACGGCAAGTACTTACTTTTTAGAAGCACTTTCTTGATCCTTTTGTACTGATCCTGCTCCCTCAATTTCAGGTCTGACCAGCGTTTCCTCAATTGCTCCTTGGATCGTTGTACCCCAAAATTCCTGTGCAGACTTTTCACAACTTTAGTCATGATCTTGCCCTTCTCTCACATTTGGGTTTAGGTAAGGTCTATACTTTCCATCATAGCCGGTCCTCTTTAAGATGTCCACCATTTCCACCATTTCTACAAAGGACATATTTGAGGCCTTATATCTTCTCTTCCGGGATCAGGACATTTCTTGCTTCTGGCTCTCCTCTTCGTTCTATTATCACGCACCTGCTGTGTCTCCGCCATGTGCTCTCCCACTGCGCCGAAAGAGAAGGGGCGGGGAATATTCTAGAAAGAACGTCAGGGGCGGGCGGCGCGGGCGGAGTTTCCAGCATGCGCAGTGTATATAAAGCTAATACGCGTGTGTCGTATATATACGATCTGTGTGCGGAGGAAGGAGGACCGGAACGCCGAACATTATAACGAATGTAACATTTTAACTTGGGACATCAGTGGCCTATACTGATTCTAGATTGAGGCCTATATTGGGATAAGATTAGGAGAGTTTAGCCTGATATTAGTGTTTTGGTCTTGTGTTTTGTCTTTCAGCAAATATGAAACAATTCAAAGACCCTGAATTCATGGGCCAGTTCATAGACAGATACAGGGATATGAGAAATTTGTGGGAGGTTAAAAACCCCTTATATCAAAATAAACCAGCTAGGAAGGCATCGCTGGAGAAACTGCTGCAACTTGTGTAAGGGCGGCACAGTGATGTAGTGGTAGCACTCTCGCCTAGCAGTAAGAAGGGTCGATGGTTCGAATCCCAACCACGACACTACCTGCCTGGAGTTTGCATGTTCTCCCTGTGTCTGCGTGGGTTTCCTCCGGGTACTCCGGTTTCCTCCCACACTCCAAAGACATGCTGGTAGGTTAATTGGATCCTGTCTAAATTGTCCCTAGTATGTATGAATGTGAATTAGGGACCTTAGATTGTAAGCTCCTTGAGGGTAGGGACTGATGTGAATGTAAAATGTATATGTAAAGCGCTGCGTAAATTGACGGCGCTATATAAGTACCTGAAATAAAAATAAATAAAAAAGACGCAGGTCACCGACACAGACATCGAGTTTGTGGATAAGAAAATTGGTAGCTTGAGAAACATGTATAGGAAGGGGCTTAATAAGGTCCAGGCTTCCATGAGATCAGGAGCAGCAGCAGAGGATGTGTATGTACCCAGTCTGTGGTACTACAACAGGATTCTGGAAGACCAGATTGAAGGCAGGGAATCACTTTCTACACTTCCCTCAACCCCAGCTGAGGCTTCCGAGGACCAACCTGGGCCTTCCATCCTGGAAGAAGTGTAGGAGCCCAGCTGGAGCCAGGTATAGTATATTTTAACATATTTATTGTCTGAAAATTAGTGTTGTTAACTAGATGTTATTATTGATAACAAATGAATGATTGAACAAAAAGTGTTTTACATATCAATAGACAGTAGGGGCCAAAAATGATTGTGACAAGAATGAAAAATGCTGATAGTCTTTTCTTTTTTATTAACATTCCATTTGCAACAGTCATGAGCTGTATCAGGATATCTAATTGACCAGACTGTGTGGACTACACAGAGGAAACCCAAAACACATATAAGTGAAAAAATGGTGTTTATTAACAAGTGATAAGTGAAAGGAATATAAACAGTGCAAACCCACACAACAACCCACTACAAACAACAATATATATAGGTAAATGGAGATACCGTAATCGTAATCAAAGCCAAGCCAAGGTCATACACGGGGAAGTCAGCAGAAGGGTAAGGACGGGAAACTGAACAGGACAAGGAGAGGATGGATGGATGGGGTTCAGGGCAGGGATCCAAGGGAGTCAGGAACAGAACTAGGAAGGCCTCAGGATAGGGATGGGATCAGATCAGGACAAGGCAGATAGCAGGCTCAAGGTCAAACAGGCAGCAAGGTCAGAACGCAGGGAGAGAGAGAGAGATACCAAGGCAAGCCTATGAGGGCTTGCCGGGTATTTGTAAGGCTGTGGTAATTGACCTCATGTCACAGCTGAGCGCAGTGTGAGCTGTTTGCTCCACACTGCCAGAGTGCACCCGCTGGTTGACGCCGGTACTACGGCCCGAGGATGCAACAGTGCCACCAGCAGGAAAGACCTCTTACTGCAGGTCCTAGGTGTTGGAAGACACCTGCTGATGGACACTGGTACTGCGATCCAAGAGACCGATAGCGCCACCAACGGGTAGACCTTCTCATGACAGTACCCCCCCCAAAGGAGCGGCCTCCGGACGCTCCAACAAGGTGCATCTGTTCAAAGTTCATGGCCTCCAACTGAACAGATGAGGGCACATCAGGCCGGGCATCGGGTACATCAACCTGGACAGTGGGTACTGCTGGCATGTCAGAGTCATTAAGCTGGGCAGCAGACGACAGGAACCACTTGAGCTGGGCAGCAGACGACAGGAACCACTTGAGCTGGGCAGCAGACGACAGGAACCACTTGAGCTGGGCAGCAGACGACAGGAACCACTTGAGCTGGGCAGCAGACGACAGGAACCACTTGAGCTGGGCAGCAGACGACAGGAACCACTTGAGCTGGGCAGCAGACGACAGGAAACACTTGAGCTGGGCAGCAGACGACAGGAAACACTTGAGCTGGGCAGCAGACGACAGGAAACACTTGAGCTGGGCAGCAGACGACAGGAACCACTTGAGCTGGGCAGCAGACGACAGGAACCACTTGAGCTGGGCAGCAGACGACAGGAACCACTTGAGCTGGGCAGCAGACGACAGGAACCACTTGAGCTGGGCAGCAGACGACAGGAACCACTTGAGCTGGGCAGCAGACGACGGGAACCACTTGAGCTGGGCAGCAGACGGCGGGAACCACTTGAGCTGGGCAGCAGACGGCGGGAACCACTTGAGCTGGGCAGCAGACGGCGGGAACCACTTGAGCTGGGCAGCAGACGGCGGGAACCACTTGAGCTGGGCAGCAGACGGCGGGAACCACTTGAGCTGGGCAGCAGACGGCGGGAACCACTTGAGCTGGGCAGCAGACGGCGGGAACCACTTGAGCTGGGCAGCAGACGACGGGAACCACTTGAGCTGGGCAGCAGACGACGGGAACCACTTGAGCTGGGCAGCAGACGACGGGAACCACTTGAGCTGGGCAGCAGACGACGGGAACCACTTGAGCTGGGCAGCAGACGACGGGAACCACTTGAGCTGGGCAGCAGACGACGGGAACCACTTGAGCTGGGCAGCAGACGACGGGAACCACTTGAGCTGGGCAGCAGACGACGGGAACCACTTGAGCTGGGCAGCAGACGACGGGAACCACTTGAGCTGGGCAGCAGACGACAGGAACCACTTGAGCTGGGCAGCAGGCGACAGGAACCACTTGAGCTGGGCAGCAGGCGACAGGAACCACTTGAGCTGGGCAGCAGGCGACAGGAACCACTTGAGCTGGGCAGCAGATGACAGGAACCACTTGAGCTGGGCAGCAGACGACAGGAACCACTTGAGCTGGGCAGCAGACGACAGGAACCACTTGAGCTGGGCAGCGGACACCCAGACATCAGGCTGAAGGGCAGACACTGGAACGTCAGACTGCAAAGCTGGAACATCAGACTGCAAAGCTGGAACATCAGACTGCAAAGCTGGAACATCAGACTGCAAAGCTGGAACATCAGACTGCAAAGCTGGAACATCAGACTGCAAAGCTGGAACATCAGACTGCAAAGCTGGAACGTCAGACTGCAAAGCTGGAACGTCAGACTGCAAAGCTGGAACGTCAGACTGCAAAGCTGGAACGTCAGACTGCAAAGCTGGAACGTCAGACTGGAAGGCTGGAAAGTCAGACTGGAAGGCTGGAACGTCAGACTGGAAAGCTGGAACGTCAAACTGGAAAGCTGGAACGTCAGACTGGAGACCGGGCACAGGCTGAAAAGCAGGCACCGGGACTTCAGGCTGGAAGGCCAGCTTCAAGACATCCGGCTGGAAGGCAGGGACATCGGGCTGGAAGGCAGGCATCGGGACGACAGACTGGGAGGCAGGCACATCAGACTGTAAAGCTGGAACATCAGACTGCAGAGCTGGAACAGCAGACTGGAAGGCTGGAACATCAGACTGGAGGGCTGGAACATCAGACTGGAAGGCTGGAACATCAGACTGGAAGGCTGGAACATCAGACTGCAAAGCTGGAACATCAGACTGCAAAGCTGGAACATCAGACTGCAAAGCTGGAACATCAGACTGCAAGGCTGGAACATCAGACTGCAAGGCTGGAACGTCAGACTGCAAAGCTTGAACGTCAGGCTGGAAGGCTGGAACGTCAGACTGGAAGGCTGGAACGTCAGACTGGAAGGCTGGAACGTCAGACTGGAAGGCTGGAACGTCAGACTGGAAAGCTGGAACGTCAGACCGGAAAGCTGGAACGTCAGACTGGAAAGCTGGAACGTCAGACTGGAAAGCTGGAACGTCAGACTGGAAAGCTGGAACAGCAGACTGGAAGGCTGGAACAGCAGACTGGAAGGCTGGAACATCAGACTGCAAAGCTGGAACATCAGACTGCAAAGCTGGAACATCAGACTGCAAAGCTGGAACATCAGACTGCAAAGCTGGAACATCAGACTGCAAAGCTGGAACATCAGACTGCAAGGCTGGAACATCAGACTGCAAGGCTGGAACATCAGACTGCAAGGCTGGAACATCAGACTGCAAGGCTGGAACATCAGACTGCAAGGCTGGAACATCAGACTGCAAGGCTTGAACTTCAGACTGCAAAGCTTGAACTTCAGACTGCAAAGCTTGAACTTCAGACTGCAAAGCTTGAACTTCAGACTGCAAAGCTGGAACATCAGGCTGGAAGGCTGGAACAGCAGACTGAAAGGCTGGAACATCAGACTGGAAAGCTGGAACGTCAGACTGGAAAGCTGGAACGTCAGACTGGAAAGCTGGAACGTCAGACTGGAAAGCTGGAACGTCAGACTGGAAAGCTGGAACGTCAGACTGGAGAGCGGGCACAGGCTGAAAAGCAGGCACTGGGACTTCAGGCTGGAAGGCCAGCTTCAAGACATCCGGCTGGAAAGCAGGGACATCGAGCTGGAAGGCAGGCATTGGGACGACAGACTGGGAGGCTGGAACATCAGACTGTAAAGCTGGAACATCAGACTGCAAAGCTGGAACATCAGGCTGCAAAGCTGGAACAGCAGACTGGAAGGCTGGAACAGCAGACTGGAAGGCTGGAACATGTTGGGTTACTGGCAAGATGGTGTGGGTCGGGAAGAATTTTTGCTTCTTCTTTGGTTTAGCCCGTGCAGTTTTGTATGTAGGTGCAGGGCTGTAAGAAAAGAAAGTAGCTGGGCAGAAGGAAGACCAAGGAACTGTAGCTAGAGAGGGGTTTTGTGGGACTGTTACAGGTGGAGGAGAAGAGACAGGTGAATTGAAGACAGGATGGGTGCGACACTTGGAGACTGGGTGGTAGTATTTGGTAGGGAGCTGATTAAACTGGGTTGTAGCTGAGGTTGCCATAGGTGACGGGGAGATAGATCTTTTGGAAAGCAGATGATTAATGGCAGGGCTGGAATATTGTGGCTTAGCTAAAGACAGGAGATCTGACCATGCCTGCAGCAAAGGTTGAACAAACGCTGATTCACATACAGTCTGACTAACCAAAGATTGTACTGAATAAATGCAATCGGATAACACCTGCTGGGAACAAGCGGAATAATGTTCATCAAAAGAAGCCGGATCGTCCTCTAATAACCATACCAGGGATTCAACCTGGTCACAACTGAAAGGAGGGGAGAAATCGTCACTACCTTCGGGTGTATGACAAGGCTGACTTAGTACATAATTGGATCAAAGGCTGAACATCCTCAAATAACACATGACCTTGATCTACAAGTAAATGGGCTGTTTGTATCGTTTCCAGCAGTTGGCCTCGGGTCCAATCTTTAAGAGTCTGACAACAATATTCACTATCCTCTGCCGCCAGCAGAGAATAATAGATAATTCCATCAAAGTCCATTTTGCGTGCCCACCGTAACAGGACGGTTTCTCAGTGCAGCCACGTCTGGTCAGGGATGGCCTTGGTATGCTATCAGGATATCTAATTGACCAGACTGTGTGGACTACACAGAGGAAACCCAAAACACATATAAGTGAAAAAATGGTGTTTATTAACAAGTGATAAGTGAAAGGAATATAAACAGTGCAAACCCACACAACAACCCACTACAAACAACAATATATATAGGTAAATGGAGATACCGTAATCGTAATCAAAGCCAAGCCAAGGTCATACACGGGGAAGTCAGCAGAAGGGTAAGGACGGGAAACTGAACAGGACAAGGAGAGGATGGATGGATGGGGTTCAGGGCAGGGATCCAAGGGAGTCAGGAACAGAAGGGACAGGACTAGGAAGGCCTCAGGATAGGGATGGGATCAGATCAGGACAAGGCAGATAGCAGGCTCAAGGTCAAACAGGCAGCAAGGTCAGAACGCAGGGAGAGAGAGAGAGATACCAAGGCAAGCCTATGAGGGCTTGCCGGGTATTTGTAAGGCTGTGGTAATTGACCTCATGTCACAGCTGAGCGCAGTGTGAGCTGTTTGCTCCACACTGCCAGAGTGCACCCGCTGGTTGACGCCGGTACTACGGCCCGAGGATGCAACAGTGCCACCAGCAGGAAAGACCTCTTACTGCAGGTCCTAGGTGTTGGAAGACACCTGCTGATGGACACTGGTACTGCGATCCAAGAGACCGATAGCGCCACCAACGGGTAGACCTTCTCATGACAAGCTGAAAATTGTGTGTGATTGATGAACCAAAAACTAAAACTATGTCCCTCTTTCATACACAGGAAGACCTCAGCCAGGACAAGGCTCTGGAATGTGGCAGACAGGAGGATGCGGGTGTAAGTGCCAGCCAGGAGGTGGGGGTAAGTGTCAGTCAGGAGGTATCCAGACCCAGTAGCCTCACCCAATCCCAGGTGCCTCCCCTCCGCCTTACAACAAAAAGGGCCAGGAAGGGGAGTAACGTGAAGGAGGCAGCACTGGGCCTCATTAAAGACGCTAATGCGGCCCTGAAAACACCCCCCGATGCTAAAGAGGCTTATGGCTGCTATGTAGCTGCAAAATTGCAGCAAATGGAGGAGGGCCAATGCTTCATGTGTGAGAATATTATTTTTCAGGCCCTTCAGAAGGGGTTGAGTGGCCAAATTAGTGAGAACATGCACTTATGTGCGCTCGCCCATCCTCCTCCTCCTCCTGCCACAAGTCCACCTCCAGAGCCACAGCCTCCAAGGAAGGCTGCAGGGAAGGCTACAGGGAAGCGTGGAGGGAAGGCTGCAAGGAAGACATGAAAGTGATGGCCTGGGTTCAGTCTGGTCTGACAGAAGACGCATGCTGTGGTAGTACCATAGCCTGGGGACATACATGTCATCTGCTGCTGTTCCTGTTCTCTGGGAGTCCTGGACCAGATTGTGCTCTCTATTATATGGACTTCTCAGGCTACCAATTTTTATTTACAAAGAGTTGATGTGCCCTGGGGTACAAAGGCTTTGCTAATGCAAGCAGTTTCTCCAGTGTTGCCTTCCTCTTTAATTTGTTATGAGCCAGAAAAAATGCAGATTTTTTAATATGAAAATACTTGCCTATGTGTTTTTTTTTTCAAAAAGGACAGTTTGTTTGTGAGTCGGCAGGTACATTTCAAAAATATAATGTCAAATTGGGGACACCAACTAACCTCCTTGAGCTTTAAAAATACAAGATAATAATGTTGTTGTGGAAACTTGACACAAAAAAAATTATGGAGATCACTAAAAAATAATTTAAAAATAATCCAAAAAACAGGAGATCTTGATTAAAAATAAAAAAAAGATGACTAAAAAATAATTCTAAATATTAATATTGAGATCTGGCTTTAAAAACAAAAAAGATTATTCAGGAGATCACGAGAAATAATAAAGAAATAAGTTTGTCATAACTCTGTGTGTATTTCAGCAGCAAAACAAATTCATTATTCTAGCATTATAAAGAACAAAAGAATGTGCTGCATTAAAAGATCCAATAATTTGCAGCGTGACGAATGTGCTACCTCCATTACGAACGCTAGTTTTACCAGACTAAGCACTTCCGTCTCATACTTGATTCTGAGCATGCATGATTTTTTGCATGTCCGAATTGCATACAAACGATCGCATTTTCGGATAGGAACTTTTCCCGACTGAAAAATAGAGAACCTGCTCTCAATCTTTTGCTGGCTGGAATTCCGCCAGCAAAAGTCCCATGGAGCATAAACAAAGCTCACATCAGTCTTTTTCTGGTGGCATTTCCGATCGTGTGTACGTGGCATTAGAAGGAAATCTGTGTAAATGCAAAATAGAGATAAACTCAACAATCTTTAAGTATAATACGCTTTCAATCTGTTTAATCAATGTAGTGTAATCAATTAGCATATGTATATTTTTTGCGTTACTTTTTCACCTGCATGATTTATATTATACAAAGTGAGGCCTTCTATGTTTTTATCACTAATGTGCCACTCCATTGGCCTGCTGGGCACTGTAGTTCGCCGGCAGTGTTGGCCCATATATACTTTATCTAAGATGGCCCTCTCTATGGCCTGATGAAGGAGCATGCATGCTCTGAACATTTGCCATGCCCACAACTTCTGACTGTGACGTCATCTCTGCCCGTTGAGTGGACCCAAGCCTACCAGGAAGGGCTGGGAGCCACCAGCACAGCCTAGGACAGCTCTTCAAGCATATACAGCCAGTGGGACTCGACTGGAACCTGATAGCGGTGCCTGTTTCTTACTGTCTCTTGTGAGTTGCTAAACTTGTGGAAATAAAATAGTTTTATTTTTATGCTATACTTAGATGGCACTGCTACAATTTTTGGTGGCTTCTTTCAGTGAAATAAAACAATTGGATTTTGATTTCTTGAATAGAAACCTGCCTTTTGCCTCCTTGTAAAACATCTCACATAGGACATGGACTATACAATTTTTTTCTGCCTTTTTTGAGTGTTAGTAATGCACTCTAATTATATATATATATATTAATACCTGCCTATTTTTATTTTATTATTTATTTTAGGTACTTATATAGCACCGTCAATTTAGCGCTTTATATATACATTGTACATCAGTCCCTACCCTCAAGGAGCTTACAATCTAAGGTCCCTAACTCACATTCATACATACCAGGGACAATTTTAGACAGCATCCAATTAACCTACCAGCATGTCTTTGGAATGTGGGAGGAAACTGGAATACCTGGAGGAAACCCACACAGGCAGAGGGAGAACATGCAAACTCCAGGCAGGTGATGTCGTGGTTGAGGATTTGAACCAGTGACCCTGCTTACTGCTAGGCGAGAGTCCTACCCACTACACCACTGTGCCACCTATTGCCTCCTTCCTCCAGTAAACTGCAACCTACTAAAGCTGCTTACATAGTGTGTATTAAATATACATTATATCTTTTTCTTTTCAGTGAAATAATACATTCTAAATGTTTTGTATTAATTATAAACCTGCATGGTTTGAGACTCCTAAATTGTGGCCTTGTAAAAGTGAGTCTGTACAATATTGTTGGCTATCATCTATGAAGTAATACTGTTAGGACCTAAGTCTGAACTCTGCTTTGTCTGGTGATATCTCTTCTTGCTGAGCCACCTGGGATTCTGGACAGCTCTCTAGATGATTCCTTGCATTATCCTGTCTTAAACCGGAGCTCCACCCAAACGAGAAAGCTCTGCTTGTCTGCCTCCTCCCCCCTCCAATGCCACATTGGGCACCTTTTGGAGGGGAGCGGGTACCTGATTTCCCCCTCCCTCTCCTTCCCCGCTACCTTCTGGGACACTTCACATGTCCCAGAAGACTGCGGCTAATTCACAAAGCACAGCGCGCTTCGCACATGCACAGTAGGAAACCGACTGTGAAGCCGCAAGTAGCCAGCACCCGGTAACTGATTGAAGAATCGGCTCAGGTGAGGACACCGCTGCATGCCTGGACAGGTAAATGCCCTAACCTGTATAGTGTCTGGACAGGTAAGTGAGCTAACCAGTATTTGTAGCTTCTGACTTTTAATTTTTTTGGGGGGGAGTCTAGAGCTCCTGGAAGCAGGATACAGATTCACAGGGTCACAGGAGGCTGAAGACAAAGCAGCACAAATCCTGAGCACTGCCCAAGTTTAAATAGCCCGTTTGGTGCCAGCATCTGTCACAGGTGCACGCAAGCCCTGGCACACATGAAAATGCGCAGCTCGTGTACATGTGCGAGTATGTGCATATGCATTATCCAGTGCTCAATTCTTGCAAGCCTGTGCACAGAAGGCCTTTCCTTACAGTGACAAATGCACTGTAGTTTTATTTATAATTTATTTTTTTTATTTACTGTATATAATTCTATTTATAATTTGTATTTCTATTTTTAAATGGACTTGATGGACTTGATGGTCTTTTTTCAACCTCACCTACTATGTAACTACTATGTAACTATGTAGGCAGAATTTAACCTTCCCAACTATATGTTCTTTTGTTTTCTCCAGGTACACCATGCTCTCTATACCCAGTTCAAGGGCTCCTACCCCAACCTACCATCCCTGGATGCACTTGACATGATTTGTAGTAATGAACCACATCAAATTATATCTATTTTCTACAACATGCTCATTACTCCAGCTGCCACTAAACTTGTCTACACTGTTAAGACTAAATGGGTTGATGATGTTGGGGAGTTGGATGATGAGGACTGGGGCAAAGTTCTGGAGACCTGTACCCTTGTATCCCCCAAAATGTCGGATAGGCTGACACAAGTCTACATAACACATAGGGCATACTTAACTCTGCACCGATTAGCCAAATTCTGTCCTTCGCATTGTTCCATGTGCACCAGATGTTTGATCTCAGTTGGTACCTTTGGCCATCTCCTCAGGCACTATTCGAGGATACTGGTCACAGATTGTCAAATTCCTGCATGATCAGATGGGCTCACTGGTGTCTCTTGATCCTAGGCAATGCCTGTTGGGCAACTTTCCTGACACTGATATATAGATAAACACACTCTTATATTCCTGCATGAAACCTTGTTTTTAGCTAGAAAGATTATAGCTTGCAATTGGATCCAGGCCGCGGCTCCTACAGTGGCTGCCTGGATTGCTGAAATTAATAATACCCTCCCATACAAAAAGATTATTTACATCAATAGAGGGTGTCTGGGCAAGTATAATAAAATTTAGGACAGATGGCTCCAGTCCTCGTCAACCTGTGTCTCCTGAAACCGCAATATGCATTACTAGCTGATCTCAACTGGCCCCGTATGGCTGGTGTGAATTATTTACATAATATGGTCTGTACTGTAAATAAAAAACAATTATCACCAGTATTATTCCTTTTTGTTGGTTTATTTCTTTATTTATGCATATAGTTGTTTTTATTTATTGGGTTTTGTGTCTCTGATATACCTTAAAATGCATAATTACCCTGTATACTATTGCATAAAACTCAAAAAAGTTTGTTTTCAAATAAAAAAAAAACGTAACTATGTAATTTTAGCTTTGTATGTCTATAACTTTTTTAACCATAACTTTGAGATTTGTATGTCATGGAGTTCCATCAGGGATACCGAGAACAGGCATTCAGCACCAGGGATAACCAGGTCTGTTAAGTTGCACTTAAAGCTGAGTTCCACCCAAAAGTGGAACTTCGACTCATTTGTCTCCCCCCCTCCGGTTTCCACATTTGACACCTTTCGGGCTTCACTACTGGGTTCCCTTACCAGAAATGGCAGCAGCAGCACCTGACAGCTGATGGAAACATCAGCTGCGGTGCTGAAATTGCTGGACTCCAGGATAGGTAAGTGTCCTATTATTAAAAGTCAGCAGCTGCAGCAATTGAAACCAGACTGTGTATAATAAAGTAAGTTTATTAATAGTGAAACAAAACAGATCCCCAGACACCAGCAAACAGAATACAAAGCAAACCATAAACCAAAAGCCAAAAACCTAACTAGCAAACTACCAAGTTACAAAAAACCTAACTAGCAAATTACCTATAATACAATACATGCGAATGGGGAACGTGGATTGACAGTGTAAAACTGGAACTGCAAGGAACAGTCAGGAAGGGGACCAGAACTGGAATCAGGTACAAGGGGAAAAGATACAATGCAGCAGAGCATAGGATATAGGTACAAGGCAAGAGCAGGCTCAAGAAAAATCAGCAAGCAGAACCTGGCTAGCAGTCAAAATACTGAAGCAAGAGGGAATAGTAGAGGAGGGACTAAATACCCTCCCTGCAGCCAGCATCAGGTGAAGACTAATTGCCTGGATCTGCTGGTTGCTGGGAGACAGGGTCACTGGATTGTATGGGATAACAGGAGCAAGATACAGGCTGAAGTGTACCCAATCACTGGAGCAGGATACAGGCTGGAGAGTACAGGGTTACTGGAACAAGCACAGACAGGTGTGCAGAGGGTCACTGGAGCAGGATAAAGGTTGGAATGCACAGGGTCACTAGAGCAAGATACAGGCTAAAGTGCAGAGGTCACTGTGAACACTGGGGATTGCTGGTGGCCCTCAGGAAATGCAGCAAAGAGTTACCTCTCACTGTTTCCTCAGAGTGAGTCATTCTGAGCCCACTTTTGGATAGTAGCAGTAAAATATCCCAACATTTCCCCTTGTAAAATTGAACCCTTCCTCCTCGCTACCATTACCCCAACACAGCCCCTGTGGTGTAGCACAGGCCACAAAAAATGGCTTGTTACTAATCCAATCCAATCATGCTATGTGCCCTTGAAGAGAAGAAGTAATAGCCAGCAATAGAGGCCAACACAAAATGGCCTATATGCATGTCTGTGGGGGAAGAGTAGGAAAGGGGCTCGTTAGCATGCCAAAAAACATGGCTGTTATGTACCCTAGAACAATGTTTCTCAACTCCAGTCCTCAAGTACCCCCAACAGGTCATGTTTTCAGGCTTCCCATTATTTTACACAGGTGATTTGATCAGTTTCACTGCCTTAGTAATTACCACAGCCGTTTCATCTGAGGGAAATCCTGAAAACATGACCTGTTGGGGGTACTTGAGAACTGGAGTTGAGCAACATTACCCTAGATGAGCAGGAACAGCTTGCATCAGGAAGAAAATATGGGGGTATGAAGGGATTATAACAATGCCAAAGAAAAATAGGTAAATAGATATGTTTTAAAAAAATAAAAAGACACTTTATTGAAATGTATTATCACAAAACATAAACAAGGGGTATCTAATATCAAATGTGTAAAAAGGGGTGCAGTTCACAGTTGGATTGTAAGGAACAATACAGTCGGATAGGCCTGATGAGGAGGGCCTTGAAGACAGGTAATCAATTCCTACATGTTTCGCCAAGACATTGGCTTCCTCGTGGAAATGATATGAGCCTGTGCCAACATTAAAGGTTTCTGAGAGCCACCCACCGGAACCAAAGCAGGGGAGGGCGCCCCCACCTGAGGCCAACAAGATCACATCTTATCTATGGCTGCAGGGGGCTTACAAAGACAATTTAAAATTAATGTAATCAAAGGGGAGCTCCTGGAGAATGTTGGGAAGATATACTTGAGAGATGAATAGGATGGTAATCACTAAGATATATGTCTCCAGAGGAGAGCAGAGAGAGGCTCAAATGAGCTGAAACGGCACTCCTATGGGAATATACAGATCACTGGTTGGGAGGTATAGTGATGGTCAACAGCAGAAGTTGTTATATCCCAGTGTATAATCCAAGCTGGTAACAGGCGCTCCTCCTGTCCGGACATAATACATTTCAATAAAGTGTCTTTTTATATTTATAAAACATATCTATTTACCTATTTTTCTTTGGCACCGTTATAATCCCTTCATACCCCCATATTTTTTATTTTGATACTTTGGGAAGAGGTGATGTATCTAGTGCAATTTCTCCAGCCATACCCCATTTTCCAGCTTGCATCAGGAGTCCACATACAACAAGCTATATGCACAACTCTAGGGAAGAAGGAGGACATGGTCACATTAGAATTCCATATAACATGACTGCTAGAGGCCTAGAGAAGGAAGAACAGATAGCAATAGGAGTCAATATAAAATTGTATATTTCTGTATTTCTGGGAGGAGGAAGAGGAAGGGCCCATTAGTAGACCAAAAATATATCTGGGAAATATCAACATTAATAATCCATAGAAAGGGCTGATATGCATGTCTGGGGGCAGGAAGGGCACATCAGCAGCAATTAGGAACTGAATTTGGACTCCGTCAAAAAGACCCTTGAACCTTGAGGAGGAGGAAAAGGGCATATTATAATGCCAAAAACTGCTGATATGCACCCATGAGAAGGAGCAGGATAAAAAGTTTCAGGAACTTACGACAACATTAGAAAATGAAACATTAGTAGCCCTAACAAAATGTCTGCCATGTGCCCCTGAGGAGGAAGAACAATAGGAAAAGGGTACACTAAAGTGGCTGCTATGTGTTCTTGGCAAAGAGAACTGAGTGCATTTTGCTGCTGACTTGTCTCATTGAGGTGCTGCTTCCACTAAGTTCTTAGCTGCAGAATCAAACATGCATGTAGTACCCATGTACTTTTATCACAGCTGATATGCTGGAAGCACAGTCTGTAAAAAAACATTGCTAGTGTTGGCAACAAATGTTATAAAAAAAGCCTCATACTGTAGAACCTTTTCTACTTGCTACTTATTTAAATGCTGTTTTAGTGTCATTATGCTGGCCAATTTCTGACTGACACATAACTGAATTTTATATTTACAATATAATCATTTAGTGGAAGGGCATTATGGTGTGGGGTTGTTTTTAAGGGGTTGGGCTTGGCCCCTTAGTTCCAGTTAAGGCGTTAGCATACCAAGCCATTTTGGACACTTTGTGGGAACAGATTGGGGATGGCCCCTTCCTGTTCCAACATGACTATGCACCAGTGCACAAAGCAAGGTCCATAAAGACATGCATGAGCAAGTTTGGGGTGGAGGAACTTGACTGGCCTGCACAGAGTCCTGACCTCAACCCGATAGAACACCTTTGGCATGAATTAGAGTGGAAACTGCGAGCCAAGCCTTCTCGTCCACATCAGTGCCTGACCTCACAAATGCGCTTCTGGAAGAATGGTCAAACATTCCCATAGACACAGAGAATTGAAGAAAACAGCTGAATGGCCGCACTCCGAATAACACCTTTTATTCGTGGCAAAACAGTGTAGAAGATCCAAAATCTGTAACATCATGGTGTTGAAAGGTACAGACAGGCTAACGCGTCTCCCATCAATATAAATGCTTAATCAAAGCACACTCCTAAACCTTGTGGACAGCCTTCCCAGAAGAGTTAAAGCTGTTATAGCTGCAAAGGGTGGGCCAACTCAATATTGAACCCTATGGACTAAGACTGGGATGCCATTAAAGTTCATGTGGGTGGAAAGGCAGGCGTCCCAATACTTTTGGTAATATAGTGTATATTAAACAGACCAATAGGGAGTAAATAAGGTAGGAATTATATACCCTTCAAAAAGAAAGTGATTTTCTTAAAGTTTTTTCAGTAATTAATTGATGGAAGATGTGTTAACTTTTAAGCCTCAGGGGAATAGATAAATGATGCATAAAATGTATCTTTCTTCGAGAAATTGGTTATATATAGGAATTTTGGCCCCTATTTGATGTTGCCTCATGCTTTTAGAAAGGTTATTTTGAACCCAAACTAAAGTCAGCACCTAGTAGGGCATATAAGATGTAAGTAACATGCTTAATGGTTTTCTGTTAGTAGCAGCGGGCACGTTCTAATGCAGCCTGCCACTGAGTTGCTCTCTGTTACAATTCCTCCGCTTTCACAGGCTTGCATTGTCCTCATTGCTAGGCAGTTGCTCAGTACGGCCTGTCCCTCCTATGCAGCCCTGATTCACTGACAGTGCTCTAGCATCCTCATTACTAAGTAGCAACCCCAAGCTGCCTGTTCCTCCTACGCAGGCTCTGGACTCTGGACTGGTGATAGCGTTCAGCTTCCTAGCTTCTGTACCTGTGCCCACTGCCTAGCCTTGTTTTTTGTTGCTATTGTTACTTGACCCCCTTGCTTAGTTTATTCTGCTAATTGCTGCCGGACCAGAACTTTGCTTCAAAACCGATTATTCCACTGATTGCCATCTGACCTGACCCCTTTCCTGGATACAGATACTCTATTGATCCCTGCCTGCCCTGACCCTTGCCTGGGTAATGGAAACACTACTGATTGCCGCCTGTCCTGATACTTACCCTTGCCTGGACACAGATTATTCTACTGATTGCTACTGGACCTGATTCCTTGCCTGAATATAGATACTATAATAATTTTGCCTACCCTGAACAGCCCCTTGAATCTTACTTTCTGGTGCATTTGATCCCCTTGGGCTTTTGGGGTGCTCCATAGATGGGTTGGCTTTTGTCACCAATACTGTAGGCTTGCTGATCATTTTGTACTCTGTTGTGATATTGCTTTGATTCCAAAAGGTTGTAGTGTATTTATTTCCTTATACTGTGTTTGTAATACATTGGTCTTTTATAGAAAATTACCCTTTTTGCACTACCTTTTGAAGAAGACAAGGGAAGTCGAAACATGTCAGTGATGCATTTTTGGTGGTGCATTTCCTCACTCTTCTATGTTGTGTGACAATTGGGGTATATACAGTAGGTACCCACATATGTAATCAATGTATACAGTTGATTTACAGTGGAACCTCAGATTGCGAGTAATTTGGTTTAAGAGCGTTTCGCAATACAAGCTATTTTTTATTTATTTTTAATCCTGACTCGATTTGCGAGCGTTGTCTCACAAGACGAGCAGGATTCAAGCGCTTCGTGAAGAACTCAGAGATGCTCGGAGACACATTCCATTACTGAGTGTCTCAGAGTGTCTCCCAGTGTTTCCAATTGTCACCAGCTCCCCCGCACCTCTGGCCACATACGGTACTGCATACGCCGGTGCCCCCGCACCCCTGGACACATACAGTACTGCATAGACCAGCAGTGACTGTTGAACGAATGATCTGAGTTTCCATTATTTCCTATGGGGAAACTCGCTTTGATATACAAGGGCTTTGGATTACAAGCATGCTTCTGGAATGAATTATGCTTATAATCCAAGGTATTACTGTACATGTTTTTTACTTTTGCATCTGTTTTTAATTATTATGTGCAATAAATCTTTGCATTTTTTTATGACTCGGCCCATCCTCTGAAGACGTCTTGCTAATGACGAAATGCATCAGGGAGTGGCCTAGCAGTGACGACATCACGCCAGATCGCTTACCAGCAGTGATGTTTCAAGCTGACAGCCTGCTACTTTTCTGTTATACAAAACAAATGCCCTTTATGTTTGGTATGAAGGTAATTGTAGCCATCTTTTAAAATAAATCCTTCTATATTATGATGGGCTTCACTATGCTTCACTATGGGAGTTTTCCTTTTTTTGTCATTGATAGTCTCCCCTATACGATCTGTAAACCATATGACGGTTACCCTCCTGGATAAACTTGTTGCTGCCTGTTTGACCATTATAATTTATGGTCCTCGACATCTAGTAAGAAGCCTGAGTGTAAGGGTGCTGCTGGTGATGGATCCCTTTACTTTCACTCTGCACGGATTATTCCTTCATTGGATTGTTTTGCACTTATGAACTGTTTTTTTTTTTTTTTGTGTTGTTGCATTATTAAGATTAAGTTCTATTTTGTACATGGACACCTTTTCACTTTTTATGTAAAACTCAATGTTATATATTGTTGCACTAGCACTATTTAGAGCACTGCTTTTTTCCTTTATATTTTTTATGATTGTTTAACTCTCTTGGTGCCATTAAAATAACACCATTTCATCTGTTATTCGTAGATACACTACTGATTGCCACCTGCCCAGGCCCCTGTTTAGATATTGGACTCTGTCCCTGCTAGCCAGCTTTGGCCACTGCATGCTTTGCACCTAAACAGTTACTAGTCCTGGTTATACCTGCATACTGTACTTGCCTTTAAAATAATGTTTGTGAACTCACTGCCTTTATATATACAGTAGCACTGTGCCTAGGGGCATCAAAATATAGGTAGGCATACTAGCCTTAAAGGAGAAGTATAGCCAAAGTTATTTTGGCTATGCGTCTCCTATGGATCACAGTTCATTCTGTACTCCTGTGACATGTGTTCAGCTGACAGCGGCCTGAGGTGACGTTACTGAGCCAGTCCAGGCTGGGGAAAGATTTGGACTTTAGAGTCAGGATCCACCCAGATACCTGGACCAACAGCTGGCTGGGCCTCTCAGCGAGCTTCTGAGAGCCTGAGCCAGCCACCCCCCCCCCCCCACAGCCAGGAGCTCCAGTGAGTACTGGAGGGGCAGATCAGAGAGCTAGTGACTGAGAGTCACCAACTTTCCTCAGGCTGAAGATTGAGAACTGAGCGATCAGTGGTGTTTGATTTCCCAGTTCTCAGTCTTAGAGGTGGCGGGGTGCAGCTGGGATCAGTGCTGCAACAATCTAGGTAAGTATAAATGTTTATTTTTTTTTTAAGGCCATACTTCGGTTCTAAGAGAAAGGTGGCTGCTATAGATGAAGCTGCCAAAACCCTAACTATTTTAGCAGAATAGGATGCTAACTGATAATCTTACACTGTACAGTCTTCAGTTCAATGCAATAATAGGCGTAACATCCCATTTGTATTGTATGGTGGAATGGGATCATTTCAGTGGGGGGTTATGTGTGTTTTATTCTATTATTAATGCTTATGTTAATGTTTGTGTTATATTTGCCTTTTTTTAACTGCCGAAATCCAGTTCAGTTAATAAACTTTACAAATCTATTAGGCAATTTCTACTATTTTCCTAAATTTAGGACTGTTGATGTATTTATTACCAAATCTTTTGTCAAATGTGATATTAAACCAAAACAAACCCTGATTATTTTATTACATTCTTTGTCCTGTTTTGTAATATCAGATATTAATACTATTGACTAATTTTACCCACTTGTCAAGCTGTAAATTGAATTGTGTACATTATTGAACAGGTCACAGACTAATCAAACCGTCTTTTGTGGACATTATTAAAAATTCCGCCGTCATTTCTGATAGACATTTTCGGCCGTATTATGCGCCAGAGAATTGTAATCACCTGTATTTAAAACTAATAGATTTGAAATAACCTACAGGCTTTCTCCTTAAATGAGAGTTAGATTAATGAAAAAAGACCCCTTTTACTTCAGATTGCATGACAACATTTTCAAATTACATTCCTGAAACAGACAATTCACTTATTCAGAGTAATTGGATGCTGAATAGGGGTTAATACGTACAATGTACTTAAATGAAATTCTTCTATTGTGAGTGGGGCCGAATGATACCTGAAGCATTTTCAATGGAGGATTGCGGAGGCTTGGAGTTAATTATTCTGCATTCTATTTTGTGAATGAACTCAAGCATGAATTCTACACGGCAAAGATGGGATAATTATATTCAATACTACCAAGTGCCCTGCTGAATGAATTGACCTTTTAGATAAAACTAGTCTTTTTGAGCAGGAAAGCAGAATAAAGGTTGCACACATATGCATAGGAAACTAAAAGCATTCAATAAAAAAAAAACACCGACTGTTAGGAAGATTGATTCTTTACTTTTGTTGCTATACATTAGTGTTTTCCTCCATATCCCTCCTGGTACTCTGGCTGGTAGAATCAAGGTAAAGATTGTAGTTATAACAGTGAAATAAAAATGTTTTTCTTTAATAACTATGTTAACAAAATGCTATATGTCTATGTGAATCCACTGACCATTACATACACTGTTCTTGAAGATAAATCCTTGATAACTAGGCAAAGCATTGGATATAGGTGTAATTTGCCCCTGCGATAAAACATCTGTATTTCTATGGCGTTCACAAATCAATGCCACTGAATCAACACCAGACACCGCTAAAGCTGACCATAGATGGGTAGAATTTCGAAAGAAAATTCCTGGAGAACAAAGGTTCTAAGTAAGTTTGTTCATTTTTGTAATCATTAGTGGGTCAAATTGATGTTTTCAACCGCATTAACGAGACAATTTGAAGGAGCAGGATGGAAATTTCTTCTCGATGAACACATATCTAACAGGGAATATGTTTTTTGTTCAGTAAAGTTCATTCATTATAAATAAAATGTTAAGAGCAAAAAAATAACTTTTGATTGCCAAACAATTGTTCTGAGAATTTTAGTTTTCTGATTTTTCCTAAGACTTTTTATAAGAATTTACATTTGAAATGCTATCCATCTATGGTCAGCTTAAGGCCCCTTTCACACATGTGTACCATTTGTTTCATCAGTTCAGTCACATTTTTTTAAAGACAAAATGGATAAAGTTTACATCTTTTTTTTATCAGTTTTTCATTTGTTTTACATCAGCTTTTTACATCCACCAGCTAGAAAAAAATGAAAAAATGGACCGTTTGTCTGTTTACATCAGTTTTTCGTCCAATCTGTTTTTAATGGAAGAAAAATAGAGCTTTGATCCGTTCCAAAAAAACAGATGTTGACAAGAGTGGATGATCATCTGTTTACATACATTTTTCCATAGCGATGAATTGATGTCCGTTTTTCATCCATCAACAGAAAAATGGACAAATGGTCTGCATATGTAAAAGGGGCCTTAGGCACATAGAAATAATTGTTACTACTGAAAGACAAGCACATCCTTTCAATATAGTTCCAAAGCTGTTTCCAGAGTGCTTAAGATGTGTAGTCAGCAAAGGCACTAGACAAAGTGCTTCAGAGGAAAAGTAGCACCATCACCATCACCCGATCACACTGTCTCTTACCATCAGGTGTGGACCCCCACACAAGGAAGTCAGATAAGCAGTATAAAAAACAATCCTGTACAGGGATCCAATCAGGGAAGCTTTGCCACTCTCCTCTTATTCATATACACTCAATCAGCTAAATGGTCTCATATATTCCTTCAGAGTCCTCATCTGGTTGACTTGCAAAGCCCTCTTTAAACAAACACATTCATGATAAAAGCATTTCACAGTCCAGAGTAGACGCAAAGCAACTAGGTCACCGAGACTGTTCGAAGCAGGTTGAAGTACTTCCCTGAAGACTGACATGTTTCGAGGGGAGATACCCTCTTCCTCAGAGCCTTGCTTATCTTTCTGTAGTGGTGAATCGGATGTCACAATCTGATCATTGCTTCAACGCTGCACCTTTATTATATTTTTTTATGTATATTGTTATCTTCCAGCAATATTGTGCCAGCAGCTATTTTAGCAATTTTGTAAATTTTAATCCTTTATTATTGATATTGTTTTTTGATACTCATTATTTTACTACTTAGTGCAGCTGGTCATTTTATTTACTATGCAGCATTTTATTGCAGTGAACTGATAGGCACAAAAATGTGAGATTACCATGCTGCTATGAAGAGAAATTTAGTGTTATAAGGCGTACACACGGTCAGACTTTGTTCGGACATTCCGACAACAAAATCCTAGGATTTTTTCCGACGGATGTTGGCTCAAACTTGTTTTGTCTACACATGGTCGTACAAAGTTGTCGGAAAATCCGATCGTTCTAAACGCGGTGACGTAAAACACGTACGTCAGGACTATAAACGGGGCAGTGGCCAATAGCTTTCATCTCTTTATTTATTCTGAGCATGCGTGGCACTTTGTCCGTCGGATTTGTGTACACATGATCGGAATTTCCGACAACGGATTTTGTTGTCGGAAAATTTTATCTCCTGCTCTCCAACTTTGTGTGTCGGAAAATCCGATGGAAAATGTCCGATGGAGCCCACACACGGTCGGAATTTCCGACAACACGCTCCGATCGGACATTTTCCATTGGAAAATCCGACCCTGTGTACGGGGCATTATGCTGCGTACACACGATCGTTCTTGATGGTCCGAATTTGGTGTGACCGTGTGTATGCAAGACAAGCTTGAGCAGAATTCCGTCTGAAAAGCCTTGGAAGGTTTTTCTGAGGGAATTCCGCTCAAGCTTGTCTTGCATACACACGGTCACACCAAATTCCGACTGTCAAGAACGCGGTGACATACAGCATGTACGACGACACTAGAAAAGGGAAGTTTAATACCCAATGCACCACCCTTTGGGCTCCTTCTGCTAATCTTGCATTTATTTCGTGTTAGTAGAAGTTTGGTGAGAGACGATTCGCACTTTTCAGCCTCGTGCTTTTCAGATTGTTACTGCTCTTCAGTTTGTGCTTGTGGGTTTGTATCTGGTTTTCAGTGCGTGTAGTCAGTTTGTATCTGTTTTTCAGTGCGTTCTTGTCCGCTCATTTTTGATTTTCAGCTCGCTCTTCACAGGCCTTTCTGTTCTTCAGTGCGTTATGTTAGTTCGTTCTGACCAGCCGACCATTTTGAAGCCATGTTGTGGTTATGTACTGGTCCTAGAGTTTGTGCTATGCAAGGGCTTGGTGTTGGGTTCTTGCTTTGACCCAAGCCCAGTCCATGAACAGGGTGGGGAGGAGTTCATGGACGAAGAATTGGTTACTCCAGCGTGACCAATTCTGTCATATGCCTTTGTTGTGGGAGATCCAGGAGAATAACCCTGATGATTTCAGGAATTTTCTGCGGATGACGGTTCCCGTTTTTTCACTGTCTGTTGGCTTTGCTGTCCCCTTATATTACGAAACAGGACACCTGCATGCGGAAAGCCATCACTCCCAAGCAGAGGCTCGTCACCACTTTGTGGTACTTGGCAACAGGGAGAAGTCTACAGGACCTCAAGTTCTCTACAGGCATCTCCCCCAGGCTCTGGGGATCATTATTTCAGAGACCTGTTCTGCCATCATTCAGGTCCTGCAGAAGGACTATATTAGGGTAAGTTTTCTCCTTTAACATCACATTCTATGTATTTCATGTATGCTAATGTATTGTATTTCTTTCATGATTCCCTAATTACCATGATTGTAATATGCTGTGAATGTCCCCTTTGTGCCCATGCATGCTGTAAGCTTTTAATGCTCCTTTTTTGACCTACACGCATATTTGTTTTCACTAACCTCCCCAGCATGCTATCCTGGGCCCATACACACCTAGCCTAGTCACTTAACAATGTATTTTGTCAGCTCCATCGTAGTTCTTTACCCTAAACACCCCCTAAAATGTGTCCAAATGTTATTGTTGTCCTTAAATTCAGGCAGAGTGCCAGAGGCTTTTTTTGGGGTTCCAAACTCATTTATAACCTCCCCTAAAATTTTTACAATGGGCCATCAGAGGGGGTGAGGAATATGATAAGTGGACCTTATATTTTTGGCTTTAAATACTCCTTAAAATAAATATTATACTGATGTTGGCCAAGAAAGTTTGTGTCTAATCTGCTTGCAATGTTATGTGCAAAAGTACTAATATTTTTTTTCTTTTTTGACTCCACAGTTTCCTTCAACACCACAGGAATGGCAGACTGTGGCCTCCCAGTTTGGCCAGCGATGGGACTTTCCTAACTGTGGAGGGGCAATCGATGGGAAACATGTCCACATCATACCACCACCCCACTCGGGGTAATACTATTCTAATTATAAGGGTTTCAATAGTATTGTGTTGATGGCGGTGGTGTCGGCGACATACGAATTTTTATATGCGGACGTGGGGAAGAATGGCCAGATGTCAGATGGTGGAGTCTTTGCCCAGACCGAGTTCTACCGACGTCTCCAGAGTGGTGGCTTGGGATTGCCACCTGCGGAAGAGAACGTTGAAGGGCTCCTATTTGTTTTTATCGCTGATGAAGCATTTGGTCTGGGTGATCAGATGGTGGAGTCTTCGCCTAGACCGAGTTCTACCGACGTCTCCAGAGTGGTGGCTTGGGATTGCCACCTGCGGAAGAGAACGTTGAAGGGCTCCCATTTGTTTTTATCACTGATGAAGCATTTGGTCTGGGTGAACAACTGATGAGGCCATTCCCCCAGAGGACCCTCACCCTGGAGAAGATGGTTTTTAATTACCGGCTGGTCAGAGCCAGAAGAGTCGTGGAGAATGCCTTTGGGATAATGGCCAGCTGGTTCTGCCTGTTTCTTATGGCAAATAATATGGTGGAGTACAAACTGAACCACATAGTTCTAGCATGCTGCATACTTCACAACTTTTTAAAGAGAAATGCTCCTAATTATGTTGCCTCAGTTGGGCCGGAGGCTGGACTTCCTGAAAATACAGCTCTGGAAGCTGGCCGTCCTGGCTTGCCCCCCCAAAGCGCCTGTGAAGTGCGGCAAAAATATGTTGATTATTTTATGGGTAGGGGGGCCATTGCTATGCCCAGAAAATTTGTAAATATTTTCTATTTGAAAAAAAATATTTATCTGTTAAAATATTGATTTTGATTTACTGCTTGTGTTTCTTTTAGCTGTCTCCTAGGTTCTCCTAGTGCACTTGTAGTGCCAAGTGGTTTTTACATTATTAAATAACCCCCATTGTCACTGTAAACACCAACTTATTACAAAAACTGGTATTGAGCATTGAAAGAAGAAGCCACACATTGTTGAGTATAAAACCTTTTACTCCGTGCACATGCACATATGCGTTATAAAACATTTTTGGGTAAAAAAACAATATCTTGGTTTTATAAAGTACATTGATATCCCCTGACGGCAGATAGCACATGTTGACACATGTTGACACACTGTGTGCATCTTCAAAATTTGGCTTTTAAAATGTGAACACATTTTTGAAAAATTGTTAAAAAAAATAAATAAAATGGTGGCATTTTTTTGGTATTTAGATTCTCCCTAATACATCAATCATGTTCTTCAGTTTTTGTTCAACCTCATTTGTTTTTTGCTTTATGATGTCTAAATGCCGACTACACACCAGTATCTCCTGGATTAGTATTTGTGCACTTGCACTGGTGAAATGAGTAGATTGTTCTTCCACAGCATGCACACCACCTAAAAGAAAAAATACACACCATGTATAAATATGCAGGCATACATCTATTACCTAAATCTGTGGTCTCAGACACTCACCTGTTGTGGTGACAATTTCAACCACTTCTTCCACCTCTCCTTCCTCCACATCCTCTGGTTGTGTCATCTGTTTCCCTTCTTTCGGAGGTGGGGAGTTCCTGGTGTCCTCAGATGTCCTGAGTCTTTTTTTTCCGCCATGAGAATGAAACAAAAGGTATACTTAGCACACAGGTATTTGAGGCCAGAAATAGGAATATGAAACATTGCTTGGAAGTTTGAAACAATTGTCTGTTTTGGCAGAGTTCCAAGCTGAAGACATGATTTTTTCCCTTACCAAAGCTGGAATACTTTCCTTTTTTGGACACATTTCACACATGGAGACACCCCAAGTATCCACTGGAGTACCTGTGTGGGACACCCTAAAAAGTTTCTTCTGGTGTCCCACACTAGTGCTCCTGAGTCCAGATGTGTAAACAGCTGCTGAGTGTCCTCTCCTTACATTACACTGAATCAAATTTGCAATTCATTCATACTTCACATCATAGTCGGCCCTCTTCAAGATGTCCACCATCTCCACCATCTCTACAAAGGCCATATTTGAGGCCTTAAATCTCCTGCGGGATCGAGACGTTTCTGGCTCCGGGCTTTCCTCCTCGTTACTGCTATTATGCACTTGCTGTGTCTTCGCCATGTTCCTCTCCCACTGTGATGAAAGAGAAGGGGCAGGGAATATTTTAGAAAGAATGTCGGGGCGGGCGACGCGGGTGGAGTTTCACGCATGCGCAGTGTATATAAAGCTAACACGCGTGTGTCGTACGTACGATCTGTGAGTGGAGGGAGTGCCGATCATGAGAACGAAGGTAACATTGTAACTCGGGACATCAGTGGCTCTCACATCAGGGAAAATCTGTGTTGGCCGTGTCCCCTGGACATCCCACATCAGAGCCAATCACAGATCGCTGTAAATGGCCAATTATAGCGGCCGTTTACAGTGCGATCTGCTTGGCCAATGAGAGATGATCTCAAATGTAAACATATGAGATCATCTCTTATTGTCAGCTCTCCCTCCTCACACAGAAACCGAGTGTGAGGAGGGAGAGCTTCTGTGAAGAATCGTCAGTGCTAAAAAACACAGTGTGCTCACACAGTGCCCAATCAGTACCACAGTGACAATTAGCATCTATAGCTAGTGTCATCTGTGCCCCCCTGTGCCATCATTGCCCACCTGTGCCCGTCAGTGCCCATCTGTGCCCATCTGTGCCCGTCTGTGCAATTAGTGCGCATATGTCCAATCAGTGCCTATCTGTGCCACCTCATCAGTGCCCATCTGAGCCACCTCATCAGTGCCAATCAGTGCCCATCTGTACCAATCAGTGCCCATCTGTGCTGCCTCATCTGTACACATCTGTGCATTCAATCAGTGCACATCTGTGCCGTCTCATCAGTGCCAATCTGTGCCGCCTCAACAGTGCCCATTTGTGTCACCTCAACAGTGCCAATCTGTGCCACCTCAACAGTGCCCATCTGTGCCATCTCAACAGTGCACATCTGTGCAATCAATCAGTGCACATCTGTGCCGACTCATCAGTGCACATCTGTGCCACCTCATCAGTACCGATCTGTGCTACCTCAGTGCCACCTCATTAGTGCATATCTGTGCCCATCTGTGCTGCCTCATTAGTGCACATCTGTGCAATCAGTGCACATCTGTGCTGCTTCATCAGTGCCCATCTGTGCCACCTCATCAGTGCATATCTGTGCCACCTCATCAGTGCCCATCTGTGCCACCTCATCAGTGCTCATCTGTGCAATCAATCAGTGCACATCTGTGCTGCCTCATCTGTGCACACCTGTGCCACCTCATCAGTGCACATCTGTGCGATCAGTGCCCATCTGTGCCGCCTGATAAGTGCACATCTGTGCCATTAATCAGTCCACATCAGTGTTCATCAGTGCCACCTCCTCAGTGCCCATCAGTGCAGTCTTAGCACACACCTGTGCAGTCTCATTACCACCAGCAACCATGTCCAAAAGATGCTTTTCCGCCGAGGAGGCATACCAAATACTTTCCACGGCCAACGAGAGCAATGAGGAGCTCTCTTTTTCAGATTTCCTTTCACATTCAGATTCTGAATCTGACGTAAATTATGAGCCAGTCCTCAGTAGTGGAACACTGACAGACTCAGAGGAGGAAGATATTCGGCCCGCCAAACAAAGGCATTCTGGTGAGGAGGCAGTGGCATCCACCAGCATCGCAGTGGCATCCACCAGCACCGTAGTGCCATCCACCAGCACCGCAATGCCATTCACCAGCACCGCAGTACCTCGGAAAGAAAGGCCAAGTACCAGTGGGGTGTCACCTCAGCCCCAAAGGGTTAGGACCCATGCCAGCCTTCCCTATGCCCTTCAGAACCCCTTGTGGCTTCCTCCTAATTGAGGAGAAGCTAACATTCCCCCTTTCACTGCCCAGCCAGGAGTCCAGGTGGACACTGAGAATTTTACCCCAATCAATTTTTTTAATTTAGTTTTTACGGAGGACATGTTAGCGTCAATTGTGGCCCAGTGCAACCTGTATGCACAGCAATTTATTTAGAAAAATGCAACATCATATTATGGCCGTCCCTACGAGTGGAGAGACCTAACAGTGGAGGAGTTGAAGGTTTTTTTGGGCCTTACATTTAATATGGGACTCACCAAAAAAAATGAATTGCCTTCCTATTGGTCAACCCACCCCATCCACCACATGCAGCTCTTCTCTGCGGTAATGCCCAGAACCAGGTATCTGATGATCATGAGGTTCCTACATTTCAGTGACAATACCCAGTGCCCTCCTCAAAATGACCCAAATTATGACAGGCTTTAAAAAATTTGGCCAATACTAAATTATTTTTCAGAAATATTCCCCCAGTTGTTTACCCCGGACCAACACATATGTGTGGATGAGTCCCTTGTTAAATTTAGCGGCAGGCTTAAAATTAAGCAATTTATCCCCAGCAAAAGGGCCCGCTATGGGGTCAAGGTGTATAAATTATGTGACCGAGCCACAGGGTACACATATTCCTTCATAGTGTATGAAGTGAAGGACACCCAGCTGTAGCCCCCTAATTGCTACTACTACGACTACTTGGGATCCAGTGGGACCTCATATACCCCCTACTAGAGAAAGGCTACCATCTATATGTAGACAACTTCTACACATCTCTGCCTCTGTTCCACAACCTTCACCAGAAGAAGGCGTCAGCATGTGGCACCGTAAAAAAGAACCGGAAGGGCTTTCCTCAAAGTCTTGTCAATAAGAAGTTGAGAAAAGGAGAAACGGCAAGTCTCCGAAACAAGGAGATTCTGGCAGTGAAGTGGAGGGACAGAAGGGATGTCTACATGTTGTCTTTGATCCACAATAACACCTATGTGGAAATCCCCAGAAGTAATGGCCCCATCCAAAAACCAACATGCATCCATGAATACAATTTGTTTATGGGGGGAGTCGACTTCGACGACCAAATGCTCGAACCATACCTTGCCACAAGACGGACATACCATTGGTATAAAAAAGTAGCAATTCATTTTTTTCAGATGCTCTTAGTCGACTTTCCGAAAGCCACTTTCCTGATCAAATCCTTCCCAAGCCAACAGGCCAAAGACGTCAAAAAAGATATAGGGTGTGTACCAGTGGAGGAGTCAGAAGAGACACATCTTATTATTGTGCACAATGTCTTTCCCAACCAGGCCTCTGCATAGGTGAATGTTGTTGCCGTTATCATACTTCCAAAAATTATTAGTGAAGTATGGTAAACCTAATCTTCAGTTCCTGCCTTCACACACCTTCACACCCCTTATGCCACTGCCTGCTCTGTAACTGACCCTGGCTTGTTATTCGACCACGCCTCTGCCTGCCGATTCTGTACATACCGCTGTCTGATCTGGAACTCAGCCTGGACTGTTATTCTACCATGCTTCTGCCTAACGATTCTGTACATACCTCTGCTTGATCTGGAACTGACCTTGGACTGTTTGACCATGTTATTTGCCTGCCTCTTGGACTGATCTTGTACCCTGTAACAGGACTAGTGGGATTCACACACAGGGGTCTCACATATGTGAGGGGCTCCAGTTTTTCTGGATGAAGAAAACAATTTTCTTTGTTTTCTCATTCCTAGATTAAGGTCTGGAGACTCGGAGGCTTCAAAGAGATATGGGTGGGAGAAGCCTCTACCCCAGTCCCCATTCTGTCCTGAACGAGACCCTACTTCTGCCTGCTGCCTGTAGGACTTACTGCCGTCATGCCTCTGTCTGTCGCACTGACCACAGCACATGGACCATGTTGCTGCCTACTATCAGAACCAATATTTTTGGCACTGACAATATCTCTGCCTGCACTGACCCTGGACTGTATATGGACAGTATCCCTGCCTGCTGCCTGAAAAATTGTGTTCGCTGTTGCTGACCAAGTCCCTGCCTGCTGCCTGGACCAGTGCTATCCTCCTGTGGACAACTGCGCTACTAAAACCACAGGTAATTTTTTTGTTTACCCTTTGCTCAGCATAATGTATTTTGGGGTGTAATTCTTAATATGTGCATGCTATGTGTCCCTGGAACACCTGACGGTGTTCCTTGCATGCTGGATCTCTGTATGTGGCCAGGCTGTGTAAAGGTCTCACACATGTGATATTGCCATACCCAGAAGGAGTGGCAGAATGTATTTTGGGATGTCATTTTTTTATGTAAATGCTATGTGTTGCAAATATATTATAAACGGACAACTTTGTGTAAAAAAAATATGTTTTCATTTTTTTCCACATTTTCCAAAAACTTCTGGAAAAAAATAAACCGTTCAAAAGACTTGTCATGCCTCATAGATTATACGTTGGAGTGTTAGCTTTCCAAAATGGGGTCATTTCTGGGCATTTCCATTGTTCCGGTGCTCCAGGGCCTTCAAAAGTGTAATAGGTGGTTGAGAAATGAAATGTGTAATTTATGCTCCTAAAACGTCTCAAGGTGCTACTTCAATGTTAGGCCTCTGTATGTGGTCAGGCTGTGTTAAAGTCTCACACACATGATATCGTTATACTCAGGAGGAGTAGCTGAATGTATTTTGGGGTGTTATTTTTGATATGTAAATGTTGTGTGTTGGAAATATCTTATAAAACGGACAACTTTGTGTAAAAAAAATGCGTTTTCATTTTTTTTTCCACATTTTCCAAAAACTTCTGGAAAAAAATAACCATTCAAAAGACTCATTATGCCTCATAGATTATATGTTGGGGTGTTAGCTTTCCAAAATGGGGTTATTTTCTGGGCGTTTCCATTGTCCTGGTGTTCCAGGGCCTTCAAAAGTGTAATAGGTGGTTGAGAAATGAAATGTGTAATTTATACTCCTAGAACGCCTCAAGGTGCTACTTCAATGTTAGGCCTCTGTATGTGGTCAGGCTGTGTAAAAGTTTTACACACGTGGTATCGTTATACTCAGGAGGAGTAGCAAAATGTATTTTGGGGTGTTATTTTTGCTATGTAAATGCTATGTGTTGGAAATATCTTATAAACCGACAACTTTGTGCAAAAAAAAAGTGTTTTCATTTTTTTTCCACATTTTCCAAAAAACGTTCAAAAGACTCATTATGCCTCATAGATTATACGTTGGGGTGTTAGCTTTCCAAAATGGGGTCATTTTGTGGGCGTTTCCATTGTCCTTGTGCTCTAGGGCCTTCAAAAGTGTAATAGGTAGCCAACTAGTTAAATGGGTAATTTATGCTCCTTGAACACCTGATGGCCCTCCATGCATTTTGGGTCTCTGTATGTGGCCAGGTAGTGAAAAAGTCCCACAGGAGGAGTAGCAGAATGTATTTTGGGGTGTCATTTGTGGTATGCACATTCCATGTGAGAGAAATGAACTATTACAATGACAATTTTGTGAAAAAAAAAAATAAAATCTTAATTTTGCAAAGAATTGTGGGAAAAATGACAACTTCAACTAACTCACCATGCCTCTTACTAAATACCCTGGAATGTCTACTTTCCAAAAAGGGGTCATTTGTACTTTCCTGGCTTGTTAGGGTCTCAAGAAATGAGATAGGCTTCAGTACCAGATGATCAGATGTGATCATATTTTTATGATTTGCACCCTAGCTTGTAGACTCTATAAATTTCACACAGACCACATAATATCCACTAATTTGGGATTTTTTTACCAAAGATATGTAGCAGTATAAATTGTGGCCAACATTTATGAAGAAAAATTGCTAATTTGCAAAATGTTATCACAGAAACAAAGAAAAATTCATTTTTTTCTAAATTTTCAGTCTTTTTTCATTTATAGCGCAAAAAATAAAAAACCCAGAGGTGATCAAATACCACCAAATGAAAGCTCTATTTTTATGAAAAAAGGACAAAAAATAATTTGAGTACAGTGTTGCATGACTGAGTAATTGAAAGTGTCGGAGCGCTGAAAGCTGAAAATTGGTCTGGGCAAGGGGGGTTTAAGTGCCCAGTAAGCAAGTGGTAATAAGGTCCAGGCTTCTATGAAATCAGAAGCAGCAGCAAATGATGTGTATGTACCCAGTCTGTGGTACTACAACAGGATGCGGTTTCTGGAAGACCAGATTGAAACCAGGGAATCACTTTCTACACTTCTATCCACCCTTCCCTCAACCCCAGCTGAGGCTTCCGAGGACCAACCTGGGCCTTCCTTCCTGGAAGAAGTTGAGGGGCCCAGCTGGAGCCAGGTATAGTATTTTTTAACATATTTATTGTCCAATTTAACAAAAAGTGTTTTACATATCAATAGACAGTAGGGGCCAAAAATGATTGTGACAAGAATGAAAAATCCTGGGTTCAGAATGATAGTCTTTTCTATTTATTAACATTCAATTTGCAACAGTCATGAGCTGAAAATTGTGTGTGATTGATGAACAAAATACTAAAACTATGTCCCTTTTTATACACAGGAAGACCTCAGCCAGGATGAGGCTCTGGATCGTGGCAGACAGGAGGAGGTGGGGGTAAGTGTCAGCCAGGAAGTGGCAGGGTAAGTGTCAGCCAGGAGGTGGCCAGGCCCAGTAGCCTCACCCAATCCCAGGTGCCTCCCCTCCGCCTTACAACAAAAAGGGCCAGGAAGGGGAGTAACATGGAGGAGGCAGCATTTGGCCTCATTAAGGATTATAATGCGGCCCTGAAAACATCCCCCGACGTTGAAGAGGCCTATGAATGCTATGTAGCTGCAAAATTGCAGCAAATGGAGGAGGGCCAATGCCTCATCTGTGAGAAGATTATTTTTCAGGCCCTTCATAAGGGGTTGAGGAGCCAAATGACTGATAACATGCACTTATGTGCGCTCGCCCATCCTCCTCCTCCTGCCACAAGTCCACTTCCAGAGCTACAGCCTCCAAGGAATGCTGCAGGGAAGGCTGCAGGGAAGCGTGGAGGGAAGGCTGCAGGGAAGACAAGAAAGTGATGGCCTGGGTTCAGTCTGCTCTGACAGAAGACGCAGGCTGTGGTAGTACCACAGCATTGGGACATATATGTCATCTGCTGCTGTTCCTGTTCTCTGGGAGTCCTGGACCAGATTGTGCTCCCTATTATATGGACTTCTCAGGCTACCAATTTTTATTTACAAAGAGTTGATGTGTGCTCTGGGGTACAAAGGCTTCAGAAATTCGCGCAGTTTCTCCAGGGTTGCCTTCCTCTTTATTTTGTTATGAGCCAGAATAAATGGAGATTTTTTAATATGAAAATACTTGCCTATGTGTTTTTCTTCAAATAGGACAGTTTGTTTGTAAGTAGGCAGGTACATTTCACAAATACAATGTCAAATTAACAAGGGACATCAACCAACCTCCTTGAGCTTGAAAAATACAAGATGATAATGTTGTTGTGGAAACTCGACACAAAAAAAAAAATTATGGAGATGACTAGAAAATAATTTTAAAATAATCAAAAAAACAGGAGATCTTGATTAAAAAAAGAAAAGTTGACTATAAAAAATAATTCTAAACATTATTATGGAGATCTGGCTTTAAAAACAAAAAAGATTATTCAGGAGATCACGGGAAATAACAAAGAAATAAGTTTGTCAGAACAAATTTACAGCTTGAAGAATGTGCTATCTCCATTACAAATGCTAGTTTTACCAGACCGAGCGCTTCCATCTTGTACTTGATTCTGAGCATGCGTGTTTTTTTTGCGCGTTCGAATTGCATACAGATCAACACATTCTCTGATTGGAACTTTTTCTGACCGAAAAATAGAGAACTTGCTCTCAATCTTTTGCTGGCAGGAATTTTGCCAAAAAAAGTCCGATGGAGCATACACACAGTTGCAATTTCCGATCAAAAGCTCTCATCGGACTTTTGCTGGCAGAATTTCTGATCGTGTGTACAGGGCATTAATTTATGACAATTCAAATAAAGTTAAAAAAAAAGGTAAACAGTGTGATGCACTGAATGCAGAGCATTTAGCATACAGGCTGTGTAAACGAGCCCTAAATGTTCTCATGACAGGAAAAACCACATGAGAATTCTGTTAAAGTAGAACTGTATCTCTGCACTTACAGTTTTTCAATTGATCCTGCAGTAAAGTCCACCTTGTGCAGCTTTCTGTAAGAGGGTGACAACACTTTGTACTGCTACTTAATTCAAAGCAGCGCTTTCATCCTCATGTATTCTGTACCTACTTGTACTACAGTGGGATTATAAGACATTGCAGGTGGTTTGGCTATAAGCATTATTACTGCTGGAGCACAGGCTTGTCAATCAGCAAATAGCCACACCTAAGCCACACTTTTCAGAAATCACATAGAGATCAAAAGGACGAGCTTACATCTGCATATGATGTCAGTTAAAGCAAACTGACAAGTACAAAAAAAAGTAATAATTCTTACCTAACCCCATATTAACCCTTAGTTTACCCAATCAGTCCTAAATCCATCCTAAATAACTCCTTTCCCATCTCTCCGTTGCTAATATTTTCCAGTTGTTTTTTTATTTCTGTTTTTTTTTCTTTCTTTTTAACAATAACATTCATACTTATTGTTAAACTTTATTCATTTTGTTTATTGATCTTTTCAGTTTTGCATTAGAAAAGAGCATAACATTGTAAAAAAAAAGCTCTTATTTGTGAATAACTATGCAGTTCTTTCTGCCAAAATTATTTCAAATGGAACAAATGATAGAATAAAATGTCTATTTTTTATCTATATACAGGTACTCCTCACTTAACGACCAGGTTCCGTTCCAATCGATTGTTAAACGAGAAGTCATAAAGAGAAGTAATCAATATTTTAAGCACTCTTAACTACTGTACTGTGCTGTATTGTGAAAAAAAGGTCTAAACACAAAACTCCAGCTCAATAATGAATGTTGTTTTAATTTGCATAAGTACAGAACACAAAGGAAAATTCTGTACTGTACTGGTCGTAAGTCTGAGTGGTCGTTAAATAGGTAAGTCATTAAAGAGCAGTATCTGTATTACACAATGTCAACAAAGCTGTTATGAATGAATGAATTCATACAGTATAAGCTGTGGTTCAAAAGATGTGATTGGCCCACTGCTATCACATGGTGCCTAGCCCAATCACAGCACCCTTTACCATGTGATTAGCTGTAGCCACTAACCCATTCAAGACGGTTGAAAACTTTGCTGTTACAATGATCTTCATTGTAACAGCAAAGCGTAAAGAAAAAAAATCCCTGACACCCCCCCCCCCCACACACACACACTGAACTCCTGACTGTGGTGACAATGGACTACTCTAATGAAAGTATTTTAAAAAAGTAAAAAAAGGTAAAAAAAAAAATAGATCTAAAAATTAATGTCACCAGTCAGTGTCCCTGTCACATCCTAGCATTTTAGGGCCTCAAGAAAAAAGATAGGCTGTTAGTACAACAGAATTAATACATGTTTAAGTATACAGTATATACCATAGTTTGTAAATGCTATAACTTTCACACAAACCATTTAATATACACCTGGGGGGGGGGGGGGGGTTACCAATGACATGTAGCAGAATACATTTTGGCCTAATCTTTTGACAAAATTTGATTTTATTGGAATTGTTTTATAACAGAAAGTAGAAAATATCATTTTTTTTTTAAATGTTCAGTTTTTTTCTGTTTTATCACAAAAAAATAAAACACCTAGTGGTGATCAAAAACCACCAAAAGAAAGCTCTATTTGTGTGAAAAAAATATAAAAATTTAAATTGCGTACAGTATTGCATGGCTGCACAATTGCCAGTTAAAGTGTTTGTTAACCCAAAAAATAGATATCCTGGTCCCTTAAAGCAGATTAAACATCACAGTGCTTGTGCTGTGTAATTTGCCCCCCTCTAAACTGTAAAAAAAACCTCCCTGAACCTGCCACTTCCTGTATGCCCTCTCTATACTAACCACGCAAATCAGGGCTGCTGAGCCCTGACCACCGTGGTCAGGGTGCGTCCCTCCATCATACGCAGCCCTGCTCTGCTCTCATCTCTCCCCCTCATTCCCTCCTCCCTCCCTGTCAGCAAATTGCTGTGTGTTACAGTCTCCACCCTGCCAACCCCCCCCACCACTGCTATTAGTACATATGGAAACAAATATTAAATGGTCACTGGCAGCCCCTTCAATATATTAAGGTAGAGCACACAGTATATATCTTTTCCAAAAACAAACCTTGTAAATAGCTATTTAGAGCTGTCTTCAGGCCGGTCATGTGACTTATGGCCGCTGTACAGCTCCGAGACAAGGCATCTGCAGTAGAGGCTGAGCGGCCACGTGATTTCCCCGGCTGACATCAGAGGGAGATCACGGCCCCTCCTGCAGAAGCAATCTATAGGAGCTGAAAAACGTCCACGGGTCATGTGACCAGCCTGAAGACAGCTCTAAATAGTTTTTGGAAAAGATATATACTGGCATACCCCACTTTTAAGTACGCAATGGGGTTTATTTACTAAAGCAGGAAAGTGCAAAATCAGGCTCACTTCTGCATAGAAACCAATGAGCTACTAACCCCAGCTTGTTCAATTAAGCTTTTGTAATAAACCCTGGAAGCTAGTAAGTCTGTATTTACAAACACTTTAAAGTAGCACAGTGCTGAATAGCAAAAAAGGCACTGGTCATGAAGGGGGTAAAACCTTCCAGGGATTAGGTAATTACACATTTATTGTGGAATCAATAGACCTGATGGAAATGTAAAAATACCTCTGTTTCACAGGTGGAGCTAAGGTGAGAGCTGAAGTGGTTAAAATAAGCAAGGAATACATTGTCAAAGCAAAAAAATTTGTCTATATTTTGGTGTGCTCTGTCACAAACTAAAGCCGTTGCTCCCATACAAATCAATATAGAATGTGTGCAACTGTTATTGATCAGATCTATTTTGGAAGAGATGCTTCCACAAGGAACACCTGTGAAACATAAATAAAGGCTAATAAAAATAAAATTATGACTAAAAGCCTTGTTAATTTCATCTTTGGAGAAGCCCAGGCCTGCACCAACCCCAGTAAGCAAACAGTACGCAGCTATCTGTCCGTGTAAATGCCATTCGTTGCAAGTTCACTACTGCTATTAACATTGCTGAATCTTTATGGCAGATTTATTCAACAAAGAGATGCATACAAACAATTCATTTAGTAAATGTTCTGGATGGTAAGGTCATATCTGTGAGACAGTTAAAGCCTAAACCCACCTATTTTTTTTAGTTTTGGATACAGTGGGGAAGGGTTACGATCTCAGTCAGTTTTTTATTTCAGTCTTTGAACCTGTTGGGGAGATTTTCCCTGTCCCTGAGACAACCGAACAAGAAAAAGGGGTTGCTGTTCTCATTGAGAAAGGAAGGCATGGACAGCAATGCAAACACTGCCAGAGGTCCTAATCTTTCTGCAGTGTACTACATCTTCTTAACAGGGACACACCAGCAAAAGAAAATCTGGCAGGTGTTCTAAATCTTTTCTGTGGGTAACATGGGAAATACAACAAACGTTTTCAAATACAATCTCATCTATTATATGTTACCATAAAAGCAACATATAATTGATGAGATTGTATTTGAAAAAGTTTGTGCACCAAATTTAACTCTATAGTATTTTTTGCTGAAAAATCTGCCATTTGATAAATCACTAATATTATATGACACAAAAAATGGAGCTACCACTGTTAGATTCTTCAAGGTTTCTGGCCAGAACTAGTTCTTGAAGGAGCCTATTCCACATTTTCATAGCTTTTATGCCCCGTACACACGGTCGGATTTTCCAACGGAAGATGTGTGATAGGACCTTGTTGTCGGAAATTCCGACGGTGTGTAGGCTCCATCACACATTTTCCATCGGATTTTCCGACACGCAAAGTTTGAGAGCAGGCTATAAAATTTTCCGACAACAAAATCTGTTGTCGGAATTTACGATCGTGTGTACACAAATCCGACACACAAAGTGCCACGCATGCTCAGAAAAATTAAAGAGATGAAAGCTATTGGCTACTGCCCCGTTTATAGTCCCGACGTAAGTGTTTTACATCACCGCGTTCAGAACAATCAGATTTTCGGACAACTTTGTGTGACCGTGTGTATGCAAGACAAGTTTGAGCCAACATCCGTCGGAAAAAATCCTAGGATTTTGTTGTCGGAATTTCCGATCAATGTCCGACCGTGTGTACGGGGCATTACTATGAAGAAGCTTTTCCACATGTGAAGGTTAAATCTCTTTTCCTCCAGTTGTAAGAAGTTCCCCCTTGTCCTCTAATGACCTGAAAATGAATAACTCTACACCAACTTCACTATGTGGACGACTTATGTATTTATACATGTTGATCATATTCCCCCTTAATTGCTACTGCTCAAGAGAGAATAAATTCAGTTCAGCTAATCTTTCCTCATAGATTAACTCTTTTATGCCCCTTATCAGTTTGGTTGTCCTTCTCTGTATTTTCTCCAGTTCTCTGATATACTTTTCGAGAATTGGAGCCCAAAACTGAACTGCATGTTCCAGATGATTTGTACAGTTGCAAAATTATGTCTCTTTCTCTGGAGTCTATATCTCTTGAATACAAGGAAGTATTTTTCTAGCTTTAGAAACTACAGTTTAAAACTGAATGCTATTATTAAATCTATGATCTACCACAACACCTAGATCTTTTCCCACCATTAACTCCCCAGTGTGTATGATGCATGCATGTTTTTAGCCCCATGACATGAGAAAAAACACTAAACCAAAACAAGTTTGGGATGGAGGAACTTGACTGGCTTGCACAGAGTCCTGGTTTCAACCCAATAGAACACCTTGTGTAGTAGACCTTGCTTTATGCACTAGTCCAAATCATTTGGTGGAGGGGGGATTATGGTGTGGGGTTGTTTTTCAGAGGTTGAGCTTGGCCCCTTAGTTCCAGTGAAGAGAACTCTTAAGGCATCAGCATACCAACACATTTTGGACAATTTCATGCTCCCAACTTTGTGGGAACAGTTTGGGGATGGCCCCTTCCTGTTCCAAATGATTGTGCACCAGTGCACAAATTAGGTACATAATGACATGGGAGTCCTGACCTCAACCTTTGAACATGGGACACCTTTGAGATAAATTAGAGCGAAGACTGTGAGCCAGGCCTTCTCATCCACATCAGTGCCTGACCTCACAAATGCGCTTCTGGAAGAATGGTCAAATATTCCCATAGACACACTCCATACCTTGTGGACAGACTTCCCAGAAGAGTTGAAGCTGTAATAGGTGCAAAGGGTGGGCCAACTCAATATTGAACCCTACGGACGAAGACTGGGATGCCATTAAAGTTCATTTGCATGTAAAGGCAGGTGTCCCAATATTTTTGGTAATACAGTATATGTTACCAAAAAAGTGAGTAAAATATTGCGTTTGTTCTTGTTGTTTAGTTTCATTTTAAGTGTGTCCAATAGAGTTTTAGGTAAAATAATATTAGTATTTTTATAAGACGAGGAGGAAAGATATATATATATATATATATATATATATATATATATATATATAGGTATGTATAGAAATACATACAGTCATGGTCAAAAATATTGGCGCCCCTGCATTTCTGTCAGATAATGCACCATTTCACCCAGAAAATTGTTGCAATTACAAATGCTTAGACATTCTTGTGTTTATTTCTTCTGTCTGTATTGGTATGACACAAAAAAGTGGAGAAACAAAAAGCCAAATCTGACACATTCAACGCAAAACTCTGAAAATGGACTGGACAATAATATTGGCCCCCTCAATTTAATATTTGGTAGCTCACCTCTTGGCAAAAAATAACTGTGTCAATCTGTAAATAAGTGGCTTCCTGTAGCCATTAATGAGTTTCTTACACCTCTCTAATGAAATTTTTGACCATTCTTCTTTTGCCAACTGCTCCAGGTCTCTCAGATTGGAAGGGTTCTTTTTCCCTACTGCTGTTTTGATATCTCCCCATAGGTGTTCTATGGGATTTAGACCTGGACTCTTTGTGTGTTTGATTCTGTTGGGATCATATGTTCTGGTAAGTAGATTGCCTGTCTGCACCTGCACGCGGGTGGAAGTGAAGCAGTGGGTAATTTGGGATTTATTCACATAGCGCACCTTTATTGCACCCAGAAGAACTATTTGGACTTTTTACTACATTTAATGTTATTATTTGATGAATCGCTTTGATTATAATTATGTGATGTGCACATACGAATACCCTTTTGTGTCACAAACATTGTTCTTTGCTTGGGATAATTATTATTGCACTTTGCACTTTACATGGTATAATTGATTTATGAAATATTGCATGATTTATTTAGATTTTTTTTTTGCACAATTGCTTTTGCAATTCATGGTTTGCATCCGAATATTGGTGATTTTTATATCTGTAAACACTCTGAGACAGCGCACTTTTATTTAAATGTATCTGTTTAAGTACTACCACCACTAAATAACAGATCTCCAGCTGGATTCTGTTTTTAACCACTTCAGCCCCGGAAGATTTTACCCCTTTCCTGACCAGAGCACTTTTTGTGATTCGGCACTGTGTCGCTTTAACTGACAATTGCGCGGTCATGCAAAGTTGTACCCAAACAAAATTGACGTCCTTTTTTTCCCCACAAATAGAGTTTTTTTTTTGGTGGTATTTGATTACAAAAAATAGCAACAATTTTGAAAAAAAAAAAGCAATATTTTTTACTTTTTGCTATAATAAATATCCCCCAAAAATATATAAAAAAAACACATTTTTTCCTCAGTTTAGGCCAATATGTGTTCTTCTACATAATTTTGGTTAAAACAAAAATTGCAATAAGCGTATATTGATTGGTTTGTGCAAAAGTTAAAGTGTCTACAAAATAGGGGGTAGTTTATGGCATTATTATTATTAATTTTTTTATTAGTAATGGTGGCGATCTGCGATTTTTATCATGACTGCGACATTATGGCGGACACATCAGACACTTTTGACACTATTTTGGGACCATTGTCATTTATACAGCGATCATTACTGTGTAAATAACACTGGCAGGGAAGGAGTTAAACACTAGGGCAGTGATGGCGAATCTTGGCACTCCAGATGTTTTTGAACTACATTTCCCATGGTGCTCTTGCACTCTGCAGTGTAGTTGAGCATCATGGGAAATGTAGTTCCAAAACATCTGGAGTGCCAAGGTTCGCCATCACTGCACTAGGGGGTGATCAAGGGGTTAAGTGTGTCCTAGGGAGTGATTCTAACTGTGGGGGGATGGGCTTCCACTCACATGACAGCGATCACTGCTCTCGATGACGGGGAGCAGTGATCTCTGTCATGTCACAAGGCAGAACTGGGAAATGCCTTGTTTACATAGGCATCTCCCCGTTCTGCGGCTCCATGACACGATCGCCGGGTGACCAGTGGACATCGAGTCCGTGGATCCGACGGGCATGGTCACGCTGTACGAGGTGGCCACGCGACCGCTAGCCCCACCAATTAAAGGTGGACGTACAGGTATGCCCATTTGCCCACCGATGTCATTGTGCCGATGTATATCGACGGGCAGCGGTCGGCAAGTGGTTAAGCAAATCAAGTTCTTCTGTCCTTTAATGACAGTGCCATTTAAAAAAAAAAAAAAACAGCATGGAGTCAATATATTCATAAGAGACCCATTCAGACATGCAACAAATTGTGAACAAGCTGGGTCCTGGTTAAATTCATCTTCAACCTGAAGCTAATCCTTAGCACCTAGATAAAAGTAAGAACTCAAGAACTTTAATAAGAACACCAAATTAATTTGAATTTGATCCGCTTTCTTGTCTTGTTGCAATAATGTTGTTTTTTTTGTTTTTTTTTAAAGATAATGGAAAAGGGGGGCACAATTAGAGGCGCACTGACTTGAGACCGTGGCCACCCACCTGGTATTGAGATACCAGGTATACCAGGTATTGAGGCACTTTTTATGTGGTCGGGTCATCCTGGATTTCTAAGGGGATGTTTTTGTATATGGTACAATGTTCAATTTCTAATAACTGGGCAGTTAATAATGTTTGTTTTCAATAAAGTGATGCTGAAATGTATTATTTAAAATGTTTTATATTTAAATACTGTATGTAACCAATAAAGGTGCTGCGGTCAATATTTTGCCACTTTCAGTCTTGTTTGTTTATTTAATTGGTGGTATCTGGGGCAAAGGTTTATTGAGGTGAGTGTGGCCTTCAGTCTCATATAATATAATGCTTTATTGTCATTGTATACATACAACAAAATGTATCAAGGTACTCTTTACACTTTATAACAACAGTATAAAAAAAACATTTCTCAACACAACCACACCTACAGTACATAGTCCTAACACATGTCCACATATATGTTCTTACCTTTGGTTCACACCTGTGCATTTTGTTCAGTGCATTTTGCGGAAATGCACTACAGTCCATTTAACATGGTTTTCTATAGATGTAGTTCACATCTGTGCGTTTCGAGGCAGTGCATTTTTTTGCAAAGGGTCGGGGACTTTTTTTACAGCAGTAGATTGCTTTTTGCATAAATTAGACTTAAGGGACCCGCACGTAAAAGCCACGTGTTGCGTTTGATGTGTTTTGAGCTTTTTTTTCTGGCTAATAGGAAAGTATGACAGTTCTGTTCATGTAGTGTGACGTTGATGTGACTTTGATGCGACATTACACTCTCTGGCATTCAACTAGCACCAAAGTAGTGCAGGAACCTTTATGTGTCCAAAGTTGCATGTTAGGGTTAGAGTTAAGTGCTAGGGTTAAATGTTATGGTTAGTGTTAAGGGCAAATGTTAGAGTTAGGGTTAGGATAAGAGTTAGAATAAGAGTTAGAGTTAGCTGTCATTGTTAGGCTCAGAATGCTAACCTGAGCAATTACCGCTAACCCTAACAATTACTGCTAACTCTAATGATTATTGCTAACCCTAACCATAATGATTACAGATAGCTCTAATGATTTTACCCTAGCCTATAACCCTAATCCTAGACCTTAACCCTAAAATGCGACTTTGGACACATAAAGGTTCCTGTGACTTTAATGCTACTTGCGTGCCACAGAGTGTAAAGTCACATAAAAATTGCATTAAATTTGCACTACATGAATCCAAACCAAGCCTTTCCAGTGTTACTTCTGAGGAGTCAGCATCATTTCTTTGGCTACTATCTCCTGGACTGTTCCACAGAACTGTTGTGAAAATAGAAGAAAGACATTTTCTAAAATCATCCCTATGCCCAGTATCTTCATGGCAGATTTTCCTAACACCTTGTTTTTGCCTTTTTGTGTCCTGTTCTACACCATAGCATCAGTTACTCATTTGCTTATGCCATATGCCAGTCACCATTACTTTGTATGGAAGGTGATCCCTGTCCTCCACCAGCATGTGGAATGCTATGACTCTGAGACAGCAGGAGGAAGAGGGTTGGGGTGCTGGCAAAGAGAAGGAGGAATGTTTGGGTGCTGGTGGTGAAAAGGTGGAGGGTTGGGTTCTGGCAGTGAGAAGAGGAGAGGGAGATGTTTCATCCCTCCCTGATACAAGGAAAAAATCCCATGGGACCTGTTGCCACCATCAAAGAGAGAGTACAAAAATCTCCCCCCAATTCTTTGCTGCATTTGCTGATGGTGGCTGGAATATATAAACTGAGCTGCAAGGGGAAAGCTGTGGCCATAGACTGTTTGCCTGCCTTTGAAGTGGCATATCTCTCCAGAGCTATCATTAGGTTTATATAAGTGGGGGTTGGGATATGGTGACATCACTGACCAAATATTGATATGGCCATATTTGGTTTATGAATGCAAATACAAGTGTAGCGCTATGAGTTATGGGATTGTAAAAATTAAAGATGATATAAGACAAAGGTAAAAAATATCTGTATCAAACCCCAACATTTGCAATATAAGATAGCTTGACAGATATATAAAATAAACAAAAACAATAAAAAAGTCTCTGGTATTTCTTCAGATGTTTTTAAATGCTTAAAAAGCTGAGGAGGACTGATGTTAATCAAGAGGTATATAAAGTCCCTTATTCACCACGTGGATAACACATGCAAAAATGTGATGGACCCTCCACACACGGACAAAATGAAGGCTTACCAGAGGGATTGAACTCATAAGAACATACGTTCAATGAGTCAATCAAGCTTGTGACCCCAATGGGTATTCAAAGAAAAGGAACTTCACAACTGAACGGTGGTAAAGCTTCAATACGTATCCATACTTCTGACGGTACTCAAAATGAATAGCAAACCTTCCCGCGGGTCATCTCAGATAGACAATCCATATAGAAATGAAGAAGGGGAGCCACATAGCATAATACCGTTTAAGGAAACAGATTTATTAAAATAAGTATTCAACTTACATTCCAGTAATAAGAAAAGCGCTTCAAGTTAAAATTATGGCAGGCAGTGGAGTCTCCCGACGCGTTTCGTCTTAAAAGACTTAAAAGAAGTCTTTTAAGACGAAACGCGTCGGGAGACTCCACTGCCTGCCATAATTTTAACTTGAAGCGCTTTTCTTATTACTGGAATGTAAGTTGAATACTTATTTTAATAAATCTGTTTCCTTAAACGGTATTATGCTATGTGGCTCCCCTTCTTCATTTCTATATGGATTGTCTATCTGAGATGACCCGCGGGAAGGTTTGCTATTCATTTTGAGTACCGTCAGAAGTATGGATACGTATTGAAGCTTTACCACCGTTCAGTTGTGAAGTTCCTTTTCTTTGAATACCCATTGGGGTCACAAGCTTGATTGACTCATTGAACGTATGTTCTTATGAGTTCAATCCCTCTGGTAAGCCTTCATTTTGTCCGTGTGTGGAGGGTCCATCACATTTTTGCATGTGTTATCCACGTGGTGAATAAGGGACTTTATATACCTCTTGATTAACATCAGTCCTCCTCAGCTTTTTAAGCATTTAAAAACATCTGAAGAAATACCAGAGACTTTTTTATTGTTTTTGTTTATTTTATATATCTGTCAAGCTATCTTATATTGCAAATGTTGGGGTTTGATACAGATATTTTTTACCTTTGTCTTATATCATCTTTAATTTTTACAATCCCATAACTCATAGCGCTACACTTGTATTTGCATTTGTAATCTGACAAAAATCCTAATTTGTTGTGTGAGCTGCTTCCACATTGGGTAAGCGCAGGGTTATATATATTTTTTCTGGTTCATATTTGGTTTATGGACATGGCTCTGATGTCACCACCACCCTGTCCCTTTGCTTGCAAAGCCATATATTTGAATGAGACTGGTGATGTAACTGGTTTTTAAAGTATATATGAACCCTAGCCTTGTAAAACAAGCCATTCAGTTTATAATAGAAGTGAAAGGCAAGGCATTCAAGACACAGAGAAAGAGCAGTACACTGATCTTCCCAGTGAATGTCTGTACAGAGGGGGGTGTCAGTGCAAGTCTGAATACAAGCAAGCTGTTCTCCAAGGACAGCCAGAGAATTGACCATGCTGGGATGGATGAGCTTCCATGCCCCATTTGGTCAGTTGGAAATAGGAAAGCAGGAGGACTTGCAGTATCCCTAAGAATTTCACAACAGAAGCAACGCAAAGAATATATGATGCATTTAAAGAAAAGTAAATGGTACAACAGACATCAGGATTATAGAATGTTGGGGTAACAAACACTTTAAGGAATCGGCAGTGCCTGAATCCTTAACAACCTGCGATAGCTGTCATGTATAAAGGTGGTAGTACTACTATTATATGTGACGTTTGGCTCCTGGTAAATGTTTGGGTGTTTGTCCAAATGCCATAACAGGAAAGGTTCAGTCCAACCTTCTGTTCAAACCGAACCTTAAGCTCATCCCTTGTCAGCAACAACAGCCTTATTTTTCTTGGGTCCCCACCGATGCTCCTGGCTCCTCTTCCCCAGCCAAGTGCCCCCATAAAAGCCACTTGCTATGGGGGTACACGTGCTTGTTCACGTCCAAGCCCCTCTCTGTGTTTCCATAAGACATACAGAGCAGGGCTTGGCCCTGCCCCTCCACTCCCTCCTTACTGGCTGCTACTGCTGTATCTGAGCCAATAAGGAGGGAGAGAGTGAGGAGAGCCCCAGCTCTCATGCACATTGCTGGATCGAGCAACTACTTTAAAGGTATAAGCAAGAGAAAAAGAAATACAAAAGATGCCTTAACAGATAAAATATTTTTGGGTGTACAGTGCCTTGAAAAAGTATTAATATTAATTTTACACATTTTGTCATGTTACAGCCAAAAACGTAAATGTATTTTAATGGGATTTTATGTGATAGACTAACACAAAGTAGCACATAAATGTGAAGTTGAAGGAAAATCATAAATGTTTTTCAAAATGTTTTACAAATAAATATGTGAAAAGTGTGGCATGCATTTGTTTTAGGCCCCCTTTACTCTGATATCCCTAACTAAAATCTAGTGGAACCAATTGCCTCCAGAAGTCACCTAATTAGTAACTAGAGTCCACCTGTGTGTAATTTAATCTCAGTATAAATACAGATGTTCTGTGAAGCCATCAGAGGTTTGTTAGAAACCCTTAGTGAACAAACAGCATCATGAAGGCCAAGGAACACACCAGACAGGCCAGGGATAACGTTGTGGAGAACTTTAAAGCAGGGTTAGGTTATAAAAAATATCCCAAGCTTTGAACATCTCACAGAGCACTGTTCAATCCATCATCGGAAAATGGAAAGAGTATGGCACAACTGCAAACCTACCAAGACATGGCTGTCCACCTAAACTGACAAGCCAGGCAAGGAGAGCATTAATCAGAGAAGCAGCCAAGAGGCCCATGGTAACTCTGGAGGAGCTGCATAGATACATAGCTCAGGTGGGAGAATTTGTCCACAGGACAACTATTAGCCGTGCACTCCACAAATCTGGCCTTTATGGAAGAGTGGCAAAAAGAAAGCCATTGTTGAAAGAAAGCAATAAGAAGTCCCATTTGCAGTTTGTGAGAAGCCATGTGGTTGACACAGCAAACATGTGGAAGGTGCTCTGGTCAGATGAAACCAAAATTGAACTTTTTGGCCTAAAAGCAAAACGCGTGGCAGAAAACTAACACTGCATATCACCCTGAACACACCATCCCCACCGTGAAACATGGTGGTGTCAGCATCATGTTGTGGGGATGCTTTTCTTCAGCAGGGACAGGGAAGCTGGTCAGAGTTGATGGGAAGATGGATGGAGCCAAATACAGGGCAATCTTATATGAAAACCTGTTAGAGTCTGCAAAAGACTTGTTCACCTTCCAGCAGGACAACAACCCTAAACATACAGCCAGAATTACAATGGAATGGTTTAGATCAAAGCACATTCATGTGTTCGAATGGCCCAGTCAAGGTCCAGACCTAAATCCAATTGAGAATCTGTGGTAAGAATTGAAAATTGCTGTTCACAGACGCTCTCCATCCAATTTGACAGGGCTTGAGCTATTTTGCAAAGAAGAATGGGCAAAAATTTCACTCTAGATGTGCAAAGCTGGTAGAGACATTCCCAAAAAGAGTTGAAGCTGTAATTACAGTGAAAGGTGTTTCTACAAAGTATTGACTCAGGGGGGCTGAATACAAATGCACGCCATACTTTTCACATATTTATCTGTAAAAAAATTTGAAAACCATTTATCATTTTCCTGCCACTTCACAATTATGTGCCACTTTGTGTTGGTCTAGCACATAAAATCCCAATAAAATACATTTACGTTTTTGGTTATAACATGACAAAATGTGGAAAATTTCAAGGGGTATGAATACTTTTTCAAAGCACTGTACATATTTGTTCATACACAGAGAGGGCACAAAAGCAATTCTACCCCAGTACTGCAATTCAAGCTCAATCATAGTTTGTTAAAGTAGATGTACCATTAAAATGTCTTATAAACTTTAACAGCTGATAATACTGATATATTGTTTGGGCCATTTATGATATAGGGTGACTAAAAACTCTTTAAAATTGAAGCTAGCAACAATTAGGAAATATGCCCTGTGACTGTAGACAGCTCATGTTGAGAGGCTGTAAAGGGTCTGTAGCACACATATCATTAGCTTTAACATGTTAAAATCCTCCCCACCCCCAAATTCCCCTAGCATAAACAGCAGTTTTCTTTAAAGGACATCCAGTAGGAGTTTACATCCACTTTAAGAGGGCAGTGAGCACCTACGAGTCCTGTACTAATCTGTCCTGTGTATTTTATTAATAGTGCTCCCTATGCTTTCCCTATCCAAGCTAAGTACATATTCAAAGTGGCTTCTGGGACCTCTGCCTTTTTATAATGAGGAACTGGCCCATAAGAAGGTCCCCTTTACTGGCTATTTCAGGCCACTTGACCTAAGTTCAGGGGCCAGTTAAATGTCATGGTGGCAAACAGACAAACTAAGTCACAAACAGGTTGGGTTCGAAAGCCAGAGGGACATACAGTTTTTTTCTAAATAACTGTTATTTAATATAGATTTACAAGTTCTTAAACTAGCAGCAAAAGCCTATGAGCTTACCGAGTCACAATAAGCAACATAGCTTCCTTTTAAAAGTCTTTTTTTTCATGTCATACATATGTTTCCATTTTATCCAAGTGTTAGACAGCTGTTTGTGAACATGCTTAGTATGTTAATGAGTTAATTGGAATGAACTGTCTCATTTCTACTTATAACGTCACATGATAAATTCACTTTTGTTAGCTGCTGCTATTTTTATTGCAAGTGCTCAAACACACGTGTTCACTAAATCTATTATTATTTTTCTGTCTCCACTTCCTTTCTCGATCTCTGGCAAATGCAATCTAAAACAAATATGATTAATGGTGGACTCCTTGGTCTAATCTTAGGTCATTGAATTCTAGACCTTCCTAGGAAGGAAAATAATATTTTCACCCCAAATTCTACACCATGAGCTGACTGCAATGAAAGGTTTTCACACAGTGCATCTCTAAGCTAATCTAAATGAGTCAAGCTCCCTGGTTAATCAATACAGTGTTTTGTAAAAGGCAGATGTTGCCCACGAATTGCAAATGAATGATTTGCTTGTCAATCTGATTAATGGCAAACCCATCAATTTAGCAGTTAGTACCTTCCTGCTCTTAATATGGTTTTCTTTGATTGCTAATGAGCTTTTCTGAAGAAACTGTAACCCCTCACACACCAAAAGTGTAGCCTGGCCTTGAAAGTGTTAAAATTTAAGGTATATTGAATAGTTTGTATATAATGAAAACTTAGCAATTATTATGAAACAATTAATAATCGAAATATGCAAAACAAAAACAAATCCTTACGTGCTCACAGGCATTATATTTTCATCACTCTATTGCTGCAGTTTTGGTTGATTTTGCACTAAGCAGACAGCAGATATCAGGAAAAAAATATAAATCGACAAGAAAATACTGTAGATGACTGCCATGGGGAAAAAAAGCAAAGCGGTCATTACCAGTTATTAGACCATTGTGCTATGTCTGTGGGCTACACTTACACAACAATTGCTAAAGGCCCATGAAAGATTTCACATCAATATGCTATCCATTACATGTCATAAAGGTCCCCACAAGCAGTGTTAAGAAGTGTCAACCTATTGTTGCACTTCAGGGTGTTTGTGTCAGCTGGCCATAATTAGGTTCCATGTAGTTTTCTGGTGAGGGGATTATGAAACTTACTACATAATTTTGTGGTCTGTTAGTCTCCTTGGCATCTTACCTGAAGCACGCATGAAGGTGCCAGCATTGGAGGACATATATATGACATCATCTAGTTTGTCAAACCCTGTGGCCTCTTTCACACGGGCAGATAGAATTCAGCTTTTAGTTGCAGATGGATCAAGTTAGCTATCGCAGCTAAACTCAGACAATGCTTTCCTATGGCCTCATTCACACACTGCATTTAGCAACAGTTTTGTTACATGAGGTTTTGTGCGGTTAGAAAAAAATAAATTTAACTGTGTCCAGGACCGATTTATTGCAGCTATCTGCATATAACTGCAGGTATTCGCAGTGTACGATTTCTCCTGCGGATAGCAGCAGCAACAAGAAAAGAAAAACAGGAAGCATTTCAGAAATGGCAAGAATGTTCCAACGCAGCTGCATGTAAATGCAAGTAAACGCAGCTAATCCCAATATACAATTACTCATGCAACACTGTACCCAAATGATTTTTTTTGTCCTTTTTTCATACAAATAGAGCTTTCTTTTGGTGGTATTTTATCGCCTTCGTTTTTTTATTTTTTGAGCTATAAATGAAAAAAAGACCAAAAATTTTGAAAAAAAAAATAATTTTTCTTAATTTCTGTGATAAAATTTTGCAAATTAGTAATTTTTCTTCATAAATTTTGGCCACAATTTATACTGCTACATATCTTTGATAAAAAAAACCCAAAAAATTGTGGAAATTATTTGGTCTGTGTAAAAGTTTTAGAGTCTACAAGCTATGGTGCAAATCATAAAAAAATTATCACATCTAATGTACTGGCAGCCTATCTCATTTCTTGAGACCCTAACAAGCCAGGAAAGTACAAATGCCCCCCAAATAACCCCTTTTTGGAAAGTAGACATTTCAAGGTATTTAGTAAGAGGCATGGTGAGTTATTTGAAGTTGTAATTTTTTTCCCACAATTCTTTGCAAAATTAGGGGTTTTTTTTCACAAAATTGTCATTGTAATAGCGTATTTCTCTCACATGGCATGTGCATACCACAAATAACACCCCAAAATACATTCTGCTACTCCTCTTGAGTATAGCGATACCACATATGTGGGACTTTTTCACTTCCTGTCCACATACAGAGGCCCAACATGCAGGGAGCACCATCAGGTGTTCTAGGAGCATAAATTACAGATCTCATTTCTCAACCACCTATTACACTTTTGGCCCTAGAGCACCAGGACAATAGAAACACCAATTGGAAAATTTGGAAAGCTAACACCCCAACGTATAATATATGAGGCATAATGAGTCTTTTGAACAGTTCATTATTTTCCAGAAGTTTTTGGAAAATGTGAAACAAAAATAAAAACACATTTCTTTTTTACACAAAGTTGTCCGTTTATAAGATATTTCCAACGCATAGCAAAAATGACACCCCTAAATACATTCTGCTACTCTTCCTGAGTATAACGATACCACATGTGAGACTTCTACACACCCTGGCCACATACAAAGGCCCAACATTGAAGTAGCACCTTCAGGCGTTCTAGGAGCATAAATTACACATCTCATTTCTCAACCACCTATTACAATTTTGAAGGCCCTGGAGCATCAGGACAATGGAAACACCCACAAAATTACCCCATTTTGGAAAGCTAACACCCCAACGTATAATCTATGAGACATAATGAGTCTTTTGAACAGTTCTTTTTTTTCCAGAAGTTTTTGGAAAATGTGAGAAAAAAAATGAAAATGCATTTTTATTTACACAAAGTTGTCCGTTTATAATATATCTCCAACACATAGCATTTAGATAGCAAAAACACCCCAAAATACATTCTATTACTCCTCCTGAGTATGGCAATACCACATGTGTGAGACTTTTACACAGCATGGCCACATACAGAGATCCAACATGCAAGGAACGCCGTCAGGTGTTCCAGGGACACATAGCATGCACATACCAAGAATTACACCCCAAAATACATTATGCTGAGCAAAGTGTAAACAAAATATTTCCTGTGGTTGTGGTAGTGCAGTTGTACACAGGAGGATAGCACTGGTCCAGGCAGCAGGCAGGGACTTGGTCAGCAATGGAGACCACAATTGTCTAGGCAGCAGGCAGGGATACTATCCGTATAAAGTCCAGGGTCAGTGCAGGCAGAGATATTGTCAGCAGTGCCAAAAATATTGGTCCTGGCAGTAGGCAGGAACATGTGGTGTGGTCAGTGTGACAGGCAGAGACATAATGGCAGTAAGGCAGCAGACAGAAGTGGGGTCTCGTTCAGGACAGAATGGGGACAGGGGTAGAGGCTTCTCCCGCCCAAATCTCTTTGAAGCCTCTGAGTCTCCAGACCCTAATCTAGGAATGAGAAAAGTTTTCTTCATCCAGAAAAACAATTCTTGAGCCCCTCATATGTGAGACACCTGTGTTGAATCCCACTAGTCCAGTAGCAGGGTACAAGGTCAGTCCACGAGGCAGGCAAAAAGCATGGTCAAACAGTCCAAGGTCAGTTCCAGATCAGGCAGAGGTATGTACAGAATCGTTAGGCAGAAGCATGGTTGATTAACAGTACAGGGTCAGTTCCAGATCAGGCAGAGGTATGTACAGAATCGTTTGGAAGAAGCATGGTCGAATAACAAGCCAGGGTCAGTTACAGAGCAGGCAGCGGCATAAGGGGTGTGAAGGTGTGTGAAGGCAGGAACTGAGAATTATGTTTACCATACTTCACTAATAATTTATTGAAGTATGGTAATGGTGAAAACATTCACCTATTCAGAGGCCTGGTTGGGAAGGACATTGTGCCCAGTAATAAGATGTGTCTCTTCTGACTCCTCCACTGGTACACACCTTACATTTTTTTTTACGTTGTTGGCCTGTTGATTTGGGAGGGATTTTATCGGGAAAGTGACTTTCGGAGAGTCGACTAAGAACATCTGATCGTAACCTCTTATTGACAAGACTTTGAGGAAAGCCCTTCCGGTTCTTTTCTTATGGTGCCACATGCTGGCGTCTTCTTCCGGTGAAGGTTGTGGAACAGGAGCAGAGATGTGTAGAAGTTGTCTAGGTATAAATGGTAGCCTTTCTCCAGTAGGGGGTATATGAGGTCCCAACAATTTTCCCGCTTGATCCCAAGTAGTCTGGGCAATTAGGGGGTTGCAGCTGGGTATCCTTCCCTTCCTACACTTTGAAGGCATATATGTACCCTGTGACTTGGTCACATAATTGGTATACATTCAACCCATATGGGGTCCTTTTGCTGGCAATAAATTGTTTGATTTTAAGCCTGCCACTAAATTTAACAAGGGACTCATCCACGCACATGTGTTGGTCTGGGGTAAATAGCTGGGGGAATATTTCAGAAAAATAATTTAGAAGTTGCCACATTTTGAAAAGCCTGTCATAGTTTGGGTCATTTCAGGGAGGGCACTGGGTATTATTGAACGGGAGGAACCTCTTTATCATGAGGTATCTGGTTCTGGGCATTACCTTGGAGAAGATTGACATGTGGTGGATGGGGTGGATTGACCAATAGGAATTCAAAGTGGTTTTTTTTGGTGAGTCCCATACAAAATGTGAGGCCCAAAAAAACCTTCAACTCCTCCACCGTTAGGTCTCTCCACTCGTAGGAACGGGCATAATAGGACGTTGGATTATTTAAAATAAATTGCTGTGCATAGAGGTTGCACTGGGCCACAATTGTTGATAGCATGTCCTCTGTAAAAATGAAATCAAAAATTGATTGGGGAAAAATTCTACGTGTCCACCTGGACTCCTGGCTGGGCAGTGAAAGGGGGAATGTTGGCTTCTCCTGAATTAGGAGGAAGCCACAAGGGGTTCTGAAGGGCATAGGGAAGGCTGGCATGGGTCCTTGGCCTTTCTTGCCAAGGTACTGCGGTGCTGGTGGATGGCACTGCGGTGCTGGTGGATGCCACTGCCTCCTCACCAGAACACCTTCGTTTGGCGGGCAGAATATCTTCCTCCTCTGAGTCACTCAGTGTTCCACTACTGAGGACTGGCTCATAATTTATGTCCGACTCAGAATCAGAGTTTGAAAGGGAATACGAAAAAGAGAGCTCCCCATTGCTCTCGTCGGCCTGGGAAAGTATTTGGTACGCCTCCTCGGCAGAAAAGCATCTTTTGGACATGGTTGCTGGTGGTGATGCGACTACACAGGTGTGTGCTAAGCCTGCACTGATGGGCACTGATGAGGCGGCACTGATGAGCACAGATTGACACACTGGCACAGAGGGGCACTGATGAGGTGGCACAGAGGGGCACTGGTGAGTGGAACAGATGTGCACTGATGAGGTGGCACAGATGTGCACTGATGAGGTGGCACAGATGGGCACTGATGAGGCGAAACAGATGTGCACTGATGAGGTGGCACAGATGGGTACTGATGAGGTGGCACAGATGGGCACTGATGAGGTGGCACAGATGGGCACTGATGAGGTGAAAAAGATGTGCACTGATTGTACAGATGTGCACTGATGAGGTGGCACAGATTAGACATGTGCAGGATGAAAAAATTCATTTAGTTTCGTTTCGATTCGTTATTTAACTAAATTTGTTTAGTTAAATTCGTTGCATTTGTTACATTCGTTTTCGGAATTCGTTTCGTTTTCGAAAAAATTTGACCGCATTCGAAAAAATTGGACTGTATTCGAAAAAAACTGTCAAATTCGAAAATATTCTACCACATTCGAAAAAAACTATAACATTCAAAAAAATTCTACCACATTCGAAAAAAACTATAAAATTTGAAAAAATTCTACCACATTCGAAAAAAACATTAACTGAATTTGAAAAAGTAAACTATATATAACCATTTTGCGAAATTTGAAATTCGTATAGAATGAAATCGAATTCCAATAGAAAAGAATAGCATAGAAAAGCAATAGAAAAGAATAAAAAAAATATAATATATTGTATTCTAATCTTTTCTATTCGAATTCGAATTCATTCTGTACCAAATTCCAATTTTGGAAGATGGTTATATATATATATTTTTTTCTATTCTGTTCAATTGTTTTTCTATGCTATTCTTTTCTATTCTATTCTAAACTTTTCTATTCGAATTTGAATTAATTCTATGCGAAATTCGAATTTCGGAAGATGGCTTCTAAAATTAGAATTTCGTATAGAATGAATTCAAATTTGAATAGAAAAGATTAGAATAGAAAATAATAGAAATAGAATAGACTAGAAAAACAATAGAACAGAAGAGAATAAAATATAATATATATATATATATATATATATATATATATATATATATATATATATATATATATATATATATATATATATATATAATATTTTTTTTCTATTCTGTTTCATTGTTTTTCTATGCTATTCTTTTTTATTCTATTCTAAACTTTTCTATTCGAATTTGAATTAATTCTATACGAAATTCGAATTTCGGAAGATGGCTTCTGAAATTCGAATTTCGTATAGAATGAATTTGAATAGAAAATAATAGAAAAGAATAGACTAGAAAAACAATAGAACAGAACAGAATAAAATATAATATATATATTATATTTTTTTCTATTCTGTTCTGTTGTTTTTCTATTATTTTCTATTATATTCTGATCTTTTCTATTTGAATTCAAATTCATTCTATACAAAATATGAATTTCGGAAAATGGTTATATTGAAATAGAATGAAATCAAATTCTAATAGAAAAGAATAGAATAGAAAAACAATAGAACAGTAGAACAGAATAGAAATGAATACAAATAATAAAAAAAATTATATAAAAAAAAATATATATATATAAACCATCGTCCGAAATTTGAATTTCCTATAAAATGAGTTTGAATTTGAATAGAAAAGATTAGAATAGCGTAGAAGAGAAAAGACTAGAAAAACAATAGAATAGAATAAAATATATATATATTATATTTTATTCTGTTCTGTTCTATTGTTTGTCTAGTCTATTATTTTCTATTCTAATCTTTTCTATTCAAATTTGAATTCATTCTATACGAAATTCCACTTTCAGAAGCCATCTTCCGAAATTCGAATTTTGTATAGAATGAATTCAAATTCGAATAGAAAAGTTTAGAATAGAATAGAAAAGAATAGCATAGAAAAACAATGAAACAGAATAAAAAAAATTTATATATAAAACATCTTCCAAAATTCGAATTTCATATAGACCGAAATCAAATTTGAATATAAAAGATTAGAATAGAATAGAAAAGAAAAGAAAAGAATAGACTAGAAAAACAATAGAACAGAATAGAAGAAAATATAATATATCTGTTCTATTGTTTTTCTAGTCTATTCTTTTCTATTATTTTCTGTTCTAATCTTTTCTATTCAAATTCGAATCTATTCTTTACGAAATTCAAACTACAGAAGCCATGTTCCGAAATTCGAATTTCGTATAGAATGAATTTGAATTTGAATTATTATAGAATATAAAATAATAGAAAAGAAAAGCATAAAAAAATAGAAGAGAATAATAAAAAAAAATTATATATATAATATATATCTCATTGTTTTTTTAAATGTTTTCTATTTTTTTCTAATTCGATTCGAATTTGATTCTAATTCGATTCAAATTTGTCTTCGAATATGTTTTCGAATTCGATTCGAATTTGTCTTCAAATTCGAATATGTTTTCGAATTCGATTCGAATATGTTTTCGAATTCGATTCGAATATGTTTTCGTTCGTTTTTCTTCGGATTTGTTTAAATTCTTTACTTTTGCAATTCGGAAATTCGGAGGCATCCGAATTTCCGAATAATGAAAAATTCATCCGAATTTCGATTCGGAATGAAACGAAATGCACATGCCTAGCACAGATGGGCACTGATGAGGCGGCACAGATGGGCACCGATGAGGCAGCACAGATATGCCCTGATTGATTGGACAGATGTGCACTGATGAGGCAGCACAGATAGGCACTGATTGGCACAGGTGGGTATTGATGAGGTGGAACAGATGGGCACTGATGAGATGGCACAGATGTGCACTGATGACGTGGCACAGATGGGCACTGATGACGTGGCCCAGATGGGCACTGATGACGTGGCACAGATGGGCATTGATGACGTGGCACAGATGGGCACTGATGAGGCGGCACAGATGGGCACTGATGAGGCGGCACAGATGGACACTAATTGGCACAGGTGGGCACTGATGAGGTGGCACAGGTGGGCACCGATTGGCACAGGTGGGCACTGTTATTTGTGTTTTTACACTCACAGATCGCTGTCAGCTCATCTCTCTCGTCACACGCGGTCTCTGTGTGAGGAGAGAGAGCCGGAAATGAGAGATGATCTCATACGTTTACATTTGAGATCATCTCTCATTGGCCACGCTGATTGCGCTGTAAATGGCTGCTGTGTTTGGCCATTTACAGCGATCTATGATTGGCTGTGTCCAAGGGACATGGCCGGCAGAGAGTGAGGAAAGGGGAGGCCATCATATAATGGCCTTCCGGAAATTGAGGACCGCGCTGTAGCCATCATTCTGGTATTGGCCCGGATGTCAAGAGGTTAAAGCATGATCTGTTGAGGGTACCTGAGGATTGAGCTTTACTGGAAAAAAAACAGTTTTATTATACTTTGGCACTTCCAGAGGCCCAGCATGACAGAAAGATGCAGCTATTGGGAGCACTGAGGGAGGGCAATTAATGAATCTTGACAAAGGTTTAAAGAAGAAGTATGGCCAAAGCTCTTTGTTCATACTTTTCCTATGGATAACAGGAGTGCACTTAGTTCTGCACTCCTGTGACCCATATTCAGCCGACATTGGTCTAAAGCCTGCTGTCAGCTGATATCTCAAAGCTGGTCCAGGCACTGCAGGGATCCTGACAATAATGTCAGGATCTGCCTAGATGCCTGATCAGCAGATGGCTCAGCCTCCCTTCTCAGCGTGCCACTGAAAGCGTGAGCCAGCCTCTCTTGGATGGACAGGACCATCTTTGATCTCTCAGTTCTCAGTGTAGAGGCAGCAGGGGACAGCTAGGTAAGTATGATTTTTTTTTCTTTTTTTATTCCCATACCTCTTTTTTCAGGGTGAGCAGTAAAAGACTTATATGGCAAATTAAGTGATTCTGGGCCCTAGCAATCTATGTTAACATCCTTTCCTGCAAGAAAAAAAGTACTGACATGATTCCAAAAGGAGGTTAAAAATGGACCATACCAAGACAGTGCAGCAAGTAAAGACTGCAGTGCTAACACAAACTGCACACAATGGAACATACCCAGATAGGGAACCAAATCAGAGCTCCAAGGCAAAATGGTAACAAGTCGCATCTTCTCAGCAGAGTACACAAATGAAGAGAGAGCTGAAATTCTAGCTTGAGCACTGCCTATAACAAAAGTGACATTGCTATGCATATCGTAGGACACCATAGGATCATCCTTCCTTGAACTTATCTCTTCCTGCATTATCCAGAACTTTGCCCTGATAAGCAGTGGCTTATATTGCACCCCTGATAATAGAACTTTTACATTTTATGCCCCCTAATAATAGCATCCTTCACATGAGTGTTCCCCTGATAAAGCTTATTTACATTGGTTTCCATTTACACTGTCTATTGTCTATCTGATAAAAGCACATTTGTTAAAATTAATGGTGACAGATTTTCCAAAACATAAAGCTAGACTGTGGACATTTCTGTAACCTGTACAATTATGCATTTGTTGCAAAAAATGGTCTACTTTTATCTTCTGATGGTGATTTGCTTTTCAAAGGAGTTGTAAAACAAAAGAACCCGCTAGTTAATGTTAAAATCTAAGGGAATGTTTACTATTTCAGAAGTGTATTTATTAAAATTTAAAGTATAAAATAATTTAAAGTGGAGTGCCCCCTGCCCCTTTAAAAATTAAAAGTCAGCAGCTACACATACTGTAGCTGCTGACTTTTAACATTAGGACACTTACCTGTCCTGGAGTCCAGCGATGTCGGCACCGCAGCTGATGTTTCCATCAGCTAGTCGGGTGCTGCCGCTGCCATTGTGGGTAAGGGAACCCGGCAGTGTAGCCTTTCGGCTTCATGGCCGGGTCCCTACTGCGCATGCACGAAGCGCGCTGCACTCTCTCACTGGCCGGCAGAAGGGGAGGGAGGAGGAGGGGGACTAAGCTGCTGACGTAATTCACTTTGGCCCGGTCTCCCGGAAGTGGGGCAGGGTACCCGTAAAAAGTTCCACTTTTGGGTGGAGCTCGGCTTTAAGAATAACTTGAATTTTACTTTAGATTTAAATGTATTGTATTTTTTACATTATTGTCAGAACATATGCTGAAGCCCAAGTAGAACCTGGGCAGTACAGATTTTTTTTTTAATGTATTATTCTGATTTGCATGACTAAATCTTATAATAAATATAGTTGTGCATCATTTGGGAGCTGTCTTTGGGGAAGAAATACTTAGTTAGTGCACTTGCAACAAGAACAATTGAGTACTGTCCGTGATACTTTTTTTTATTTGCACTAACATCCAAATTCAAGTTAGTCAAAGTTTATTGGCTTTATGCATTTGTTTTGGTTTATTATAAAAGCAGGTATATCTAACCCCTATTAGACTCTATATATTAGGTAACAAGAAGCATTACTAACATCTCGAACTGAGAATAACCCCCAAGAACAGAAGCATTTGTTCTTACAGCTTAGGAGCATAAATAATAGAGAATATTTATACAGAAAATGTAAAGTAATTGCTAAAAAGTTTTAAGTTGCTGTTCACATCCTTTTTCAAAATAATTAATTTAAAATGAAGAAAAATCACTTATCCTCTAGTAACAGCATTTTCCTCCAGTGATGCCCATCTGTTTTTCTTTCTAACTTTCATAGGCAAAAAACAGAGGAGAACTAGCTGACATTTTCAACCAGGCTATCCCAAACTCGCTGTACCAGGATTATCTGTTGTGAATGTTTATACTCCATACACATGTTTATTCTGTTTACGAAAGCTAAAAAATATTTGTACCATTTTGATAAATTGGATATGCTTTTAGAACGCATTATGCATGATTGAGGCAAGCCATTTTTAGTTTTGAGGGTTTGAAAGGCAGTCTGAATTACATGAATCTGTGCCTATTGGTTTGAAAGACTTTGGATTATATGGATTTTATGAGATATGTATTTATAGAAAGTAGTTTTGTGAATAAAATATATTTAATCAAATAAAATGAATTAAGTATCTTACATTATGCCAATGCATTCTGTTAATTTTGTAGTGCTATTTAAGGATTTTCCAGTCAAGAGGGAGTCGTAAGGTTGTGAAATTTCATATTCAGCATATACATTTTATATTTCAATATTTTTATTGAGAAATTTTCAGATACAAAAATGCAAAGATCAAACAGTATCTAAAAAAAATAATTTGGTTATTAAAATAAGATTCCAACTGGGATGTGCAATAAAGAACAAAACAGTAGTTACAGTGTAATAGTAGAATTGTATGTGGGCTTTCTTTTATGCAAAATAATGTAGAAGAGAGATAACAGACATAATAACATGACATTCAGGTTTTTAGAAAGATCAAAATGCTAAAAAAAAGCAGTGTCACTGAAAACCTAAGCAACAGAGCATGAACAACAATGATAAAGTATCCCCATTGAGAGGCTCTCACACACACAGCCAGGATAAACAGAATTGTGACTTTCTCTAAATAAGCTTCTATGAGCAGTGTGAGGAGCAACCCTAGGGGAAAGACAAAGTGTAACAGAAACCCATTGAAGAGCATTTATATAGAGGTCACTCATGAAAGTCTTTTTAGGGTTGGCTAATAGCCGTCCAAAAGGTCTCATTCTTGGGGATCCATCTTGGGGGCACAATCCCAGGTGGTCTATAAACCTAGAACCACTGGGATGGAGCCCACAAGCCCTTTAGGGAGTTTCTTACAAATGGAGGCCAATGGCAACAATTCTACAATTGAAATATCAAACTTTAAAGTCTGTTAGGCCAGACAAGGACAAGGAAAGAAGGTGAAATTATGAAGTATGAAAGAGACTAGAAAATAGTAGATAAAGTAGGCGGGGGGGGTAGGTGAGAACCTATGTGGAGAACCAGTAGTGTTAGTACATGGGGGAGTTGGGACCCAAAAAGAGGCCAACGTGTTGCTGGTGTTATAAAGTTGCTCCGATATATCAGGCCCAGGGTTATGTCAAGGATGATGCTGGAGATCTTTTCCTGGGACATAATGCAGGAAATCTTTTGTTTGGCCAAGTGATAAGAAACCGAAGATGATTTCCATGCATGTGTGTCAGGATCAAGTGCTCCTGCTTCCCTTTCCAGTATCCGGGTGTTGGCTGTTGAATTCTCCCTGTCTGTGTTCACCTGTTAGGTTATTGATCTGCTCAGTCACCTGATATAAGCAAACCGAACACTCTATCCCTTGCTTGTGATAGAGTAACAGTTACCTGCATTGTTCTTGATCAAGCCTCCCATTTGTCTGCCTTGCTTGCTGTTGGATCTCCCTGTGTATGACCCAGATCGGATATCGGACTATTCCCTGAACTCAGCCTGCCTTATTACCTAGACTGTCATTGGATCGGATATTGGACTATTCCTTGAACTCAGCCTGCCTTATTACCTGGAACGTCTTAGAACCACGCTATCTGTCTGCTAAACTGTAAGTAGTCTGTTGTTTGCTCTGCTTGCGTCTGCCCTAGTGTGGTAGCCAGGCACCATAGCATTGTGTATAAGTCCTGGGGGCAACCAAGTACCGGTAGGCCTGCTTGTCTTAAAGGAAAGGGGGCTGCTATAAGTGAAGCACACAGTAGCTAGCTATAGTATCTGACCACCTGCATTGAGGTAGACGTGACATTCGTGACAACATGTATTCGTTAACTTGGCCCCTAAGATTATACAAAAAATCAGAGTCTGGCAATGTTTGGAGATTTTGGGAAGGCGTTGGTTAAGAAGGGCAATTTAAAGGATCCTGGTTCATGGAGATCCCAGTGATTTTACGTATTAGGTTAAAAATGTTGTTCCAGAAACCCATAATTCTTGGGCACTGTCAAAGGGTGTGGAAGAGTGGCCAAATGACCACATCCTCTGAAGCAGAGGGGTGAGGTCTGCGGATAAAATTTGCGGGTAGGTACAAGGTACCAACGAGACATTACTTTAAGGATGGCCTTGATCAAGGAGATATTATGAATCCCCTTAAAGGATCATGAGAAGCAAAGGTGCCAAGTTTCTATGCCCCACTCAATCTCAAGGTCTCGTTCCCAACTCAGCATGTATGCATTTTTTCTGATGGTTCAGCCAGGGCGGCTACCAAGTAGATGCTATTTTATTTGACTTATAGAGTGGGTCGCATAAGGCTACCGAGTGTGACAACATTGGGGAAAGAATAGGGGGCTTGACTTAGGAGGGCTCCAAATCAGGAAGTCTATTGTGAAATTCGGGACCACCTGTCTCTCCATCTCTATACAATCAGGTTTTGGGTGCCGCTTGATAATACCACCAGAGGTTTGGTAATCCTAAACCCCCCCTTCAGTCTAGGTCTAAATAAAATGTGTTTAGAAAAGCTGTGTCCTGTTTTACCCCAGATAAAGCAAACTATAGCTGATTGTGATTTATCCATATGTTGCTTGATTACGGGGATGGGGAGACAGTGAAATAACTAGAGAATTTGCAGTAGTAGGGTTATTTTGATCGCATTTACTCTTCCCACCCAGGACAACCCGTATAATGACCATTGGCAAAGGTCCTTTGATAAATTCTTGAGTAAAGGGGGTAATTCATTTTGTAGAGGAGCTCCATAAAGGTGGCAAGGTGGATACCTAGGTAAGGTATAGAGGAGTGGCTCCAGGAAAGGTGGAAGTGACTTTTAAGTCTGTCTACCAAGGTCAAGAGAGTCAATACTTTGAGGGTCATTGATTTTGACTTGTTGACGTGGAGGCAAGAGATTTGGCCAAATTTGTGTAGCAGCTGGAGAATATTAGGGGTTGAGATAAGAGGGGACGTCACAAAAGAAGGACATCATCCACGAATAGCACACATTTATGGGTTTATTGACCACATTGGATTCCGTGAATGTCCAGGTGAAGGCTAATAGCAATAACTAGGGTTTCAATGGCAATTGCGAAGAGGAGTGGGGAAAGGGGACATCTTTGTCTCGTTCCTTTCTCTATAGGGAAAGGGTCTAAGTAGTGCCCCTGGAGTCTAACCCCTGCCGTGGGGCAAGAATAGAAGGCTTCTAAGACTTTAAGGAAGTTAGAAGGGGATGACAATCAGCACAAACAAATAAAAAAATAAATAAAACAAACACAGTCACAAATAAAATATGCAAGCTGAACACTACAGGTAAACACATATGTCTGGAAGGTATACAACAATGAAGGGTAAGTGCAGCGTAATAAGTAAAATTGAATGAATGATCAAAAGATGGATGGATAAAAATCACAAATGTCCATCAGGACAAACCCATATTAAGTAAACTTCAAGCGATATGAATCGGTCTTGTGTAAGATCTTTACCCAAAAACTCAAAATGCGCTTACCAGAATCAGTGGACCTCTGCAAAGCAGGGGTCAAACTCACATGTATCCCCACGGGGATGATGGTAATTCCTGGTTATGTCTCTGGAGGATATCACTGATGCCTAAAGGTCCGGTCATCCAGGGGAATAAACCAGCCGTCCAGCAGAGAGATGTCAAGGATATAAGCCGCCAGGTAAATGAAGATGTAGGAAAGACCGCTCCAAAGTGTCAATAAAAAATATAAGGGATACCATCTAAGAGTAATACGTATGGTTTATTGAAAAATTCACTTATTAAACAGTAAAAAATAAGCGCTCATGAGCGCAATATTAAAAATGATCGGACTAAAGCACAGTGTAGTGCCGACAAACAGTGTGGCAGCTGGTGACGTCCGTAATGAAGCTCCTCCCCCCGTACGTGGCGTTACGTCCTGATTGGACTTCATCAGCGAGGGGTCCTCGCTGGAGAGGTCTTTCCTACATCTTCATTTACCTGGCGGCTTATATCCTTGACATCTCCCTGCCGGACGGCTGGTTTATTCCCCTGGAGGACCGAACCTTTAGGCATCAGTGATATCCTCCAGAGACATCACCAGGAATTACCATCATCCCCATGGGGATACATGTGAGTTTGACCCCTGCTTTGCAGAGGTCCACTGAATCTGGTAATATCAGGATGCACCCATCAGCAGACAGCCTCATTCCCCCAGAGGACTTCTAAGGCACAGAAGAATGCGCATTCCTGTTGCACACAGAAACCGGGCTTTGGCACATAGATGTGCGCATGCGCGAACAGGAGCGTAAACAGCAGCTGGCATGCATCCTCGTGCGCGACCGGCACTTGCGCACACCCGCGTGAGCCAGCGCGCACTAGCGCGCACCCACGTTGGTGCCAAGCAGTCTATTTAAGTCCAGCCAGTACTCGGTCCAGTGCTGCTTTGTCTTCAGCTCCTGAGTATCCAGTATCCTGTGAACCTGTATCCTGATTCCTGTTGTCTACCTGGCTCGTCTTTAAACCTCCCCTTGAACTCTGCCTGTACTGACCTCGGCTTGTCTAGTGACCAACCTACGACTTCTTCCTTGGTACCTGCACTATTGATCTGGCTTGACCCGGCCTGCTCCTGACTTCGATCCTGCCTGCACCCAGTATCCGATTTGACCTGCCGTGTATGACCTTGCTTGCCTGACTTCGCTACTTGCTGCTGTTATCTGCACCTGCTGCCACCTGCTGGTCTCCTGCTGAAGTTTCCTGTGTCTTCCCCAGCACGATCGGGACCAGCCGTCCTGCTTCCACCAAGGACTTTCTGGCACTCGTGCGATTCTGTACTTTGGTGCCTTCTGTTTGCTCTATCAGGGGCCCTAAGTCAGAGTGGTAAGGGAGGCCTTGCTCGTCCATTCAGGCTCTTCTACCAGGTACGTGATAGGTAAGCGCATTTTGAGTTTTTGGGTGAAGATGTTAGACAAGACTTCATGTCGCTTGAAGTTTACTTAATATGGATTCGCCCTGATGGACATTTGTGATTTTTATCCATCCATCTTTTGATCATTCATTCAATTTTACTTATTGCACTGCACTTACCCTTCATTGTTGTTTTAAGGAAGTTAGGACCAAAGCCCCATCTTTTGAGAATGGTAAGAAGGTAAGTCCAGGAGACAGTGTCAAATGCCTTTTGAAGCTCTATTGATAAGAGAAATCCCTCCTGTGGGCGTCCTCCATCCCAGACCGACTTCATAAGGGAAATAATATCAACAACCCTCCTCATCTGGTCCGGGCCTTGCCTACCTGGCATAAAGCCTACCTGGTCTTTGTGAACATATGAGCCTATAAACGATGCTAGTCAGTTTGACAATATTTTTGTCATTATTTACAAATCATTATTGATTAATGAAATTGGTCTATAGTTTCCAACTTCACTAGGATCTTTACCAGGTTTGGGGATCACTAAAGCCACGTACACACGAGCGGAATGTCCGACAAAAAAAGTCAGACGGAAGCTTTTCATCGTCTATTCCAATCATGTGTGTGCCTCATCGGACCTTTTTTTTTGAAAATTCTGACGGACCTAGAAATAGAACATGTTCTAAATATTTCCAACAGAACCAATTCCTATCGGGAAAACCGCTCGTCTGTATGCTGTTCCGATGGACCAAAAACGACGTTTGCTCTTAAGCAAGTACGAGACAGAAGCTATTGGCTACTGGCTATTGAACTTCCTTTTTCTAGTCCCGTCGTACGTGCTGTACGTCACCGCGTTCTGGACGGGACTTTGGTCGGACTTTGGTTTGACCGTGTGTAGGTAAGACCGCTTGAATGGAATTCCATCTGAGTTCCGTCGGAGAAACCTTCGCAGTTTATTCTGACGGCAAAACTGATGTGTGTATGCGGCATAAGATATATGCCAGGTTTGATGTTGAGTCTAAGGGTGTACTTTATACAAAAATTAGTGTAGCGCTAAAAAATGTGACCATGTGAGTGGAAACATGTATGCATGTACCAAAAAAGAACAGTGCACTAAATTAAACAAGTTAGTGACTGAAAACAACCAATACACACAAAGGTATTATGTGAAAATGAAATTGAATACATAAAAAATATGTGTAAGTATGAGTATATCACAAATTGTGTTAGTAAAACACAAAATAATAACACAACAAGTGTATCAATGTCCAAACGAATGTATAAAAATGGAAAACTTATATCTGCCCAATCTCCCGATGGAATTGGAACATATACTCAGAATGGACTGGTTGGTGCGCTTGTAGACACTTCAAAGGAATAAGAGGTTGGATACTCTTACCAGATATGATGAACACACACACCATACGGCATTGAGTCAACTGAGCTCATAATCTCTGGTTCCTTGTAGTACGAAGATGCCACACTTGGATTATGCTGATTGACTTGCGACTCCTAACCGTATGGTCGAACGGCAGTAAACAGCCAACAGCCCAGCCATTCCAAGGGATGATGGTATGAGAAAATGGTCATCAATGCCCAAGTATAAAATGAAAAAGAAAAAGGGGTTACATATGGCGCAGGTCAACCAAAAAATGGTTTATTAGAGTAAAAATATCTTACAGCGAAATGCAGGATATATGATGATAAAAGTGATCACAAAAAGAATTGAAAAAATAAAAGCAATGTGGGAAGCAAGGAGGTGCTACTCCGACGCGTTTCGACTCAAAAGGTCTTTCACTGGGGCATAGCTAGGGAATCGGATGTGGGGTTGCGTTTATGTGATTTTCTAAGTGATTTAAATTCTTTCTCTAGATTCGCTATATCAACCTGCCGTTCACGCTTCAATCGTGAGGCCAAATGGTTAATTTTCCCCTAATCACTGCTTTATGAGCCCCCCACAGAGAGTTTGGAGAAATATTGTCTATATCATTAAAGAGAACGTACTCACGGGGGTGTGGCTTGATGGCGGAGTGAACGGCTGCATAGAAACACAGCTCTGGGTCAGAGTCCTTCCTCCACGCAAATGACATTGTGTCCTTCCCCACGGCTGTGGGCATCTACCAGGAAAGCTTTGATGGTCAAGTATGGGCCACCCGCACCTCCATCTATGGTAGAGCAGCTCACTCTATTCCGGCAGCAAGATGATGCTGGGACTCTGGCTGGGCCATCAGACACGATGCAGCCTTCCTCCTCCACTGCTTGGGACTCTGCTAAATGGGTGAGTGACACAATCCCTGCTATCTTCGCCACCCAAATAGACTCTCTGCCACACCAGGACCCCTCACAGAATAATGAGAGCTTCCAGGCCTCTGATTATCCTCCAAATGAGCCCACACTAGTTAATATCATGCTGGCCATACAGGATTGCAAGACCTCACTCTCTACCCAGATAGTATCTATCTGCATGGACTTTTCACTCATGAAACAAGATATTCCATATTTGCATGATAGAACCGGGGCCACTGAGGAACGTATTAGCTCCTTGGAAGATACCATGCACTCCTCATCTTCCACAATGCGTGATACTACATGTGAGATGGCGACTATCCGCGCTAAATTAGATGACCTAGAGAACTGCTCACACAGGAACAATCTCCATTTCGTGGGGTTTCCTGAACGTTCGGAAGGATCCCTCCCTGAAAAGTTCATATACTCTTGGTTACAGACAATTTTTGGTTCCCTGCTAAGTTGCATGGTATACATGATGGTAGAGCCTTCTACACAAATCCCAAGGAAGCTATGGTGTGGCTAAATGATCGTTATGGAGCTGTACCCAGGCGCAGTGGTGACAAAACATGGCAACTGCTCTCTGGAGTTCCTTTTTGACCCTCTACTACAGATCCTGAGACTTCAACATTTACGTACCGAGACTATGGTATTCATGTACACTGTTACACTGCCTAAATACCTCATGATGGTTACTGATCCCACCCTGTAGCCTGCTAGGGCATTATCCTATTAAACCCGACTCTCTCTCTCTCAGACTTGCTCTCTCCGTGATCCTGGCTGCTACGCTTCTTGGAATGCGACGAGGCCTTGTGTCATTTATATCTCCACATGCAGTGGACTTTTATCCTGGAACAGGACTTTTTATCTTTTTCTTTTTTACTGTTGAGAGCGTCACCAGATTCTATACTACCCCCACACCAGTTTGTGGCGTGGCCATGAGATAGTTCTAACCTCAATTTGGTGTTTTTGTTTTTTTTGGTTTAGGGATCCAAGGCTCGCTATGTTTGGGATGGCTGAGCGGGGAGGGTGGAATGGGGGTTTATATGGACTTCCTTCAATTTTTTTTGTTGCCTTGTGGTGGTTTTTTGCAATGTGGTTTTTCATTCATTTTTATTCTCCTATTGATTCGATTCTAGGCCTTCACTTAGTCTCACACATTTTTACTCATGTGTGTTATGGGTGGCACAACTTGCAAAGTTTTACCTATGTTATGTATCCTTTTTGTGATTCACCCCAAAAGCAGTCCTTGGGCTTCTCTGTTTTAAAAAAATATCACCCACATACAATTTGCCTTCAAGAAACGCATCTTATTGGTAGTATTGGTAAGTGTGAGGGCCCTCAGGTGCCCATAGTTGGCTCAGTCCTATCACGCTACATATACAACCTACTCTAGACGGGTTTCTATTCCGCTGGCCAAATCTCTTTCTGCAGAAATTTTACAAGTTAAAACAGATCTTGATGGGAGATTTATTGTACTTACCATACAAATTGTCTATGTGATCCTCACTTTGGTGAATGTTTACATCCCTCCCCCGTTTTCCATAGATGTGCTTTCCAAATGATCACTTCTGATTTTATCCAGGCCCCCCAGGTCCTATGCTTTACGTGGGGGACTTTAACGCTTTACTAGACCCAGCTGTGGACCGCTTGGGGGGTGGTGGTAGATCCTTTACCTCCTTTACTGATTGGGTACAGGTCTATGGTCTCACTGAGATATGGCGCTGGAAACACCCGGATGTCTGCCAATACTCCTGCCATTTGGATTCTTTCCGCACCATGTCTTGTATAGACCTGGTGTTTGCTACGGAGGACACTTTCCCCATTTTCTCTGCTGTGTCCTACCTGCCTAGGGGTGTGTCAGACCATGCTCCCCTATCTGTGGATCTGCTCCTTCTTCCAGGCACTGGCTCTGCTATTTGGCACCTGAATTCCTACTGGTTGGAGGATGAGGTAGTACAGGAGTAATGCAATCAGGGCATTGTTAACTATTGGAATGCAAATCTGGGCACAGTTAACCCGCTAACAGAATGGAAAGCTTTTAAGACCACGTTGAGGGGTACTTTTATGTCCATTACAGGTGTTTTATGTAAAAATACCCAACGTACTAAGGAACTAGAAATGGGTATATTGGTGGTGGAGTCTGCCTATATCGCTAACCCTTACTCTGATACACGGGATGTATGGTTGCAGTGTCGTAGAGAGTATGAGCTCCGTTTGTTGGACTTCACACAAAAACGCATGTTACCCTCTAACCAAAAATCATTTGAGCATGATAACAAGGCTGGGCGCTTATTGACTTACCTGACTTGGCCTGAACGCTCCCCTTTCTCTATTCCATGCATCTTGACTACACAGGGACAGATTGGTGACACCCCAGGGCTATTATGGAGTCCTTTCTAGATTACTACAAAGACCTTTACACTGTACATTCAGAGTAAACTACTCTGACTCCCAACTAACTGATTACCTAGCCCATATCTCTTCTCTTCCTTCCTTGTCAATTAAAATGCGTGAGCAATTGGAGGCACCTCTCTCTACTGAGGAAAAGCGCCATGACAATTTCACAGCTTGCAGCACATAAGACACCAGGCCTAGATGATTTCCCTGCTGAATGGTATACCAAATTTCAACATTTACTATGCCCATTTCTTCTACATACCTATACCAAGACCTTAGAAATCAGATTCCCCCCCCCCCACTATATGGGAGGCTCTGATTATCCTATTATCCACTATGTGGATGTTAAAATCCTAGTCAAAGTACTGGCCAACCGTCTGAATACTGTGGTTGCGAAATTGGTCAAGAGCGATCAGGGAGGCTTTATACCCGGTAGATCCACAAGAATGAATATCCGCAGGCTGTTCCAAAATTTACAGTATCCCCATGACTGTCCCTCCTACCCACGCCATTGTGTCTCTGGATACATGCAAGGCCAGTGTGGAATGGCCCTACCTCTTTCAGGTACTGCAGCTGTATGGCTTTGACCCCACATAGCATGGATAAGACTCCTCTATACCTCCCCAATGACCCATATACAAGTCAATTCTCATGTCATGTTACTGATACTTTCCCAATGACCAGGGGCACTAGGCAGGGGTGTCCAATGTCATCCCTCCTATTTGCTCTAGCTATGGAGTCTCTGGCTGTGTGTATCCATTGCTCCCCTTTAATTAAAGGTCTCCCTATTGCCACCATAGAGGAGCGAGTTTCGTTATACGCGGGTGACACCTTTGTTTACCTGGCTGATACCCATGACTCGTTGAAAACTTTGCTGTCCGAAGTTAATACCTTTGGCGACTACTCTGGTTTCTGGGTGAACTGGGACAAGTCTAATCTCTTTCCTCTAGATCGAGGTGCGGCTCCTCTGGTTCACCCGGACTCCAGACTGCAAGTAGTGTGCTCCTTTAGGTACCTGGGGGTCTACCTCTATCTTCTTATATTGCTAATAATTTGTGTCCCCTATTAACTCAGCTACAAATACAAATCAAGCAATGGGTGCATTTACCCCTAGACATCATGGGAAGGGCCAACACCCTTAAAATCATATATTTACTTAAGCTATTATATATTCTATCCAATTCCCCTTGTAAAATTCCCAAATCTATTTTCAAAGACACAATCTGCACGGCATTCCTGTTGCATGGCCGATCCCCTAGGATGGCACTTGAATTGCTAGGGCTGCAAACCCACCTGGCAGGTTTGGTGTTCCCTAACTTTTACCTGTATTATCTGGCATCCCAATTGGTCCATATTCATGACTGGCTGCACCTGGTTGCAGCGAACCCCTGCACTACTACAGAGCTATTGCTCCCTCTTTGGAAACCCTCCACAACATTATATATAGAAGTCGTGTCCCAGCTCGTCCAGGCACGTCTATGCTAGATACCCCACTTTCCTTGTTTCGGTTGGTCGTTTTGAAAATTTCCAAAGACTCATGGTTGACCTCCCCCAATAACTCTCTGTAGTTCAATCCTAACCTGCAGGAACTGTACTCCATGCCTGATCCACAACGCTGGTACTCGTTAAAAAATCTAGGCCACTTATATGATGCACAGGGTTTTAAGTCTTTTTATCAAATGCACATTGACTATGACTTACCACATTCTTACCTGTTCTATTATTACCAACTCAAATTCAGTGACACATATAAGTCCTCAGTTATATCCTCTAGGGACCACATTATACACATTACAATTTTTCACCATTCTCATCTTACTTATGCCAAGCTGCATAGAATGGGTCTGTCTCCTCTGTGCCAATGCCAAACATTATCCACCCCAAGAACTGCCTTCTGGGCATCTTTAGTGATTTGCATACACGATCACATGCTAAGAGATTATGCCGCATCCTATACTTTTATACGAAGAAGTCTATCTTGCTGTCATGGAAGGGATCGCAATCCCCTCTGAGATCCCTGTGGTTGAAATTAATTAATGACTCTCTACCATTGTATAAACTCACATTTAAGATTTGGAAAAGAACTAAAACTTTTCAAAAAATATGGGGCAGATGGACAGCTAGCCCTCTGACCTTTCCTCCAGGGTAAATACATTGCTATATTGTTCTTTGACTATGCCACATACACTACCTTACTAATCTCAACGAATGCCTTACAAAGTTTGAAAACTGGTTATTTGTTCAATTCTTGTAACTATGCATTTAATAACAACAAGAGATGTGTGAATTGATTTCTGTTTATTGGCTGTTTGAGTGTATTACATGTCTATGCACTACGATGAAAAACCAAGGTTTTTTTTCCTGTATGTTAGTTTGTCTTTAAACTCAATAAAAATATCTTTAAAAAAAGAGTACTCACAGAGTTCTTTCTCTAGCATAGTACAGTGCACTGGGTTTTTCAAGGGGGACTCGAGAGGAGGATGGGACCCTTATGAACTTGAGAAGTACCATGGAGTGATCTGACCAGGGTACATCGCAAATAGAAGCCTGAGTTGCTATGTGGGTCTCTGAAGTGCGGATAAATATGTGGTCTATTCTAGCATATGTCCTATGAGGGGCAGAGACATGTGTGTAATCTCTAGCTGATGGATTTAATTCTCTCCATGTGTCAATCAGACCTAGTGAATGCAGGGGATGGGCAATGCGGAGGCTTTGTTTGGAGGGTCTTTTTAGGCGGGGGGATCCCATGTGCTGATTTGTCCAAAAGGTGGTCAAAAGTCATGTTGGAGTCTCCTCCCATTATCACCCTTCCCTCAAAATAAGAGGAAAGTGAGTTGAGCATTTTTGAAAAGAAGGCAGCCTGACCTTGGTTTGGGGCGTAATATGATATAAGGGTATACAGAGAGACATTAATATGACCCTTGACTAGAAGGTATCGATCCTCTCGATCCCTGATAGTTTGAGTGTGAGTAAAAGACATTCTTCTAGAAATGAGTATGGCTACCCCTCTTTTCTTGATGTCTGCATTGGCAAGGTAGAAGGCTGGATATTTATGTTGTAGGAATGAAGGGTTATAACTGCCAGGAGAGTGGGTTTCTTGAAGTAGTAGGATGTCAGTACCCCTGGAATGGTAATGGTGAAAAGCCTTGTGTCTCTTAATCAGAGAGCTAAGGCCTTGTGCGTTGTGAGAAGCAACTCAGAGAGTGGCCTTTGAAGGGGTGGAATTAGTCATGGACATGAGAGTGAGGGTGCGTCAACATGGTACATGGGTACATACCCGGTCTGCCGAAGGTGAGATCTTGATGTTGAAGATCCTGGCCGGCCCTAGAGTCATAGCATTCAAAAATTGGTGAGCTTTCCGCATAGGCATCTGGTAGGAAGATACGATAACAGGAGGTAAGAGTAGAGCTGAAAAGAGGGAAAGAAGAGAAGGGAGATAGGTGAGAGAGGGAGGTAGGGATTTCAGAGCAAAAGCTATGCTGAATTCCCTAGGTGCAGCACTGGACCTGCCGAGTCCTGCTCAAGAACCCTAATATGTAAAGTGTTTGGTGTAAGTGCAACCTAGCTGTAGGTTGCTTTCCCGGTGTCACCTGAGGGTAACTGTACCTCTGAGTCACAACAAGAGGAGTGGCAAACTAAGCTGCTCCGGCCAGGAGGCCCCCCTAAATAGCCGGTAGAAATGAAGAGCCTTTGTATATTTTGAAAATAGGTAAAATGTACAAACAGCATATTAACACAAATCATATATCCTAACCAAGTGTATGGAATGCATCCTAAAGGGCATATTATGGGGAGTAGAGAGTAGAGATAGCATTCGCCTGAAAATAAAAATAAAAATTACAAAAAGAATCTACCAAAGAGGGTGTTATTGTAAAGAACGACCAATAGTGACACTCGGCTTGGTCCCGTTTAAATGCTTAATGAGCATAAGTCAGTGTGGGGGTATAAGCCATAAAAGTGAACCAACTTAAGTGTGTAGACTAGCAATTTTGGGATAAGCATTAGATGGGGGAATTGCCCAATGGGCTTGACAGAGTACAAAGGGAATGCAAAAAAATCTACTGCACAGTCGGGGGTTCATCCGTCCAACGGGATACCTAAAACGATCCTTGATGGATCAATTGACTGTAGGTCTCAAATCTCAGTGCCTCTTTGTTTTTTGTTTGTTCCACATCGGTGTTAGAGGGCTGCCTAGAGGAGGTCTCTTGGAGGAGCCTTGACAATTTGCCGATGATGGGGGCGATAATTCTTGAGAGATGAAGCCAAGCTGGAGGAGCAGTTGTTCCCCATCCCGTAAGCTTGAGAATCTGTTGGATTTATTCCAATACTGGAACTGTAGAGATAGAGAGGGCAAAAAAGGGGGCGGGGTATGCCTGTATATCAAAAATGATGTACAAGTGAATGTGAGAGACGACATCACTAATGGAGCAAGGGAGGAGGTGGAATCCTTATTGTTAGTGCTACAAAGGGAGGAAACTAAGAAGAAAGTAATACTGGGCTTATGCTCTAGGCCCCTTAACCAGAGGAAGGAGGGAGAAGCAGACCTCCTATCACAATTTGGATTAGCGGCAAGGATGGAATGTGTCATCATAATGGGGGATTTTATTTATCCAGACATAGACTAGGTGGAAGGAACCGCGCATTCATCTAAATTTCGCCATTTCCTAAATGTCTTGCAGGACAATTTCGTGGGTCAGGTGGTAAATGCACCAACAAGACACAAAGCGTTACTAGACCTACTGATTACCAACAATACAGACCTAATCACGGATGTGGAAATATGGGGCAATTTAGGAAATGGCGATCACAGGTCAATTAGTTTCAGTATAAATCACACAAATAGGAAACATAAGGGGAATACAAAGACACTGAATTTCAAAAGAGCCAACTTCTCTAAACTAGGATCCTTGCTAGAAGATACTAAATGAAATAAAATGTTAGGAACAAAGAACACGGAGGAAAAATGGGTATGCTTTAACCACTTGACCACTAGGCACTTAAACCCCCTTAATAACCAGACCAATTTTTAGCTTTCGGTGCTCTCACATTTTGAATGACAATTACTCAGTCATGCAACACTGTTCCTATATGAAATTTTTGTCCTTTTTTTCACACAAATAGAGCTTTCTTTTGGTGGTATTTAATCACCGCTGGGTTCTTTATTTTTTGCGCTATAAAAGAAAAAAAGACCGAAAATTCTGTTAAAAAATGCATTTTTCCTCATTTCTGTTATACAATTTAGCAAATTAGTAATTTTTCTTCATATATTTTTGCCAAAATTTATACCGTTACATATCTTTGGTAAAAAATAACCCAAATCGGTGTATATTATTTGGTCTTTGTGAAAGTTATAGAGTACACAAGCTATGGTGCCAATATCTGAAAATTGATCACACCTGAAGTACTGATGGCCTAATTTCTTGAGACCCTAACATGCCAGAAAAGTACAAATACCCCCCAATTCTTTTTGGAAAGAAGACATTCCAAGGTATTTAGAAAGATGCATGGTGAGTTTTTTGAAGTTGTCATTTTTTCCCACAAATTTTTGCAAAATCAAGATTTTTTTCTTTTCACAAAATTGTCATATTAGCAGGTTACTTCTCACACACAGCATATGCATACCACAAATTACACCCCAAAACACATTCGGCCACATACAGAGGCCCAATATGCAGGGAGCACCTTCAGGCTTTCTGGAGCACCCAGGCCAATTCTGACATTTCTCTCCTACATGTAAAAATCATCATTTATTTGCTAGAAAATTACATAGAACCCCAAAACATTATATATGTTTTTTTAGCAAAGACCCTAGAGAATACAATGTCAGTCATTGCAACTTTTTATCTTGCATGGTATTTGCGCAACAATTTTTCAAACCCCTTTTTTTTTAAAAACAAACAAAACAGTAAAGTTAGCCCAATGTTTTTGCATAATGTGAAAGATGAAGTTATGTTGAGTAAATAGATACCTAACATGTCAACCTTCAAAATTGCACTCGCTCGTGGAATGGCGCCAAACTTCGCTACTTAAAAATCCCCATTGCCGACGCTTTAAAAATTTTTACTGGTTACATGTTTTGAGTTGCAGAGGAGGTCTAGGGCCAAAATTATTGCTCTCACTCTAACGTTCGCAGCGATACCTCACATGTGTGGTTTGAACACCATTTTCATATGTGGGCGGGATTTACGTATGCGTTCGCTTCTGCATGCGAGCACACGGGGACAGGGGCGCTTTAACATTTTTTTTTTATTGTTCATTTTACTTTATTTATTTTAGTTTGACACTTTTTTCCAAAAAAAATATTTTTTGATCACTTTTATTTCTATTACAAGGAATGTAAATATCCCTTGTAATAGGAATATGGCATGACAGATCCTCTTTACAGTGAGATATGGGGTCAATAAGTCCCCACATCTCACCTCTAGGCTGGGAAGCCTGAAATAATAAAAAAAAAAACATCCTGGCTTCGATCGTAGCGGTGAGCACTGGAGGGTGGCGGGAGGGGGGATGTCCCCTCTCGCCTCCTGTAAGAATGATCAAGCAGTGGAACAGCCACTATGATCATTCTTATGGTGTAGGGAATCGCCGGCTGAAAAAGTTGATATCTGAATTATGCCTGTATCTGCAGGCATCATTCAGATATTCCCGCACAAAGTCAAGGATGTCATATGACGGCGGGCGGGAAGTGGTTAAAACGCATTTTTTTTAAACACAAAAGTTGTTCATTTATACAATATTTCTAACACATAGCATGTACACATACCAAAATGGCACCCTAAAATTGATTCTCCTACTCCTCCTGAGTACGGCGATACCACATGTGGGAGACTTCCACAGCCTGGCCACATACAGGGGCCGAGTACAGCCGAGTATGGCTGGGTATGGCTGAGTATGGCTGGGTATGGCAGAATATTGCGGGGTATTGCGGAGTATTGCAGAGTATTGCAGGGTATTGCAGAGTATTGCACAGGGTATTGCAGAGTATTGCACAGGGTATTGCAGGGTATTGCAGAGTATTGTACAGGGTATTGCAGAGTATTGCACAGGGTATTGCACAGGGTATTGCAGAGTATTGCACAGGGTATTGCCGAGTATTGCACAGGGTATTGCACGGGATATTGCAGAGTATTGCAGGGTATTTCTGAGCATGGAGGGATGGCTAAGTATGCATGGATGTATTGTGGCTCTGTGTCACAGAGCAGCGCTGTGGGCACTACAAATGCATCCCACAGCGCTGCTGCCATCCGATCCCTCCCCCCTCTCCTCTCACACTGTACCGATCGGTACAGAGAGGGGAGAGAGAAGCAATCACATGGTAACTGGCTGCAATCAGCGGTCATTTACCGTGATGCACCGTGTCCTCTGTACCCAGCGGTCACGGATGTTCTTGGGTGCGTGCCCCAGGGGGTGCGTGAGTGTAGAATTCTGGGAGGACATCACTGTACGCCCTCCCAGAGTTAAGCAACCGCCCTGTAGCCGTCATTCGGCTATGGGCCGGTTGTTAAGTGGTTAAGAGCTTATTAAATTAGCCAGTGCATCCCAATGGGAAATACATTTAAAAGAGTTCATAAAAGTCCTGGGTGGCTTAACTCCAATGTATAAATGCATATAAAAGCAAAGGAGAAGGCCTTCAAAAATACAAGGCTAAGGGATCATTACCAGCATTCCAACTTTACAAAGAATGCAACACAAAATGTAAGTGTGCAATCAGGGTGGCTAAGATAGAACACAAAAGGCTCATAGTGGAGGAGAGTAAAAAAATCCCAAGAAATTTTTTAAGAATATAAATAGTAAGAAAGGGAGGTCAGATCATATTGGTCCCATAAAGAATTATGAAAGGAATCTGGTTACTAAGAGAGATGGCGAAGATATTGAATTTATTCTTTTCCTCAGTCTTCACGGGGAAAACGGGGGCTTCAGTAACCAAAACTGCAATGTTTATCCTCTTGACACGTCACAGGAAACACCCTCATGGCTAACAGAGGATAGAATTAGAAATAGACTTGTATGTATCATTAATAAGTCATCGGGACCAGATGGCTTGCACCCCAGGTCTGTGATTTTTTTTTCCCATTGAGTATCAGATATTTCCATGTTTAAGTCGTGGGCCCAATTTTTGCATGCATGTGCTTCATCAGCCTTTGTGTCATCCCACAAAAGGTCATTCAGAGCTGAAATTACATGCCTTTGGGGTGTGGAATTGGTGCAAAGTTGTTCGAAGGGAGTTAGTGGGGAGGATAGATTGTGTTTGCGTTTAATAGAATGAACAAAGTGCTGAAACTGCATGCATTCCCATTCTGATAGATGAGAATTGTCCCAGTGAGAGTTCAAGGTTTTGTATGATAGAAAATTTCCATTTTGGAGGAGATGGAAAATCTGTAGACTAATATCTGGTTGTCCTCCAAAACAGGGATGGTTCGCCATGCCTGGAGGGAAGTCTGGGTTGTTTAAAATGGGAGAAAGCGGACCTGGGGTTGAAGAAAGTTTACATTTATTACATGTCTCCTGAAAGCATTGGAGGGTTGGTCCAATAAAGGGGTGTATTTTTAGGTCTGCTGAGATTAGATTACGTTGAATCCAAGGTGTTCTGGATAAAGGATATTGGAAGAAAGTGTTTTCCAGGTCAACACAATCTTTCACCTGGAGGTGAGTGTGCCAGTCTATTATTCTTTGCAAGTGACAGGCCATATAGTAGTGGTGTATGTTAGGGAGACCTATCCCTTCTTTGTTTTTGGGCTTGACTAGCTGTTCAAAGCTAATTCTCGGGCATTTATGATTCCATAGGAAAATCCTACAAGCCGTTCTGAGGGAGTTAAAGAAAGTGTTTGGTAGGTGAATGGGTATTGTTTGGAATAAGTATAATATTCGAGGGAGAATGATTTTATTTAGGATTGAGATGTGGTTAATAGAATATAGATTGGAGAGGTTTGTCATGAGATGAATTCCTAGGTAAGTTATGGCATATGAGTGCCAAAAAATAGAAAGTTACGTTTACAGAGACAGACTTGGGAATCCGGGAGTGTGATATTTAGGGCTTGAGTTTTCGAGTAGTTGATTTTGAAGTGTGCTATGAATTGGAATAAGCAAAGGTCTTTTAAGAGGTTAGGTAAGGTTATATGAGGTTCTATGAGAAACAACAAACTATCATCAGCAAAGGCAGCTAGTTTGTATTGTTTGTCTCCCATGGAAACTCCTCTGATGTCTGGAGAGAGTGGGCATCCTTGGCGTGTGCCATTTTTAATGGTAAAGGCGCTTGACAGGAAGTCATTGACACGGACTTTAGCTGTTGGGTTGGTATAAAGAGACATTATTAGTCTACTAATTAGTCTTTAATTAGTCTATTAGTCTAATTAAACAGCTGCCTAAACCTAATTCTTGGAGTATAGCTTCAAGATAGTCCCAGGCCAATGCCTTTTCAGCGTTCAGTGATAGTAAGAAACCCTGTTGTTTGGTTCTAGTAAGCCAGTATTGAATGTTTAATGCTTTTAGGGTGTTATCCCTTGCTTCTCTGCCTGGAACAAATGTCAGAATTTGAAAGTTTATTGAATGCTCGTAGGTAGGGGTCGGTTAATGAGTCTGGAAAGGTTTTATAATAGGCCAAGGAAAAGCCGTCTGGGCCTAGACTTTGGCCTAGTTTCATTTGTTTAATCGCTATGGCAAATTCTTCGGCTGTTAGGGGGCCGTCTAGCCTATTGGCCTGCTGTTGGGTAATTGGGTGTGGACAATATTGTTGGAGGAAATCTTGTATGATATGCTTTCTTGACCTGTTATCATTTGGTGGTTTCTGCTCGGGATTAAAATTGTAGTTGGAGTAGTAATGTGCAAAGTGGTCTGCGATGTCATTGTTAGCTGAAAGCACTTGTCCAGAAGATGTGCGTAAGGTGTGGATTGTATTGTTTGATTTTTGTGATAGCAGTGCTCTGGCTAAGAATTTTCCACTTTTGTTGCTGTGCTCATAAAAGAGACCTTATAGCCTAGTTCCTCCTTTAACTGGGTGCGCTTTAGTTCAAGTTCCATCTGAATGTGTTGGGCCTTCATTCATTTGTGTGTTTTTTCGTGGTTCTGGATTTGTAGTTAAAGTTTGTTTAGGTTCTTGTTTGGTCCTTTTACGCGTAGCTGCCATTTTTAGTAGTAATCCTCTAACCACACATTTGTGTGCTTCCCATTGGGTTAGGGGATTGGTATCAGGAGTGTTGTTGATTTCAAAGAACTCGAAGATATGGTTTTTGATGTTTGAAGTGCGAATGGGGTCTGTGAGCAAGGAAGAGTCTAATCTCCAGGTTTTATTGTATTGAATATGTTCGGGGAATGTTAGTGTGATTGAGGTTGGATGGTGATCTGATATGAACATGGGTTCGATACTAGCTTTAGAGAGGAATGGTACTGTAGGTCTTTTTGTGATATAAGTAGATAATCAATTCTGGAGTATCGATTGTGGGGGTTGGAAAAGAAGGTGTAGTCCTTAACTCCTGGATGTAGGATACGCCAAGAGTCGTGTAGTAAGAGTTCCTGCAATTGAATTTTAAAAAAGCGTTTGGTAGGCGAATGGGTATTGTTTGGAATAAGTAAAATATTTGAGGGAAAATGTTCATTTTAATGATTTCTGCTCTGCCAAACCAAGAACAGTGAATTTATTCAAGTTTTTGAAGTCTACCATGATTTTCTTTAGGATTGAGATGTGGTTAGTAGAATATAGATTGGAGAGGTTTGTCATGAGATGAATTCCTAGGTAAGTTATGGCATCTGAGTGCCAAGAAAATAGAAAGTTACGTTTACAGAGACGGACTTGGGAATCCGGGAGTGTGATATTTAGGGCTTGTGTTTTAGAGTAGTTGATTTTGAAGTGCGCTATGAATTGGGGTGTCCAAAGGTTTCCCTAGTAGATCATTAAAAATAGCAAGGGTCTCTTCAGTGAGATGAGCAGCTTCCACTGATTTAAGCAAACCTCTTATCCTGATATTATGTCTGCACCCTCTGTTCTCCAAATCTTCTAGGTGTCTGTGAAGATCTCTTAATTGGGAGGAATGTTGCATCTAGTGTCTGTTGAGCTTCATCGATAGCAGTGTCATGGCGGTCAGTTGTTCCTTCAACATCCTCAAGCCTTGATGTCATAGCCTGCATGTCTAGACAGACATCTGATATTGCGGCAGAGAGGGTGTCTTTTATGTCCGCTGTAACTGCTTTTAGAACATCAAGGCTAAGGGACTTGGCTGCTGGAGTAGAGGGTTCGAGCAGTGGTGTATGGGCAGTTCTCGACGGGCTCCTGCTTGCTGCTCTGGAAGTGCTGGAGGCCTGTGTAGAAGGTGTCGCCTCGCTGGAGCGAGAGCGGAAAGTCTCAGGGATATTTTCGGCTGAGCTGTGTGCCCGCGTCCCGGGGTGAGCGGGAACGTGTTGCTGAGGTGTCACGGTCGGGTTTCCCCATGTTTGCTGATTAAATATCCCTCTATAGTTGCCAGAAGGACTAAGGAGTATCGGAGTATAGAGATTAAGCAGCCATCTTCTTCAGCATCCAGTCCACGCCCCCCAAAAAGTTAAATTTTGGTCTCATATGACCAGAGCACCTTCTTCCACATGTTTGCTGTGTATCAGGAATCATGAATCAGACTGAAACAGGAGTATAGTTAAATCACACTTGTTTATTAATAATAATAATAATAATAATGTAAACAGAGTAAGCGTAGTCAAAACAAGCCAGAGTTCAGTAACCGGATTGGGTAGTCAGCCAAGCAAATGTCAGAGAGCCAGGGATAACGTAGTAGTACAGCAAGCAGGATCAGGAGCCAGGAGGAACGTCAGCCGAGCAAGTCTTCAACAGGAACACATGAGAAAAGTCTCTGAGATGTTGACAAAGGTGAAGGCAGAGATCAAGTGAGCTGGACGACTTTAAGTAGGCAGGACTGACGAGCAGAATCAACAACAGCTGGGTAACTGTGGAGAGAAATGGGAGCTGGCAATTAGCTGACCAGCTCAGAAAAGGAAGGGCTGAGCCCAGCCCTGACAGTACCCCCTCCTCAACAACCCCTCCCCCTCGGAGGACCACTGGGCTTGAGGGGAAACATCTATGGAAATCATGGTGGAGGTCAGGGGCATGTCCGTCCGAGGATGAGACCCAAGAGCGTTCCTCCGGACCGTACCCCTTCCAATGCACCAGGTACTGTATGTGCCCATGGAACCTATGGGAGTCAACAATGGATTGTACTTCATACTCCTCATGGTTCTCAACCTGTATAGGGTGAGGACGTGGCACCAAGGTGGTAAAGCGATTGCAGACCAAAGGTTTCAATAAGGAGACATGAAACACATTTGGGATGCGCATACTAGGAGGAAGGTCCAAGGCGTAAACCACTGGGTTAATCCTGCGAAGGATACGGAAAGGCCCAATAAAACGAAGTGCAAACTTCAAAGAAGGAACATGAAGTCGAAGGTTGCGAGACGACAGCCAGACTCTGTGCCCAACCTGGTAGGAAGGTGCAGGCAGGCGTCTGCGGTCAGCATGGAGTCTGTACCTATCGTTAGCATGTTGCAAAGCCTCCTGAACTTGTGCCCAAGTGGAACGAAGACCATGAAGATGCTTCTCTAATGCAGAAATACTCTGCGGAACAAACAAGCCAGGCAACATGGAAAGGTTGGAAGCTATAATTCGCCATAAACGGGGACAATCGGGAAGCTGAATTCAAGGTACTGTTGAGCAAACTCTGCCCACGGTAATAGGTCTGACCAGTTGTTATGAAGGTCAGAAATATAGCAATGTAAGAATTGCTCCAAGGACTGATTGGCTCAATCTACGGCCCCATTAGACTGCGGGTGATATGCAGAGGAGAAAGCAAGCTGAATTCCCAACTGCGCACAAAAGGCTAGTCAGAACCGAAATAAACTGACTAGCCCTGTCCGAGACAATCACCTTGGGTAGCCCATGTAAGCGAAAGATCTCCCGAGCAAAAATGGAAGCCAGTTCCTTAGAAGTGGGCAGCTTCTTAAGTGGAATACAATGACGCATCTTTGAGAACCGGTCAACCATCATAAGGATAACAGTGTTGCCTTGGAAGTTGGGTAACTCCACAATGAAATCCATAGACAGGTGGGTCCAGGGCCTTTCTCCATTGGGTATGGGTTGTAGGAGGCCCACTGGAAGGTGTTGTGGATTCTTACTCTGAGCACACACGGAACAGGCAGCTACTAAGGCAGTTACATCAGCCCGTAGACTAGGCCACCAGAATTGTTGGGAAATGGCCCAAACGAGTTGATTCTTCCCAGGGTGGCAAGCTGCCTTGGGAGAATGGTAAGTCAAGTAAGTACGGAGACTCTCTGGGACAAAGCTGCGGTCACAAGGTTTCTCAGGAGGAGCATGGACCTGAGCAGCAAGAATATTGTCACCCAAAGGAGAAGTAAGACTGGTGTGAACTGTAGCCAGAATACGATCAGGAGGAATCACAGGAACTGGAACCGACTCCAACTTGGAAGTGGAGGAAAATTGTTGTGACAAGGCGTCAGCCCTTACATTCTTAGTACCGGGTAAGAATGAGACAAAGTAATTAAAACTTGACAAGAAAAGAGCCCATCACACCCTTCTGGGAGAGAGGCGCTTAGCTTCAGACAAGAATGTGAGATTCTAAAGTTGCACAATAATTATTATAAACACTATACATTGAAGGTTGAGCCATATATGTGATTTCTTTATCACCGTTGGAATACATTTTTGATTGTGAGGTCAAACCCTTCCAATAACATTTTAAAAGTTTTTTGACAGATAAAAGATTGGGACAGTACTATTACATTCACAACAACTAATGTTGTGCTCATTAGGTGATGTATAGGTAGATTTATCCTGATACCACTATGCAGACATCCTGAGTTGTTGATTATAGTGTCTCTATAGTATAGGCACCATACACTGAGCAATCTAGATTGAGCAATCATAATCTAGTTGCAGAGCATTTGAGATGACTTGATTTGCTTGTGTAATATGTTAATATACTCCTGATGTTATAAACAAAAATAAGTTTAAGTGGTGTATAGCAAAAAAAGTTTATTTTATTTTGCATTTGTAATGTTATTATGCAACAGAGTATATACAAGTGCTAAGTCTAATGCAGATTAAGATTGACAGGTGAAGTGTGTTGTCAATTAGTCTGCAGCGCACGTAGGCACGTAGGAGTGACCCTCTGACGGAGTGTGCATTTCTATTTCAGAGCTGTGCTGTGGAGCTACGCCCTCTGACGAAAGTGATGACAGAAACGCATCAGGGCGTTGCTACGCAGCTATCTATAGAGTCGGCTTATCCTTGTCTGTCCTTCCTGGGAACACCGCAGGAGCGGTGAGAGGTTAGAGGGGAATGCACGACTGACATAGTATTTATGTTAGATGCCCTTATATTATGCAAACATTGTGAGTGTTTTTTTGGGAAATAATTAATAAATAATTGTTGTACTGGATTACACTATGTTGAATGTTTTTATCTAATGCTTGTAATGAGCAAAATACAGATGAAAAGTGTCCAGTGAATCATCCCTTTAATTGATAAGCGTGTTAATCAGCGGGGTCTGGTAAGTGGATTACCTACAGGGCTGTGGGGTGGTGATGAAGACTTGGGATCGCTGCTAATATTTTCTTCCACAATCATCTAGTTTATACTCACCTGCCTTTTTTGAATGGACTTTCACTGAGTGGATCACCATTTGATGCTTTGTTTAAGTGGACTCTTAAGCAATTTCATTGATATTTTTTATATATTTGCTATTTTTGCACTAGCGCTGCTAATGTTTTAGAAATTTTTCTTTGACATATATTTGATGCATCTTGTTTTAGTATAGCAGCTGCTGACTATTGTTTCATAAATATTTTCTCTGTGTGCGCTGAGGGAGGGATACGTATATATATTTTTTTATCTCTCATTCTTTGATATTTGTGTTTTTATTAGGGCCCTTTCACACTGAAACATTTTACAGGCGTTTTAGCACTAAAAATAGCCCCTAAAAGCGTCTGCAAAACACTGCCCATGCATCTCAATTAAACCTTTCACACTGAGGCGTTACGCTGGCTGTGCGCTGACAAAAATCCTGAGAGCAGCATCTTTGGAGCATATTTTGGGTGCTTTAAATAGCTTTGTAATAACACCCATCCCCATTGAAATGAATGAAAAATGCCTGAAATGCACCCTATTAGCGCTTCAAAACCGCCCACAGCCTGTGTGAAGGTCACATGACCGCAGTGCAGTGGAGGATGCTGGGATACCAGGAAATCCGGTGGAGAGGTGGAAAGGAGACAGAGAGAGACAGTAGCATGGATGCTGAAGCAAACCGGGACATACAGCCAAGAGCTAAATATGTAAATAGACCTGAAAGAGCCTCTGCCTCAGTTGAAACTGAAGAGTTCATTCAAACAATGAGGGATCACCCAGAGCTGTGGGACAAACAAAATCCTTGGTATGCCAACAGAAATAAGAAGAGTGCAGGATGGGAAACAGTAGCCACCTTGCACATTCCAAACTGGACGTCTCTCAACAAGAAGCAGCAAACCAACAAAAGTAAGTTCAAATCCAAATCTAGTGCCATTATTCCCTTGTACCCAGTACCAATCCCGGACCCTATAGTCCCAGAAACCATAACCTAATCCCTGTCCTTATAGTCCCAAACCCCTAACCCTAACGCCACTTCCTATAGTCCCAAACACCTAACCCTAATCCCACTTCCTATAGTTCCAAACCCCTAACCGTAACCCTATTCCCTATTTCTAAAGTTCCAAAAAGCCAAACCCTAACCCCACCTTCTATAGTCCCAAACCCTAAACCTAATCCCACTTCCTATAGTCCCAAACCCCTAACCCAAATCCCACTTCCTATAGTCCAAAACCCCTAACCCTAATCCCACCTCCTATAGTCCCAAACCCCTAACCCTAACCCTAATCACAGTTCCTATAGTCCCAAACCCCTAACCCTAACCCTAACCCCACCTCCTTTAGTCCCAGAAACCCTAACCCTTATCCCACTTCCTATAGTCCCAAACCCCTAACCCCACTTCCTATAGCCCAAACCCCTAACCCTAATCCCACTTCCTATAGTCCCAGAAACCCTAACCCTAATCCCACTTCCTATAGTCCCAAACCCCTAACTCTAACCCTAATCCCACTTCCTATAGTCCCAGAAACCCTAACCCTAATCCCACTTCCTATAGTCCCAAACTCCTAACCCTAACCCTAATTAACCCTTAAATTAATGGAAAAAGCCTGAAATGCACCCTATTAGTGCTTCAAAGCCACCCACAGCCTGTGTGAGGGTCACACGACCGCAGTGCAGTGGAGGATGCTGGGATACCAGGAAATCTGGTGGAGAGGAGACAGAGAGAGACAGAAGCATGGATGCTGAAGCAAACCGGGACATGCAGCCAAGAGCTGAATATGTAAATAGACCTGAAAGAGCCTCTGCCTCAGTTGAACCTGAAGAGTTCATTCAAACAACGAGGGATCACCCAGAGCTGTGGGACAAACAAAATCCCTGGTATTCCAACAGAAATAAGAAGAGTGCAGGATGGGAAACAGTAGCCACCCTGCACATTCCAAACTGGACGTCTCTCAACAAGAAGCAGCAAACCAACAAAAGTAAGTTCAAATCCAAATCTAGTGCCATTATTCCCTTGTACCCAGTACCAATCCCGGACCCTATAGTCCCAGAAACCCTAACCTAATCCCTGTCCCTATAGTCCCAAACCCCTAACCCCACTACCTATAGTTCCAAACACCTAACCCTAACCCTAATCCCATTTCCTATAGTCCCAAACCCCTAACCCTAATCCCACTTCCTATAGTCCCAAACCCCTAACCCTAACCCTAATCCCTATTTCTATAGTCCCAAAAACCCAAACCCAAACCCTAACCCAACCTCCTATAGTCCCAAACCCCTAACCCTAACCCTAACCCTAATCCCTATTTCCATAGTCCCAAAAACTCAAACCCAAACCCTAACCCCACCTCCTATAGTCCCAAATAGGGATGAGCCGAACACCCCCCTGTTCGGTTCGCACCAGAACATGCGAACAGGAAAAAAGTTCGCTGGAACACGCGAACACCGTTAAAGTCTATGGGACACGAACATGAATAATCAAAAGTGCTAATTTTAAAGGCTTATATGCAAGTTATTGTCATAAAAAGTGTTTGGGGACCTGGGTCCTGCCCCAGGGGACATGGATCAATGCAAAAAAAAGTTTTAAAAACGGATGCTTTTTCAGGAGCAGTGATTTTAATAATGCTTAAAGTCAAACAATAAAAGTGTAATATCCCTTTAAATTTCGTACCTGGGGGGTGTCTATAGTATGCCTGTAAAGGGGCGCATGTTTCCCGTGTTTAGAACAGCCTGACAGCAAAATGACATTTCGAAGGAAAAAAAGCCATTTAAAACTACCCGCGGCTATTGCATTGCCGACAATACACATAGAAGTTCATTGATAAAAACGGCATGGGAATTCCCCACAGGGAAACCCCGAACCAAAATAAAAAAAAAAAAAAATGAAGTGGGAGTCCCCCTAAATTCCATTCCAGGCCCTTCAGGTCTGGTATGGATATTAAGGGGAACCCCGGCCAAAATTTAAAAAAAAAACGGCGTGGGGTTCCCCCAAAAATCCATACCAGACCCTTATCCGAGCACGCAACCTGGCAGGCCGCAGGAAAAGAGGGGGGGACGAGAGTGCGCCCCCCCCTCCTGAACCATACCAGGCCACATGCCCTCAACATTGGGAGGGTGCTTTGGGGTAGCCCCCCAAAACACCTTGTCCCCATGTTGATGAGGACAAGGGCCTCGTCCCCACAACCTTGGCCGGTGGTTGTGGGGGTCTGTGGGCGGGTGCTTATCGGAATCTGGAAGCCCCCTTTAACAAGGGGACCCCCAGATCCCGGCCCCCCCCCTGTGTGAAATGGTAAGGGGGTACTTACCCCTACCATTTCACTAAAAAAGTGTCAAAATAGTTAAAAATGACAAGAGACAGTTTTTGACAATTCCTTTATTTAAACGCTTCTTCTATCTTCCTTCATCTTCTTCTTCTTCTGGTTCTGGTTCTTCTGGCTCTTCTGGTTCTTCCTCCGGCGTTCTCGTCCAGCATCTCCTCCGCGGCGTCTTCTATCTTCTTCTCCTCGGGCCGCTCCGCACCCATGGCATGGGGGGAGGCTCCCGCTCTTCTCATCATCTTCTTCTTCATCCTCTTCTCTTCTTCATCTTCTTCATCTTCTTCATCTTCATCTTCTCTTCTTAATTTTCTTCTTCGGGCCGCTCCGCATCCATTCATGGAGGGAGGCTCCCGCTGTGTGACGGCGTCTCCTCGTCTGACGGTTCTTAAATAACGGGGGGCGGGGCCACCCGGTGACCCCGCCCCCCTCTGACGCACGGTGACTTGACGGGACTTCCCTGTGACGTCACGGGGAATGCCACAGGGAAGTCCCGTCATGTCCCATGCGTCAGAGGGGGGCGGGGTCATCGGGTGGCCCCGCCCCCCGTTATTTAAGAACCGTCAGACAAGGAGACGCCGTCACACAGCGGGAGCCTCCCTCCATGCATAGATGCGGAGCGGCCCGCAGAAGAAAATTAAGAAGAGAAGATGAAGATGAAGAAGATGAAGAAGATGAAGAAGAGAAGAGGATGAAGAAGAAGATGAAGAGAAGAGCGGGAGCCTCCCCCCATGCCATGGGTGCGGAGCGGCCCGAGGAGAAGAAGATAGAAGACGCCGCGGAGGAGATGCTGGACGAGAACGCCAGAGGAAGAACCAGAAGAGCCAGAAGAACCAGAAGAAGAAGAAGATGAAGGAAGATAGAAGAAGCATTTAAATAAAGGAATTGTCAAAAACTGTCTCTTGTCATTTTTAACTATTTTGACACTTTTTAGTGAAATGGTAGGGGTAAGTACCCCCTTACCATTTCACACAGGGGGGGGGCCGGGATCTGGGGGTCCCCTTGTTAAAGGGGGCTTCCAGATTCCGATAAGCCCCCCGCCCGCAGACCCCCACAACCACCGGCCATGGTTGTGGGGATGAGGCCCTTGTCCTCATCAACATGGGGACAAGGTGTTTTGGGGGGCTACCCCAAAGCACCCTCCCAATGTTAAGGGGCATGTGGCCTGGTACGGTTCAGGAGGGGGGGGCGCACTCTCGTCCCCCCCTCTTTTCCTGCGGCCTGCCAGGTTGCGTGCTCGGATAAGGGTCTGGTATTTTTTTTTTGGCGCGGGGTTCCCCTTAAAATCCATACCAGACCTGAAGGGTCTGGTATGGAATTTAGGGGGAACCCCACATCATTTTTTTTTTAAATTTTGGCCGGGGTTCCCCTTAAGATCCATACCAGACCTGAAGGGCCTGGTATGGAATTCAGGGGGACCCCCCCACGTCATTTTTTTTTTTTTTTAATTTTGGTTCGGGGTTTCCCTGTGGGGAATTCCCATGCCGTTTTTATCAATTAACTTTTATGTGTATTGTCGGACCGGCAATTCATTAATAGCCGCGGGTAGTTTTAAATGAGTTTTTTCCTTCGAAATGTCATTTTGCTGTCAGACTGTTCTAAACACGGGAAACATGCGCCCCTTTACAGGCATACTATAGACACCCCCCAGGTACGAAATTTAAAGGGATATTACACTTTTATTGTTTGACTTTAAGCATTATTAAAATCACTGCTCCTGAAAAAACGTCCGTTTTTAAAACTTTTTTTTGCATTGATACATGTCCCCTGGGGCAGGACCCGGGTCCCCAAACACTTTTTATGACAATAACTTGCATATAAGCCTTTAAAATTAGCACTTTTGATTTCTCCCATAGACTTTTAAAGGGTGTTCCGCGGCATTCGAATTTGCCGCGAACACCCCAAATTGTTCGCTGTTCGGCAAACTTTCAAAAAGCCAATGTTCGAGTCGAACATGAGTTTGACTCGAACTCGAAGCTCATCCCTAGTCCCAAACCCCTAACCCTAATTCCACTTCCTATAGTCCCAAACCCCTAACCCTAATACCACTTCTTATAGTCCCAAACTCCTAACCCTAACCCTAATCCCATCTCCTATAGTCCCAGAAACCCTAACCCTAATCCCACTTCCTATAGTCCCAGAAACCCTAACCCTAATCCCACTTCCTATAGTCCCAAACCCCTAACCCTAACCCTAATCTCATCTCCTATAGTCCCAGAAACCCTAACCCTAATCCCACTTCCTATAGTCCCAAACCCCTAACCCCACTTCCTACAGTCCCAAACCCCTAACCCTAACCCTAATCCCACTTCCTATAGTCCCAGAAACCCTAACCCTAATCCCACTTCCTATAGTCCCAAACCCCTAACCCTAACCCTAATCCCACTTCCTATAGTCCCAAACCCCTAACCCTAATCCCACCTCCTATAGTCCCAAACACCTAACCCTAACCCTAATCCCACCTCCTATAGTCCCAGAAACCCTAACCCTAATCCCACTTCCTATAGTCCCAGAAACCCTAACTCTAATCCCACTTCCTATAGTCCCAAACCCCTAACCCTAACCCTAATCCCAATTCCTATATTCCCAAACCCCTAACCCTAATCCCACTTCCTATAGTCCCAAACACCTAACCCTAATCCCACTTCCTATAGTCCCAAACCCCTAACCCTAACCCTAATCCCACTTCCTATAGACCCAGAAACCCTAACCCTAACCCCACTACCTATAGTTCCAAACACCTAACCCTAACCCTAATCCCACTTCCTATAGTCCCAAACCCCTAACCCTAATCCCACTTCCTATAGTCCCAAACCCCTAACCCTAACCCTAATCCCTATTTCTATAGTCCCAAAAACCCAAACCCAAACCCTAACCCTAACCCCACCTCCTATAGTCCCAAACCCCTAACCCTAACCCTAACCCTAATCCCTATTTTCATAGTCCCAAAAACTTAAACCCAAACCCTAACCCCACCTCCTATAGTCCCAAACCCCTAACCCTAACCCTAATTCCACTTCCTATAGTCCCAAACCCCTAACCCTAATCCCACTTCCTATAGTCCCAAACACCTAACCCTAATCCCACTTCCTATAGTCCCAAACCCCTAACCCTAACCCTAATCCCACTTCCTATAGACCCAGAAACCCTAACCCTAATCCCACTTCCTATAGTCCCAAAATCCTAACCCCAACCCTAGTCCCACTTCCTATAGTCCCAAACCCCTAACCCTAACCCTAATCCCTATTTCTATAGTCCCAAAAACCCAAACCCAAACCCTAACCCTTACCCCACCTCCTATAGTCCCAAACCCCTAACCCTAACCCTAACCCTAATCCCTATTTCCATAGTCCCAAAAACTCAAACCCAAACCCTAACCCCACCTCCTATAGTCCCAAACCCCTAACCCTAACCCTAATTCCACTTCCTATAGTCCCAAACCCCTAACCCTAATCCCACTTCCTATAGTCCCAAACACCTAACCCTAATCCCACTTCCTATAGTCCCAAACCCCTAACCCTAACCCTAATCCCACTTCCTATAGTCCCAAACCCCTAACCCTAATCCCACCTCCTATAGTCCCAAACACCTAACCCTAACCCTAATCCCACCTCCTATAGTCCCAGAAACCCTAACCCTAATCCCACTTCCTATAGTCCCAGAAACCCTAACTCTAATGTCACTTCCTATATTCCCAAACCCCTAACCCTAATCCCACTTCCTATAGTCCCAAACACCTAACCCTAATCCCACTTCTTATAGTCCCTAACCCCTAACCCTAACCCTAATCCCACTTCCTATAGACCCAGAAACCTTAACCCTAATACCACTTCCTATAGTCCCAAACCCCTAAACCCAACCCTAGTCCCACTTCCTATAGTCCCAAACCCCTAAACCTAATCCCACTTCCTATAGTCCCAGAAACCCTAACCCTAATCCCACTTCCTATAGTCCCAAACCCCTAACCATAATCCCACTTCCTATAGTCCCAACCCCCTAACCTTAACCCCAATCCCACTTCCTATAGTCCCAACCCACCTAACCCGAATCCCACTTCCTATAGTCCCAAACCCCTAATCCTAATCCCATTTCCTATAGTCCAAAACCCCTAAACCTAACCCTAATCCCACTTCTTATAGTCCCAAACCCCTAACCCTAACCCTAATCCCACTTCCTATAGACCCAGAAACCCTAACCCTAATACCACTTCCTATAGTCCCAAACCCCTAAACTCAACCCTAGTCCCACTTCCTATAGTCCCAAACCCCTAACCCTAATCCCACTTCCTATAGTCCCAGAAACCCTAACCCTAATCCCACTTCCTATAGTCCCAAACCTCTAACCATAATCCCACTTCCTATAGTCCCAACCCCCTAACCTTAACCCTAATCCCACTTCCTATAGTCCCAACCCACCTAACCCGAATCCCACTTCCTATAGTCCCAAACCCCTAATCCTAATCCCATTTCCTATAGTCCAAAACCCCTAAACCTAACCCTAATCCCACTTCCTATAGTCCCAAACAGCTAACCCTAATCCCACCTTATATAGTCCCAGAAACCCTAACCCAAATCCCACTTCCTATAGTCCCAGAAACCCTAACCCTAATCCCACTTCCTATAGTCCCTAACCCTAATCCCACTTCTTATAGTCCCTAACCCTAATCCCACTTCCTATAGTCCCAAACACCTAACCCTAACCCTAATCCCACTTCCTATAGTCCCAAACCCCTAACCCTAACCCTAATCCCTATTTCTATAGTCCCAAAAACCCAAACCCAAACCCTAACCCTAACCCCACCTCCTATAGTCCCAAACCCCTAACCCTAACCCTAATCCCTATTTGCATAGTCCCAAAAACTCAAACCCAAACCCTAACCCCACCTCCTATAGTCCCAAACCCCTAACCCTAACCCTAACCCTAATTCCACTTCCTATAGTCCCAAACCCCTAACCCTAATACCACTTCCTATAGTCCCAAACTCCTAACCCTAATCCCATCTCCTATAGTCCCAGAAACCCTAACCCTAATCCCACTTCCTATAGTCCCAAACCCCTAACCCTAACCCTAATCTCATCTCCTATAGTCCCAGAAACCCTAACCCTAATCCTTCTTCCTATAGTCCCAAACCCCTAACCCTAACCCCACTTCCTACAGTCCCAAACCCCCAATCCCACTTCCTATAGTCCCAGAAACCCTAACCCTAATCCCACTTCCTATAGTCCCAAACCCCTAACCCTAATCCCACCTCCTATAGTCCCAAACACCTAACCCTAACCCTAATCCCACCTCCTAAAGTCCCAGAAACCCTAACCCTAATCCCACTTCCTATAGTCCCAGAAACCCTAACTCTAATGTCACTTCCTATAGTCCCAAACACCTAACCCTAATCCCACTTCCTATAGACCCAGAAACCCTAACCCTAATACCACTTCCTATAGTCCCAAACCCCTAACCCCAACCCTAGTCCCACTTCCTATAGTCCCAAACCCTTAACCCTAATCCCACTTCCTATAGTCCCAGAAACCCTAACCCTAATCCCACTTCCTATAGTCCCAAACCCCTAACCATAATCCCACTTCCTATAGTCCCAACCCCCTAACCTTAACCCTAATCCCACTTCCCATAGTCCCAACCCACCTAACCCGAATCCCACTTCCTATAGTCCCAAACCCCTAATCCTAATCCCATTTCCTATAGTCCAAAACCCCTAAACCTAACCCTAATCCCACTTCCTATAGTCCCAAACAGCTAACCCTAATCCCACTTTATATAGTCCCAGAAACCCTAACCCAAATCCCACTTCCTATAGTCCCAGAAACCCTAACCCTAATCCCACTTCCTATAGTCCCTAACCCTAATCCCACTTCTTATAGTCCCTAACCCTAATCCCACTTTCTATAGTCCCAACCACCTAACCCTAATCCCACTTCCTATAGTCCCAAACCCCTAACCCTAACCCCACCTCCTATAGTCCCAAACACCCAATCCTAGTACCTGATTGTAAAAAAAACTGATTGTTAATAAAAATATGATTGTATTGATGTTATTAGATTATATGTATGATGAATGGACTATGAATGACACACAAAAAGATTATCAATTTTATTATAACATGCCTGCAGTACATTTAAACATCAATTATTAACAGAAATCCTATATTCAGACTATATATAACCTGACATAGTACAAGCAAAGAATAAAAACATCAAAATTTGATTAGATCATATGCTCTTGCCATCTTAGTGCATCTATGGGGCTCAAGAAATAATCAGCAAATTCATTGCGTATTGTAAAACCCACTCTGGGACCACGAACATGAGGGAAAGCAGCGGGTTCCATATTATGTGCCAAAGTATCCTCAAAATTTATACAATCTCTTTCCCTTACCAAATTATGCAGCACACATGCTGCTTTTACAACTTTACAGGCATTCTCTACTTTTAGGTTTATCGGTTTATGGAAAATTTGCCATTTGTTGGCAAGTATGCCAAAAGAGCATTTGACCCATCTATGTGCCCGACAAAGACGGTAATTGAAAATCCTCTTCCATGTGTCCAGATTTCTCTGCGAATAAGCCTTCATGAGATGTTCATTTATAGCAAATGCATCATCAGCCACAAAGACAAACGGCATGTTTGGATCATCAGTGCCAGGCAATGATCTGTTAACCGGCAAATCTAGTTGATTTGAAAAAAGACGTTTTCCAAATTTTGAATTTTAGAATACGGTGGAGTCTGCACAGCTCCCAAATGCTCCCAGATCAACAAAAAGGCATTTATAGTCTGCGTCTACCACAGCCATCAAGACAACAGAAAAAATATTTCTTGTAATTATAGTAATGACTACCACTATGACAGGGTTTTATCAACCCTATATGTTTGCCATCTATGGCCCCAAGACAATTAGGAAAATTTGTCTTGATCAAGAACTGCTGAGCACCATCTTCCCATTCCTCTTTGTTTGGAATTGGCATAAAAATATTTCTCAGGTTCCAAATAGCATCACATGTTTGCTTAATAATATCTGCAATGGTTGATATTGCTAAACGAAATTCATTCATTGTAGTGATGTGTACGTATTTCCAGTTGCAAGATATCTGTGATTAAAGAAATTATACATTTTATCTTTCAGTACAAATGCTCAAAATAAGATGGAAAACAATGAGAGATAATTTTCAGAGAGAATATATCAAACAACAAAATATAAGAAGCGGTTCAGGTGGCAAGTCGAGCCGCGTATATTGCCATTATACAGAGCTCCGATTTTTGAAGCCCGTGATGCAGCTGAGACAGTAAGTATTCTAACATGTTAATAATGTTAATGATAGAAATATTTAATAATTATATCTATAATTATATAACATTGTTTACGTATTCCTTTTTTAAAGAACAGAAAGCAATATGAGCTCAGATACAGAGGAGGACACAGATCAAACCCAAGTAGATGATGAACACATGGATGAGACTCAATTACTCTTCGATGACGATGATGCTGAAAATACACCAGAGCCAGCGGAAACCCCTACACAAAAACAAATATCAAGATCCAGACCAAAAAAAAACAACAAATATTATTGACGTTGTCAAAAACCTCATAACTTCGCAGAGAAATGAATCGGGAGAAATTGCCTCATTTGCCAAAAGTCTGATCCCTCAAATGGAGAAGGTTGACCAAGGATTGCAGTGCGATATAAGGATAGATATGATAAGACTTATACAGTCATATAAACAAAGGTCTGGATCAGCATCTATTCATTCCCAATCTTTTGAGATACCCAATCCTAACCATCATGGGGGGTATGCTAATCAGGTCACAGCAGGTACATCATACGAAAACCGTAACATGTCCTACCCACCGATAGGACCAGGTCAGGTCCCCTTGCCTCCTCAATACAATAATGGTCGTTTTCATGGTGGCCCGTTTGACCCGCCTCTTTATCGACCACCAACCCAACATCCTCTTCCTCCATCTCGAGAGGATCCACACCCTCTACCACCCTGTTATCAAGATCTGTAATTGTTATGATCATTTTTTTGATTACAAAAATACATGTTTTATTTATATATTGAATAAATATTTGATTATATATAGAATATATAAAGTTTAAATATGTTATAATTATAATAAAATTCAAGTGCTACTAAAGTTCAAAAGTTTTATATATTATATAACGATACAGTGTATATATATATATATATATATATATATATATATATATATATACATATACATATGTGTATATTAATATTTTATCCTTTTTTTGCACATGTTGTGCTTCTATGTTTGAATCACTACAACATATAAATACATTTGTTTATATAAATTATAATGTGTTTTCTTTGCACATGTTGTGCTGTTATGTTTGAAACACTACATTTAATAAATGTATGCTTTTTTGATCCTAAAATTGTGTTTGTGTTTGTATGATGCGTTTATTATAGGTGCACTCATTAAATCATCATATATTACCTCAACATTATAAGTAAACGTTTGCATGGTGTAATTGCATCTCTGCAGTTTGTATCCTGTCTCACCAAGGCAGGTGTCAACAGCTCAAGCAGAAAGTAAAATCTAGTAAGGAAAATAGGCCATATGTTAACAATTGGTAAATGATTAACCCATTCAATTAAATAGTTAATTAGGACTATTTGGGAAGCAATCAGGGTAAGGGTTATTGTTTCCGGAACTATAGAGATTGGGATTAGGGTTAGGGTTTCTGGGACTATAGGAGGTGGCATTAGGGTTAGGGTTTCTGGGACTATAGGAGGTGGGACTAGGGTTAGGGTTAGGTGTTTGGGACTATAGGAACTGTGATTAGGGTTAGAGTTAGGGGTTTGGGACTATAGGAGGTGGGATTAGGGTTAGGGGTTTGGGACTATAGGAAGTGGGATTAGGGTTAGGGTTTCTGGGACTATAAGAGGTGGGATTGGGGTTAGGGTTTCTAGGACTATAGGAGGTGGGATTAAGGTTAGGGTCTCTGGGACTATAGGAAGTGGGATTAGGGTTAGGGTTAGGGGTTTGGGACTATAGGAAGTGGGATTAGGGTTAGGGGTTTGGAACTATAGGAAGTGGAATTAGGGTTAGGGTTAGGGGTTTGGGACTATAGGAAGTGGGATTAGGGTTAGGGTTTCTGGGACTATAGTAGATGGGATTAGGGTTAGGGGCTTGGGACTATAGGAACTGTGATTAGGGTTAGGGGTTTGGGACTCTAGGAGGTGGGATTTTTTGGTATTTTTTTTTAAAAAATGGCACGGGGTTCCCCTTAATATCCATACCAGACCTGAACATAAAGCACATCCCTAGCGGCTAATGAACCAATCAACAAATTTAGTGTTTACATTGATGTTCAGAAGTACATAAGAAAATTTAACATGAAAAGGTACTTTTTAGGCACCAGTGTGGGCACTGGTAAGAAAATAGACCATACCACTTTGGGTGTGGATAGCAGTTTAAAAAACAAGTAATTATTTAACCCACCACAACCCTCAAACAAACATGTTGATGTTTTTAAACAAATGGTCTTAAAAGATGTTGAAAAATTGGTTCCAAAAAAGCAAATAAATCCAAAGTACATTGAAGATGGGCTCAAATCCCTTTAAACAAGGAAAAGTGTTATTATAAGACCTGCAGATAAGGGTGGGGGTGTGGTGATCTTAGATAGTTCCTATTATCACTCTCAACTGACTGATATGTTATCCGATAAAAGCACTTATATGCAATTAACCAAAGATCCCACTAATGACTATCGGAAAGATCTGATAAATTTGGTGGAATATGGATATAATACGAGAATATGGAATAAAAAAAAAGTATTTGGTTCCAAGCTTTAGTCGTGTACACATTACCTAAGGTTCATAAAGATCCTTACAATCCACCTGCCAGCCCGATAGTGAATAGTATTAATTCGGTATCGGCCCGAGTGAGCCAGTATTTGGACACTTTTTACAAAAAGTGTGGAGGAAACAAGAGCATATTTGAAGGATACAAGACAATTCCTACAACTCCTGAAAGGTCTGAATATCCCAGATGCCAAAGATGTGTTTTTAGTTACGGCTGATGTAGCATCATTATACACAGTGATAAATCACGATGATGCCTTATTAGCCTTGAATTGGGCTTTAAGTAAGAGAGACAATTTACCATTTGCACAAAAGAAGTTTTTAGGGATTGCTTTAGCCATAACTATTTCTGGTATGCTGGTAAATATTATACGCAGATTAAAGGTGTAGCAATGGGTGCCAAGTTTGCACCATCGCTAGCTAACCTATTTAAGAGTGTCTGGGAAGACAAATCTTTATACAGACAACAGAAGAAAGAGTTACTTTTTTATAACAGATTTATTGATGATCTGTTTTTTATATGGGTCGGTGCGGAATCTTCTTTAGAATCTTTTATTATTGATCTTAATAATAATACAAACAATATTAAACTGGAATTCAAATGGAGTGGTGAATCAATAAACTATCTGGATGTCACGGTGATTTTAAATAACCAACAGGTGACTACAAGATGTTATTTCAAACCTAGCGATCACAATAGTTATTTATCAATACATAGTGGGCACCACCCCACATGGCTTAAAAATATCCCTAAGGGGCAGTTTACAAGAGTATGGTGGAACTGCACACAAGATAATGACTATTTGGATCAAGTGCAAATTCTAAAAAAAGCTTTGTAGAGTGGATGTTTTGGATAAAATGATAGACAAAATACACAATATACCTCAAGATAATTCTCTGATCGATAGGCAAAAACAAACCAATACCAAACATGAATGAGGCTTTATCAGTGGGTTCCATGCCCAGTATAGAGAAGTGGAAACAATTTTCAAAAAATACTGGCCATTATTGACCACCAATAAAATTTTAACCAAAGTAATTCCGGAAGATCCCATTTTTATTTACAGAAAGGGACAATCATTTGGTGACAAAAATCTTGGATCCCCCGACCAAGCCATCTATGTTTTGGGATAACCTGGGTTTCTTTGCATGCGGTAGGTGTATATCGTGCAGACAAGTCCATACCAGACTGAGAGGTGTAACGGAATTTCAATCTACAGCTAACTCAAAAGTGTTCAAGATTAAGGATTTTATTTCATGCATGACCACACATGTGGTATATGCACTTCAATGTCCGTGCATACTGACATATATTGGACGCACCAAACGAACTTTAGGTAAATGGGTGTCTGAACACATCAACTACATTAAAATAGGGTATAAGGACCACAGTGTTTCAATGCTTGTTAAGATCAAACACAAGGGAGACCCCTCAGGACTAAAGTTCTTGGGTGTAGAGAAATTGCACCCAGATTGGTGGGGTTGTAAAAAAGTCAGAGAATTGTCCAAATGTGAGACGAAATGGATATATTCAACTGACACACTGAGTCTGAGGGGTATGCACGTGGAGTTAGATCTTAATTGTTTTAATAGCTTTTCAATTTTAGTATCAATTTTAATATACAGTGGGGATGGAAAATATTCAGACCCCCTTAAATTTTTCACTTTTTGTTATATTGCAGCCATTTGCTAAAATCATTTAAGTTCATTTTTTTTCCTCATTAATGTACACACAGCACCCCATATTGACAGAAAAACACAGAATTGTTGACATTTTTGCATATTTATTAAAAAAGAAAAACTGAAATATCACATGGTCCTAAGTATTCAGACCCTTTGCTCAGTATTTAGTAGAAGCACCCTTTTTATCTAATACAGCCATGAGTCTTTTTGGGAAAGATGCAACAAGTTTTTCACACTTGGATTTGGGGATCCTCAGCCATTCCTCCTCGTAGATCCTCTCCAGTTCTGTCAGATTGGATGGTAAAAGTTGGTGGACAGCCATTTTTAGGTCTCTCCAGAGATGTTTTCACTTGGGTTTAAGTCAGGGCTCTGGCTGGGCCATTCAAGAACAGTCACAGAGTTGCTGTGAAGCCACTCCTTTGTTATTTTAGCTGTGTGCTTAGGGTCATTGTCCTGTTGGAAGGTAAACCTTTAAACCCAGTCTGAGTCCCTGAGCACTCTGGAGAAGGTTTTCGTCCAGGATATCCCTGTACTTGGCCGCATTAATCTTTCCGTCGATTGCAACCAGTCGTCCTGTCCCTGCAGCTGAAAAACACCCCCACAGCATGATGCTGCCACCACCATGCTTCACTGTTGGGACTGTATTGGAGCAGTGCCTGGTTTTCTCCACACATACCGCTTAGAATTAAGGCCAAAAAGTTCTATCTTGGTCTCATCAGACCAGAGAATCTTATTTCTCACCATCTTGGAGTCCTTCAGGTGTTTTTTTAGCAAACTCCATGCAGGCTTTCATGAGTCTTGCACTGAGGAGAGGCTTCTGTAGGGCCACTCTGCCATAAAGCCCCGGCTTGTAGAGGGTTGCAGTGATGGTTGACTTTCTACAACTTTCTCCCATCCCCTGACTGCATCTCTGGAGCTCAGCCACAGTGATCTGAGCTCTTCAGGCAGTTCCTTTGACCTCATGATTCTCATTTGCTCTGACATGCACTGTGAGCTGTAAGGTCTTATATAGACAGGTGTGTGGCTTTCCTAATCAAGTCCAATCAGTATAATTAAACCCAGATGGACTCAAATGAAGGTATAGAACCATCTAAAGGATGATCAGAAGAAATGGACAGCACCTGAGTTAAATATATGAGAGTCACAGCAAAGGGTCTGAATACTTAAGACCATGTGATATTTCAGTTTTTCTTTTTTAATAAATCTGCAAAAATGTCAACAATTCTGTGTTTTTCTGTCAATATGGGGTGCTGTGTGTACATTACTGAGGAAAAAAAATTAACTTAAATGATTTAACCACTTATGGACTAGCCTCGTTTTGGATTTTAGGTGTTTACATGTTTAAAACAGTTTATTTTGCTAGAAAATAACTTAGAACCCCCAAACATTATATATTGTTTTTTTTCTAACACCCTAGAATAAATAAAATGGGCATCATTGCAATACTTTTTTTCGCACCGTATTTGCGCAGCGGTTTTCTAAGCGCACTTTTTTTGGAAAAAATTCACTTTTTTGAATAAAAAAATAAGACAACAGTAAAGTTAGCCCAATTTTTTTATATTGTAAAATATAATGTTACGCCAAGTAAATTGATACCCAACATGTCACGCTTCAAAATTGCGCCCGCTCTTGGAATGGCGTCAAACTTTTAAATCCCTTAAAAATTTCCATAGGCGACGTTTGAAAAATTCTGCAGGTTGCATGTTTTGTGTTACAGAGGATGTCTAGGGCTAGAATGATTGCTCTCGCTCTACCGGTCATGGTGATACCTCATATGTGTGGTTTGACCACCGTTTTCATATGCGGGCGCTACTCACGTATGCGTTTGCTCCTGCGCGCGAGCTTGTCGGGACAGGGCGCTTTAAAAAAAATGTGTTTTTTTTCTTATTTATTTTACTTTATTTTAATAATTTTTTCACTGTTTTTTAAAAAAAAAAGCTGCTGTCGTTACCGAGATGTTCCTCTTCAAAGTGCCGACGTATATGTACAGGAGCCGGTCGGTAAGTGGTTAAGTAAATGGCTGGAATATAACAAAGAGTGAAAAATGTAAGGGGGTCTGAATACTTTCCGTCCCCACTGTATCTTAGAATATAAAATGATACTATTGTATTGCCTGACTATTATTAGAGTGTTTTTAGATTATTTGAATTAATTATACGTTTGGGTGTTATTAGTCGCATGATCGATCGATATCAGGTAGTGACTGTATCTTCTTATAATGTCGCACAATAATTTTTATAAACACTATACATTGAAGGTTAGGCCATATATGTGATTTATTTTATCACCGTTGGAATAAATTTCTGATTTTGAGGTCAAACCCTTACATTTATATTTTAAAAGTTTTGTGACAGATAAAAGATGGGGACAGTACTATTACCTTCACTACAACTAATTTCGTGCTCATTAGGTGGTGTAAAGGTAGATTTATCCTGATACCACTATGCAGACATCCTGAGTTTGTTGATTATAGTGTCTCTATAGTATAGGCACCATACACAGAGCAATCTAGATTGAGCGACCATAATCTAGTTGCAGAGCATTTGAGATGACTTGATTTGCTCGTGTAATATGTTAATATACTCCTGATGTTATAAACAAAAATAAGTTTAAGTGGTGTATAGCAAAAAAAGTTTATTTTACTTTGCATTTGTAATGTTATTATGCAAGAGAGTATATACAATTGCTAAGTCTAATGCAGATTAAGATTGACAGATTAAATGTGTTGTCAATTAGTCTGCAGCACACGTAGGAGTGACCCTCTGATGGAGTGTGCATTTATAGTTCAGAGCTGCGCTGCATAGCTACGCCCTCTGATGAAAGTGATGACAGAAACGCGTCAGGGCGTTGCTACGCAGCTATCTATAGAGTCGGCTTATCCTCGTCTGTCCTTTCCGGGAACGGTGAGAGGTTAGAGGGGAATGCACGACTGACATAGTATTGATGTTACATGCCCTTATATTATGCAAACATTGTGAGTGTTTTTTTGTGAGATAATTAATAAATAATTGTTGTACTGGATTACACTATGTGGAATTTTTTTATCTATTGCTTGTAATGAGCAAAATACAGATGAAAAGTGCCCAGTGAACAGCGATTATCCCTTTGATTGATAAGCGTGTTAATCAGCGGGGTCTGGTAAGTGGATTACCTACAGGGCTGTGGCACAAGTGATGTGGTGATGGAGACTTGGGATCGCTGCTAATATTTTATTCCATGATTATCTAGTTTATACTCACCTGCCTTTTTTAATGGACTTTCACTGAGAGGATCACCATTTGATACTTTGTTTAAGTGGACTCTTAAGCAATTTCATTGATATTTTTTATATATTTGCTATTTTTGCACTTGCGCTGCTAATGTTTTAGAAATTCTTTTTTGACATATATTTGATGCAAGAATGTGAGATTTTTATGGTCAGTAAGAATGAGAACCGGCACAGTGGTACCTTCAAGGAGATGTCTCCATTCTTTCAGGGCTAAAATGATCGCCAACAGCTCTCTTTCACCAATCTCATAATTGCACTCTGCAGGTAAAAATAAAAAGTAGCCACACGGATGCATAGCAATCTCAGAGTTAGGACGTTGAGACAGAAGGGTGCCAACTCCAGTCTCAGAAGCATCAACTTCTAGGATAAAAGGCAACATAGGATCAGGATGTGCCAACACAGGAGCAGAAACAAAGGCAGCCTTGAGACTCTCAAAGGCCTTAATGGACTCCAGAGACCAACTTTGCGAGTTACCTTCCTTTCTGGTCATATCAGTCAGGGGCTTGTCCAGAAACAAGAAGTTACGAATAAACTTCCGATAATAGTTGGCAAAGCCCAGGAAACGCTGCAGAGGACGTAAACCCACAGGTCGGGGCCAGTGTAGAACTGCCGAAAGTTTCTCTGGGTCCATCAAAAAACCAGCAGTGGAAATGACATAGCCCAGGAATTTAACCTGTTCACGATGGAACTCACACTTCTCCAGTTTACAATAGAGATTGTTTTCTCTCAGTTTATGAAGCACACAACAAACATCTGTGTGGTGGCTCTCCAGGGACTTGGAAAATATGAGGATATCATCAAGATAAACCACCACACATAACTGCAACAAATCTCGGAGGACATCGTTAATAAATTCCTGGAAAACTGCCAAAAGGCATTATGAGGTACTCATAATGGCCTATTCTAGTATTAAGCCCAGTTTTCCACTTGTCACCCTCCTTAATCCGCACGAGATTGTATGCCCCTCTCAAATCAAGCTTCGTGAAAATCGTTACTCCCATGAGGCGGTCAAATAACTCTGTAGTCAACGGAATCGGGTAGGCATTCTTAATCGTGAAATGATTGAGACCCCTATAATCAATACAAGGTCCCAGTTCACCACTCTTCTTCTTCACAAAGAAGAAGCCAGCACCAGCAGGAGACGACGATTTGTGGATGAAACCTCAAGAAAGTGCATCTGCAAACATATTCCTCCATTGCCTTATCCTGCAAGACCGAGAAAGGGTAAACCTGGCCACGAGGGGGTATGGCACCAGGTTGAAGATCAATTGCACAATCATAAGGCCGGTGTGGAGGCAAACTACCAGCTTGACCATTGTCGTGGTACTCTTCCGGCAGGGAGGAGAGTGAAGAGGTGCACAGGACCTTGGCTACCTTCTGGAAGAATGTCTCACTGCATTGTGGTGACCAGGAGAGAACCTCAGCACAGAGCCAATCAAAAGAGGGGTTGTGCCTCTGTAACCAAGGATAACCAATAACCAGCAGAAACCTAGGTGAGGAAATAACTTGGAATTGGATTATCTCATGGTGAAGAGCCCCTACGGCCATGGACAATGGAACTGTCTCATCAGTCACATGGGCAGGCAGTTGAGGTCTCCCGTCAAGAGCCTCAATGGCAAGTGGAGTGTCACACAGCTGCAGCGGAAACAAGTGCTGCAATACAAAGGCAGCATCAATGAACAGGCCTGCAGCCCCAGAGTTGATTAGTGCCTGTATCCTGATGGACGACTCAGCCCAAGAAAGGTTGACCAAAACCAGAGGCTTATCATTCTGGATAACTGGGGATGAAACAACGCCACCTAAGGTCTGTCCATGACAGGACCTCAAGGTTCGGGTGTTCCATGGACGGGTAGGACAAGACTTCAAAAAGTGACCTGCCTGGCCACAATAAAGGCACAATCTCTCCCTCCTCCTAAAGGCTCTCTCATCCGCAGAGAGACACGTGAAGCTCAAGTGCATGGTTTCATCTTCACTGACCGACTCGGTACCAGAAGGCATGGGAGGTGAGGGAGGCATGGGTGGGACTGCAAAGCTTGGATGCAAACGTACAGGAGGCTTCCGCAATCGCTCCTTAAAAGAAAGTCTTTCTCTGAGTCTGTAGTCAATGAGGATGGCAAACGTGATCAACCTCTCCAGCTCAGTGGGTATATCTCGGGCTGCTACCTCATCCTTGATGGTATCCGAGAGACCATGAGTAAAAGCAGCCACAAGGGCCTCATTGTTCCAAGCAATCTCTGCTGCCAGAGTACAGAATTCAATGGCGTAGTCGGCAACAGTTCTCGTACTCTGTTTGATGGACATGAGGCACTTGGCAGCAGAAGCGGAGCATTCAGGAACATCAAATACCCTTTTAAAGGAGGCCACAAAGTCAGGGTAACTCAAGACAACAGGTTTTTGCGTCAACCATAGAGGGTTTGCCCAGGCCAAGGCTCTCTCAGAAAGCAAAGATATCATGAAACCTACTTTGCTTCTGTCCTTGGGAAACGCCTGGGGCAACATCTCAAAATAAATCTCAACCTGGTTGAGAGACCCTCTGCATTGAACTGGATCACCCCCAAATTGCTGGGGAAGCAGAGCGGAACTAGACATACCTCTTATAGGGGTAATACTCGAGGTGGGTGCCTGCACAGAGACCGGTGCAGCAGCAGGGATGGCCTGCAACTCAGGTTGTACCGAAACAGAAGTATAGTTAAATCACACTTGTTTAATAATAATAATAATAATAATAATAAGGTAAACAGAGTAAGCGTAGTCAAACCAAGCCAGAGTTTGGTCAGGTGATGCAGACGTGTGGGACGTGCACGCCTGCGGGGAGGGGTCTGACGCGGCGTGTGTGCTAGCCCATGAAGGAGCGCCAGGTAACCAGCAGGGGGCCGAGCGGGGTGAGAGTCCGTGGCGCACCGGCGGATGAAGGCTGCTGAGAGGGCTCACACCAGCCTCCCAGTCTCTGACAGTGCAGCGGCACAGCGCTCCATGCTGAGGGGAAGGGACCAGAGGCTGCTGAATGAGACGGGCGGTAAGTGGGCGGAGCATACGGCAAATCCTCCAGAGCCGTAGCCTGCAGCTGATTCCCCCCCTCCTCTCCTGTCTCCCCCTCCTCGCCTCTCTCGGCATCCCAGTCTTGCCCACAGCCTCTGAAAATAAAGGGAGCGCAAGTCGGAAGCAGCATGTTAACAAGGATCAGGTAACACCAACTGATAATGCGACAAGAAGAATGAATGCATCTTCAAGGTAATAAATATTTGATTTGTATAGCCCTTACGGTGTGGTGCATGCTGAAAAGGTATTATTTTCATTTTACAGCACGTGAACAAGCAATATTACACACGGGGCTAACTTGTAAATGTTAACTGTTAATCAGTGCCTCCAGTGGAGTCGATTGCACCCTAACAGGGGAAAGAAGTTTGTGAACCTGATTATTAGGACTGACAAGTTTATTTTCAAAGTGTTGACCGACAAGGGTGGACAGCTTGTCTCTCCATCCTCAGGGACCAACCGGTAGTGGAGATACGATAAATAGCTTATGAAGGGAATGACACCGGACTGAAGGAGTAATTTCTTCAATTTAGCACCAGAGACAACAATAAAGACAGGTACTCCCATAAAGCCTTCCCAGGAAAAGCCCATCTGAGGGATCAGAAATAAGAAGTATGAGAGGGAGGACACAGAGAACTACTGAATTTAAGTCCACCAGAGAAAGTTTAAAGACAAGCTCAATCCAGAAGTATTTAAAAGAGAAGAGTCCCCAAAGTCCAGAAGAGGAGAAAAAACAAGAGAACATTAAAGGGAAAAAAAAGAGGGGACAAAATCTAAAAGGGTCCAGGGAGATAAGCCCAGAGAAGATATTGGAATTGGAACGGTACTCAACCCAACCACTCCCCAAGACCAAAGCAGTATGGCACAAATGCCAACTAAATTTGAAATGTTGGAAATGTTTTCTAAACTTGAAAACTCTATCAAAAGATCACCAACGTGAGAGGGGATATGGGCCACTTGTTGAAGAGGGTGGAAGAGGCTGAGGAAAAAACAGGACAACAAGCCCAGGAGATTGGGGAGTTAAAGGCACAAGTTAGTAAACTACAGCTGGCTCATAGGGACCTTCTATATAAGTTAGAGGACCAACAGAATCATAACAGACGTCAAAACTTAAGGATCCGAGCCCTACCAGAACAGCAGGGGGAAGACTTGGATAAAAAAATGAAAAAAATATTCACCCCACTTTTGGGTAGAAGCGGAGAACATGAGCTAAAGATAGATCGAGTCCACAGAGTAAGGAAACCCCCGGGTCTGAAAGAAGAGACACCCCGAGATGTTATAATAAAATTTCATCAATATGAAGATAAAGCTAAAATATGGAGCAACTTAAGAAGAGCACCCCCATTACAGTATGAGGGAACAAATCTTCAGGTGTTCACAAACTTATCTGCCGGAACTTCAGCTCGGAGGCGACAGCTGAAGCCTCTATTAGAACAGCTGAGGGTTGCTAATATTAAATATAACTGGGGGTTTCCAGCCTCTCTGGTAGTACAGAAGGAGGGAAGGACAGTTCGACTGAAATTTTTAGAACTCCCAGACTTTTGTAAAAACCTCGAGATTCCAGTGCCAAACATATCGGGTGTACAAGAACGGAGGGGAGTGAGGGTGGAGGGTGATCACTGGCAGAGAGCTTGAAGGTGTGCATAAGTTTACTTAGGCTTGGTGGGGGGCTGTAGGAGAATGGGGAGGGGGGAACCCAAACACGATAGGGGGAACCCGGGATGCCTGTGGGTCACTGGGGTGCCGGGTTTTCTCTCCATGGGCTCGGTCCTGCCCCTTATTCCCTCTCATAGGGGAGGAGGGGATGAGGTATAAGGACAACAGGGGTCGCGGTCAGAGCCTCACCCTAAGATTGGAGCTTCACCAGAAGAGATCTAAAGGTGGAACCAAGGCCTGAGCAGGGTCGGGGGGGGAGGAGGGGAGGGAGGGAGGTGGCCGGGTATGGGGGGTGGGATAAGGGGGGGCTGGAATGGGGGGGTGGGGGGTTGTGGGATGGGGAAGGGGGTTTTGGAGGGCAGGTGATGGGGGGGATCGTCTGGTATTTTGTAAACAAATATGACTGTCCCGTTGATAGCCAAATAAAGGGCCACTAACTTTAGGAAAAATAGAAGAAGAGACAACACTAACCTTCATGAACTATAATTTTAGGGGCCTAAATACTCCCAACAAGAGACACAAGATCCTGGATGTACTCAGACGACATGGGGCAGGGGTGGTCTTCTTACAAGAGACTCACCTGTCCCATGAGTCTAATGTTAAATTACACTCGGTTCATTTCCCAACATGGTACTATGGGGAAACTATCACAAAGAGAGCTAGAGGCGTAGCGATAGGGTTTGCGAAAGGTATTAGATTTGAATTAGTGAATAGGCTGACAGACCCTGAGGGGAGATTCCTCTTTCTAAAAGGTAAACTAGGTAGAATGGAGTGTACATTGGCAAATATATATGCGCCAAACAGGAACCCGATTAAATATTTAATAGACATTCTAGGAATACTGACGGATTTCAAGAGTGATTCTGATGGGTGATACGAATTTCTGTATGGACCCCAGTTTGGATAGTACGTCCCATGTACAGGAGGCAGGTAACGATCAATTGAAAAGGATAAAATATAAATTACATGTATGTCAACTAGTGGACATATGGAGGATTCTTAATCCTAAAAAAAAAAGATTTTACGTTTTTGTCTCCTGTACATGGGACTTACTCAAGGATAGATTATATACTGGTGGATCGCAGACGGATAGAGTGGGTGAAAGATTCTGGTAGGAATCTAGCCCGAATGTTGCAAAAGAAAACATCTTTAAACTACATAGACAAAATTCAAACAAAAGATGGGGAAATGGTCCATTCTACTAAAAGAATAGCAGAGACATTTAAAAATTATTATCAGGATCTGTACGCGGTAGCAGCTGATAGGGGACAGGCAGGAGACAAAAATAACAAAATAAATGACTTCTTAGAAAAGGCTGGACTACCCGAAATCCCTGAAGACTGGAGAGAGACACTTGAGTCCCCAATAACAGAGGAGGAAATAAGTAGGGCCCTTGCAGACACGGCCAAAGGGAAAAGCCCTGGCCCTGATGGGTTTACAACATATTACTACAAAAAGTTTAAAGATATTCTCATTCCAAGGCTCTGCCAGCACATGAATGGCCTTGGGGCAGAATACGAAACAAATGGAGAGGCTCTGTCTGCAATTATCACAGTCATTTTGAAGGAGGGGAAAGATGGGACGAGGTGCTCCAGCTATAGGCCCATTTCGCTGCTGAACGCAGATATAAAACTGTACGCCAAAGTATTAGCTGGTCGGGTTAAAGGAGTGATGACTTTTGGTACATCCAGACCAGGTGGGTTTCACCCCTGGAAGGCAGGGAAGAGATAACGGTGTAAGGACACTTCTCCTCCTACAGAAGATAAAAGAAAGTGGGCCCCCGGGTCTACTCCTGTCGATTGATGCCAAAAAGGCCTTCGACAGGGTAGACTAGGGGCTTATGATACAGACCCTGGAAACAATGGGATTTGGTCCAAGAATGATCTAGTGGATCAAAACCTTATACCATTACCCAACAGCAACCCTAAGAATAAATGGCGTATTGTCTACACCTTTTGAGATGAAAAACAGGACAAAGCAGGGATGTCCGTTATGCTCGCTCCTGTTCGTGCTATCCCTGGAACCTCTATTAGCCACGGTACGAATGAACCCTGATATAAGTGGATTTAGGATTGGAGAAGAGGAGCATAAACTCGCAGCATACACGGATGACGTATTGTTTTACGTTGCACTTCCGCAGATTACTCTGCCCAACCTACTAAACACTTTGAAACAGTACGGGGAGATATCCAACTTCAGACTAAACCTAGCAAAGTCAGAAATTCTCAATATAAATATTCGTAAAACAGAGGAATGGTCACTGAAAATGGAATTTAAATTTGTTTGGAGGAGGGAATTGAATTATTTGGGAACCAAACTAGCAAACACCATGAATAGGATCTATAAAACAAATTTTATAACATTATTAGACGAAATTAGAACCAAGTATAATAGAATAGTCCAGAGGCCCATATCATGGTTCGGCCGGATAAATATTATAAAGATGGTTCTCCTACCAAAGATCTCTTACAAGTTTCAGATGTCTTACTTTAGAAAACTAAAAACAATTATTATGAACGCAATATGGAAATACAGAAAACCGAGAATCTCCTTTGCAGTCTTAAGACAGTCAAAGGAAAGGGGAAGTTTAGCGGTTCCAGATGTCCACAGCTACTACAAGGCCATTGTTTTGTCGAGAGTGGTGGAATGGGCCAAGGACAAGAACGAAAAAAGATGGGTCAAGATAGAAAAAACACTTAGTAGGGCACAATTAGGAAAAATAATATGGAATCCACCACACTATAGAACGATTGATGTAAACACACCCTCACTTACACGGAAGGCTTTATAAATATGGGATAAAATGTATAAACAATTAAATGGGAGTTATAACTCTCCACTAATTGGGCTAAAAGACAATGAGTTTTTTGCACCAGGGGAAAATAGGAGGAAATTGGATAAAAAAAGACACAACACAGTTAAGAGACATTTTAAAGAAAGGGAAAATTCTCTCACTTTTAGAGTTAAAACACAACAATAATTTTTGGGTGATAGACGAGTGGCGGTACCAGCTGTATCACTTTATTAAGAGTCTTCCTCATCCTATTAGATCAGGAGACGAGCTGACTCCTTGGAAAGGTTGTGTTGCATGGATAATGTAAAAAATATGATCTCCAAGCTCTATAATCTGGTGTCGAGGGTGAATGAGGTGGAGATACCGCCATATATTAGGAAGTGGGAGCAGGAGCTGGGGACACAGAGGGATAATATTTGTATCGGGAAAATACTGACCTTAACACATGGCTCAGCGGTTGACGCCAAAACTGTGGAAATGAATTATAAATGTTTAACGAGATGGTACGCTACCCCTGATAAAATCAGTAAGTTTCAAAAGGACAAATCAGCAGACTGCAGGCTACAGGGAAACTGGGACAATGGCACACATCTGGTGGTCTTGTCCCAAAATTAAAAAATATTGGAGAAAGATTATTCAGTATATTAAAGAAATCACTAAAAAAGAAATCAGGGAAGATCCGTGGGTGGTGTTGTTTCACGAAGTAGAGGGAGATGTGAGGCAATACAAGGACTCTTTGATACCACATCTTCTAAATGCGGCCAAAAAACTCATATCCAAGAACTGGCAGGAGGAGGAGAGTCCCCCATTTTGGGACTGGTCAACGTGATCGAGGAAACTAATAGATTGGAGTGCCTAAGAATACATTTTGAAGATAATAATGAAGGGTTTAGAGTGAAATGGGCAGGCTGGAGGGAGTTTAAAAGATCGTGGAGTTGTGCTAAGGAGTTGAGACAAGAATTTCAATAGGGAAGTCAATGAATTAAAATTCCTTTTGAAAGGCAAATATACAGAGGGGCTGGGGGGAGGGGAGGGGAGAGTGGTGGTTAGGGGAGGTCTTAGTCGGGGTATTAAAGATGAAGATACGGGGGAAATATTTGTTCTTTATACTGCATACACTAAGCTACGATTATGTGACACGAAGCAGGACAGCAATGAGCCAGAATGGTGATATAAGCATCCCTACCAGAGTCTGCCAATGTGGCAAAAAAAAACAAGCCAGAGTTCAGTAACCGGATCGGGTAGTCAGCCAAGCAAATGTCAGAGAGCCAGGGATAAACGTAGTAGTACAGCAAGCAGGATCAGGAGCCAGAAGGAACGTCAGCGGAGCAAGTCTTTAACAGGAATGCAGGAGAAAGGTCCCTGAGATGTTGACAAAGGTGAAGGCAGAGATCAAGTGAGCTGGACGACTTTAAGTAGGCAGGACTGACAAGCAGAATCAACAACAGCTGGGTAACTGTGGAGAGAAATGGGAGCTGGCAATTAGCCAACAGCTGAGCGGCCAGCTCAGAAAAGGAAGGGCTGAGCCCAGCTCTGATACTATGTCCCCCACATGGATTTTTGCCAACTGCAAACAGGACTTCTTATGTTTTTTTTCAACAATGACTTTCTTCTTGTCACTCTTCCATAAAGGCTAGATTTGTGGCATGCATTACTAAAAATTGTCCTGTGGACAGATTCTCCTACCTAAGCTGTGGATCTCTGCAGCTCCTCCAGAGTTACCATGGCCCACTTGGCTGCTTCTCTGAATAATGCTCTCCTTGCCCAGGCCTGTCAGTTTAGGTGGACAGCCATATTGTGGTAGGTTTGCAGTTGTGCCATACTCTTTCTATTTTCCGATGATGGATTGAACAGTGCTCAATGAGATTTTAAAAGCTTATGATAGTTTTTATAACCTAACCCTGCTTTAAACCTCTCCACAACTTTATCCCTGACCTGTTTGGTGTGTTCCTTGGCCTTCATGATGCTGTTTGTTCACTAAGGTTCTCTAACAAACCTCTGGGGACTTCACAGAATAGCTGTAAATTACACACAGGTGGACTCGATTTACTAAATAGGTGACTTCTGAAGGCATTTGGTTCCGCTAGATTTTAGTTAGGAGTATTAGAGTAAAGGGTCTAAATATAAATGCACGCCACACTTTTCACATATTTAATTGTAAAACATTTTGAAAACCATTTATCATTTTCCCTCCACTTTACAATTATGTGCCACTTTGTAAAATAAAAATAAATATTAATATAAATAAAATAAATTTATGTTTTTGGTTGTAAATTGACAAAATGTGGAAAAGGTCAAAGAATATGAATACTTTTTCAAGGCCTTGTAATTGGTGTGGCAGTGATCAGGAACACTGACAGGTGACAGTATGTATAAAGAAAAGAAAAATTAATCTTTTTTTTATTATTTAATTTTTTAACTATTTTTCTTTTTTATTACAGTGTACAGTGTTAACATAATAACATTGTACTACTCTAGGGAGGTAATCAACATTTTTTTACACACTATAATTGCTTATAACTGTGGAAGGTTACAGTTATAAGCAACCATTTTTTCTAAATGAAAACTATTCATTGTGATTATCAATTGTGATTGGCTATCATCTATCTACTATGATCGTGATTATCTGTAATTGGCCACAGCTAATCACATAATACAGATGAACTGTGATTGGCCCTGTCTGTACCATGTAATCACTCTGACCAATCACTGAGCTCATCACAATAGTACACAATGAAAGGCATGAATCAAAGCCTTTCATTGTGTACATTTGTGATCTGCTGTGATTGACCACAGTGAACACATGGAACCTGCAGAGGGAGGTTACAGTGATCTGTGATTGGCTGTGTCCAGTTGACACAGCAGGGTAAAAGATCCCGTGGAGCACGGCTCGTGGGGCACGCGCAAGGCACGATCTGTGAAAGATGTCATATGATGTCCATATGATGCTCCTCCTCAGCTGTCATATTACAATAGGCTGGACGGGAGGGGGTTACTACGTCTGGGATACCAGTCAAACAAAGTTCTGAGGGCTTTCAAAGTAAATTAGTTGGCTCAACGATGGTAAGAAAGAATTTTCTGATGAACAATTTTTCAGAATTTCAATGCGATTGTTCAAACAAAAATCTAACAGTGTATGACCAGCTAAAAACCTGTGTGCAGGATCAGATATCTCATAGATAAGCTCAGGAAGCTTTAGGCAGACTCACACCTATGTGTAATTAGTGTAACACATAATGAAATACACATATGCCATGAGTAGAGTTTGCTGCATATAAATAAAAGGTCTGGTCCAGTTTTTGTTTTATTTAATTCTTTGCAGTGCATTGGCAGCCCAATTACGAATGATTGGGCTGCCTTTACATAATGCACATTAACATGCAAAACACCACATGTTAACATGCGCGTGTGCGAACTGGGCATGTGTGAAGGGGGCCAGAGTAGAATTGTTCAGATATTTATTTACTGTAGCAGTTCTGTAAGTGGCTACAAGTCTCTTTTCATCACTCAGCTGTGTAAGAAAGTTTCATGCACCAGCAGGTAAAGAGGAAAACATTAAACACTTGAACAATTCATGTGTGATTACTTAGGTGTCACTTAGGACCTTATATATCAAAATGTCAAATACTGAACTTTGCTTTTTATTTGCTGCAATAGGTTTGTACTTTTCTTTTTCAAGCTATGCAATTACATATTAGTTATGCATCTTTTTTTACCTTCTGTAGTCAAGATTTTCAATCTAGAGATTATTGAAGCTGCCTTTTTGCTAACCTCGTCCCTTCAAAATGCTACTTTTCTGGCTGTCATGCTGATCCAATGACTTTTTTCCAAGGAACTGACTTGGAACAAGTATGTAGATCATGCATTCTAACTTCAATCTGACTTTCTAATCTACATGCTTGTTCCAAGGCAGTGACACTGAAAGTGTTGAAGCTTGTGACAGCTGGACAATTAGAAGGTGGGCAAACCATGTAGAGACTATAACAAATGTTCATATAAAGAGAGAAAGAGTGTTACATCTGCAGACCTGAAACTCACAAAATCAATTTAGGATGGATTGTGTAAATTGCGAACAAGCAAAAAAAATTGTACTTGGCACATTTAGGAACTTTATGTGGCAGAATTCATTACACATGACTGCTGAGAAGCATAGATTCATTTATGACCAACTAATAAATCAATACCTTGCCCAGCCATAAAAAAAACACAGAAGCTGATTACGTTGGAAATAGGGCAAGACCACAGCTTTATTGAACTTTTCAAAAGTACAACTTTCCAAATGTACCAAACAACAATGCCAGCCACAGTATACCATGAGCATCCATAAAATATAAACTCACATAGTCTAAGAGGCCTGTCCTTACCATCAGTGCCAGACAGGCATTAGACTGACCCTAGAATTTACCAAACAACAATGCCAGTCACAGTATACCGTGGGCACCCATATACATAAACTCACATAGTCTAAGAGGCTTGTCCTTACCATCAGTGCCAGACAGGCATTAGACTGACCCATAGGCGTGCCCACGGGGTGTGCCGGGTGTGCCCAGACACACCCTAATCATCCCTGTGTTTCACACATTTTGTTTTGTGCTGACTGCCTGCAAAATGTCCCTGTGTAACTCAGTCAACAACTCTGTCTGGGGTCGGGTCTGGCCAGCAAAAACAGCTGTGTGCTGCGAGTGGGAAGATTGAGCAAGGGGGGGAACTAGGACCAAAGCCGCAGAGTAACCCAGCTGGGAGCAGCATTTGCGGATGCAGATTCTATAGTTCCGGCTGCAAGTCCCGCAGGCGCTGGCGGAGTGATCTACATCTGCACCCCCCCTCTGGCCTATCTCTCCCTTAGGCCCCTTTCACACTGGAGCGGTTTGCAGGCGTTATTGTGCTAAAAATAGCGCCTGCAAACCGCCTCTAAACAGCCTCCGCTGTTTGTTCAGTGTGAAAGCCCGAGGGCTTTCACACTAAAGCGGTGCGCTGGCAGGAGAAGAAAAAAATCTGCAAGCCGCATCTTTGGAGCGGTGAAGGAGCGGTGAATTTACCGCTCCTAAACCGCTCCTGCCCATTGAAATCAATGGGACAGCGCGGCTATACCGCGGTAATACCGCGGCTATAGCCACGCTATATGAGTGGTTTTAACCCTTTTTCGGCCGCCAGTGGGGGGTTAAAACCACACCGCTAGCGGCCGAATACCGCGGTAAAACAGCGCTAAAAATAGCGCTTTTTTACCGCCAATGCCCCCTACCGCCCCAGTGTGAAAGGGGCCTTAGAAGCAACGGATTAGCCTGGATAGCGGCAGGTGAGTGGCTTCAGGCAGCCTGCTAGATCGAGGTCAGTGAGTGAGAGAGACAGCACTGAGCAGGGCAGCGGGTGGGCAAATGATGCACCAAAAAAATAGCGAATCAATTGATGAACCTTACCCTGGCTTGTCACTATATACAGTAAATATATACACTGCATACAGTTTAGCTAGATCTCACTGCAGACCGTTCCTGCTGTACTGTTTCTAATATACTTTAGGCAGGCAGTTGATTCAGTTAGCTGCAGTGTATTTCATATATATATATATATATATATATATATACAGTCAGTCTAATATATATATATATATATATATATATATATATATATACTGTATATAGTTTAGCTAAATCTCACTGCAGACCGTTCCTGGTGTACTGTTGCTAATATACTTCAGGCAGGTGATACAGTTAGCTGCAGCGTATTTAGTATATATATACATCCCGTCTCTGTATATATATATATATATATATATATATATATATATATATATATATATATATGTGTGTGTACAGTTCCTGGTGTACTGTTTCTAATATACATCAGGCAGGCTGTTGATTCAGCTAGCTGCAGTACATTTAATATATATATACAGGCTTGTATATATATAGTCTAGCCAAGCCTATACCTGACTGTAGGCCATTCCTGGAGTGCGTGTTCAAAGACACTTTCAGGCAGGCAGGTGACTCAGTGAGCTGCAGTTCATAAAATAAATATCCACTGCATTGTAGTCCAGCCAAGCCTATACCTGACTGTAGGCCATTCCTGGAGTGCATGTTCAAAGACATTTTCAGGAAGGTGACTCAGTAAGCTGCAGTTCATTTAATATATATATATATATATATATATATATATATATATATATATATATATATATATATATATATATATATATATATATATATATATATATATATATATATATATACAGGCTTGTATATATATATATAGTCTAGCCAAGCCTATATCTGACTGTAGGCCATTCCCGGTGTACTGTTTTTAGTAAACTTCAGGCGTTGCTTTGCTAATCTAATTGTACAGTATGTCTGGAAAGCCACCAAGGAGAGGCAGACGCTCACAGGCCACTAAAAGAGGGCAAGCAGGCTCTGTGTCTACAGCAAACAGTGCTGGTCATGGACATGGTGCATCCTCAGCATGTGGCCATGGGGCACGCTTGTCCTTTTTTTTGGCAGCTGGCCGTGTTGAGCCACAACAAGCAGAAGAGTTGGTAGAGTGGATGACCAAGCCATCCTCATCCTCCTCATCCTCTGTCACCCAGGCTTAGGGTACTTTGCTGCCGATGCAGCTGCCAAAGCGGCCTCTTCCATCGGCTCAATGCCATCAGTCACTCCTTCCCTAGCCCCACCATCATGCCCTGAGGAGTCCCTGAACTGTTTGACCACAGTGTAGGGTACATGCTGCAGGAGGATGCGCAGCATTTTGAAGGCTCTGATGATGGTACCCAGGTTGAGGATGAAGGCAGTAATGTGAGCCCAGAGAGAGAGGGGGTGCCCAAGAAGGACAAGAAACTGGCAGTCATGTTCCCCCAGCTGCAGCTATTTGCCAGGTTTGCTCCAGTGGCGAGGAGGGAGGGGATGATGAGGTCACTGACACTACGTGGGTGCCAGATAGAAGAGAGGAGGAGGAGGAGTAAGGATGAGCTGAACACCCCCCGGTTCGGTTCGCACCAGAACTTGCGAACAGACCAAAACTTTGCAAGAACGTTAGAACCCCATTGAAGTCTATGGGACTCGAACGTTCAAAATCAAAAGTGCTAATTTTAAAGGCTTATATGCATGGTATTGTCATAAAAAGTGTTTGGGGACCCGGGTCCTGCCCCAGGGGACATGTATCAATGCAAAAAAAAGTTTTAAAAACTGCTGTTTTTTCGGGAGAAGTGATTTTAATAATGCTTAAAGTCAAACAATAAAAGTGTAATATTCCTTTAAATTTCATACCTGGGGGGTGTCTATAGTATGCCTGTAAAAGGGTGCATGTTTCCCGTGTTTAGAACAGTCTGACAGCAAAATGACATTTCAAAGGAAAAAAGTCATTTAAAACTACTCGCGGCTATTAATGAATTGCCGGTCCGACAATACACATAAAAATTAATTAATAAAAACGGCATCGGAATTCCCCACAGGGGAACCCTGAACCAAAATTTTTAAAAAAAATGACGTGGGGGGTCCCCCTAAATTCAATATCAGGCCCTTCAGGTCTGGTATGGATATTAAGGGGAACCCCGGACAAATTAAAAAAAAAAATGACGTAGGGGTCCCCCTCAAAATTCATACCAGACCCTTAAGGTCAGGTATGGATTTTAAGGGGAACCCCGTGCCAAAATTTTAAAAAAAATTGGCGTGGGGTCCCCCCAAAAATCCATACCAGACCTTTATCCGAGCACGCAACCTTGCAGGCCGCAGGAAAAGAGGGGGGATGAGAGAGCGCCCCCCCCTCCTGAACCGTACCAGGCCACATGCCCTCAACATTGGGAGGGTGCTTTGGGGTCCCCCCTAAAGCACCTTGTCCCCATGTTGATGAGGACAAGGGCCTTATCCCCACAACCTTTGGCCGGTGGTTGTGGGGGTCTGCGGGTGGGAGGCTTATCGGAATCTGGAAGCCCCCTTTAACAAGGGGACCCCCAGATCCTGGCCCTCCCCCCTGTGTGAAATGGTAAGGGGGTACAAAAGTACCCCTACCATTTCACAAAAAAAGTGTCAAAAATGTTAAAAATTACAAGAAACAGTTTTTGACAATTCCTTTATTTAAATGCTTCTTTCTTTCTCTCTTCTTTCTTCTAACTTCTTTCTTTCTTCATCCTTCGGTTTCCTCCTCCATCTTCTTCTTCTTCTTCTGGTTCTTCTGGTTCTTCCTCCAGTGTTCTCGTCCAGCATCTTCCTCCGCGGCGTCTCCTTCTCTTTATTTTCTTTTCTTCATCTTCTTCTCCGGGCCGCTCCGCATCCATGATGGCATGGAGGGAGGCTCCCGCTGTGTGACGGTTCTCCTCTTCTGACGGTTCTTAAATAAAGAAAGGCGGGGCCACCCGGTGACCCTGCCCCCCTCTGACGCACGGAGACTTCCCTGTGGCATTCCCTGTGATGTCAGAGGGGGGCGGGGTCACCCGCCCTCCGTTATTTAAGAACCGTCAGAAGAGGAGAAGCGTCACACAGTGGGAGCCTCCCATCCAATCGTGGATGCGGAGCGGCCCGAGAAAAGAAGATGAAGAAAAGAAGGCGCCGCTGAGGAAGATGCCGGACGAGAACACCGGAGGAAGAACCAGAAGAACCAGAAGAACCAGAAGAAGAAGAAGATGGAGAAAGAAACCGAAGGAAGATAGAAGATAGCAGAAAGAAGATAGAAGAAAGAAGAAGCATTTAAATAAAGGAATTGTCAAAAAATGTCTCTTGTCATTTTTAACATTTTTGACACTGTTTTTGTGAAATGGTAGGGGTACTTGTGTACCCCCTTACCATTTCACACAGGGGGGAGGGCCGGGATCTGGGGGTCCCCTTGTTAAAGGGGGCTTCCAGATTCCGATAAGCTCCCCAGCCCGCAGACCCCCACAACCACCAGGCAAGGTTTGTGGGGATGAAAAATGACAGGAGACAGTTTTTGACAATTCCTTTATTTAAATGCTTCTTCTTTCTTCTATCTTCTTTCTTATATCTTCTATCTTCCTTTGGTTTCTTCCTCCATCTTCTTCTTCTTCTTCTGGTTCTTCTGGTTCTTCCTCTGGTGTTTTTGTCCGGCATCTTCCTCAGCGGCACCTTCTTCTCTTCATCTTCTTCTCTCGGGCCGCTCCGCATCCACGATTGGATGGGAGGCTCCCGCTGTGTGATGCTTCTCCTCTTCTGAGGGTTCTTAAATAACGGAGGGTGGGTGACCCCGCCCCCCTCTGACGTCACAGGGAATGCCACAGGGAAGTCCCCGTGCATCAGAGGGGGGCAGGGTCACCGGGTGGCCCCGCCTTTCTTTATTTAAGAACCGTCAGAAGAGGAGAACCGTCACACAGCGGGAGCCTCCCTCCATGCCATCATGGATGCGGAGCGGCCCGGAGAAGAAGATGAAGAAAAGAAAATAAAGAGAAGGAGACACCGCGGAGGAAGATGCTGGACGAGAACACTGGAGGAAGAACCAGAAGAACCAGAAGAAGAAGAAGAAGATGGAGGAGGAAACCGAAGGATGAAGAAAGAAAGAAGTTAGAAGAAAGAAGAGAGAAAGAAAGAAGCATTTAAATAAAGGAATTGTCAAAAACTGTTTCTTGTAATTTTTAACATTTTTGACACTTTTTTTGTGAAATGGTAGGGGTACTTTTGTACCCCCTTACCATTTCACACAGGGGGGAGGGCCAGGATCTGGGAGTCCCCTTGTTAAAGGGGGCTTCCAGATTCCGATAAGCCTCCCACCCGCAGACCCCCACTGGGTGGCCCCGCCCTCCATTATTTAAGAACCGTCAGAAGAGGAGAAGCGTCACACAGCAGGAGCCTCCCTCCATGCCATCATTGATGCGGAGCGGCCCGGAGAAGAAGATGAAGAAAAGAAGATAAAGAGAAGGAGATGCCGCAGATGAAGATGCTGGACGAGAACACCAGAGGAAGAACCAGAAGAAGAAGAAGATGGAGGAAGAAACCAAAGGATGAAAGAAGTTAGAAGAAAGAAAATGGAAAGAAGAGGCATTTGAATAAAGGAATTGTCAAAAACTGTCTCTTGTCATTTTTAACATTTTTGACAGTTTTTTTGTGAAATGGTAGGGGTACAAGTACCCCCTTACCATTTCACACAGGGGGGAGGGCCGGGATCTGGGTGTCCCCTTGTTAAAGGGGGATTCCAGATTCCGATAAGCCCCCCCGCCCGCAGACCCCCACAACCACCGGCCAATGGTTGTGGGGATGAGGCCCTTGTCCTCATCAACATGGGGACAAGGTGCTTTAGGGGGGACCCCAAAGCACCCTCTCAATGTTGAGGGCATGTGGCCTGGTACGGTTCAGGAGGGGGGGCGCTCTCTCGTCACCCCTCTTTTCCTGCGGCCTGCCAGGTTGTGTGCTCGGATAAGGGTCTGTTATGGATTTTTGAGGGGACCCCACGCCAATTTTTTTTAAATTTTGGCGCGGGGTTTCCCTTAAAATCCATACCAGACCTGAAGAGTCTGGTATGAATTTTGAGGAGGACCCCTACGTCAGTTTTTTTTAAATTTTGGGCGGGGTTCCCCTTAAAATCCATACCAGACCTGAAGGGCCTAAGGGTATTTAGGGGGACCCCAACGTCATTTTTTTTTGTTAAATTTTGGTTCGCGGTTCCCCTGTGGGGAATTCCCATGCCATTTTTATCAATGAACTTTTATGTGTATTGTCGGACCGGCAATTCATTAGTAGCCGCGAGTAGTTTTGAATGTCTTTTTTCCTTTGAAATGTCATTTTGCTGTCATACTGTTCTAAACATAGGAAACATGCTCCCCTTTACAGGCATACTATAGACACCCCCCAGGTACGAAATTTAAAGGAATATTACACTTTTATTGTTTGACTTTAAGCATTATTAAAATCACTGCTCCGAAAAAACAACCATTTTTAAAACTTTTTTTTTGCATTGATCCATGTCCCCTGGTGCAGGACCCAGGTCCCCAAACACTTTTTATGACAATACCATGCATATAAGCCTTTAAAATTAGCACTTTTGATTTCTCCCATAGACTTTTAAAGGGTGTTCTGCGGCTTTCGAATTTGCCACGAACACCCTAAATTGTTTGCTGTTCGGCGAACGAGCGAACAGCCGATGTTCGAGTCGAACATGAGTTCGACTCGAACTCGAAGCTCATCCCTAAGGAGGAGGATGAGGCACATCTCCAACCAGGCAGGATGCCCTCCAGGGGCCAGCTTAAGGGCAGGCAACGGATTGTATCACACACCAAAGCTCTGCATGTGCAGGGCGCTCCTGACTCACGTTTTTCCAAAAGTTCCTTGGCGTGGGCCTTTTTTGAGACATGTGCAGCAGATCGCACCATTGCTGTTTACGACATATCTCTGAAGCGAATCAAGTGTGGCCAAAACAGCAGCCGCTTGGGCACCACATGCTTGACCAGACATATGTCGAGCTCCCATGCAGTCCGTTGGCAACAGTACTTAAAAGACCCACACCAAAGAACAAGGCAGACCTCGCCTTGCTCCTCATCAGCTGGGATCTCCCACCCCACTATAACTTCAGTCCTCTCAGAGACCTGTACTGAGAGGAATGAAGGTGTAGAATTAGGTGTCCCATGCACTTCTGGGAAATCTGCTAGCGGTACACAAACATCCGATTGTAGCAGGCAAATTTTCCTACCCCAGTTGCTAAACCGGCGAAAGAAATTCATTCCCAGCCATTCACATGCTCAGCGGCTTAATGCTAGTTTGGCTAAATTGCTAGCACTCCAACTGCTGCCTTTTCAGCTGGTAGACTGCCCCCTTTCGAGAATTTGTGGAATGTTCGGTACCTCAGTGACAGGTTCCCAAACGCCAATTTTTTTCTCGGAAGGCCATTACGGCTCTCTACCAACATGTGGAAGGCAATGTCTTGACCTCGTTAGACAGGGCAGTCAGCGGTAAGATGCATATTACCACTGACTCATGGTCCAGCAGGCATGGACAGGGATGTTACCTTTCTTTCACGGCCCACTGGGTAAGCCTGCTGGCAGCTGGGAAGGATGCAGGACAGGGTGCAGTATTGTTCCACCACCATGCCTCTCAAATGCTGGTAGTGGTGATTCTACCACACCTCTCTCCTCCACCCCCTCCTCTTCTTTTTCCTCTATGGCCTCTTCCTGTGCAGATTTGTCCTTGGAACCAGCGGTGCTCCGTAGGTGTTCTAGGGGCTACCCAAGCACTCAGCAAAAATATGCCATGCTGTGCTTGAGTTGGTCTGCTTAGGGAACAGAAGTCACACTGGGGCAGAGATTCTCTCAGTTCTGCAGGGGCAGGCTCAGAGGTGGTTGATGCCACGTCAGCTTCAGCCAGGAATGGTGGTTTGCGACAATGGCACCAACCTCCTCTCCTCCCTCCGACAGGGACACTTCACCCATGTTCCCTGTTTGGCTAATGTCCTTAATTTGGTGGTGCAGCGGTTCTTGTGCAGGTAGCTGGGCTTACAGGATCTCCTGAGGCAGGGCAGGAAAGTCTGTGGGCATTTCCGCCAGTCATATAATGCCAGTGCTCGGCTGGCTGACCTCCAAAAGGAATGCAACCTGCCCAAGAACCGCCTCATCTGTGACATGCCCACCAGGTGGAACTCAACGTTGGCAATGCTGTAGTGGCTGCACATACAGCAGAGGGCCATCAATGACTACCTGTGTGAGTATGGCACCAGGACAGGGTCAGGGGAGCTTGGCTTTTTTTCACCACGTCAGTGGCTCATGATCAAGGATGCATATACTGTCCTGTCACCATTTGAGGAGGCCACGAGGATGGTGAGCAGTGACAGTGCATGCATCAGTTATACTGTCCCTCTTGTCTTCCTGTTAGAGCACACGCTGCGTGGAATAATGGACAGGGCGCTTGAGGCAGAACAGAGGGAGGAAGAGGAGGACTTCCTTACCTGTCAAGGCCCCCCTTATCCAGACAGTATTCCTGCAGGCCCGCCTATCACACAGGAAGAGAAGGAGGATTGTGTCAGCATGGAGGTGGAGCCTGGCACTCAGCATCAGCAGCAGTCTTCAAGGGATTGTTTTCAGTCCTCAGAAACCCATGGAATTGTACGTGGCTGGGAGGAGGTGGCTGCGAATCAGGTCGTCCTTAGTGACCCAGAGGACTCCGGACCGAATGCCTCAGCAAACCTACGCTGCATGGCCTCCCTGATCCTGCAAAGCCTGCAAAAGGACCCTCGGATTCGTGGTATCAAGGAGAGGGATCAGTACTGGCTGGCAACCCTTCTTGATCAACATTACAAGGGTAAGGTGGCGGAACTTATCCAGCCATCACAGAGGGAGCAGAGGATGAAACATCTTCAGGAGGCCTTGCAGAAAGGTTTGTGCAATAAATTTCAAGAGCCTGGAAGGTTACAGTCTCCTGGTACTCACGGACAACATGTTGCTGAGGCTTCGGTCAGTCACAGAAGGAGCGCTGGAGAAGGTGGCTGTCTGACTGATGCGTTCAGACAATTTTTTAGTCCGGAGCCCCAAGGTTTGATCGGTTCCAGCAACCATCGCCAGCGTCTGTTGTACATGGTGCAGGTATACCTAGGGGCAAGATCAGACTTGGAGACCTTTCCAACTGAAAATCCACTTACTGGGTTACTGGGTCTTGAGGATGTATCACTGGCCAGAGCTTGCACAGTATGCAATTGAGCTACTGGCCTGTCCTGCAGCCAGCGTTCTTTCAGAATGCACATTCAGTGCTGCTGGAGGCTTTGTAACTGATCACAGAGTGCGCCTGTCCACCGGCTTGGTTGATCAGTCTTGGATCACCAGCTGCCAAGCACCTGATGCTGATGTAACCAATTCATTTTTTTATGAATGTGAGATCCCTTCAAGACTGCCTATGCTGATGCTGAGTGACTATCCTATTCCTCCTCAATGTTCATGTTGATAGCTTCTATAAACATTTTTGGTTCTGGGCACCACCACCAGTGGCTAAGGCCCAATTTTTCTGCCCCTGTTTAACAGGGGCATGTAATTACAATTTTTGATTGAATATTTAACAACAGGGCTACTTCCTGCACTCAACAAGAGTATCTGTGAGGGGTTGCAGTGTTGTGGCACCACCACCACTGCCCAAGGCCCAATTTTTCTGCCCCTGTTTAACAGGGGCGTGTAATTACAATTCTTGATATAATATTTCACAGCAGGGCTCGTTCCAGCGCCCACCAAGAGTAACTGTGAGGGCTTACAGTGTTCTGGTACCACCAACACCTAAGGCCCAATTTTCCTCAGAGTATATAGGTATATAGGGCAGGCCGTATAGTATATACAGGCGGTCCCCCATTTTCAAAAATCTGACTTACAAAGGACTCCTACTTACAAATGGAGGGAGACAACAGGAAGTAAGAGGAAATCTACTCCTAGGAAGGGAAATTCTCTCCTGTAAGAGTTAATATGAGAAAAAGGTGTCTACTCCACTGATTTATCACCAATCCTTGTTTCCCTTAAAAACACCAAATTTTCAAAATCCAATTGTCATTGGGACAGAAAGTGAGGTGAAATCTTCTGAACAGGGGCACAGACAGCAAAACAAATGTTACAGGGGTGATAACCCTTCCCTATGCTTTCCAAAAAGCTTTAAAATAGATTTTTTGGCTGGAGCTACACTTCCAAAATGTACCTGTTCCAAATTACAAACAGATTCTACATAAGAACAAACCTACAGTCCCTATCTTGTTTGCGCCGCCTGTATACTGCTGTTCAGAGTATATAGGGCCTGGAGGCCCAACACCTTTTCTTTTTTTTTTATTTGGGTGCGGGGTTCCCCTTAATATCCATACAAGACCCAAAGGGCCTGGTAATGGGCTGGGGGGGTACCCATGCCATTTGTCTCACTGATTTTCATCCATATTGCCGGGACCGACATTACATTAAAGCCTCAAGCAGTTTTAAATGACTTTTATTCCTTTAGAAATGTCATTTTGTGTAGGGACTGTTCTAAGCACGGGAAACACACGTCACTTTAAAGGCATACTATTGACACCCCCCAGGTACGATATTTAAAGGAATATTTCACTTTTATTTCTTCACTTTAAGCATCATTAAAATGATGCTCCCAAAAAAAACGTCTGTTTTTAAAACTTTTTTTTCCATTGATACATGTCCCCTGGGGCAGCACCCGGGTCCCCAAACCCTTTTTAGGACAATAACTTGCATATTAGCCTTTAAAATTCACACTTTTGATTTCTCACGTTCGAGTCTCATAGACTTTAACGGTGTTAGAATGTTCGCGCAAACTTTGGTCCGTTCGCATGTTCTGGATGCGAACCGAACCAGGGGGTGTTCGGCCCATCCCTACTCCCTGTTATACATTCTAGGTTTCACCCATTTATTCTCACTGCTGACTCAGCTCTCCGCATCTGTCATCCCCTGAGCTTATTGTTGCTTTAGATGCTTAAAAAATGAATCATTCCAAATAAACAATTTAGCTACTACTATATAGTTGCAAATGGTGGATCTGGCCACATTGAATGAACAGTGGGAGGGGCTACAAATGTATAGATGAATGGAATCTGAGTTTACTCACTGTATATATGTCACGCCTATGCCATACTACTTGTAGCCACAAAATATGCCTTAATGACACAAGAATCTTACACACACAAATAAACCTCAGCACAATTATTTATTTTTTTTAAATGCAACTATTGCATTACATATTCTTATCTGCACACAGATTACATATGTGTCTAAGCCTAAATAAAGAAGTTCAATAAAATAGTCAGGGACTATTTAGCAGCCAGCAGCTGTTGGGAAAATTAACGTTTGGTCATTAGTATGTAATGAAAAATATAGCACAGAAAGTCCAGGCATCAGGAGTATTTAACTGCTTGCAGCCCGCCCACCTTTAAATGATGGAGGAATGACTGGCACAGCACCTGGTGAAAGACACACACTGTAGGGAACATATATCAGCAGAGTAATAGAAACTCCTTCCAAACTTTTTTCTGCAGATGCCACAGGTGCGGCTCTTGCTCTGGGAGGACTTCATATGATAGCACCCCAGAACGGGCGCTCCTGCTCGCTCACGGGGGTACACAGCATGCAATCACGGCCGTGTTGTGTTGCTAGGACACGGCGCGACCCCCATCTCTGTAAAGAGCCATGGCCGTAGCTCTTTAACCATGTGATCCACTGTGTCCAATCACAGCCACTCACATGTATATGGAAATGCCGGTAATCGGCTCTCATCGCCTCACACTGACAGAGTGTATGATGAGGAGAGCCAATCAGCAGCATCTCCTCGCAGAAGACATTGAGACATGTAATCAGGGCACTGATCATCAGATTATAATAAAGCACCACCAGTGTCAGCAATCAGTGCCCACCAGTGCCAGCAATCAGTGCCCACCAGTGCCAGCAATCAGTGCCCATTAGTGATGACAATCAGTGCTGCCCATCATTGCCGCCCATCAATGCCCATCATTGCCGCCCATTAATGCCCATCATTGCTGCCCAACAATGCCCATCAGTGCCACCCACCAATGCCCATAAGTGCCACCTATCAGTGCCCACCAGTGCCACATATCAGTGCCCATAAGTGCGGCATATTAGTGCCTCCTCATCTGTGCCACATAATCAGTACCGCCTCATCAGTGCCCATCAGTGCCACCTCATCAGCGCACATCAGTGAAGGAGAAAAATTACTTTTTTACAAAATTTACTGACAGAAACTAAGAAAAACTTTTCTTTTTCAAAATTTTCGGACAAATCCAGCAGTGATTAAATACCACCAAAAGAAAGCTCTATTTGTGTGAAGAAAATTAGAATAAATTTCACATGGTTACAGTGTGGCATGACCGCGCAATTGTCATTTAATGTGTGATAGCGTTGTAAGCTGAAAATTGGCCTGAGCAGGAAGGGGGTGAAAGTGCACTGTATGCAGGTGGTTAATGTAAAGGGTGTGTAACTCACAGAGTATAGGGGTCAAGAGTGTGAAATGTACAGAGTGCAGTGCGAAATGCACACAGTCATCTGTATACAGTCACAGGGTCAATAGTGTAAAATAAAGGGGTCAGAGATGCTTAAAGTGATTTTAAAGTCTTGTGTTTTTTTTTTAAACAACTTGTTATACTTACCCTGTTTCCCCGAAAATAAGACCTAGCGTGATTGTCAGTGATGGCTGCAATATAAGCCCTACCCCCCAAATAAGCCCTACCCTGTTTCCCCGAAAATAAGCCCTACCCTGAAAATAAGACCTACAAGAACTTTAACTAGGGCTTATTTGGGGGGTAGGGCTTATATTGCAGCCATCACCGACAATCACGCTAGGTCTTATTTTTGGGGAAACAGGGTACCTCCTCTGTGCAGATGGTTTTTCACAGAGCAGCCTGGATCCTCCTCTTCTCAGGTCCCTCCTCTGCTCTCCTGGCCCCTCCCTTCTGTTGAGTGCCCCCACAGCAAGCAGTTTGGTATGGGGCACCCGAGCCGAGTCACAGCTCCCTGTATCCATCCAGACACAGAGCCCTGACCCAGTCCCGCCCCCTCTCTCCCCTGATTAACTAACTGACTTTGATTGACAGCTCCGCTGCTGTGTCTCAGCTAATCCTGAAGAGATTTCCGGATTGCTAAGACACTCATGGACATCGCTGGAGAAAGATGGGGCTCAAGTAAATAATTAGGGGGTGCTGGGGAGGCTGCTACATACAGAAGGTTTTCTATCTTAATGCATAGAATGCATTAAGATAAAAAAACCTTCTGCCTTTACAACTCCTTTAACGCAGACCCATGGGCAGAGGATGAAACACTAGTGCATTTCTGAATGTTAAAGAATGCGGAAATCTGGGTAGCTGAGGTATAAAGTCATGTGACTGGCACAGCATCTGGTGAAAGACACACACTGTAGGGAACATATATCAGCAGAGTAATAGAAACCCCTTCCAAACTTTTTTCTGCAGATGCCACAGAACAGGGAAAGATCATGTGACCACACAACAACGCTGCAGGTTATCGTCATCTGGATGGGAACTTCACATGCCCTAAGAGACTCCCGGGATTTTTCAAAGGCCTTGGCTGGGTTTAGAGCCACAAGAGTCACTGACCTTCTGTGATAGAAGGTCCATGCAATTCGGTAAGCGACCATTCTGCCTATGGTGGAGGGGATTATCACAGGATCTCACAGCTGCAGGTGGCGGATGGTGCGAATGGTGCGGATGCTATTATAGAACCTTCTTTTCACTTTTGGGACTGTTTTTTCTTCACTGGTGTTTGACTCAACACTTGTTTCAAGATACTTAATGCACAGAGTTATTGGGTCAGAAGTATGTTACACACAGAGTGGAGTTGCTAATGCCGCGTACACATGGTCGGACTTTTCGGCTACAAAAGTCTGACAGCCCGTCCGACAGACTTTCGACAGACTTTCGACGGACTTTTGGTGGACTTGTGGCGGACTTTCTAACGAACAGACTTGCCTACATACGATCACACAAAAGTCCGACGGATTCGTACGTGGTGACGTACACCGGACTAAAATAAGGAAGTTGATAGCCAGTAGCCAATAGCTGCCCTAGCGTGAGTTTTTGTCCGTCGGACTAGCATACAGACGAGCGGATTTCTAGGTCCGGTGGAGTTCTGATGTAAAGATTTGAAGCATGTTTCAAATCTAAAGTCTGTCAGATTTGCGGCTGGAAAAGTCAGCTGAAAGTCCGGGGAAGCCCACACACGATCGGATTGTCCGCCGGATTTAGTCCGTCGGCATCCGTCGGACTTTTGTAGACGAAAAGTCTGACCGTGTGTACACGGCATAAGAGTATGGTACACAAAGAATGAAATAATCAGGAGTATGTTACACTCAGCATGCAGGAGTCTGGAGTATATAGCATATAGGGTGCAGGGGTCAGAGGTGTGTAAAGGTATGTAAATGTTACACACAAAGTGCAAGAGTTTAGAGTATATAACTTAGAGGGCAGGAGCACAGAAAGCACATAGTGTAGAGAGCAGATGCATGAAACACACAGAGTACAGGGGTCAAGAGTATATAACACACAGTGTGAAGCAGCCAAAAGTATATAACATACAGCTAACCATACAGAGTACAGCAGGTAGCATGCAGGTAGTAGCAAGCAACACAGCAGACAGATTGTTGAAGTCAGAAGTATGTACTGTACTCTGTACATGTCATATTTCTAATTACTGCAATGTATCTTGCACAGTATCTTGTATACTCCTGATGGACACAGTCTGTATGTCATAGTGTGCATTGCACATTCCTGACCACTGCACTCCCAATATACAAAGTTCAGTGGTTTCTTGCACAGCCCTACTTACTGAGTGCAGAGATTAAAAACACCAATTCATCCACCCCTCAAAAAAGTATGACTTTTTCCCTTCTACTAAGCAACCCTCCAGCACAAATGTCCCAGGCACAAATTTCTTCTCAAGCAAAAAAATGCCATTCTCAGCAAAAACATTCCTTTTCCTAGGGATCCTCCCAGTACAAATATTCCACCTTTCTCATATTTCCCTAAAAAAATTCAACCATACCTTACTCCACACACTTATTCCCTACCTCATTTTCCCAGCACCCGCTCTCTTATGCCCCCACAGCACATTGCTACTACTAACATAAATCTCCCCTCTCCAAAGCAAAACTCTCCCTCCCAACTCAAATCTCCCTTCCCCCCCCAGCACAAATCTCCACTCTATCTTATTTTCCCTAAGCAAAAATCTACTCCCCTTTACAAGCAAAAATGCACACCACACACATCTCCTTCCTGTCCCATTATCTCAGCACCCCCCCCCCCCCTTGCTCGATCCCTCTCCCACAGACTACTTCTATTGTAATAAATATTTTTAACATACATGCTGCACTTAGAGGGCGCCGTCCTTCTTTCTTTTTTATTTGTTCCAGAGCTTCTTCTAGATTTTATAGACTGGCTGCCTTACATTTATTCAGCATCATTTTATCCTTACATGGACTAATACCAGAACTTGTTGTGAAACATTAACTACCACCATCAAGTTCCCCCTCTCAGGAACCCCCAACCCACCCCCTTCCCCCCACCATTTTTAGTTATATGTACTCGGCTACCTCCATTGTGCGCCATATTAACCCCTTGATCGTTTTTTTTACTTCTCCCCTTCTCCTCCATGCAGAGCATTCATTCTGACCTAAGATACTGAGCTGCACCCAGTGCCCAGGCTTCTCCTTGGTATAATGAAGCTTAAGAGAAGCCTAGGAGCTTTCACCTGCTTTGAGGCACAGTAAAACTGAAACCTAAATATGGCACTTGAATGATCTGAAGGTGTTCCTGCATCATATAACATATACATATACGTGTAAGAAGATGTTGTAGTTAACTAAATACATTCATATTATCACACTTTCTTGTGTACTACCAGAGCAATCATTTTCAATTCAATGGAAGGATCAGTCCTATGAAAAAGTCAATAAAATAAAACCATTCAGAAAAAAGCTTTACCACAACCAAAACAATATATCACATGATTGTCTTTAATGAATCAATTTTGTCAATGTCCTGTGTCCAGCCTTACCCATACTGGAGATACACACAAACACACATACAGTATATATACAAGGGATATATATATACATATATATATATATATATATATATATATATATATATATATATATATATATATATATATATACTGTATATATATATATATATATATATATATATACTGTACATATATACAGTACATATGCAATCACTATATTTATAGATACATATAGTGAAAAGCATTCATTATGTAAATGTAGCACTTACCCCCGAAGGAGCTGCTGGTTTAGATTGGGCTTACCGTTACCTCGTGTCCGTCACAGGGGGTCGCAATGGTGAGGAGGAAAAAAAGAGTATTAAATGATGTCTGCACCAAACACTTAGTTTATTTCATTACGATTCTTTTATTCTTTGAATCCAAAAGAATAGGAATGGAGGATTAACCTCCTTAGCGGTATTCCCGAGTGTGACTCAGGGTGAATTTTCATTACCAAAAGCGGTAACCCCGAGCCACACTTGGGATCGCATCGTAGGATCCATGTACAGCGTACTTACCTTTTCCCCTGGATCCTGCGGTGTCTCCCCACTGTGTCTGCAATCTGTGTCCTCCGCTTGATTCAGAGCGCCGAGCTCCATTCCCTGCGAGCGTTGAGACGCATGGGGACGGAGCTCAGCGCCAAATTCAAAAAGTGAAAAACACAATGCACATACAGTACACTGTAATCTTACAGATTACAGTACTGTACCCAGCTTGCCCCCTCCGGTCAACTAACCAGAACTTCCTTCACATCCCCAAGACCCGTTATAAATTAAAAAGCGAACGAAGGTTCGCAGTCCAAGGACAACGGCTATGGAACGCTCTACCCGTGGACATCCGCTCGGAAGAAAACCATCTGGCCTTCATGAAGAAGCTCAAGAGCCATCTCTTCTGAAGACCCAGATGGACATAGGAAGCAAAAGCGCCTTAAGGCGATTTAGTTTGCATATGTAGCACTATATAAGTTATTCATTCATTCATTCATTCATTCATTCATTCATGTATCAAATAATTTCACATCCCCTAGTGGTTTCTCCAGTGCTCTGCATGCAGTTTTATATAATAAAAACTGTTCTTTCTGCCTGGAAATTGGAGATTGTCCATAGCAACCAAAAAGAGTCCCTTTATGTCAAAAATAGTTTTAGACCAGCTAGAGAACAGCGATAATAAATTGGACTCACTTGCAGAATTGAGCGATAGCGATTCATGGGGGGAAATTCGTCATCAAACACTAAAAGTAATGACAGCGACAATTCTGCAACTGAGAAAATTTCAGTGTTTTTGATTTGATTACATTATTGAATATTTTTTTTAATTATATTATTATTTGTTATAATTATTTATAGTTATTTTATTATATTATAATTTATGATTTCGTGTTTCAAACTTTATCATACCCGCAATGTCTACTAGACTCTTGTTTGGACAGATTTAAGTGACTTATTCCTAAAAATGACAGGCCTCCGATATAAAACTCCAAATTCCAATACAAAACATTGTACCGCTTTCAGCATCAAAAATCTGACATAATCACACCACCAGGGAGGTTGAGGGAGATTCAGGTACCTTAGATTGTGAGTCAGGGTATTTCTACTTATCCAGAGGACTAACGGTCTCCCCAACTGGATATAGCAATCACCAGATAGACCTCTCTCACTGACCTAGCAGCCGGGTGCAAAGCTTGAACACAGTCTCTGCCACAGACTTGATGAAAAAAACAGAGAATCATTGCGGTCGTACACAATCCTCTGCCACAGCATGGTGTAACCGAACTTTGATTAGATTTAAGGTTTATCTGCACAGTACCAGATTCTTTCAGCCGACCCGGCGATACTGTGAGTTAGATGATCCAGGTTGCATCCCCCGATTGTGTTTCCAGGCTCCTCCTGAGATACCAGCATACTTGGCTCGGTCACCTCTAGAGAAGTCCTCCCTTGGTCTCCTCCAATCGATCAGCTTCTCCCCGCAAGCAAGACAGCACAGGACCGACCTCTGGATCAGCAGGCCCCAGAACTCCTGGGCCTACTTCTGTAGTAGCAAAGCCTTGGGCGAGCCGGCCCTGAGACAGCAGAGCTGCCACGGCACACCCTGGGCCAGGAGGGCCTTCAGGTCGGGAACAACGAACCCCGACCAATTGGCGCCTCTACCTTAAGAACCCTTACCCAAGGCCAAGTGGAAATTGACACATTCAGCTGAACTGGTACAGAAACCAGGAAATTTAGCATAATCAGTCAGAGCTAAACTACCGCTTCAGACAACTTAAATTTACATAGATAGCACCTGCCCATCAGGAGCAAGGCACTACATAAAGATGCAGTCAGGTGGGTGTTGCTCACAGAAGAGAGCATTTTCTGAAATTTAGATGAATAAAAGCAGACAAAAGGCCCCAAAAACATATTCTGCTGAGTTGACTGAGCTTTTGGAAAAGATATACTGTATATATAGTGTATATATATATATATATATATATATATATGTATACATACTGTATATATGTAGTCTAGTAGCTGCCACAGCACAGGCATCAAAGGGAAAATTGCCCCGGGTGCTCAGCAAAGCAAAGTACATGTAATTCAAAAGCTAAGGTCACATCACTGGGCTGGAAAGATGAATACTCAATGAAAAGGTTAATCAATGTTTCAACAAGGTACAAGCTCATATTCCTCAGGAAGATGTATAATGCCGCACTGGTTGGTAAAATTTTGGATGGTGTATATACTGTATGTCACCTAGGTTGCTAACCTACTCATCATGAGGAGCTCCAGCGTTTAAGACTGATATGGAGAAAACAAACATTTTGTTTTCTCAGAATTTTATTCAATTCTACTCTTGAGTCCTGAAGTCCAGATACTTTGTAGAGCTTTGGGTGGGAATAAGCCTCCAAATCCTGGGTCCACATTTTACCTCGTGGCACACAGGCCTTTACCCTTGGTTCACATCTATGTGCTTTTACAGCCAGCATTTCTGAGGGCATGGCAGCCCATTCATTTGATTGGGCTGCCATGCCTGCATTTCCCACAGAAAAAAGGTGCACGCACCTTTTTAAAAACGCAGCCTCAGGGAAATTGCATGGTGGTTTTGCCTGCTGTAGGTTGAACAGGTGTTCAAAACACGAAAAGGTTTCAAGAGCTACCTGTTTTGTTTAGTTTAGTTAGCTGCTCAGACAAGCAGTTGATTTATGCTAAGGTATTGTTGTACACAGCCTGCCTGCATTGAAAATGTGTTTGTTTTCTGCCTCGCTGAATAAAAGTGCAGGATAAACCTGGTTGTGTCTCTGTCTTGTGCATGGTTTATCACTGCCACTCCTAACTGATCCTGCCTCCCTTACACAACACATTTTTTTTTGTGTTATACTTTCTTCAGAATGACAGAAATTTCAGACAGTGATCTCTATAAATGGTAAAATAAATTTTTTTTTTTTTTAAAGTTTGGGGGAAGAAATTGATTGTGTGAAAAAATGTTCTATGGAGTTTAAAAGGCCTTTGACGACTGCAGGGAGGCCGAATCTGTTCAATAACATTGAGGAAATAGGCAAGACTCTCTTTTGATAATGCAACTCCAGCTGAACCATAGTAAATTATATCAAGCAACATTCAGAGTGTGGATAGATCTATTAAGTAACAAATGTTTCCTCTCCTGCTGTTTACAGAGTTACACTTTGAATAGCTATATTTAACCAACTTTATGCCAGAAAAGAATAAAAACATCCTTTTTGTTTACTAACCTAAGAAGGATTTCTTACAGTAGCTATGTCTACTCAGTAGAAATTTACATAAAGAGCACTTGTTTTTTTCCCTAAATAATACACCTTCATTTTTTTTATATACTTGTAAAGTCAAAACATCTGTCCACCATTAAATGCCTATCTTTGCTGCTATTAAAGCTGAACTCTAAGCTTTAATAAAAATTCACGATAATGTGTTTATTAATTAATTAAAAGTAATACAATATATTTTTACTATCACTATTGTAGGTACCTGAATTCAAGTGTAACTGCTCAGAGTGCTGGTTCTAAGAGTACTAGGGAGAACCAAATATCTTGGTAGAACTTTGGCTCTACTGCAACTCACATACACTATATTATCAAAAGTTTGAGAAGGAAAGGGACATTGAGGCCATAAATTGGCTCCGGGACTTTTAACGGTGCTAGGATCAATGAGGTAGGGAACGTAGAATAAAACAGATCTTTTATTTAACAATCTTTAAAAACAGACATTGGCCAAAAACAACACTAAAGTAGATTTACAAACCAAATAAGATAATTCATTGATACAGAGATTAATACCACTCTCTCAACATATTTTGCTTTCCTGAGCTTCTTCAGGAGATAAGCTGTGGTATTTTGGTCAACTATAAAGGTAGAAAAAATATACAATGAGAATTTAATGTCTGCTAGTAAATTTACAGTCATAAAGTATATTGATTTAATCAAAAGGGAAAAATATAGATGAAAAATATATAGATGAAAAATATATCATACAACGAAACATACAATATATGAATTGATATTATAACTTTGTATAGAAAAAAAACAAACAAAAAAAAATTAACACACCACGTCACAAACTTCTTTTCTTTTTGATCTTACCCATAGAGAAAGGGAGATGTATATTAAAAAATAGATTTGTGCAAGGTAGATGTTTTGCCCTTCAGTCCGCACCTCACTGAAAACTAACTATTATGGCAAAGCATTTGAAGGATTCATGGATCAGATCCATAAATCCCAGAATGCCACTGGGGGTGGTTTATCCATGGACCGCTTCTTTCTTCGTCTCCAGCGAATGCTGGAGAAAAAAGCAAGAGTTTATTGGAATAAATGGTACTTTTTGAAATATTTGGACAATCAAATTGCCCCTTGGGGTTTGAGAATCCAAATTTTCCCTACAGTGAGCAAATTAGAACAAGACTTTAGAACAAATTGGGAAACTATTCTTCAATCTTGCTCCATGAAAATGATGGAACTATTATGTGGTCATTATAGCGAGGAATTGGCTTCTCTAGATAAGGAGATAGAAAAATTGTATTCTGAAAATAGTTCAATTGTTTCAAATGAGCTTTTTTCTAGCCGTGAGGGAACCCTCAAAGCACATATAGAGACCTATATACCTGAAATTTTAAAAACGAAGGAAAAGAAATTTCTAAGAGATAAATTATCGTATGATAATAATCAAGCTTATGCTTGGACACAGATTAAAACAAACAAGAGACGCAATACAAAAATGCGAACTTCTAGAGATGCCACTTCTGAACCTAATGATTCTGACACCTCCTCTGCTTCCTCCCTCTCTTCACAGGCACCAGAAGGCCCCAAGTATTTTGGATCCTCTAAGCGCACCAACGGTAACACCAATGCGCCCACTGGGTCAAGTAAGCGGCACCAAAACACCAATCGAACACCAATTCACACTAGAGCCATTACGGCCAAAATCAATAACACTTCACATGCACCGGGACACCGGGACACTCTTCCCAATACTCATACAAGCACCTCACTACCCTCAACATCGGCACCATCAACAAATAACACCAACGATCCCATCACCCAGTTGGATTTTCATCTGGCCCCGATCTTTACACAACCGGTGCACGATTCAAAAAAGATGACCATAGCGGAGGGTCTTCAGAAACAGGCAAAAAATTTGAAGTAATCAATCTATCCTCCATTCCTCTCAGTGCTGATCAAGTTTCTGTCTTGGAATTAGGGTTAACCTTCTGTCCGACACAGAAAATTGATCAGTTTGAACTTATAAAAGATCTTAATCTATTTGCTCGCAAACTAATGCTTCGCATTATGTTTGATAAACCCGAACAACCCAGTTCCACGCCACTTCCCGCTGGACCTGCAGTGGAAAACATCACACTGAACGAGATTAAAGCAATGGAAGAACTCATGGAGCTTTGGGACAAGGGAGACATAGATGAGACAGATCTCCTGGAAGCTCATACCCTTGATCGGGATGGCTTTCCCGACCTTGAGTCGTGTGCTCCCCGCCCAGTAGTCCCTTATACCTCCAGGGAATATAAACTCAAATCCAAAACTTTTCCCACACCACAGGGTAACCCCAATGTCTGGGCCTTTATCCATCAGGTCACAGAAGACATCTGTAAGACCAAATGGAAGGGCCTAACACAATCAAATCTCACAAGCCAACAAAAAATGGCTTTAAAGTCTCTGCAGCTGGACTCTCGTCTGGTAGTCAAACCCTCAGACAAGGGAGGCAATTTGGTAGCGATGACCACCGAACAATATGAGTCTATGGTCTTACGCCTTTTACAAAATCGAGATTGGTACAAGAAAGTATCTGAGGCGCATGTCACCAACATGACCATACGCTATAGAAAATTAATTGGGACTGCTTACCATCAGGGTTTGATCACTAAACCAACATGGGAGTTTCTCAATGTGCCCTGTCCTCGGATTCCTACACTGTACACCCTCCCCAAGGTGCATAAGGACTTATCAAACCCCCCTGACCGACCGATAGTGTCCGGAAACGGATCTCTCACTGAAAATGCTAGCCAACTTATAGATGATTTTCTCAGGCCTCACATGGAAGGCCTGACATCATACCTACAAGATACCAGTGAACTTCTTCGAACTTTGGATGGTTTGGCCATTCCAGAGGGAGCATGGCTTGTGACTTTGGATGTGGATCCCCTCTACAACTCCATCCCCCATGATTTGGGGGTGGCAGTTGTGGAGGGCTTCATTTCTCACGATGGTGATGTCCCCCGGACCTACAATGGGTTTATTTTGGACCTATTGAGGTTCATTCTTACAAATAACATTTTTCTGTTTGCACGCTCCCACTACCTCCAGGTGCAGGGGGTCGCTATGGGGACCAGATGTGCCCCCTCTTATGCAAACCTGTACCTGGGGGAGTGGGAGCAAAGACTTTTCTTTAGGGAAGATATGCAAACCCTGGTGGAATATATACCGATATGGAAACGGTATATTGATGATGTGTTCCTGATCTGGACGGGCAGCAGAGAGGATCTCTCCCGTTTCTTTGAGGGTCTCAAAACCAATCCCTACAACTTAACGTTTACTATGGAAGCGAATCAGTCCATTTTAACTATCTTGGACATCACCTTATTCATCAACCCCGACAGAACCATAGGAACAACCCTTTTCCGTAAAGCATCAGCAGGAAACTCACTCCTCCATGCTACCAGTTCACATTCTCTACCACTCATAAACAATGTTCCCTATGGACAGTATCTAAGATTAAGGAGAAATTGCAGTGAGAATGTTCACTTCGAAACCGAGGCCAGGGCACTGAAAGAACGTCTCAAGGCATGAGGCTATAGTAATAAATGCCTAAAAAGAGCCTACCTCAGGGCCAAAAAAAGTAACCTTAACCTACTCATTCATGGGTACACAAAACCAAAATTAGACCTAGGCTTAAGAGTAATTACAACCTTCTCTGGACAACATCAGCAAATGCGTGATTTGCTACAAAAGCACTGGTATTTGCTGATGGGTTGATCTGAAGGTGTCTAAACATCTAAAAGATCATCCAGAGATCACCTACAGATGATCCCGGTCAATTAGGGATCACATTGTCCATAGCCACTATGCCCCACTGTCCACAACCAATACCAAAAACAAGGGTACTATACCCTGCCACAAGTGTGACTTTTGCAGGTACATCTATACATCTCGCAATATCATCCTCCCAAATGGACAGCTTTATAATCCCATTTTCTTAGCCACATGCCAATCCATCGGCGTGGTTTATATAATGATATGCAAATGCAATGCATTCTACGTGGGGAAAACCAAACGTCCCTTCTTCCATCGGATCAGAGACCATGTCTCCTTAGTGACTAAGAAAAAGATGGAAACTCCCATAAGCCGGCATATGGGTCTATGTCACCAATTCAATGACAGTAAAATGCACTTTTTTGCCCTGGAGCATGCCCCCCCAAATGAAAGAGGGGGAGATTATGATAACACTTTACTACAACGCGAGACTAAGTGGATTTTTACTTTAAATGCTCTGAAACATCCGGGCCTGAATGATGTTTTGAGTTACAAACCCTTTCTTTAATATTATGTTTCAGGGGCGCATGCACGAAGCTTTACATGGCTGACGTCTCTCTGTGAAGCTCCGCACTCCCCGCCGCACATTCGGGATCATAAAGCATCTTTAAACCGGCGATCCAGCTCCCGTTTTCTAGGGATTACTTCCCCACACATCAGTGTCCCCTCCGGTATGGTACTTACGGGTCATCGTGGCAAAACGAAGCCGAAACCCATAAAAGAAGTTCTGGCCCGCGCTTCTTCCAAGATGGTGGCGAAGGCCCGAGCCCTGGCTGATCAAGCAGCGTCCTCTCCTGCACGCTCAGAAGTGCTGGAGAGTGAAGACGAGATGGACATTCAATCTAATCCAGGCGGCTCCCTCTCCTTACCGCAAGCAGGTATGTCGCAGACTGCCTTCATATGGCTGATGGAAACTATGCTCCATAAAGCACTGAAAACAACTTCAGACCAGATCACAAACAATTTGACAGGAGAGATGCGTGAAATAGGCCAACGCACAGCAGACCTTGAGACCAGGGTTGACGATATGGAACTCACATTGCAGGAACAGGCCCATGAGCAAATTGCCCTCCGTGAGGAGAACGCTATGCTGTTATCACGTCTGGAAGATGCTGAAAATTGTTTTCGCAGGTCCAATTTGCGCCTCAGGGGTATACCGGAGGCGATTGATGATTTACAATCATTTACCACAGCTTTATTTCAAGAACTTGCACCCTCCATACCCATCGAACGCCTTGAGTTCAACAGAATTCACAGGGCGTTAACCCGCCGTCAAGCAGACGGACCACCGCGAGATATCATAGTTAAATTACACTTTTTCCGCACGAAGGAACAACTACTAACAGCAGCACGGAATAAGAACTCCCTTCAGTTCCAGAATCACGACTTCCAACTGTTCACGGACTTAGCGCCCCTTACCATCGCTAAACGGTGTGCTATGAAGCCGCAGCTGCAGATACTACAATAGCACCAACTCAAGTACACATGGAGATTTCCATTTGCCTTGCAATTTTCCTACCAAGGACAACAACATACCTGCACCACCCCTGAGTCGCTGCAACGCTTGCTAGAATCTCTGCACCTGTCGCCCCAGACGCGTCAATCTGAAACATCTCTGCCTCGTACACCAACCAGATCTACTTCCCAGCCATACAACACGACCCCCAAGAGGAGTAATCCCGATCCACAGTCTATACGGAAAGGAACCCCAGCACGATCACTTGGAAGCTATTATCCCAGCCCGAAATCTCAAGCCCTCCGCTGAAAGCCTGACAGATATATCTTTTTTTTTCTTCCCCCTTGTTTTTTCTTCTTCCCTTGTCTCTTCCAGCGTACAGTTCCTCGGTTGCATCTTTCATGACTGTCTCCGTGTAGAATGCTTCAGCGACCGGGAGCTGCTGGACGACATCGGTTGGTTTAAGTCCTAATACAGCGCCCTGCAAGCCTTCTCTGCAGGGCTCCTAGGCTTTCTACGGTCTACTCAGGTTCAGCTATTTCACCTTTTTCAAAGGTTTTCTTTCTTTTTTTTTTCTTTTTTTTTATGTTGAGTTGAATTGTTTAACCTTAAGATTACATTTCTACCTGCTTGCATATTGTATACACATACTGTATTACAGCTTGTACGATTAAACTGGTCTACACAAAGTATGCCAGGTTAATCCCAGTATCCCGCCTTTCCCGCTCCAATACCATTACAATATAGCAATCATAGTCCCACGAGACTTTATTTTGAATGCAATTCATGTCAGATTTAAAAACTAGATTATGTTTTCTATCCCTATTCCTTTACCTCCCTTACTCCTTCCCCTCCCTCCATTCCCCTCCCTCCATTCCCATCTTCCTCCCCCCCTCCCCCCCTGGCCTTTCCCTCACCCCCGTCTTACTCCCCTTCTCTCTTCCCCCCCCTCCCCTGATCTCATATAAACTTCGCCTGGCTGTACAATCTTGTCTTTTGGGAATGGTACAAGGAAAGCAAAAGTGTATACACCATTTATTTACCTATAACTAATATTCTCCTCCTTAAGTTTTTTACTAATGTTCTGTGTTGGGTTAGTGCAGTAATATAAGTTGCAACATTGAAGGTTTTGACTTTAAACTGTTTTATATATTCCCGACTGCGGCGGGGAACAGTCAATGCGCTCCCTCTCTATGGTGCACCGCCTCTCTGATTGGTCTACTGATCGCAGAGCTGGCGCACTTACTGGTCGGGCGTCACTGACCCATTGCCTCCCTAGTAGGAGGCGACCTCAGTGGCGTGCCCTACACCCTATACCCTTCCTTCCTTTTCCCCTTCTCTCTTTTCTCTCAAACTTTTTCCGTCTGCTTTTTCCTTCTTCCTTTGTCGGTCGGCTTGCATGGGCTCTGTATCCCAATGCTGGGGCTTCGGCCCACACTATCTGGGGTGGGTCAACACATTGTACAATCACCCACAAGCATACGTGCATTACTCAGGCTTTCGTTCAGACCCCTTTCCCATTCTACGAGGAACTAGACAGGGTTGCCCTTTATCCCCCATATTGTTTTCACTCGCAATCGAACCTTTAGCTGCCCTGATAAGGAGTAATCCTGATATCCGAGGCTTGGAGATTGCTTCTACCTCGCATAAGATGTGTCTCTTTGCTGACGATGCTCTCATGTTCATCACATCTCCCCATACTACCATCCCGATCCTACTGCACACCCTAGATAGATTTGCTAGAGTTTCAGGGCTTGAAATCAATTAAGCTAAATCGAGGGCTCTCAATGTGTCTTTGCCGCAAGCTGACTTAGGTAAGATACACCAAAATTTTCCTTTTCAATGGTCCACCACATCTATTCCCTATTTAGGAATTAAACTGACGAGTGACCCATCTCACTTGTTCCAAAACAATTACCTCCCTATGCTAACCCAACTAACTTCTCTTCTTAACCTTTGGTTGCCCTTATGTATCTCCTGGCTCAGACGCATTGTGGCTGTTAAGATGTCTTTGCTATCGAAACTGTTATATCTATACAGATTTCTCCCTGTCACAGTCCCTCCATATTATCATATTATAATACAAAGTAAAGTCTTTAAATTCATCTGGGGCCCCATAAGACCCAGAGTGGCTAGACCCGTTCTTCTTCGTAACAAGCTCAATGGAGGCCTTGGTATCCCAAACTTCCAACATTATTACCATGCTGCAAGGCTGGCCCAGACTACTCTCTACCACTCGAAACTGGAAATACCACTTTGGGTTAGTCTTGAAGCTATTGACTCATCTCCCCTTACTATAACCAATTTGTTATGGCTTTCCCCAGTATCACGAGGCCCCATAACTAATCCACTCACACAACACACACTCAAACTCTGGGATAAACTGAAGACACCCTTCAAATTGATTTCCCCGCACTCCCCCCTCTTTTCTTTTCTAGGTCACCCCCAATTCTACCCAGCCTATACTGAACCAACATCATTTCAGTCCTGGGAGCGGGCGGGTCTGACTCGCATATGTGATATAGTCAATACCAACACTATTAAATCATTCACCAGTATCCAAGCACAAACACAGCTCCCCAGTAGAGAATGCTTCCGTTATCTCCAAATTACTCACTTTGTTCAAACAACAATAAAATCTCTCTCTGGACTAAATACTATGACAGAGTATGAGAATATGTGTGACTCGGACCCACACGCTCCAGGTATTATCTCCCGACTCTACGCCCATCTTACTACACCATCCTCGGACCCTCCCGCGTATGCACAACGATGGTCAAAAGACTTAGATATTAATATTGAACCGGAGGATTGGGTGACTATCTGGACCAACACAAAAAACTCTTCCCAAAATGTGATTGCCTCAGAGGCAAACTACAAGGTGTTGATGCGATGGTACCTAGTCCCGGCCAGAATTGCTAAATTCTTACCTGAATTTTCCCCAAACTGTTTTAGGGGATGCGGTGACAGAGGTACACACCTGCACATTTGGTGGACATGCCCATTGGTGCAACGCTTTTGGGAAACTATATTCCAGATGGCGTCTACCCTTCACCAAGTCACCCTAAAACCCAACCCAGCGATAGCTCTGCTCAGTCTTATTCCACAAGATTACAAAAGAGCACAGCTTCGCCTCCTTCTTCAGCTATTCACTGCAGCTAAGCAAATGATTGCTAAGGCATGGAAAACACCCACGCTAAATATAACCGAAACTAAAAACAGGATCACCCAAGCAATGGTGCATAGCAAGATCGAAGCAAAAATTTTAGATAAAGTCTCCCAGCACGCCAGAATCTGGCAACCATGGATAGACCACTTCCTACCAGCCGGTGTTGATGAACATTTGTTGGGACTTTGAATCTATTCAATCCTAAATCTAAAATCCCGATACCACACTTCTGCCCATGCGGCCTGACCGACCCACACCCCCTCTGGCTCCTCCCTTTTCTATCTGTTGTCACCCTCCCCCTTCCCCCCTCTCTCTTCTTTCTCTCTCCCTCCTTCTCCTTTTAATACCAATTGGTAATGTACTCGGTCTTATACATTGGTCCTGGTGACTCCCATGTTTGTTTTCTGGGGAGATGCCCGGCACCTTTACATACCTATTTAGGGGACCCTGTTCCCTCTAAACTTTTTGCAATCCAACCTTAATCGTTTTTACCTGTGATTCGACTGAGTATTCACTTGTTTGTATATTTCACTATATTTCATTCTGTTAATGATTTAATTTTGACTATGATAAGCACTGTCTTATGCTACCTTGCTGTCTCTACTGTATTGTATGGAAGAGTCGCTTGTTAATTACCAATAAAATATTGGAAAAGAAATATTATGTTTCAATATGTTTTTTTTTTTTTTTTTTACATTACCATCCACGCATTTCTTCCATATATATTTACTTTTTTATTCTTTATCTTTTCTGATTCGATCTGTCATAAATAATTAACCAAATAAGAATGTTGAATTCTTTGTTAGAATTCCTGATGTTATTTACATATTTATCTTACTAATTTTGACCTTTACTGCTATTGTCTCTATATCAAGATTTTTGTGCGGTATGAGTTTTTTCCTTTATTTTCTCTCCAGTCCGTTTTCCTCTATTTTCTTGGCATGCACGGACACCCGGGGCACTCAGCAATTCATTTCGTAATCAATGTTTTGACTGCTCTGCTGCCCTCTAATTGACAACAAGTGCTGTCTCTTTCCTCCCGGTTATCCTTCTATGCGGTACATCATGCCTTAATACTTGTCTTTAGCCTTAGGGCTTCCGTAGTGCCACATTCAGGGCATAGGATTTTCAAAGATGGCCGCGGGTCAGTCATACATATCTGACACCGCTGACGCTTATGTCCGCATAGAAGCCGGTTGCGTGTGCATGCGCAGTTCTCACTGTCGGTCCGCAGCGTGACGGTGAGTCAGATGCCGTCACGCTGGAGAGGCTTAAAAAGCAGGGCTTTCCCCGCCAGTCTCTGTCATTCCCTTTTGATATGCTGGGCAGATGGACGTTCCTCACGCTAGTGCTGCTACAAACGGTTCCGACCACTATTAGTAAGTTCTTTGGTTATTTTTCCACTCTTTTCAGGAAAAACCCACTACTTCTCCTGTGTAATTAAACTTAGTTCATTCTTTTTGCTTACATCTTTAGGCTCTTTGTGGTAGGCTGCAGACGTGTCCCCAGGTTTGATCACCCACCAGTAGCGATGAGCTTCGAGTTCGAGTCGAACTCATGTTCGATTCGAACATTGGCTGTTCGCAAGTTCGCCGAACAGCGAACAATTTGGGGTGTTCGCGGCAAATTCGAATGCCGGCGGAACACCCTTTAAAAGTCTATGGGAGAAATCAAAAGTGCTAATTTTAAAGGCTAATATGCAAGTTATTGTCATAAAAAGTGTTTGGGGACCTGGGTCCTGCCCCAGGGGACATGGATCAATGCAAAAAAATTTTTTAAAAACGGCCGTTTTTTCAGGAGCAGTGATTTTAATAATGCTTAAAGTCAAACAATAAAAGTGTAATATCCCTTTAAATTTCGTACCTGGGGGGTGTCTATAGTATGCCTGTAAAGGGGCGCATGTTTCCTGTGTTTAGAACAGTCTGACAGCAAAATGACATTTTGAAGGAAAAAACTCATTTAAAACTACCGCGGCTATTGCATTGCCGACAAGCAACATAGAAGTTCATTGATAAAAACGGCATGGGAATTCCCCAAAGGGGAACACCGAACCAAAAAAAAAAAAAGACGTAGGAGTCGCCCTAAATTCCATACCAGGCCCTTCAGGTCTGATATGGATATTAAGGGGAACCCTGCGCCAAAAAAAAAAAAAAAACGGCGTGGGGTCCCCCCAAAAATCCATACCAGACCCTTATCCGAGCACGCAACCTGGCAGGCCGCAGGAAAAGAGGGGGGGACGAGAGTGCGGCCCCCCCTCCTGAACCGTACCAGGCCACATGCCCTCAACATTGGGAGGGTGCTTTGGGGTAGCCCCCCAAAACACCTTGTCCCCATGTTGATGAGGACAAGGGCCTCATCCCCACAACCCTGGCCGGTGGTTGTGGGGGTCTGCGGGGCGGGGGGCTTATCGGAATCTGGAAGCCCCCTTTAACAAGGGGACCCCCAGATCCCGCCCCCCCCTGTGTGAAATGGTAAGGGGGTACAAAAGTACCCCTACCATTTCACTAAAAAACTGTCAAAAATTTAAAAAAAGGCAAGAGACAGTTTTTGACAATTCCTTTATTTAAATACTTCTTCTTTCTTCTATCTTCCTTCATCTTCTGGTTCTTCTGGTTCTTCCTCTGGCGTTCTCGTCCAGCATCTCCTCCGCGGCGTCTTCTATCTTCTTCTCCTCGGGCCGCTCCGCACCCATGGCATGGGGGGAGGCTCCCGCTCTTCTCCTCATCTTCTTCATCTTCTTCTCTTCTTCTTTTCTTCTCTTCTTCTCTTCTTCTCTTCTTCATTTTCTTCTCTGGGCCGCTCCGCACCCATGCTGGCATGGAGGGAGGCTCCCGCTGTGTGACGGCGCTCCTCGTCTGACAGTTCTTAAATAACGGGGGGCGGGGCCACCCGGTGACCCCGCCCCCCTCTGACGCACGGTGACTTGACGGGACTTCCCTGTGACATCACGGGGAATGCCACAGGGAAGTCCCGTCATGTCCCGTGCGTCAGAGGGGGGCGGGGTCACCGGGTGGCCCCGCCCCCATTATTTAAGAACTGTCAGACGAGGAGCGCCATCACACAGCGGGAGCCTCCCTCCATGCCAGCATGGGTGCGGAGCGGCCCGGAGAAGAAAATGAAGAAGAGAAGAAGAAAAGAAGAGAAGAAAAGAAGAAGAGAAGAAGATGAAGAAGATGAAGAGAAGAGCGGGAGCCTCCCCCCATGCCATGGGTGCGGAGCGGCCCGAGGAGAAGAAGATAGAAGACGCCGTGGAGGAGATGCTGGACGAGAACGCCGGAGGAAGAACCAGAAGAGCCAGAAGAACCAGAAGAACCAGAAGATGAAGGAAGATAGAAGAAAGAAGAAGTATTTAAATAAAGGAATTGTCAAAAACTGTCTCTTGTCATTTTTAACATTTTTGACAGTTTTTTAGTGAAATGGTAGGGGTACTTTTGTACCCCCTTACCATTTCACACAGGGGGGGGCCGGGATCTGGGGGTCCCCTTGTGAAAGGGGGCTTCCAGATTCCGATAAGCCCCCCGCCCGCAGACCCCCACAACCACCGGCCAGGGCTGTGGGGATGAGGCCCTTGTCCTCATCAACATGGGGACAAGGTGTTTTGGGGGGCTACCCCAAAGCACTCTCCCAATGTTGAGGGCATGTGGCCTGGTACGGTTCAGGAGGGGGGGGGGCCGCACTCTCGTCCCCCCCTCTTTTCCTGCGGCCTGCCAGGTTGCGTGCTCGGATAAGGGTCTGGTATGGATTTTTGGGGGGACCCAACGCCGTTTTTTTTTTTTTTTGGTGCGGGGTTCCCCTTAAAATCCATACCAGACCTGAAGGGTCTGGTATGGAATTTAGGGGGAACCCCACTTCATTTTTTTTTTTTAATTTTGGCCGGGGTTCCCCTTAATATCCATATCAGACCTGAAGGGCCTGGTATGGAATTTAGGGGGACTCCTACGTCTTTTTTTTTTTTTTTTTTTGGTTCGGGGTTCCCCTTTGGGGAATTCCCATGCCGTTTTTATCAATGAACTTCTATGTGTATTGTCGGCAATGCAATAGCCGCGGTAGTTTTAAATGAGTTTTTTCCTTCAAAATGTCATTTTGCTGTCAGACTGTGATAAACACAGGAAACATGCGCCCCTTTACAGGCATACTATAGACACCCCCCAGGTACGAAATTTAAAGGGATATTACACTTTTATTGTTTGACTTTAAGCATTAATAAAATCACTGCTCCTGAAAAAAGGGCTGTTTTTAAAAAAAATGTTTGCATTGATCCATGTCCCCTGGGGCAGGACCCAGGTCCCCAAACACTTTTTATGACAATAACTTGCATATTAGCCTTTAAAATTAGCACTTTTGAGTATTCATGTTCGTGTCCCATAGACTTTAACGGTGTTCGCGTGTTTGAACGAACTTTTTTCTTGTTCGCATGTTCTGGTGCCAACCGAACAGGGGGGTGTTCGGCTCATCCCTACCCACCAGCTGTTTGTGGGTGCTCTAATCCTGCATGCTGCCCATTTCCCGACTGCTATCCTGCTGCATTAAAAGAACCATTCATTTGTATATACAGCAATCAGGCTTTTCATCATCCTTTTGATGTGATTCTTTTTTACCTGTGAATTGATTCTACTCACCATATTAAAGGTATACAACTATATCCCTATCCTGGATGCTTTTCACCCCCATATATAGTGTAATTGTTAGCCAACCTTATCTATTGAAGTTGATACTGATTTTTGTAACACCCCTGTATTTGATTTCTCTCTCTTTTTAGAGAATTTCATCTACTCTTTGAATTTTTTATCCCTCTCTGCATGCTTTTTCAGTGAGGTGCGGACTGAAGGGCAAAACTTCTACCTTGCACAAATCTATTTTTTAATATACATCTCCCTTTCTCTATGGGTAAGATCAAAAAGAAAAGATCTTTTTTTTTTTTGTTTTTTTTTTTGTTTCTATACAGTTATAATATCAATTCATATATTGTATGTTTCGTTGTATGATATATTTTTCATCTATATATTTTTCATCTATATTTTTCCCTTTTGATCAAATCAATATACTTTATGACTGTAAATTCACTAGCAGATATTAAATTCTCATTGTATATTTTTTCTACCTTTATAGTTGACCAAAATACCACAGCTTATCTCCTGAAGAAGCTTAGGAAAGCGAAACATGTTGAGAGAGTGGTATTAATCTCTGTATCAATGAATTATCTTATTTGCTTTGTAAATCTACTTTAGTGTTGTTTTTGGCCAATGTCTGTTTTTAAAGATTGTTAAATAAAAGATCTGTTTTATTCTATGTTCCCTACCTCATTGATCCTAGCACCGTTAAAATTCCCGGGGCCAATTTATGGCCTCAATGTCCCTTTCCTTCTCAAACGTATTTTTTGGGATGTGGTGCTCTTGACCTTTCCTCCTTTCCAATTTCTTTCTATATTATCAAAAGTATTGGGACGCCTGCCTTTAAAGGCATCCCAGTCTTAAGGTTCGGTAGGGTTCAATATTGAGTTGGCCCACCCTTTGCAGCTATAAAAGCTTCAACTCTTCTGAAAAGACTGTCCACAAGGTTTAGGAGTGTGCCTATGGGAAATTAGTCTGCTGCATGATGCATAAGAAAGCCCACAAACAGTTTGCTGAAGATAAGCAGACTAAGAACATGGATTACTGGAACCATGTCCTGTGGTCTGATGATACCAAGATAAATTTATTTGGTTCAGATGGTGTCAAGCGTGTGTAGTGGCAACCAGGTGAGGACTACAAAGACAAGTGTGTCTTGCCTACAGTCAAGCATGGTGGTGGGAGTGTCATGGTCTGGGGCTACATGAGTGCTGCCGGCACTGGGGAGCTACAGTTTATTGAGGGAACATGAATGACAACATGTACTGTGACATACTGAAGCAGAGCATGATCGCCTCCCTTCAGAGACTGGGCCGCAGGGCAGTATTCCAACATGATAACGACCCCAAACACACCTCCAAGACAACCACTGCCTTGCTAAAGAAGCTGAGGGTAAAGGTGATGGACTGGCCAAGCATGTCTCCAGACCTAAACACTATTGAGCATCTATGGGGCATCCTCAAACAGAAGGTGGAGGAACGCAAGGTCTCTAACATCCACCAGCTCTGTGATGTCATCATGGATGAGTGGAAGAGGACTCCAGTGGCAACCTGTGAAGCTCTGGTGAACTTCATGCCCAAGAGGGTTAAGGCATTGCTGGAAAATAATGCAGGCCACACAAAATATTGACACTTTGGGCCCAATTTGGACATTTTCACTTAGGGGTGTACTCACTTTTGGTTGCCAGTGGTTTAGACATTAATGACTGTGTGTTGAGTTATTTTGAGGGGACAGCAAATTTACACTGTTATACAAGCTGTACACTCACTACTTTACATTGTAGCAAAGTGTAATTTCTTCAGTGTTGGCACAGGAAAAGGTATAATAAAATATTTACAGAAATGTGAGGGGTGTACTCACTTTTGTGAGATACTGTACATAAGTGGTCCATATAGTGAGGTTGATGTTGATTCATTCACTTTAAGGTCATTACAGAGGACAAGGAGACACTCTTTATGTCAGGAGGAAAGGAGATTTAATCTCCAAAAATGGAAAGACTTCTTCACAGTAAGAGCTGTGAAAATGTGGAATAGACTCCCTCAATATTTGGTTCTGTCCAGCTAAGTAGATTGTTTTTAAAAAGGCCTGGATTCTTTCCTAAATTAACATAATAAAACTGGATACTAACATTTATTCTGTAGGTAAAGTTGATCCAGGGAACATGCTGATGCCTCTTGTAACTGTAATGTAATATTTATATATCCTTAAATTACCTCTGGTTAATTTCTTCCTCACTTTGATATTTTTTCTAATTGTTTTATTTATTTATTTATTTTTTGCCACATCAGTGCATTGTTATCTGGGGAATGTTACTTCAACTTTACAGTTCAGTGTCTTCGCTTATGTCTTCACATCATTGTGGCTTAATTAATATTTCCAGAAAAAAAGAAAGAAAAGCAAACAAGGAAGAAACCAAACAATTACATTACTTTCAACCATTGTTCTCCCCCCCTAATTTATCTATCCCCAATCGTTACCCTTCCCAGTCCCCCAGATCCATTACCTCCCCTTACCCCCCCCCACCCTGTTAAGTCTCCCCCTTACTTAATCATACTTCCTTCTGTATCTTCTCTCCTACTCCCCTACTCTCCCTTGACACTTATCAGATCTTCAGCTGCTAATTTTTCAATTATCTCGCCTGTCTAGTTTCTTTAATTATTTTGGGGCCTCTATCTAAATACCACACACCACTCCTGCCCTTATTGAATAGCTATATTTTACCCACTTACCTCATGTCATTTCAAAAGCTTCCAATCCCAACCCTTCACTAAACCTCAAATATTCTAAATAGTATATTTCATTAACTTTGCCGAACCACTCCTGTATTGAGGGACTTCTTTTATCCTGCCAGTGTCTAGGTATGAGACTTTTGGCTACATTTATAAGGTGGGGTAACAATGACTTCAAATATATTTTCGTGGACATTTCACTCCCATGGAACAAGCAAATCTGGGGATCAATTGTTTTATTTATGTGTTCTTACCATTTGAGTATAAACTTCAACACTTTGTCATTTTTTCTTGTTATGAAAGTGTCATTAAAAGATTAAAAATATGTAAAACTTTTAATTTAATTTGATTCCCACTATGTACCAGAATCATTATTTGGGATTATTAAAAAATGAGTTGCTATTTTGTTATTTTCTGTCTCTTTCTTTTTTTGGATTTCCTGACATTTTGGTAAACATTCTCTTCTGGATGACAATATAGTAACAAGTTTCTTGTTTGGGTCATTAAACTAAACCTTGGTGCTGTGGAGTAATGGTTCCTCTGTATTACTGGTGTCCAGGAAGTGATATGGAAATCAGTAGAGGATTATGTGCAACTTATCTGTCCCTTAATTTGCTAAATTCTGCCAGGTTCATGGTAAACTGATGTTATGAACCTCCTACTTATGACAGTTCAAAGTTAAAAACACAGATACAAGCATTTAACTCCCCTCATGTTGGAAGGCAAAATGGTTTAATATCCTATTTCTGGAGTTTTCTTTCTGGTTGATACAACCAGGTAACTTGGAAGTTGGAAGTTGAAAGTTGACCCAGCAGGGTGTTGATTCGTGCCCCGGGCAGGGGGGTATGGGAACAAAAGCTTGGCTCCTGACCAACTGGTGTGATAAGATTGAAATCCTTGATTAACACTCTGCAAGCAAGCTTCAAAGAGAACAATGGCTGCCAAGAATACATAAGTTCAAAGGGCTAGCTATCACTGAAGATGACCCAGGTAACATAGCGATGATCGAATACTGCCCCTAGAGGCCAGTACGGCAGGACGGACAGAGAAATAATATTAAAGAAGGCCTGTCTCCTAACTATTTTGGATTGGACAGAAGACTAGATGGGCTGACAATGGGGTGGTGTCTGGGCGGTGTACGAATGGGGTTTAAAACTGCGCACAGAATGGAAAAATCTCTCTGGCCGCTCTTGCTTCAATTAGCCTCTTGGCTCTCTTGCCTAATGGCTCTTGTGCCTCATGGCCCTCTTTTGCCATTTTGAGCCCAGCTGACGAGACAATATCTAGAGGATGACCTGCGTAACATATTATTGATGTTTTGTATTTTATATGATCTGTAATATTTTCCTTTAGTGTTTTATGCTAGCATTTCCTATTTTCTTGGAAAATAAATAAGACGTTGTTTTACCAAGCAGTGTATTTGTTTTCATAGCTAACCTTATATCATTGTACTATCAACAGTAACATTATCAGAGTTTCACTAGACTAGCTAACTATAGGAATAGACAAGTTAATACGTATATGGAATAAATAGAGGATAATAATATTTAGTTCAATATTTACTTCAATTGGCACCCCAGAAGGCGTGTGGAATTTATTTCTGCACAGAATCCAAACCCTAATGTATTTTTGTCTTGAGTCCCTATAAGCTAATAAGTGCTCAAGCCTTCTCTACTGTGGACAAGATTCACGCTGGTTCACGAATTCTGAAGCCCTGCTTGAGTGGTCCTGAAAGTTCTATGAAATATTTCATCAGTGAGCGAATGCGCATCTGGTGAGATTTTTGGCTGGTATATATGTATGTGTTAACGTTTATTGTATTGCTAATGCAAATTGTTTTAGGCCTGTGTAGCTGGTCAAGTGTGACGGTGAGTGAGCAGCTGATCACCCTTGGGTAACTGATGTAGCCTGAAGAATAAGAGGGCTAAAATCAGTGGTAATGAGTAGATAGTAAGGCATTGATTAAGATTGTGCTCCTCCTTGTGTGGTGTGGAATTACAAGTCAGAGTTAGCTTTTAAACAGCTTTATCTGTGTGTTTGTCTGTGTAAGCAACTGCTGTGTATAGACTGGTTAAGCACTCTTCAGTGTGGGCTAATTAGCACATTGATGGAACTCATTGAAATGTTTCTTAAAAACATGCCTGTGTAAATTTCAACACCGTGGCAGAAAACAATTTAACGCTCCAATTCAATTATTTATTGAGACAATGTAATAATCATAATGATGAGATAAAACATAAACCGTCTTTGAAGAAAGGCAGGAGAGCGAGAATGGCCAATGTTGTATGCATGTTATTGAAAATGAGAGACATTGCTATAGGAAAAGAAAGGCAATGGTATACTGAGAGAAAGCAATTGATGGAGCAGGTACGAAGTGTAACTTAGAATATATTAACAATGGTTGCAAAGGCAGATGCAAATGTTTGTGATCACATTGAACAATTGTTGACTGATAAATGTATATTGGAACAGAATATGAATGAATTAGAGGAAATGTGTAAACGAAAAGAAAGTTGTATTGTCTCTTTGAATCAAAGAGAGGCTGAGACTGAGCGTAGTATAATAATGCTTAGGGGAATTACATGAAGCCCAGTCTGCCATATTGGAGTTATCCCCCTGCACATGCTCAGTGCTTAGCAGATATAAAAGCTCTAGAAAAACACGTATGAAAGCCAAATGCTATTGTTGCTGCAAGTGATGTTGCCATCGTAAGAATCAATGTTGGAGATCTGAATGAGGAATATTTTTAATAAAAGTGTGGAAACTGTACTTGAAATTGATTCAGGAGTTGAAATGGAAAGCGAGCCTCATCTTTTCAAGAGCAGTAACACAGTGACAGTGGGGACTTCTGATGAGTCCATTGCTAGTGACTACTCCTCAGACAATGAAAGTGTAAAGCATGTAGACTCCAAATCATATTTTTGTTATGCAGCAATGTGAGTCTCAATCGCCATTTACTCAGAGAAGGGCCTAGGCAGGGAGACCAGCTCTCAAATGTTTGTTTGTAAAAAGGAGGATCACATTGCTAGGTATTGTTTGGTGGCTAATAATGATATGCAAAGGAAATCACACAACCCTAAAACTACACCAAGGCGTTATGAAGTTTATTCTGCGAGATGGGGTAGCAATCCAAGGCATAGAGGCCATACTAATCAAACCCATTTCCCTTTTAAAACCCAAATGCGGAGATTACAAACTGAAAATAGTCAGTTAAGGCAGGAAAAGCTTCATTATGTAGAACAACTGAATAAACTCAAAATGAAGGTAGCCACATGTTCATTCAAATATAGCATTGGGGGAAACAATGTTAGCAACCATTAGTGAGCTACATGGAGGTTAACAATCTTCTGGTTAATATTTCTTTGCTATAAATAAGGTTTTATGTGAGTTTCAGAGATCTGGCCTTCACTTTTAGAATATTATAGAGGACCTTGGTGTATTTTTAATATTTTCAAGGATAAGCCTCTGGATTTATATTTATTATTATTTTTATCATTTTGTTTTGGTTTTTCTTATTTTTATTTTTAATTTTTAATTTTGATTTTTTCCCTCATTTTGATATTTTATTTTTTTAATGAGTATTATGTTATTTTATTTTTTTTTCTCTTATTTTTTTTATTTTTTATTTATTTATTTGTTTATTAATTTATGTTATTTTTGTTTTGTTCAGGTGGGAAAATTGTTAGGTTTAGTCCACCTGAAAGGGGGGTCATTGGCTATGCCCTCAAGTAGCTGAAAGGAGGGTCATTGGCTATGCCCTCAATTAGCAGCTGAATACATTTTGTAAGACAAGAGTTGGTAGGAAGCCATTTTAGCCACTAGAGTTATTGTAGTTTTTTCTTTGTTTTTATTTTTATTCAGGTGGAAAAAGTTCCAAAATGTTTAGGTTTTGTACACCTGAAATTGGAGTTAGTGCATAGGTCTTATGTAACAGATAAATGCATTGTTTTTTTAGCGTTTAAAATGAGAATATTTGAGAAGCAACATTCACTTTCATTTTTTATTTTTGCTCTTACCATGGGGATCCATTTTAGTGTGCGTTCATCCTTACAAAATCATGGTTGTTTGATAATTTGTTCAGAGTTGCAGAAACCAGGAATACTAAGTTCCTGGGTTCCAAGGAGGGGACTATAAGTAAACATAGGAAGCGAGTAGATATTGTGCATAAGAATTTGATTCTGCTCTTGTTTTTCACTTCCAGAGTCCTGGTGGAGGGAGATTGGAGAGGTCTCTGGAACATGGATGACAGATGTTCATCTGGTTGGCAGTTTGTCTGTGGCATACCACACCGCAAATTTGTTCTGACAAACATTCAGTGGAGAAGGGACAAATGACAAGATTTAGATTAATAATTGCAATATAAAATTTATTTTTCTTATGGACAATTTAGCGCTAATGCTGAATCTGAAAGACTGTGCCCATCAACAAGACTTGTGAAACATTTTGCCGGAGTCTATCCTGTAATTTATGAACGCAAATGTACTGTGAATAAATGTGCAATGTGTTGGAGGTTGGGGAAGGAATATAACCTATCCAATCCTTCAGAACACGAAATGTAGAATATGTTTTTTTTTTTTTTTTTTTTGAGGCAGGAATAGAAAGAAGGAAATCATGTTTTTTTAATGTGTTACATGTATTGGCATAACTAATTTAATATGGTTCAGGAGGCTGGCGCTTATGCATAGTAAGGTGTCTGTTGGTCAGACTAGAGGGTGCCAGGTGACACATCAATGGGGTGGAAATTTCCTTGTGGCGGTAGTGTCTCAATCTTAGCAGTCCTACAGAGAGATTCTCAGTTACTGGACAAGTGGGACACCAGAACTGGATATGGGGGAGATAGGCCTGATTGAGGTCTCACCTGAGAGGTTGGAACCTTGCACAGGTATTGCCAGTGACTACACACAGAAACATGCCCCATCAGAGAAAGGGGAACCAATGCTGGCTACCAAGATACAGTATGCCTTCACCACATGGCGCTTCAACATCTCACAATGGTTGATAAATACCTATTACCCTATATGTGCTGAGTATACACTGAATCAAGTGAGGTCATTGTACCAGTGGCTTACTCTCAGAGATGTGTGGACCCGGAATGAGGTTCATTGAGGACACTTATTTCTGAGGAATAACCGAAAGAGGAGGGGTGTGTTCAACACTATATTGGGGGGAATAGGAGCTGGGATGAGTGTTATGAATGAAGTGGACATTCGTATCCTGAGGAACAAACTCTCAGTCAAAGCTTCAGACAATAAGTGGGGCTTTGTTATTCAGAGATTGGTGGCATCCTTAATGACATTTAACAAAGTCACATAAATACCCAGCTTAAAGTGGCTCAGGATTTTGTCCACCATGTTGAGAGGTTGGTGGAGAGTGTGACAGTACAGGACAGATATCTGTCACGGGCTCTGGCGTGCACGTGTGCACGCAGACCATCTTCAAGCTGATTGTACAGTCTCTGTATGAGGGGCAATGGCCTTATGAGTTGGCATCACAGCTCAGTAAGACTTTGCCAAAAAACATTGCTTACACTAATCCAAGGTGGTGGTCGAATAGCTGGATGGGCTGTGCTAGTTTAGATTATGAGAGATGTTATGATTCCTCATTGATCCCTTGTACAGAAGTGCAGATTCCGTCTGTATATTTGGTGGTATCAATGGGCTTACTGACTGGGGATTCTATCTTGTTGCACCTGAGCTTAAATTACCCACATGTGATCAGAGAGGATGGAAGCTGGAGGCAAGTTGATATTTCCCTCTGTCGAAGGCATGACCATGATGTCCTTTGCATGCCAGGTCAATACACGGTGGTGAGCGAGAAATTTTGGGAACATATTTCACTCTGTGTGCTGGATGGAGAGATCATTGCTGTGAAGGAAGCACCTGGGTATTATTTGGGACATAGACCAGTTTGTTTCTTTGTCCTAAAGGATACCGATGTAACGTTAGTCATGGAACTAGGGAGTTCTTTGAACCTAAAGATAGATAGAGGTGCATGGTATACCATGGGCATGGTCTCTGAAATCCAGGCATAGGGATGGAATTTTGTGGTTTTATCATTGTTTCAGGTTTATATATGTTGTTAGACTCAAAATTTATATAGGAAGCTCTCACATTTATCTATGTAAGTTGAGGGACGAATTAACGGTAATGTCAGGAAAGGTTCCACCTGCTGGTGGCGCTCCAGACCTTTTGCTTGCAGTACTGGTGTCCACCAGTGGGTGTCTCCTGGCAGTCTGGAACTGTAAGGAAAGGTTTCACCTGCAGGTGGGAATATCTGATCCTTGGGCAATAGTACTGGCGTTCACCAGCGGGTGTTTCTCTGCAGTGTGGAGCCAACATTATCTCCTGCGATCAGACGTCACCTGAGACTGATTGCAGAAGATGTGTATTAATACCCGGCAAACACACACACATACTTGCCTTGGTATTGTTCTTGTTCCCTGACATGTACCTGTGTTCTCTGAACCTGACTCTGAACCTGGAACCTGTACCTGTACCTGTACCTGTCCCTCCTGTGATCCTGTTATCTTGTACCCTTGCCCTGCAGCCTGACCCTGTCCACCTTCTCCCTGTCCTGTTTGCGCCTTGCCCACATCTGCTGATCTCCTGTTGATGACCCTGGCCTGGCTACGTGTACAATTTTGGTATTTCCCATCTATTGAATATATCTGTTTACTGTTGTTATTTGTGGGTCTCTGTCTGGTAGTTGGATTGTTGCACTGTGTTGTATTGGAGGTGTTTGTACTTATATTTTCACTTATCTTAATAAATTACACTATTTTCACTTTACATGCGTTTGGTTTCCTCTGTTGCTGTCCACACAGTTCTGGTCACACCTGTTCATTACAGAGTACCAAGGTCATCCCTGACCAGAAGCGGCTGCACAGAGGAACCATCCTGGTTCTGTTTAATTTGCTGAAATGAATTCTGATGATATTGCCTATTATTCTCTGCTGGCGTCAGAGAGTGGTGAATATTGCCGCCAGACATTGAAAGAGTGGACCAGTGACCAGCTGCTAGAGAGTATTTGATTAGCTCACTCCCTGGTTGATCAGGGCTATATGCTGTTTGGGGATGTTCAGCCTTTAATTCAAATGTGTGCAGAGCTAGCCCTGTCCTATATTCTAAAAGGGCCGTGATGATTTCTCTCCCACTTTCAGTGTTAATCAGGTGGAGTCTCTAGTGTGGCTTTTGGAGGATGACTCTGCATACTTTTTTAAGCGCTATTCAGCTTGTCCTCAACAGGTGCTAATAGAATGTATTAACTCAGTACAGACCCTTATTAGACAGGCAGCATGTGAACCGTATTTTTGTTCAACCAGTGCTCCAAGCATGGTCTGATATAATGCACTCAGCGTCTCACAACAATCCATTTCTGCTACCAGACACCTGCCTGCCCAAAAGTTTTTCCCTCCATCACCCACGGCAACCTCAGTCTCAGCCCAATACACTTTGCTTCCAACCAAATATCAGTACCCTATTTCTACTTGCTGGATCTATCATGACTTTAATCCACCTGCCTCTTCTCTGCTGCCTACAACAACCCCACAAAAATTTCCTCTAGCCACTGTTCCCTCTTCCTTACCATATTCCAGCCCTCTTATCCAATCTGTTTCACCCCTTATTTACAACCCTGCAGTCACCTACAGAGCTTCAGTAGCAAAACCAAAGAAAAAACTGAAGTTCTTTCTGACCCATACGATCCTGCCATTAACCCAACCTGCCTCGACACCAGCCAACCCGCTCCAGTCTACCTCCATGATCACCAATGGGGTCAAATTAGTCTCTGATGGTACTGAACCTAAAGACCCACCTAACCCTGGCAACTTCTTGCCTGCTGTCCAGCCTGATGATAGAGTGCCCGTGTTCCAGCCTGAAATTCTGGTGTCCATGTTCCAGCCTGAAGTTCCGGTGACCATGTTCCAGCCTGACGTTCCAGTGCTCATGTTCCTGCCTGAAGTTTTGGTGCCCGTGTTCCAGCCTGAAGTTCCAGTGCCCGTGTCCCAGCCTGATGTTCCATTGCCGTGTTCCAGCCTGAAGTTCCGGTGCCCGTGTCCCAGCCTGAAGTTCTGGTGCCCGTGTCCCAGCCTGAAGTTCAGGTGCCCGTTACCCAGCCTGTGGAGCCGGTACCCGTTACTCAGCCTGTGGGGCCGGAGCCCATTACCCAGCCTGTGCAGCCAGTGCCCGTTACCCAGCCTGTGGGGCTGGTGCCCATTACCCAGCCTGTGGAGCCGGTGCCCTCTACTCGTTGTCCTTCACCCGGCCTGTTGAGCCAGTACCCATCATCGGGCTTGCTGAGTCAGTTCTCGTCACCCTGCTTGCTGAGCCAGTGCCTGTTACCCAGCCTACTGGGCCGGTGCCCGTTACCCAGCTTGTTGAGCCAGTGCCCATTACCCAGCCTGCTGATATGGTGCTCGCTGCCCGGCCTGATGTTTTAGTGTCTGCCGTCCGGCCAGATGACCCAAAACCTGCTACCCAGCCAGATGACCCAGAACCTTCTGCCCAGACAGACAACCCGGAGCCTGCTACCCAGCCAGATGACCCAGAACTTGCTTCCCAGCCAGATGACCCAAAGTCTGCTGCCCAGCCTGATGTGCCTCTGTCCCCTGCCCAGCCTGATGTGCCTCTGTCCGCTGCCCAGCCTGATGTGCCTCTGTCCGCTGCCCAGCCTGATGTGCCTCTGTCCGCTGCCCAGCCAGATGTGCCTCTGTCCGCTGCCCAGTCTGATGTGCCTCTGTCTGCTGCCCAGACTGATTTGCCTCTGCCTGCTGCCCAGTTTGATGTGCCTGCTGCCCAGTTTGATGTGCCTGCTGCCCAGCCTAATGTGCTTCTGTCCGCTGCCCAGCCTGATGTGCCTCTGTCTGTTGCCCAGCCTGATGTGCTTCTGTCTGCTACCCAGCCTGATGTGCCTCTGTCTGCTGCCCAGCCTGATGTGCCTCTGTCTGCTGCCTTGCCTGATGTGCCTCTGTCTGCTGCCCAGCTTGATATGCCTCTGTCTTCTGCCCAGCCTGATGTGCCTCTGTCCACTGCCCAGCCTGATGTGCCTCTGTCCACTGCCCAGCCTGATGTGCCTCTATCCACTGCCCAGCCTGATGTGCCTGTGCCCGCTGCCCAGCTGGATGTGCCTGTGCCTGCTACCTAGCTTTATGTGCCTGTGCCTGCTGCCAAGCTTAATGTGCCTGTGCCTGTGCCTGCTGCCCAGCTTGATGTGCCACTGCTCGCTGCCCAGATCTTTGTGCCTGTGCCCGCTGCCGAGCTTGATGTGCTCTCTGCCCAACTTGATGTGCCTGTACCTGCTGCCCAGCTTGATGTGCCTGTGCCCGCTGCCCAGCTCAACGTGCCTGTGCCTGCTGCCCAGATTGACATGCCTGTGCCTGCCAGACTGCTCTATGTGCCTGTGCCTGCTGCCCAGGTCTACGTGCCTGTGGCTGCTGCCCAGCTTGACATGCCTGTGTCTGCTGCCCAGCCCCATGTGCCTGCTGCCTGCTGCTCAGCTCGACATGCCTGCTGCCTGGCTTGATGTGCCACTGCCTACTGCCTAGCTTGAGGTGCCTCTGCCCACTGCCCGGCTTAAAGCCATGGACCTTTTTAATGGCCAGTTTGATATTCCTCTTTCCACTCACTGGCTTGATGCCATGGACTTTTTTCACCAGCAGCTAGTTGGAGCGTCCTGAGGCCGCTCCTTCGAGGAGGAATCATGAATGGTTCCACCTGCTGGTGGCACTTCAAAACCTTTTTCTTACAGTACTGGTGTCCACCAGTGGGTGTCTCCTGGCAGTCTGGAACTGTCAGGAAAGGTTTCACCTGCTGGTGGCACTATCTGATTCTTGGGCCGCAGTACTGGCATCCACCAGCGGGTGTTTCTCGGCAGTGTGGAATCTACAATATCTTCTGTGATCAGGCGTCACCTGAGAATGTATATTAATAACCGGCAAACACACACTTGCCTTGGTATTGTCCTTGCGCCCTGACCTGTACCTGTCTTCTCTGAACCTGATCCTGACTCTGAACCTGGAGCCTGAACTTGTCCCTCCTGTGATCCTGTTACCTTGTACCCTTGCACAACGTTTCTATCAACATGACTACTATTTTTATTATGCCTCAATGTGCATGATTTATGTATTGTATATTATGATGCAATATATTATTATTATATTATTACTCATGAACTGATGTCTATGCATTTCTTTGATTAGCAATTCTCTATGGCTATACATCTTATAAGCCCCTTAAGGGGTGGTGACAGTTTATTTAATATAAGGTATCCTAGACTTTTTCAAAGACCTACCCATGCCTCATTTAAAGTCCCACTACCCCTCTCTTTTGCTTTTTAATGCTTATACAGGGATGGAGACATGGTTATGGTAACTGTGAGGCCCAATCAGGTCAACTGCTTTACTTCTCCCTGTCCTGTTTGCTCCTTGCCCCCATCTGCTGATCTGATGTTGATGACCCTGGCCTGGCTACGTTTACGACTTTGGTATTTCGTATCTATTGTATATACCTGTTTACTGTTGTTATTTGTGGGTCTCTGTCTGATAGTTGGATTGTTGTGCACTGTGTTGTATTGGAGGTGTTTGTACTAATATTTTCACTTATCTTAATAAATTACACTATTTTTACTTTACATGCATTTGGTTTCCTCTGTTGCTGTCCACACAGTTCCTGTCACACCTGTTCATGACAGGTAAGGTCTATTCGTACGAGTTAGAGGCTTTGCTGCCAATTCAGAGTTCTGAAGTACTGCTGACTAGGAATGAGCCGAACACCCCCCTGTTCGGTTCGCACCAGAACATGGGAACAGGAAAAAAGTTTGCTCGAACACGCGAACACCGTTAAAGTCTATGGGACACGAACATGAATAATCAAAAGTGCTAATTTTAAAGGCTTATATGCAAGTTATTGTCATAAAAAGTTTTTGGGGACCTGGGTCCTGCCCCAGGGGACATGGATCAATGCAAAAAAAAGTTTTAAAAACGGCCGTTTTTTCAGGAGCAGTGATTTTAATAATGCTTAAAGTCAAACAATAAAAGTGTAATATCCCTTTAAATTTCGTAGCTGGGGGGTGTCTATAGTATGCCTGTAAAGGGGCGCATGTTTCCCGTGTTTAGAACAGTCTGACAGCAAAATGACATTTCGAAGGAAAAAACTCATTTAAAACTGCATGCCCTCAACATTGGGAGGGTGCTTTGGGGTAGCCCCCCAAAACACCTTGTCCCCATGTTGATGAGGACAAGGGCCTCATCCCCACAACCGTGGCCGCTGGTTGTGGGGGTCTGCGGGCGGGGGGCTTATCGGAATCTGGAAGCCCCCTTTAACAAGGGGACCCCCAGATCCCGGCCCCCCCCTGTGTGAAATGGTAAGGGGGTACTTACCCCTACCATTTCACTAAAAAAGTGTCAAAATAGTTAAAAATGACAAGAGACAGTTTTTGACAATTCCTTTATTTAAATGCTTCTTCTATCTTCCTTCATCTTCTTCATCTTCTGTTTCTTCTGGCTCTTCTGGTTCTTCCTCCGGTGTTCTCGTCCAGCATCTCCTCCGCGGCGTCTTCTATCTTCTTCTCCTCGGGCCGCTCCGCACCCATGGCATGAGGGGAGGCTCCCGCTCTTCTCTTCATCTTCTTCTTCATCCTCTTCTCTTCTTCATCTTCTTCATCTTCTTCATCTTCTTCATCTTCATCTTCTCTTCTTAATTTTCTTCTGCGGGCCGCTCCGCATCCATGCATGGAGGGAGGCTCCCGCTGTGTGACGGCGTCTCCTCGTCTGACGGTTCTTATATAACGGGGGGCGGGGCCACCCGGTGACCCCGCCCCCCTCTGACGCACGGGACATAACGGGATATCCCTGTGGCATTCCCCGTGACGTCACAGGGAAGTCCCGTCAAGTCACCGTGCGTCAGAGGGGGGCGGGGTCACCGGGTGGCCCCGCCCCCCATTATTTAAGAACCGTCAGACGAGGAGACGCCGTCACACAGCAAGAGCCTCCCTCCATGCCAGCATGGCTGCGGAGTGGCCCGGAGAAGAAATGAAGAAGGAAGAAGAGATGAAGAAGAAGAAGATGAAGAAGAGAAGAGGATGAAGAAGAAGATGAAGAGAAGAGCGGGAGCCTCCCCTCATGCCATGGGTGCGGAGCGGCCCGAGGAGAAGAAGATAGAAGACGCCGCGGAGGAGATGCTGGACGAGAACGCCGGAGGAAGAACTAGAAGAGCCAGAAGAACCAGAAGATGAAGAAGATGAAGGAAGATAGAAGAAGCATTTAAATAAAGGAATTGTCAAAAACTGTCTCTTGTCATTTTTAACTATTTTGACACTTTTTTAGTGAAATGGTAGGGGTAAGTACCCCCTTACCATTTCACACAGGGGGGGGCGGGATCTGGGGGTCCCCTTGTTAAAGGGGGCTTCCAGATTCCGATAAGCCCCCCGCCCGCAGACCCCCACAACCACCGGCCACGGTTGTGGGGATGAGGCCCTTGTCTTCATCAACATGGGGACAAGGTGTTTTGGGGGGCTACCCCAAAGCACCCTCCCAATGTTGAGGGCATGTGGCCTGGTACGGTTCAGGAGGGGGGGGGCGCACTCTCGTCCCCCCCTCTTTTCCTGCGGCCTGCCAGGTTGCGTGCTCGGATAAGGGTCTGGTATAGATTTTTGGGGGAACCCCACGCCGTTTTTTTTTTTTTTTTTGGCGCGGGGTTCCCCTTAAAATCCATACCAGACCTGAAGGGTCTGGTATGGAATTTAGGGGGAACCCCACGTCATTTTTTTTTAAAATTTTGCCCGGGGTTCCCCTTAATATCCATACCAGACCTGAAGGGCCTGGTATGGAATTTAGGGGGACCCCCCCACGTCATTTTTTTTTTTTTTAATTTTGGTTCGGGGTTTCCCTGTGGGGAATTCCCATGCCGTTTTTATCAATGAACTTTTATGTGTATTGTCGGACCGGCAATTCATTAATAGCCGCGGTAGTTTTAAATGAGTTTTTTCCTTCGAAATGTCATTTTGCTGTCAGACTGTTCTAAACACTGGAAACATGCGCCCCTTTACAGGCATACTATAGACACCCCCCAGGTACGAAATTTAAAGGGATATTACACTTTTATTGTTTGACTTTAAGCATTATTAAAATCACTGCTCCTGAAAAAACGTCAGTTTTTAAAACTTTTTTTTGCATTGATACATTTCCCCTGGGGCAGGACCCGGGTCCCCAAACACTTTTTATGACAATAACTTGCATATAAGCCTTTAAAATTAGCACTTTTGATTTCTCCCATAGACTTTTAAACTTGCGAACAGCCAATGTTCGAGTCGAACATGAGTTCGACTCGAACTCGAAGCTCATCCCTACTGCTGACATGCCAGAATTGCGGTAGAAAAGGCAACTTTGAGCAAGCCTGCCTAATCCAGACCCGTATCTACAGTAAAGAGTTAAAGGAGGTTGGGAGTGGGATGCTTAATTTGGTAGGTAACATATATATGCATATATTATGGTAATTGGTTGATTTGTGTGATGGTATAGTTTGACATATGTGTATATTTTGTTAGTAATATGGGTGAGTAAGGCCCTCCTCGAGGTTCTGGTTAATATGTTGCTCTGAGTGTTTGCTGGTGAATGGTGAATGAATGGACCCCCCTTGCCTGTATTGCACCCGTTCTGAAGATCCCAGAAAGGAGAAAACACAGAATGTTGCTGAAGAATGATGGTGGTGTGTCACTCAGGGCCAAAGCAGCACATGTTGGAAAGCGCAACACGTTAATACAGTCATGGACTGTTCCATAGGAGCTGTTTCTGAAGCACATGTTGGGAAGCGCAACACGTTAAGACAGTTATGGACTGTTCCATAGGAGTCGTGTATGAAGAACGGTGATATGCACCCTTTAGGCGCAAAGGTGTATTTGTTGGAAGGCAACATGTTGGAAGGCAACATGGTTTCATATTTCTGGAGTTTTCTTTCTGGTTGATACAACTCGGTGACTTAAGTTGGAAGTTGAAAGTTGACCTAGCAGGGTGTCGATTCATGCCCCGGGCAGGGGGGTATGGGAACAAAAGCTTGGCTCCTGACCAACTGGTGTGATAAGATTGAAATCCTTGATTAACACTCTGTAAGCAAGCTTCAAAGACAACAACGGCTGCCAAGATGACTACATAAGATCAAAGGGCCAGCTATCACTGAAGATGACCCAGGTCACATAGCATTGATTCATGGGCGAATACTGCCTAGAGGCCACTACAGCAGGACAGACAGAGAAATAATATTAAACAATAACTGCCTCTTAACTATTTTGGATTGGAAAGAAAACTAGATGGGTTGGCAATGGGGTGGTGTCTGGGCAGTGTACGAATGGAGTTTAAAACTGCACACAGAATGGAAAAATCTCTTTCTGGCCTCTCTTGCTTCTTTTAGCCTCCTGACTCTCTTGCCTGATGGCTCATGCTTCATGGCCCTCTTTTGCCATTTTGAGCCCAGCTGACGAGACAATATCTAGAGGACGACCTACATAACGTATTATTGATGTTTTGTATTTTATATGCTCTGTAATATTTTCCTTTAGTGTTTTATGTTAGCATTTCCAATATCTTGGGAAATAAATAAGACGTTGTTTTACCAAGCAGTGTGTTTGTTTTCATAGCTAACCTTATATCATTGTACTATCAACAGTAACATTATCAGAGTTTTAATAGACTAGCTAACTACAGGAATAAATAAGTTAATATGTATATGGAATAAATAGAGGAAATCCACAACCACCGACCTTATATTTAGTTCAATATATTTATTTCACCTCATCAGTTCATACCTCACAGTCCCTACTTTTTGTTTCACCAGCCCCTCCCCTAAGGACGGGCCAGGATGGAGCTGTCAGCAAGGAGAGATAGGCAAGACAGACACACCACACCGCACGCCGTACCAGCGATTTGGTTCTCATATACAAAGCCCTGAATAGGATGGTGCACTCACGCACCTACACCATGTGAGTACCCCTAGGAAGGGAATGTTTACTTTTTAATAAAAGCCTTTACAATATTACACTATGGAGCTTTTCTCTTTTATTTATGATTTGGAATGCTACTGATTGAGCAAGTTTGAAATCAGCACCTGCATATCGTTAGAGCCCAGGAGTGGCTCCCAAGCGTGTTTTGGCATAGTTAAGGTACTGTGTCACATGCTCTGAGGTGAGCGTATAGTCTTTTGGGGATCACCGGAGAGCACTGAAGCATGTTATATGTTCTGCACTGTTTTTGATGAGCATGATGAAAAGCCCTTTTGATGGACACTGGATCTGTGCACTTAGTATATAATTTTGATGAACGTTTATGGTTTTTACATATCAATTTGGTGAAGGAGTGGATACTCTCTCTAACCTGAGTTTACACTTGTATTTTTAGTATTTTCTGCATGTTGCACTTTATTTATTGTATCACAAAATAATGTTTCACGGATTATAATAGAGTTTTAGGTATATTCTTTTGATAGTTATGCACTTTATATAATTATTTATTTTTAATATTGTATTATTTATTTTCCTAGCGCAAATGCAATTTTAATTTTGATTGTTATCTGCACGAGTATGAAACGTGGTTAGCATTTGCAGCTTGGTTACGCTACGCGATTACTTTATTGGTATTATTCCATTGGTGGCTCGCAAGATCCATTTTGGTCTTTTCTGAAGTACTGTAACTGTGGGCACTATATAAATCCTGTATAATGATAATAATAATTAAACTTTTTTTTTTCAAAATAAAGAATACCCTCCCAAATTCACTATTTTATTAAAACACATAAAAAAAGCTCTGCTGGTTTCCTCCATGTAGTGAGAGTTCTATTTGTTTCAGGATAAATGAATAGGCCAATTAATAATTAATAAAATAACACCCCCTTCCCCATATAAACAAATAAAACCCATTAACACAAGGTGGGTGTTTCAAGAAAAGGTCTCACTTTTAGTGGGCCACCTTGAAGCTCTCACTCAGTGCTGAAAGAGGCGGCTGGCTAATTAGGAAAATTAGGCGGTCGTCCAAGGCCTCGCACTCCCAGGGGCCTCCACGGCCGCCTAATTTACCTACCGTATGTGTGGGAGTGAATGGTCGGTGCCCTCAGAGTCTTTAATGTGGGGCAAAAGCCAGCCGTGCGCGCAACTAGTTTTCCCCAGCCACTTGAGCACTGCCTGAGAGCCACCCTGAGTGGCTCCATGTATTCCCCTCCTCTCCTTCTTCCGCGCTCTGAGGATCTCTTACCATGCGCAGACAGAGCTCCGTAATGGAGGACCTGCCAGAGCTGGTGCCTGACGATCATCGAGTTTCAAGGTACTACACATGACACTCCTGCCGGACATTAATAACATCCCATGTTGGGCGCCCCGAAAATCACCGCTGCCAGCCGCATGTGACCTCACTCACACACAGAGCACTGATGATATGTATGCCGTCCGACATATGTATGCAGTCCGACATATGATGCCACCTACTGACCCCTGTCATCATCATTATCCTCCTCATCATCCCCTTTTCCTGGCATCCCACCAGCCTACCCCCTGTTATCATACTTCTTATCATCCCCCTGTACCCCACTGCCAGCTTCCTACCACCCCACCCCTTGTCATCTTCATCCCCCTGTACCCCCTCTGTCAGCTTCCTACCACCCCACCCCTGTCATCTTCACCCCCCTGCACCCCTGTGCCAGCTTTCTACCACCCAACCCCCTGTCATCATCATCCCCCTCATCATCACAATCCCCCTGTCCCTGGTATCCTACCATCCCACCCCCATGTCATCTTCATCCCCCCTGTACCCCACCTCTGACATCCTATCACCCCACCCCCTGTCATCTTCAACCCCCCCAGTACCCCTTTGCTAGCTTCCTTCCACCCAACCCCTTGTCATCTTCATCCCCTATACCCCCTGCCAGCTTCCTAACACCCTACCTACTATAATCATCATCATCCCCATACCCCACCTCTTACATCCAACTATCCTACCCCTATCATCATCATCCCCCGTTCCCCACTACCACCCCATCCACTGTCATCATCATCCCCCTCTGCTAACATCCTACCACCCCACCCCTGTCATCATCACCCCATCATCCCTCTTACCCCACCTCTGGCATCCTACCACCCTGCCTACTGTCATTATCACCCATATCCCTCCTGTACCCCACCTCTGGCATCCTACCACCCTACCCCCTATCATTATAGGGAAGATATGATCTCAGCCTCTCACCCCAGTGCTGCCACCATCACCCTAAACTGCATCCTGTCATCCAACCAACTCTACCCCAACAGTTGCATCACACACCACAATACTGCTCTGCCACCCATTGAGAGGTAATGATGTGCTGTAACCCCTAGAAAACAATCAGTGAGCAGTAATAATGTGCAGTAACCTCTAGCAACCAATAACTGAGTGATAATGATAAGCAGTAACCTTTAACAAACAATCAGTGAACAGCAATAATGTGCAGTAACCTCTAGAAACAAATCAGTGAATGGTAATACTATGAAGTAACCTCTAGCAACCAATCAGTGAGCGGTAATCGTGTGCAATAACCTCTAGCAACCAATAGGTAAGTGATAATGATGTGCAGTATCCTCTAGCAACCAATCAGTGAGCAGTGGTGATGTGCAGTAACCTCTAGCAACCAATGGGTAAGTGGTAATGATGTGCAGTAACCTCTAGCAACCAATCAGTGAGCAGTAATGATGTGCAGTAACCTTTAGCAACCAATCAGTGAGCCTGAAGCAATCAGTGAGTGTGAACCAGATCTTTATGTTAACATTATTAAAGTTTTTTTTTTAGATAATTCTAAGTGCATGTTTGTTTTTTGGGATGTTGGGGTGGAGAGAGAAATTGCTGGGGTGGGGGGCCCAAGAAAATGTTTGTCCAGGGTCCAATCAATAATAAAGATGGCCCTGGGTGACCCCAGGCTGGAGGGGTGAGCGGGGGAAAAGCCATGCAGGTTCCAGCTAGCTGTAACACCCCTTCACACGAAGAACATCTCATCAGTTGCAGGCAATAGCAGGCTCTACTGCCATCCTAGCCTTCGTCCAAAGCCAGCACCACATTGCATGGCAGGAGTTGTAGTTCTCCACACCACACACTAAACTTGGCCCTCCAGTGCCTGCGCTCTGAAGAGACTAAACCTCCCAGAATGCACTGCAAAGCACTCAAAGCGAATGTGTCAGCTTCTCCTGCTTGTAGTAGGGGACAGAGGAGTGTATAGAGGGATCATCTGTCTGCACTCTGTCTGTGGCTGTGGCTCTAGTATTTGGTGGCTGCTGCAGTAATGTGGTGTTACCGTGTTAGCAAGGTGAGAGTTGGCTTGTCATTACCATAATAAGACCATCTCTTGTATCATGTCCGCACAGTCACTAACCATCTCTTGTTTCATGTCTGTAGTCTCTAACCATCTCTTGTATCATGTCTGTGGTCTCTGACCATCCCCTGTATCATGTCTGCAGTCTTTTCTACAGTAATTTCTATCGCTTTATATATTTTTTCCGTTATGGGAGTGAGTGGGGCCTCATGTCTAAGGTTTGCATAAGGCCTCACAAAGCCTAGAGCCGCCTCTGCTGAAAGGTATTTAGCATTCCTTTTTGGAGGTTTTCAAGTGTGTGACTTTCCATGCAAGGGCTACCAGTCTGTATGGCTGGTGTGCCAAACTGGTATTATTTGAAGGGTGAAGTGCAATGGTGTTGTTTACTATAATGAAGGTAAATCAAGAAATGGGGGATTTGGAATGTGACATATTTGACTTTTTAAATCTCTAGCGGGCATTTTAAATGCAAATAGAGCTTTAGTTAAGGTATTTTGCCATTGTCCAACTGATCTTTTAAAAAATTGCCCGACTCTCACGTTTACCCTTTAGTGTAAATTTTTTGGGGTCATTGACCTGAAACAGGTATGAAGGTGATTTTTAGCTTAACCCTAACTTTCCTCACTTTTATAATTTTTCTGGGTAGGTGACTAATATACATTTCATGACAAGTCTGCTTTACTTCCCTTGTATTTTCTACATTTGCATTATGATAAAAGAGGAATCTAGTGAAATATCATGATTTTTAACACCAAATGGATGTGAAATGTTTAAGCAATTATTTCAGCGTGTCTTTTCCCATGAAACTGTTAAATTTAAAAAAAGGTACTTTGTGTTTTAACAAGTAATACTTTAACACTAATTTTAATTTTAGGCAGCAGTGGGAAGTGCTGAATTAATTATGGGCCAACTTTGATGAAATGTAATTTGCAAATTCCGTTTTCTTATTTCAGCAGGAAAAATTTAATAAACTGACAGCCTGAGGTACAGTAAAATATCCACTATCGGCTTCTTAACCGCAATATTGAATTTATTCTTGTGGTACAGTATTTTTTTATGACTTTACTTATAAATTTGTTTTAAATTAATTTAGATAAATTATCAAGACAATTAATTACTTTATAAAATGCCAATAAAACCAACAGTGCTTTACTGAAACACTGAATTATTCACATAATTTCTACCTGTCGTATGAATACGCATGTACACACACACACACACACTCATAGCCACCCAGACACACACAGATGCAGACACGTGCACACAGACACACACATGATTTATACCGATCTCCTTTTTTAGCCTTATTTTCTGTGTATACTCCTGACACTTCAGCGTTTATGTTAAGATTCTGAGGTAACATTGAGCCTAACCTAGTGTTCCTTGTCAACTTCCTGGCATCATACACTATCACTCAGCTCCTGAGTCCAAAATAAAGCTGGCCATTGAGCGATTTTCAAGGAAAGAAAATAGCTTGACTCCCCTAGGCCATTGTTTTCTCCTGGCAGGGGGGTTTGCAGTTGCATGTAAAATCCGACAGGCTGGTCGTACCCAAGGTGATTGATTGGTCAACTTGGGTTCATTCAGCCTTCCCATAAATGGTTCGGATCAGCATGTATCGGCCAAGACTTTTAACCAACTATGGCTGGCTTAACAAAGCCCCACAGCTGTTCTATCTAAATGACAAAGCTTGTAGAATTTACTTGCCTGGGGAGCATAGATATTTTTTAAGAACAACTGGATATTTAAAACAAGGGTTTGATTTATTTACAAAAGAAGGATGTATATAGAAGATAAATACAAACCAAAGGGGAGGGACGGCAAAAGAAAGCATTAGTGGTATTAGGGTGAAATGGAATAGGAATAGATAAATATCCCAACACACTGATTTTCATATTAAACACACCAAGAGTCTGTGATTAATGGATTTTGTTTACTTCAAATGGGTTTTGCATTCCCATACAAGTTTATGGGGATGCAAAACCTGCCTATAGGTGGCCAATGCAGGTCAGAAGGAGATCCACTGCAGGTCAAATTAATTCTGAATGCTCCTAGAAGCATGTCATACTGATACCATCAACAAAAGCCCAAACCCCGTTGACACAGTACTATACATGGGTTCTGGAACCACTTTCATTGACAGGTTCTTGAACCTACTGCTGTCCAGCTTGCCTGTCCTTCCTTACTATCCCTGTAGGAACTTATGCAGATGATGGCTGCCATGATACAGGACCCAAAAAGGTTGACACTAAATGTACTGTGGCAAGAAGAGCCACGTAATCAGAATCTGTCTTGTAAAAACTGTAGGAAAAACGTAACCCACTTTTATTAGTAGTACATTTTAATGTATACAATTGTTCATCATCAGGAGTCAGTGTGTTTCTGCACAGTGGTACAGCTGAATATTCTAAAGATGTTTTATTTGTTAAATAGCTGGGCAATCTTTGTGCCAACTACTGGTGGAAGTCCTGGATTTTTATAAGGCCTCTACAGGAAGCATTTTTTTAAAGGCCTGCTGAAATTTTACTTGTGGTAGGGGTAGCATATATGAATCAACTAGTTTTTTTTTGTTAAATTTTGGAATGCTTTGGTTATTCTTGACCTGCCTTGATTGCATTACAACAACCCACAAATCAAATAAGTGATTAACCAGTCAGGATCTCATTGTTCTCAGTGAGAATTTGCAATCTCTAGTTTGTTGCATACACATGGTTCACTAATTCAGCTTTAGAAATACTGTGTGTTTTCCAAGAAATTTGCCAACTCTCCTCCTGGGCACCACAGTACTTCTAGGGAAAACCATATTGGCTGTGAAGGCAAAGCTATGAGGAGTCCTTAGCTTAGAACCTAAAAAGGGAGCTTACAATTGTCTATTTTGCCTACAATATTTTTTTTTTTGTAAAAAGTATTAAACCTTTGTGTAAATATACCAGGCTCCCAATATGTTGCCTAAATCTTTTAAATTCACCTTTCATTTTTACAAATAATATTGCCATTCCCCACTGTGCATGAATTTTCATCTGGGCTGTCCAATCCCAATTCTTCCCCAAATATTTTCCCTAGGTAATAAAAATAAAATAAAAAGGCATACAATTCATAATCCATGTATAAAAATCGATTTACACTATATTACCAAAAGTATTGGGACACCAGCCTTTACACGCACATGAAATTTAATGGCATCCCAGTCTTAGTCCGTAGGGTTCAATATTGTGTTGCTTACCCTTTGCAGCTATAACAGCTTCAACTCTTCTGGGAAGGCTGTCCACAAGGTTTAGGAGTGTGTCTATGGGAATGTTTGACTGTTTTTCCAGAAGCCGCATTTGTTAGGTCAAGCACTGATGTTGGACGAGAAGGCCTGGCTCGCAGTCTCCACTCTAATTCATCCAATTGTTGTTGGAGTTGAAGTGCAGGCCAGTTAAGTTCCTCCACCCCAAATTCGCTCATCCATGTCTTTATGGACCTTGCTTGCGAGCCAGGACTTTTCGTCCAACATCAGTGCCTGACCTCACAAATGCACTTTTGAAAGAATTGTCAAACATTCCCATAGACACATTTATAAACCTTGTGGACAGCCTTCCCAGAAGAGTTGAAGCTGTTATAGCTTCAAAGGGTGGGCCAACTCAATATTGAACCTTATGGACTAAGACTGGGATGCCATTAAAGTTCATGTGCATGTAAAGGCAGATGTCCTAATACTTTTAACAATATAGTGTATATTAAACCAGATTTTAAAACAAAGTCCAAATATCCCATATATCAGTGAAACTGAATTGCATCAGTGAAAGTGAATTGTAAAGTGAATAATCCTCGCCAGTTTCCACTTGATGTCTCCTCCCATGGATTCCGTTTCCACCACCCTAACAAGTGTGAACTCTTACCCTCTTACTCTGGAGGGTTACTCTCTTACTCTGGAAGGTTCTAGCTGTGATTCACAAGGGGTCATGTTGGACCTCTGCAGAAATACTAATGCTTCCACAGATAGAGAGGAGTCCTGCTCTGTAGCATGCTGGAAAGGGAAAGGTTGCGGGTGCTTTCCAAGTAAAATAAAACTTAAGACTTTGAACACCTTTTTGTTTTGATGCACCTGGAATGTATTAGCTGTTTTAACCACTTGCTGACTGCCCCATGGCACATTTACTGTTACAGGGCAGCCACGCTTTGCAGAATCATGAAATTTAAAAAGAAGGGCACGAGATGCGGGACTTTGCATGAAGCACACGGAAGCAGATAAATTAATTGGGTGAAAGACAGCTTTTAATTGGTTCAAATTGTCATATAATTTCATATTTAATTGTTATGCATTTTGCTATATATCAATATTTTTACATTTCATTAGAACCAAATATTGCACAGTAATTAACATTCCAAGAAGGAAATTACATATATTTACAAATACATGGAGTAGTTGATGCACATTTACACATATTGCAGTTGATATCTGTACAGATTAGTGACCTACTGAAGTATCCCTTGTGGGAGATGGAAAGAGATGAAAAAGGTTAAAAGGAACGTCCATATAAAGTTGATGAATATATACACATATTGGTAGTTATTAGCTCTACGTGTTTCAGGGCCTTATAGCCACTCATCAGGAGCAAAACCGTAGTGATCATCTACAAATAGGAAAAACAATCATATTTAAATGATCTAAGGGAATTGTGGGAAAAAGTGGGCAAATATAGGATATGAGAGACCCGCCCATATATACATTTAGCCCACAAACTTACGTATACATCTGCACAATGGTGCTGCAGCCATGAGAACCACAGACCAGCCAAAAACGCCACATCCGGGAGCTGAGGGGGCATAACAGGGCAACAGCAGCCAACACAAACAGCGCCCCAATTTGATCAAATAGTATGAAGTGACACAGGTGTAAGCTGAATAGGGTGACCCCATATGGGGGACCTCTGTGAAAAAATATGACAAAAACAACATAAAATTGGTCTAAAAAGTTGTGAGGGAAAGTGTTGAGCAGAGTGAAGAAAGGAAACAAACAAAAAAAGGGACAACTGCTAGCACACTGAGGGCTGTTTGGTGCTTCTTGCTAGGTGGCTTGGGCGGCTTGGCTGCCTGGTCAGTGGTGCCTTCCTCCTCCCTGTGGACATCGGTGTGACATTGGCGCCCACTGGGGGCCTCCCCTCCACCCTGTTCCGACATGGAGTGGGTGGGGGCTCTGCTCTGCGGGTCGGTGTCACGCCTCTCACGCCGGATGTGCGGCGTCCTTGTGGCACTTCATTGCTGGCTGTGTGATCAACACCTGTTATCACATCGGGGTTTGTTTGGCGCTTCTTGCTGGGTGGCTTGGGTCGCTCGGCTGCCTGGCGGGTGGCTCCTTCCTCCCCCCCTGTGTGCGTCGGCATGACGTCGGGGGATGGGCTGTGGCGGCGCTCCCTATATGAGCCTTTCCCCTAGCTGGGTCTCACACATAGAACCTGTCACACCACCTTCTTTCGTGGAACACTATGCACCATGCCATTTTTGCTTCCATCCATTTTGCAACAGGTATTTTCCTTCTCACTACTCACACCCACCCGGTTTTTCATCATCTTTTGTTCTCCTTCTGTCCCTTTTTTTTGTTTTCTTTCTTCACCCTGCTCAACACTTTCCTTCACAACTTTTTACACCACTTTTATATTGTTTTTGTCATATTTTTTCACAGAGGTCCCCCATATGGGGTCACCCCATTCAGCTTTCACCTGTGTCACTTCATACTATTTGACCCACTTGGGGCGCTGTTTGTGTTGGCTGCTGTCACCTTGTTACACCCCCTCAGCTCCCGGATGTGGCGTTTTTGGCTGGTCGGTGATTCTCATGGCTGCAGCGCCATTGCGCAGATGTATACGTAAGTTTGTGGGCTAAATGCATATATGGGCGGGTCTCTCATATCCTATATTTGCCCACTTTTTCCCACAATTCCCTTAGATCATTTAAATATGATTGTTTTTCCTATTTATAGATGATCACTACGGTTTTGCTCCTGATGAGTGGCTATAAGGCCCCGAAATGCGTAGAGCTAATAACTACCGATATGTGTATATATTCATCAACTTTATATGGATGTTCCTTTTAACCTTTTTCATCTCTTTTCATCTCCCACAAGGGATACTTCAGTAGGTCACTAATCTGTACAGATATCAACTGCAATGTGTGTAAATACGCATCAACTACTCCATGTATTTGTAAATATATGTTATTTCCTTGTTGGAATGTTAATTACTGTGCAATATTTAGTTCTAATGAAATGTAAAAATATTGATATATAGCAAAATGCTTCATGCAAAGTCCCGCCTCTTGCCCTTCTTTTTAAATTTCAAATATTGAACCAGAATGGAGGAGGGGACCCGAACGGCCCCTTGCACCTCATTTAAAATAGCAAAAATCCTTCTTTCTTCTCTGTGCAGAATCATGTATATACATGTGATTCTGCACTTCTGGGTTTTGGGCACAAGTGCGTGCCGCTGGTGGCTCGCTCCTGCTGTGATTTTACACAGCAGGAGCTGATTAGCGGGTCCCAAGGACCTGATGTCCACCGGCACCAGCTGATCCTTTGGTACACTGACAGAAGGGCAGTCTGCCTATATAAACAAGGCAGAATGTAGTTCTGTCAGTACAGTAGGCATGGATGCTGTGTTTTTGTAAAGCAGAAACACTGATCCATGCCTTCCACTAGTAAAAGCACCTCCCCCACTACACTGAAACATTAGCTAGGAACACAGTTAACCCCTTGATCACCCCTGATGGTAACCTTTTTTCAGCCAGTTTTATCAGTACAGTGACAGTACATATTTGTAGCACTGATCAATGTAATAATGTCACTGGTCCCCAAAAGTGTCAAAAGTGTCAGTTAGGTGTCTGATTTGTCCACTGCAATATCGCAGTCCCGCTATAAGTTACTGAGCTCCGCCATTACTAGTAAAATAAATAAATAACATATTCCATAGTTTGTAGACGCTATATCTTTTGCAGAAACTAATCAATATATGCCTAATGGATTTTTTTTACCAAAAATATATACCAGAATACATATTGGCCTAAAATGATAAAGAAATTTTATTTTTTTATTTTTTTTATTGGATGTGTTTTAGAGCAGAAAGTAAAAAATTTTGTTTTGTTTTTTTCAAAACTGTCGGTCATTCATTGTTTTTAGCACACAAAAATAAGAAAAGCAGGGGTGTTCATATACCACCAAAAGGAAGCTCTATTTATGAGGAATAAAATTACATAAATTTTATTTAAGTACAGTGTCGCAGGAACGTGCAATTGGTTGTTAAAATACACAGCGCAGTATTGCAAAAAATGGCCTGGTTAGGAAAGGGGGTAAACCTTCTGAAGGTGAAGTGGTTAAACTGACAGTAGATGGGTTTTAGGATCTCACAAATATTCATTATGATGCTACATAGTTTTAACTGCAATATACTGTATTAGACACCAAAGTACTGACTAACATAAAATACCCTGAAACGTTAGTGTTACAAGTGAGAAAAACTTCAGCAGATATGATATTGTGAAGCGAAGGAGAATCCATGATAGGTCTGTATATCTTAAAGGTTAAAACTGTCTATCAAACAAATTTAAACCACACCAGGTTCACTGTTTTGTTGCTGCTTAAGGGTGTGGAAACTCTTACATGCTTTAACAAAGAGAGGTCAGAAGTAGTTCTCAAAAGTGATTTATCCTAAAAACACCTTTAATTCTTGTGGTTCTTGACAGATGACAAATATGTCTCTTCCCCTATGTTTTAGCTTCCAAAATAATATACATAAAGTTCAAGATGCAGGCCATTCTTCACAACATGGAGAGTAGACTTTGGATGAAAGCCTAATAATGGATTTAATAAATGAAATGCAATTATGAAGTCTCTTTTGTTCTTGCTTATAGGACAACTTGTTGTTAATCTACGTCCTGCCACACAGATGTATGTGTATTAATCATTTGCAAGAAAATGCTTTTAACTATGACCAAAAATGACATGAAGCATAAAAAAATGACTGCTTTGATGAAAGGTCACTTCTGTGTTTTTGTATGAGCTGGTATATTAATGTTATATTATTCAAGTAAGTATATTTTACCTACTGCATTTAACCTTAGTCGATGTTTAATTATTAAACAAAATATACTTGTGTCCTACATGAAAAGCTAGATCATACTATCACAGAGGAGTTTTATAAACCAAAAGACTTTCACTTACTCTTTGATAATCCACATATTATTTCTTTGTTATCACCGATAACAAGGATAAGTGACAGTATCTCACAAAAGTGAGTACATCCCTCACATTTTTGTAAATATTTTATTATATATCTTTTCATGTGACAATACTGAGGAAATTATAACTTGCTACAATGTAAAGTAGTGAGTGTAAAGCTTGTATAACAGTGTAAATTTGCTGTCCCCTCAAAATAACTCAACACACAGCCATTAATGTCTAAACCCTTGGCAACAAAAGTGAGCATACCCCTAAGTGAAAATGTTCAAATTGGGCCCAAAGTGTCAATATTTTGTGTGGCCACCATTATTTTCCAGCACTGCCTAATGCCTCTTGGGCATGGAGTTCACCAGAGCTTCACAGGTTGCCACAGGAATCCTCTTCCACTTCTCCATGATGACATCACAGAGCTGGTGGATGTTAGAGACCTAGCGCTCCACCACCTTCCATTTGAGGATGCCCCACAGATACTCAATAGTGTTTATGTCTGGAGACATGCTTGGCTAGTCCATCACCTTTACCCTCAGCTTCTTTAGCAAGGCAGTGTACATTTTGGAGGTGTGTTTGGGGTCATTATCATGTTGGAATACTGCCATGCAGCCCAGTCTCTGAAGGGAGGGGATCATTCTTTGCTTCAGTATGTCACAGTACATGTTGGCATTCATGGTTGCCTAAATGAACTGTAGCTTCCCAGTGTCGGCAGGACTCATGCAGCCCCAGACCACGACACTCCACCACCATGCTTGATTGTAGGAAAAACACACAACTTTGTACTCCTCACCTGGTTGCTGCCACACATGCTTGACACCATCTGAACCAAATAAATTTATCTTGGTCTCATCAGACCACAAGACATGGTTCCAGTAATCCATGTCCTTAGTCTGCTTGTCTTCAGAAAACTTTTTGCGGGCTTTCTTGATTGTGAGCGATAATACCAAATTTAACACACCTGCTCCCCATTTACACCTGAGACCTTGTAACACTAACAAGTCACATGACACCGGGGAGGGAAAATGGATAATTGGGCCCAGTATGGATATTTTCACTTAGGGGTGTACTTACTTTTTTTGCCAGCGGTTTAGACATTAATGGCTGTGTGTTGAGTTATTTTGAGGGGACAGCAAATTGACACTGTTATACAAGCTGTACACTCACTACTTTACATTGTAGCAAAGTGTAGTTTCTTCAGGTGTTGTCACATGAAAAGATATAATAAAATATTTACAAAAATGTGAGGGTGTACTCATTTTTGTGAGATACTGTATCTCTCTCTCTCTACTCTCTCTCTCTCTCTCTCTCTCTTTCTCTCTCTCTCTCTCTCTCTCGCTCTCTCTCTCTATATATACAATATACAAACTCACACACATATATATTTATTATACAAACACATTCAGTACAAACATATATATATATATATATATATATATATATATATATATATATATATATATATATATATATATATATATATATATATATATATATATATATATATATATATATTATTGGCAACAAATGCACTTTAGCTAGCTGTAGTATTCATTAGTAGATTGTTGGTCATTCTGTAGTGATGACCAATGGTAAGAATTAACTTTTCAAAATCTGTTTTTATTAAATTTTTGACAATTTTTTTGTTGATCTGCAGCTGTTATAACTCATTGACTTTGCCTAGCTTACAAAAGCAATACATGCTTTTAGCATTAGAACCAACTTGTAATTCCTTCATAAGGATAACTCTACTTTGTAAAGTGTTAATAAAAACAACCAGTTTACTAAATTGCATCCTCTAAATTCAATAAAAGGTTGTTTTAAGCTAAAATTCATTATTTTAAGTATTTAAATACATTTTCAATTTAGTAAACTTTGTTAGCCCTTAACAAGTATAGATAAGGGAATAATCAAAAATCTGCTGTGCCAGGAATTCATTGGATCTCCTCCTATAATTTAGTTCTCCGTCAGGTGAGCAAACTAATATTGCCCAGTGGATAAGCCGATATCCACTAGCTGCAAATCAGTCCCATGCAGGTTGGATGTCAAGCCCACAAGATTAGTTCACTGATCTTTTTACAGAGCATTCATTGAAAATATACTGTGCAGGTGTGTTAACTGTCAGAAATATCTACTATGACAAGAATGGGTTGGTAACTTTGCAAAGTGTTAATAATCATGTCCAATAAATCTTTACAAAACTTTGCTACTTTTGCAAATGCATAAGCTTTACTTACCCTTTGCACAAGAATGATTCTCTTTTCTTTCTTGTGGATTTATAGAAGCCGTGTCTACAAGCTTGTGCTAAGCATTTGCAAATATTTCAGCAAGCTTTGAGTAGTTTTGCTGAAGTTTTGCCACACACACACTTCACTTATATCAGCTAAAGTCCATGTAAACAAGGTCTAAATTTCAAGCTTCTTGTTAGAAAAAAAACTAAATTATGGTTAATGGGTAAACTATAGAACAGAATAGAGTATAGAATAATTCCTCCCCCCTCCTTCTCCCTCTTTCTCTCTTTTTTACTTTCTTTCTCAGGTGGAACTAGACTTTATTTTTAACAAATCAAAATCAAAACCAAACTATAACTTTCCCTCCTGCTGCTTGATATGCAGTGAAAAGATCATAGATAACATAGCCCACAACAACCAATCAGATTTCAGATAAGTTTACTTTCTCTCTTGCCTTTGAATTCTATATTACAGGCCTTGTTCAATAAAGAAAACTCCTAACTGCTGTAACCTATAGTAATACGTCTGACTTCATCATGTACTGGTGAATGACAGTGTTTTATGACAGTGTTTTTACTTAGGAATTAGTAGCATTTTTTACACTGAATAAGGCCACATTCATTATGAAAGATGGAGAGGGGAGTGGATTCTACAAACCTTTTGACTTTTTTTAGGTCTGATGCTGAGCTAGGAGTTCTGCTGGGTACCTGAAGGAATCCCTGATAGATGTAACTGTTTTGACTCACAAGAAATCCAATCAGAACTGGATCAAATTGAGTTACTAACTGCCAGTAGAAGAAGTCAACATCTGACTGCTTGTCCTGGCATCAATATTTACAGTAGTTAAGGTCCTGGGCATTATGCCTATCTTGGGACTAATAAATTACCTTTAGATTGGATGATGGCCAAATATTATGTGACATATGTAATAATATATGCAATGATATGTAACATTAGAGTCATCAAATGAGATAGTAGTAGATGTGGAAACATGTTTTGTGCATAGTCATTATTTAAACTTTAGCAATGTTTCCTACCTATGAGTGGAGATTAGATATTTTCTCACATACAATGTACAGGACCCCAATCCCCATGATGATGTTCTTATTCTGTAAATGATGCCAATGTAGTCAATATAGGTAAAAGCAAAGCTAAGTATTGTCCCGGAGACAATGTCAGTAAGTTCCCGAGGGTGTTTGAAAAGCCCAGATATGACTGTAGGCCTAGTAAGCTTTTAATTGCATTCAGAAGCCTAATGAGGAAACATTTAATAAAACTAGCTGCTGATTCAAGTTGGTTTTAAATACAGAGTTACACATGTTGATGTTAAATGTCTAAAATGAGATCTTTGATATCATCTATGCAAATGTTAAATCCATTTCAGCATCTTTCATCACACTAACATTCACAGATTTGTTAAACTGTTAATTATCATATTTGTGAAGTTGTTGTATCTCTCGTGCGGGTGTTTTTGTTTAACAGTATCTCTACCACTGAGTCATGTCACAGAAGTGTTTTAACAATAACTTATGAGTGCTCCAACATAGCTTACAATTCAGCAGTAATACTTTATATTGGGAAAGAAAACTTTGAGGTTTAGTTCAAGATCTGGTGTCCTCTAGGAAGAGTATCTTGGCATTCTAGGCCTGTCTGACTCTTGCTTTTACCTTTCACTTTAATGGGTGTGCTTGACACAAGTACATGCAGAAAAAAACAGCTTGCACTATAGTATAAATATGCACTAAAATAAAGTAGATGTGAATATGCCACTAAAGAAAAAATGGAATATGTTCCTGAAATCATTATTTATGCAGTATAAAGTAGGTAAAAAGCAAAAGTGTGAATAGACCCTAAAGACAACCATAGGCATTAAATGTTTTTTTTTTTTTTTATTATTCAACTCAACTCAGCATGTTCATGCATTAGTAATGATGTCTATGGTTTACTGCATATCTCAGAAGATACCCTTGGCAGACCAGTTTGAGGTAAAACCATTATTAGCTTTGTTTTTAGTCCCCTGCTCCTCTAAGAAAAGACTAGCATCAGCTACTGATATACAGATAGACAAGTACACTCTTAGGATTAAAGTATTTATTTCTATGTGGCTTTCTAGGAAAACAAAATATTCCGCAGTTAGACCTTTTTGTAAGTACCCAACTTCGGAAATCCAGGTTCTCCTGTAAGGAGGTTAATGTGTCTATATATATATATATATATATATATATATATTAACCAATGGTTTTTCACCTTCAACATTAACTGGCCAAACACTGATCGAAATTCAGCTGGTTTAGCAAGTTTAGCAGGGACAGGCTGAATTCTGATCAATGCGTAGCTGTCCCTGCTCGACATAAGCTGGAAACTTCTGCTGTCATTACACAATACAGTGAAACCGTAGTGTAGTTGCTACTACTTTTCTGGTGGTGTACACATTACACAATACAGTGCAGCCATAGTGCAGTTGCTACTACTTTTCTGGTGGTGTACACATTACACAATACAGTGCAGCCGTAGTGCAGTTGCTACTACTTTAATGGGTGGTGTACACAGCACACAATACAGTGCAACCGTAGTGCAGTTGCTACTATTTTTCTGGTGGTGTACACTAGGGATGGCCTTTATTTTCAGATCGAACAAAACTTAGACTCAAACATTGGCTGTTCGCCCATTCGCCGAATAGCGAACAATTTGGTGTTTTTGCTACAAATTCGTAAGCCGCGGAACTCCCTTTAAAAGTCTATGGGAGAAATCAAATCTACAGTGCCACCATAGTGCAGTTGCTACTACTTTTCTGGTGGTGTACACAGCACACAATACAGTGCAACCGTAGTGCAGTTGCTACTACTTTTCTGGTGATGTACACATTACACAATACAGTCCAACCATAGTGCAGTTGCTACTACTTTTCTGGTGGTGTACACATTACACAATACAGTGCAACCGTAGTGTCACAGTGCTACTGGTGTGAGCCTACAGGCGAGCAGGTGATGCGGAATCCCCCAGGGCGTGGAATCTAAGGGCCAGCCGGTATTCTGCCAGGGACCCCCTCATGAGGATTTGGGCTTAGCTGCATGCTGACCCCAGGTCACGACCCCCAGGTTCAACCTACTCGCAGAGGAGAGTACCAGAAGACACTGTCAGACACTGTTGGATGGATGAAGCAAAGGAGAGCCGGATAGCGAGCCGAGGTCAGGGCGGACGGCAGACAACGTAATCAGGAGAACTAGCTGAGTCAGTACACAAGAGATCAGTTCACGAGAGGTCAGGTTAAACAAGTCACACGCGGGGTGCTCAGGAACAAGTGTTGCTCAAGCAACCAGAAACTGATCTGAGTGGAATTTAAATAGAGAAGCACATGGGAGGCTGGACAGGAAGTAGCAGGAAGGAAGGATATAAAAGGCAACAGGTGAAGCCGGTGACACCCATAGATGCTGAGTGCAGCAAGAGCTGAACACAAGCATGTGGAACCACAGGAACCAGCCGACCTACAGCAGTAAAAGGTAAGACACAGATCAGCACCGTAGCTGATCTGTGACACGTAGTGTAGTTGCTACTATATTAACATTACAGTGCAGTGTGGTGCAGTTGCTACTACTTTTCTGGTGGTGTACACATTACAGAATACAGTGCAGCCATAGTGCAGTTGCTACTACTTTTCTGGTGGTGTACATGTAGCAAACAACAAATTTACCCCTGCAGGAGCTGCTAATGTTTTTATTCGGGCTTACCGTTACCATCCTCACAGTGTTCGTCATAGGGGTCCTTATCAGTTGCTCAATTGAAAACACTGGCTCCAATACTTAGTCCTTTTTCCAAGTTTTATTAAAGAAACAAAAATATGCAATAGTAAGGTAGAGGGTGAAATGGGATTCAGGTACCTTGGATCTTGCGGTTTGAGGTAATTTCTATATCCAGTGAATAGCACTTCCACAGCTGGATTTAGCAACCACCAGATAGGTCTCTCTCACCAACCTAGCAGCCGATGTGATGCTTGAACACAGTCTCTGCCACAGACCTGACAATCTTAAATGAACTGATTGCTGTGCTGAACATGGTCTCTGCCACAGACCTGACAATCTTGAATGAACTGATTGCTGTGCTTAATCCCAGATGCGTCTCCGACTGAGTTCCCAGGCTCTTCTCAAGATACCAGCCTTATGCTCAGTCCTCTCCTGAAGAGTCCTCCCCTGGTCACTACAATCCCTTGCTTCTTCCCGCAGGCCAGACAGCAAAGAGACCATGCTATGGACCAGTAGGCCACTAAAACTCTGATCCTTCTTCTAGTAGCTAGGCCTTGGGTCCGCCAACCTCAAGGCAGAATTTTAAGTAACAGCAGTTCCCCAGGCCAGGAGGTTCATGAGGTCAGGAAGCGCCAACCAACCTCACCACATGGTGTCTGCCCCTTAAATACCCCTACCCAGAATGCATGGTGGATGAACCACTCCCACCGAACTGTGAGCAAAGAGTATTCAATATGTCCAACCAGACTGTATTTACAACATCCACCAATGGTAATAGCACCACCCATGGTCAGATGGATATCTGCACAGTCCAGCTAAACTGGTACAGAAACCAATGAATTTAGGTAATAATAAGCTGAGCCAAACTGTAGCTTCAACTAACTTAAATTTCAAAAGAATAGCGTCTGCTCTTCAGGAGTAGGACGCTACATGCACATTACACAATACAGTGCAGCCGTAGTGCAGTTGCTACTACTTTTCTCTTGGTGTACACATTACACAATACAGTGCAACCGTAGTGCCACGGTGCTACTGGTGTGAGCCCACAGGCGAGCAGGTGAGGCAGGATCCCCCAGGGCGTGGAATCTAAGGGCCAGCCTGTACTCTGCCAGGGACCCCCGCATGAGGATTTGGGCTTAGCTGCGTGCTAACCCCAGGTCACGACCCCCAGGTTCACCCTGCTCGCAGAGGAGAGTACCAGAAGACACTGTCAGACATGGATGGATGGATGGATGAATCAAAGGAGAGCCAGATAGCGAGCCAAGGTCAGGGCGGGTGGCAGACAAAGTAATCAAGAGAGCTAGCTGAGTCGGTACAAGGGAGATCAGTTCACGAGAGGTCAGGTTAAACAGGTTACACGCGGGGTGCTTAGGAACAAGTGTTGCTCAAGTAACCAGAAACTGGTCTGAGTGGAATTTAAATAGAGAAGCACATGGGAGGCAGGACAGGAAGTAGCAGGAAGGAAGGATATAAAAGGCAACAGGTGAAGCCGGTGACACCCATAGATGCTGAGTGCAGCAAGAGCTGAACACAAGCATGTGGAACCACAGGAACCAGCCGACCTACAGCAGTAAAAGGTAAGACACAGATCAGCACCGTAGCTGATCTGTGACACGTAGTGTAGTTGCTACTATATTATCAATACAATGCAGTGTGGTGCAGTTGCTACTTTTCTGGTGGTGTACACATTACACACTACAGTGCAGCCACAGTGCAGTTGCTACTACTTTTTTGGTGGTGTACACATTACACAATACAGTGCAGCCGTAGTGTAGTTGCTACTACTTTTCTGGTGGTGTACACATTACACAATACAGTGCAGCCATAGTGCAGTTGCTACTACTTTTCTGGTGGTGTACACAGTACACAATACATTGCAGTGTGGTGTTGCCAAACAAAATATACATCATGTCCAGAAGGCCACCAAGGAGAAGCAGGCCACTAAAAGAGGGCAAGCAGGCTCTGTGTCTACAGTCAACAGTGCTGGTAGTGGACATGATGAATCCTCTGCAGGTGGCCGTGGGGCAGGCTTGTCCTTTTTTTCTGCTGCTGGCCATGTTATTGAGCCAGAACATGCAGAAGAGTTGGTGGAGTGGATAACAAAGCCATCCTCTTCCTCCCCAACCTCTGTCACCCAGGCTCACAGTAGTTTGCGTTCCAATGCAGCTGCCAAAGCGGCCTATTCCACCAGCTCCTTGTCCACAGTCACTCCTTCCGTAGCCCCACTATCATGCACTGAGGAGTCCCCCAAACTATTCGACCACAGTGTCAGGTACATGCTGATGGAAGATGCGCAGCGATTGAAAGGCTCTGATGTTGGTTCCCAGGTTGAGGAAGGGAGTAACGTGAGCCTAGAGAGAGGGGGTGCCCAAGAAGAACAAGAAACTGGCAGTCATGTTCCCCCAGCCACAGCATAAGTTTGCTCCAGTGATGAGGAGGGAGGGGATGATCAGGTCACTGAGTCTACTTGGGTGCCTAATAGAAGAGAGGAGGAGGAGGCACAACTCCAACGAGGCAGGATGTCTTCTAGGGTGCAGCTTAAGGGCAGCCACCCTACTGCATCACACTGTAGAGCTCCGCAGGTGCAGGGCGCTGCTGACTCCCCGCTGATTTTGAAAAGTTCCTTGGTGTGGGCCTTTTTTGACACGTATAAAGCAGATTGCACCGTTGCTGTTTGCAACCTATGTCTGAAGCGGATCAAGCCTGCCCAGAACAGCAGCCGCTTGGACACCACATGATTGACCAGACATTTGACAACCTCCCATGCAGTCTGTTGGTAACAGCACTTGAAAGACCCACATCAAAGAAAAAGGCGGACTTCTCCTTGCTCCTCATTTGGGATCTCCAACCCCAATATACCTCCAGTCCTCTCAAAAACCTGCACTGAAAGGAATGAAGGTATAGCAGTAGGTGTCCCAAGTACTTGTAGCCAATCTGCTATCAGTACACCTCCATCTGATTTTAGCAGGCAAATTTTCCTACCCCAGTTGCTAAACCGTAAAAAGAAATTTGGCCCCAGCCATCCACATGTTCAGCGTCTGAATGCTAGCTTGGTCAAATTGCCAGCACTACAACTGCTGCCTTTTCAGCTGGTAGACTCTGCCCCCTTTCGTGAATTTGTGGATTGTGCTGTACCTCAGTGGCAGGTTCCAAAACGCCATTTCGGCTCTCTACCAGCTTGTGGAAGCCAATGTTTTGGTCCTTGTTGGACAGGGCGGTCAGCAGTAAGGTGCATATTACTGCTGACTCATGGTCTAGCAGGCATGGGCAGGGACGTTACCTTTCCTTCACGGCGCACTGGGTAACTCTGCTGGTAGCTGGGAAGGATGCAGGACAGGGTTCAGTATTGTTGGAGCTTGTTCCGCCACCACGCCTCCAAAATGCTAGTGGTCATTCTGCCACAGCTCTCTCCTCCACCCCCTCCTCTTCTTCTTCCTCTATGGCCTCTTCTTCAGATTTCTCCTCTGAACCAGCGGTGCTTCGTAAGCGGTCAAGGGCCTACGCAAGCACTCAGGCAAAAAGATGCCATGTAGTGCTTGAGTTGGTCTGCTTAGGGGACAGGAGCCAAACTGGGGCAGAGATTCTGTCAGCTTTTTAGGGGCAGGCTCAGAGGTGGTTGACGCCACGCCAGCTTCAGCTAGGAATGGTTGTATGCGACAAAATGGCACCAACCTTTTCTCCGCCCTCCGACAGGGACACATGACCCATGTCCCATGTTTGGCACACGTCCTGAATTTGGTGGTGCAGCAGTTCTTGAGCAGGTACCCAGGCTTACAGGATCTCCTGAGGCAGGCCAGAAAAGTCTGTGGTCATTTCCGCTGGTCATACAATGCCAGTGCTCGCTGGCTGACATTCAAAGGGAATGCAACCTGCCCACCAACCGCCTCATATCTGACATTTCCACCAGGTGGAACTCAATGTTGGCAATGCTGCAACAGCTGCACTCGCAGCAGAGGGCCATCAATGAGTACCTGTGTGAGTATGGCACCAGGACAGGGTCAGAAGAGCTTACCTTTGTGTGTGGGCCCGCCAAACACACAGGAAGAAAAGGAGAAGGGGGAGGAGGATTGTGTCAGCATGGATGTAGAGGATAACACTCACCAGCAGTCTTCAAGAGATGGTTTTCAGTCCCCAGAAACCCAAGGAGTTGTACGTGGTTGGGAGGAGGTAGTTCCTGACAACATCATCCTCAGTGACACAGAGGACTCACAATCAAATGCGTCTGCAAACTTACGCTGAATGGCCTCCCTGATTCTGCAAAGCCTGCGAAACGACCCTAGGATTCGTGGTATCAAGAAGAGGGATCATTACTGACTGGCAACCCTTCCTAATCCACGTTACAAGGGTAAGGTTGCAGAACTCATCCTGCTTTCGCAGAGGGAGCAGAGAATGAAACATCTTCAGGAGGCCATAAAGAAAGGTTTGTGCAATGCGTTTACAAACCCTGGGAGATTTCCTGGTGCTGGACTTGGAGACCTTTCCAACAGACTATCCACTGGGTTACTGGGTCTTGAGGATGGACCACTGGCCAGAACTTGCTCAATATGCAACTGGCCTGTCCTGCATCCAGCGTTCCTTCTGAACGCACATTCAGTGCTGCTGGAGAATTTGTAACGGATCATAGAGTGCGCCTGTCCACAGACTTCGTTGATAGGCTCACATTCATAAAAATGAATCAGTCTTGGATCAGCAGCAGCTATCAAGCACCTGATCCTGATGTAACTGATTGATTTTTCTATGGATGTAGGATCCCTTGAAGACTACCTATGCTGATTGACTATCCTATTCCACCTCAATCTTGATGATGCTAGCTTCCAACAATATTTTTGGTTTAGGGCACCACCACCGCCCTATTTTTCTGCCCCTGTTTAACATGGACATGTATTTACAATTCTTGATATAATATTTAACAGCAGGGCCTGTTCCTGCACACAACAAGAGTAACTGTGAAGGGTTACAGTGTTCTGGCACCATCAACACCTAAGGCAAAATTTTTTGCAGAGTATTTAGGGCAGGCCGTATAGTATATATAATTCTGTTCAGAGTACAGAGTGGCCCCCCACGCCATTTTTTTTTAATTTGGGTGCAGAGTTCCCCTTAATATCCTTACCAGACCCAAAGAGCCTTGTAATGGGCTGGGGGGACCCATGCTGTTTTTCTCAACGATTTTCTTGTATATTTCCAGGACCCGACAATACATTACGGCTGCAAGCAGTTTTAAATGACTTTTTTTCCTTTAGAAATGTCATTTTGCTGTGGTATTTTTCTAAACACGGGAAAACTGTGCCACTTTACAGGCATACTATAGACACCCCCCAGGCACGATATTTTAAGGAATATTTAATTTTTATTGTTTTACTTTAAGCAGTCTTAAAATCACTACTCCCGAAAAAACTGCCGTTTTTAAAACTTTTTTTGCATTGACACATGTCCCC